>CM030369.1:211662370-212262370 GCA_003604175.2 Clonorchis sinensis
GCATTGGACCAAGTTAGACAGTGTCCCACCAATGACTAGCTTGAGTTGTATTCTCGCACTCGCACGTACTCACACTCTCGCGCTCGCTTGTTCGGAATATAGCGGTTGTGTTCCCTTCTCTGAGTCTTTTTTTCCCGGCATTAGGCACTGGAGCGGGTCAGCAATCAGATACAGCAGACTAGCGAATCAGCAGACATAACAAGAATACAATGTATAAAAACGGGGAAAATTCTTGAAAGTAATTTGTAAAATCTTTTCGGTTTTTCGAGGTGTATACTTCTAACGTGACAGTCACTATCAGAGCCAGGTTCCGATCAAAATTCTGCGTGTAACATGGTGAATAAATCAGAAGCCTTAATATCACTGGTTCTATGCAGATAGAAAACAAACTATGACTAACGGTGATAGCCTAACTCTATTTGAGTTTGTGCCAGTCTGCAAGAAACTAGACTAAAATCTTGTTGCAATCCAAGTCGAAACATTGGAAGCCCTGGAAAAACACTTGTCCTACTGCTTTCCTGGAGCCATTTTAATGTTGTGCTGGTCTACACCTCACTATTCCTCGTCATAACAGCTCTATGGTGGGCACCATCAGGAAAGATCACCTTTAGAAGATAAGTTTCGTTCGGACCTGAGAGGTAGTCAGTCCATAGGAGCGGAATCGTGTTGGAAAGAAACTAGGCTACTACCACCGTCAACATTGCCACAACTTTCATTAGCTTTTTTAGTTACGAAACAATTGGTATAAAAACTCAATGCAGTGCTATTATCATATGGTCCAACCTTAATGGACCTGACAGTGATGGCCTGATGGCTTCCAGAACATTTCCAATACTAAAAACGGCGGATCCGATAAACTATTCTTCCTTACTTGGATAACACTAACCCCATTTAGACCCTACCTTTTGACAATTTGGATAGATCCCGAATGTGTACAGATGGATCGCACTAACCCCATTTAGACCCTACCTTTTGAGAAATATGGATAGATCCCGAATGTTTACAGATGAACCATTAGCTTAGTTTGCGAAAGACTGAAGCCAATCAAACGTTCTCCAATCTTCGCTTTCAAGGTGATCGAGAGGTGATCAGAAGATATTCAGCTGACTAGATTTCCGAGTTTTAGCATCTGTTTGCAGAGTACATTCATTGTAACGTGAATGAACTGCGAAAACTTCTGCACACGCTAGATGCTTAACCCAGCCTGCAAAGCAAAAGGTCTGGTCTTTGTGATTCTAAGCTTGATTACATAGGTTCTTCAAATGTTCTATCAGCGAATGCGTACAAGAAATGAGTTCGAACTCTTATTTTTCTAGACCGAAGCAGCAGTCCCTTCCCCGCGCTTGGTGTGAGTTTCTAAAACTGAGGCTTTCCACAAAAGTCTACGACTTAGTAGGAACAGATTACTCACATGCATCTGAAGCACTTCAAAGCGTACCTAAAGTTGCGCAGCACTTTCGTTCATTCGTCAATTGTGACGGACTTCGCTGTTAAGAAGAACGTCTAAAGTCGTACCGTCTAATACTTTGGCGTGGGCTATTGGGTCCTGAGTGGAGACGTCTCCGGAAAGTGATCATCTTCACCAATATCTCGGCTTCAACATGTTCCGGGAAGCTTTCCGTTTGGAGTTCGTTACTCATTCCAGTACACACTGCCCTTTTCAGAAGGGGTACGTCCAGCAAAATCGAACGCATTCTAGTGATCCGTCAGTCCGAAATGGCAGAAAAAATCACTGGCCCGTTTATTATGTGATCAAATGCGCTCAAAACACTACCTAGCTGCCCCCAAAGAGTGCACTCAAACGATGCGCACATTAACTGGTTTGTTAACCGACCCCGCGGAAGCGTGAATGTTCACTACTACTGATAATGATGTTCCTGTCATTATCTGTCTGCCACAATCTCATTCTACAGCTGGCATTATCGTGGGGCACATAGTTAATGGAACACGGTTATATTGTCCATTATCAGTTTAACTGTGCGCTAATGGGCAGCTCTCTGAAATATTGGGATGGCACTCGGCTGGGGAGGGGGGCGGGCGTACGATTTCGATGGATATCTAGCAAAAAACTCCCCAATCAAATTATTGAATAACTTTTTCCGATCATAAAATCAGTGCGGAGAACAATCGTTCTGCGCACCACGTGAGAAATATCACTAAGAGGTTTTTTTGAGCGAGGAATCCCGCTGCAAAATTGCTTTTTTTGCGAAAACCTATGGCATCGTGTTGGAAAGTTATATTTGGGTGAACAGGCACAAAATGGGGATTTTTCACTGCCCAAATAAATGTAAAAAAGACTATGTTTCTGTCACTTTCAATAAAGGTTATCGTGCTGCATTGATAAGCCTGAGGGGTGATTCCCTTCTGGGAGTATTTCCTGGTTTCCAGTGTTGAATGGAGACCACAGTCTGCCGAACCAACTTCCTAAAACACTCAGTGAGTTTGCTTTATGTTTATCGGCAAGTTCTTTCGAAACGATCTCACCGAAAAGGAAAAAAACTGTCATCCATGTACATGGTTAGTCCTTTTGCCTACGTATGAATACGCAAAACTAGTAAGATGTGATAATCCGGATACGTCAAGTATGCGAATATGTTTGCACTGAATGTGTGTTGAGCGGCAGCGAGACTATAATCCCGCCAAAATGTGTGAAACGAGGCAGAATAAAGGGTAAACTACAGATTTTATATTAGTTAGGAATCACGTGAACAGTCAAGGTGACCTTGAAGTAATCCTCAAGTCCTTCTGGGCCCAGAGAATGGGCTAGTCACTGCGATAGTAGTTGCCGTTTCCAAAGATGGGTTGAGTTCGGCTCTGAGGCCCTAGATGCCCAACCATCGGTGATTTGACCTTGAACTCAATAAGAGTTGAGTTAGAATCAGCTGACATGACAGAAATCTTTGGGGGCACGTGCTAACGTACTCACGACTTAAGCCTCGAATCAGTTTTACCGATATACCCTTTTGATGAGGACCAGTCAGAATAGGCGGTATTGGAAAACGAAGCCTTCTGTGTAGAGAACCAATCCAGTGTCTAATGTAACTGGTTCTGAGAAGCACTCTGACTGATTGGCACCAAACTTAGTAAAAAAACCGAGGAATTCGGGATATATATCGAGCAGATATTCGGCCGAAGAGGGTAGATGAGAAAACTGTTCCAGGATCTCTGCACTCCATACATACTGAACAGTAAAAATGACTCAATGTTCAACCTCGTTTGTTCCATCAGACTGTTCATCTTCAACTTTCTGAAATATTCAGCAACGGCTTCTTGTGTTGGTTACATTCAGTCCCAACAATGACGGTCGTGTGGTTGACCATTTCACCATTCAACAACATCCTCACTCAGACTTCATATTTATCTCAATAGGTAGCCGAATTCACTTCCGTTGTACAAAGTAGTTGAAATAGAGTTGCTTCAAGGAAAATTCCGATTTTCGTTCCCCACAGTAATGATAAACCACAATGCCTATTATGCTACGCTACCAGATGCGCACGAACTGTCATGAGATAAGGGATCGTCTGATGAACATCTGTTTCACATCGGTCAAGTAAACAAAGAAAGTCGTGGACTGTCTGAAAAAAGTCTGCGTTGAGTGAACATTGCAGCTCACGTGGATGTCCGTCAATACGCTGAAGGCCAGTCCTGATGCAGCGCTTATCGTTTCAAAGTTCAGTTAGTATGGATGACTCGAATTAGTATACGGTCAAGATTGCATACACCGCGAAGTACAAATGCAACACAACCGGACGCGGTGCCTTTTGTCCGCTTGCGTCCAACTGCTACGATGGTTTCACTCCGAAATTCTGTCCAACAATATATAGATTCAAGTGCAGCGTCTGTAACTCACCGGCCGTCGCATAACTGTATGAGAACGTCGGCAAGACCAGAGTTTCATTCAAATCTAGATGAGAAAATCCAAGAGCATTTGAGCATAGCAAACGAAACGACGGTCACAAATGGTGTTAGGTACACAATGAAACTCGGTCGGCGTGACATGTTCACACGCATCACCTGGTTTTATTCGTCTGCAATCTCAGAAGCAAGAACAACGGGGGTGGGAGAAGCGATACTGAAACTGTCTGCTCTCGTGAACAAAAGTAATAAAACCAACAGGAAACGGTAAACTAAAACCTCTTGGACAGTCAATTAGTATTATTCAGGCGCGTTCACACACACACACACACACACCAGTGTTCCGGCACAATTACCGGTTTTCCGAACATTTGTTTCCCATGGTTGAACTACTGATTTTATGACTTCCGTTCAGATAAATATGGACTGTATGTTGACAGCGCGGCCTGAGAGACATTTATATTGCAACTCGTCAAAACAGCGCGCAGTAGACAGATAAGTAGCCCTTATATAAACGCAGTAAAAATTAACACCCGGCTACTTCCCGTTTACGTTCTTTTTAGTTAGGTTAACTTCCTCGGATTACGTGAAAAAATGTGGCATTTCCGTTGGCACCAGTTCCGGATAAGCTTATTTTTCAACTACCTTCATCTGGGGAAAACGGATGTTCTCAGGATTGCTGGAAGATATATTGGGGTGTTTTAAGTCAGTTTCACTCGTGGACCTTTTCGGGGCACATCAGGCAGACGTGGTTTCCTGAGATTCCATCAGTCTTATGTTCTAGTTCAACACTAGCTTGTATGCTATTGGAGAAATCCACTCAACTGCAAATTAGGCTGATATTAACGAAAGACTCAGCTGGTTCTTTTGTTTGAGAGATTCGCCAAGTGAGCGTATTTTGTCAAAACAATAGGGATGTCTTTTGCAGATCAAGTTTAACGTGCCCCAAGATAGGATGAAATGCTGCAGGAACCGTGGTTAAAGTGTAGAATGTGGTATAGTATACAAATTATATACATTACGTGGTGTAGTATATTATAGTATATTATAGTATAGTATAGTATATTATAGTATATTATAGTATAGTATAGTATATTATAGTATATTATAGTATAGTATAGTATATTATAGTATATTATAGTATAGTATAGTATATTATAGTATATTATAGTATAGTATAGTATATTATAGTATATTATAGTATAGTATAGTATATTATAGTATATTATAGTATAGTATAGTATATTATAGTATATTATAGTATAGTATAGTATATTATAGTATATTATAGTATAGTATAGTATATAGAGTATAAAGATTATATGTAGCAAAGCATATATAGTGTACATTATATAGTGTATAGTATATAGTATAATGTGTGAGGTGTCCAGGTTACGTAGCTGAATTCGTTTAATGTTCATGACCACCTTTGCCACTTCGCTCGATCCATGAAAGGTGATGACGAATAAACAACATGGTGGCGTCATGATCTGCACCGAACCTGTGGATTCTAGAACCCACATGTCTTAAGTTTATCAAATTCCCACTAGTTCCAGTGAAGGAAATGACTGTTCCAAACCTGTGGCTTTAATTGGGTGAGAACTTGAAACGATTTACTCATCGGTTTAGGAATAAACTGATCCACAGGGTTGGCCCTGCTCTTATTCCAAGCCAATTTTATCTTTTGTTCACTACGTCTGTCCGGTTAAGACTAATCAGCAGTGTGTGCCGCGTGAAACTCCGGGAGGCCTGAACCCACAAACTTCAGTAGCAGAAAGCCATAAAATATAACCATTAGTGGCTTATTCGCATTGTGATTAACTAGAATATAAACAGGGTGTAACACATCCATTCCTCATTCTCACAGTCTGTCCAACATGGTCTGTTTTCTCGAGTGCTAATACGTCAAACACCGCCTATCATGCCTACCGGCTGGCTGGAACCAAACCTTTGAGCGGAACAAAGTGGTGTCAACCACGGACCTGTTTGTGAGAACGACTAAAAACAAGTGCGCCCAAGTCAGCCTTTGTTCCGTGGATTCTGGATTCTACACACTGTGAATCCTCCCACTGGAAACTCAACTGACGTCAACTTGTCGACTTCTCCACAGCACTGACAATGTATGCTATTCGAATTCCATTGATAAGTTGACGGGTGACAACAGTGACAATGTGGAATTTTGTGCAAAAGCTGGCTGGTCTGGTAGAAATGTCACGAAAAGATGTGCGCATAACTGTGCTTTTCTTGCTTGTACATAGGTTCAGCTGCATGTAGACTGATGCAAGCTAGCGCAAACTCTTTATTGATTTTTCTTCCTTAGCCGCCATCTTGCTTTCAACACAGTTATCGATTTTTTTGACTGAAGCTGAGCCTACAGCGTTGCCTGACTGTCTTTCGTTCTAATCAAATCCGGGCACCCAGCATGGCTACTCGAGCGTACCGAGTTGTTTTTCCGTGGTTTGAGGAAGGCATGCCGTTTCACATATTTTACTCGTGTGGAAGCGTCGCTAGCTTGAGGGAAGACTTCCGGTCGAAAGCCGTGGTTTTTGTCTTGAGTAATCATTCGAACCAGTATAACGTTTTCGCGAAAGGCCATTCACTGTTACGCGTTCCAACCTGGTCCCAATAGTTCAGCGTGGAACATCAATCCATCGACGCCAGCATTTCAGTGGCTCTAACACTCCAACTTAACACATTTTTGGTCCACTGAATGAGATTTTTTAACCGTTTCGGGTTGACTACAAAGTCTATGGTCGGTCACGAAGCGTAAATAAAAAGAGGAAATGAGTTATCACCGAGTTGAAAAAGATCTAGGCGGCGCATAAGCCAACAGATGTGTCTTTGCATCGCAATGTCACTAAGCTGTTCGCAATATCCCCTCCAGAACATCTGTGTAATGAGAACATTCGAATGTTTATACCTCCTTATACAAGCCAGCTAGCATTTACGACTCTATGCACTTAGCACGCTTCACCTACGGCATATATATAATACATATATGTATATAGTGTAGAGTATGTATAATATACAAACAAAACGTGAGCAACCTTTCCAAAAGTGAAGACATGTCACAAGACTGCATGAGCCTTTCATTTGAGCACTCATCACTCTAGGAGTAAGTTGATCAGTGTCCAGCTGATGCGAACTGCGCAAGTGCAGAATGAGTGGCGCTATATGCAGTCTAACTGAGGGTTGATCAAATACACGCACGGGTTCGAATCTGTTGTAGAGACTCGGAAGATTCGCACTATTGTTCGTGCCAAACAAAGGTGAAACAGGCTTACAAGGATTGTTGGATTTTTCAGCATAGATCGACTGCACTTTCTGGATGAAATTGAGAATAAAATTTCAACATCTCCCATCAACATCACATGTGGGATAGTTATCATTATTGCCTAAGAAAAAAGATCAACTTGATCATTCACCCTGTTGCAGCATCGAACAAAACTTGAAGATGACTCTATGAGTTTGATGGGTTGGACGATATTAAAGTCGATTTCCAAGATATGAATAATGAGATGTTAGTCAACAATAAAAGTCTGTCCAAAACGGACTTTCTTCACTCTCCTATAGTTTGATTTTTAGCAATTTTCCCTTCAGACCATCAAAGTTTGCCAGTTTTGTCCTCCAATAAGTCAAGGGGACAGTCTTAGTCCAGGGTGAGGGGGCACAAAATTACGCCTCCACTTCGTGCACAATACAACGTTACACCGTTGCACCAAAGATGAAGTTTTGTATGTAATGTTTTGTGGGTAATGCTTTTTCGGCCAAACTTTTGCAACCTAAACACTACTGTCCTATTGATCTCCCTTTATCATAAAACATGACCAAAATCTCGGTTTAATTAGTCGACATCAGCCTCCGCTTTGGCAATATACTAAAACCCGGCGTAGCCATGTGACCTGGCGTCTGTCCAGAATGCAAATTCAGCTGTAGCACTTTTTTGGTGCCTAACTGCCATGCTACCAGAAGGAAGCACGAGGTCCCGGATACTGCCAGGTTGCCCAAGCCTAGACAGGGGAAGTCGAAAGACAGAGGTCGGGTTCGAACCACGAACCTTCCGGTCAGTAAACTCGTGCTCTAACCACTGTGTCATCTCGTCCACGGAATTTCAAGACTGCTTATCGGTCCTAACAATTCTGCTTGCTAATTTCCGAGAGGAGCGTCGATCTTAATTGGACTGTTGGACGAGGACAGTAAGTCGAGTCAGCAGCAATGCGCAAACAGCTGTGTCATTATAATCAGTTTAAAAAACGTTTTGCGTCCAATGGGCGATGAACAAAAGGTGGTGTGAAAGCCGATCAACATGTAGGAATCCAAGAAATCGATAAACGGAGGTTTTATGTAGATGAAAATCTTAAGAAAAACTCTAAAACTTGGGTCACAGTATAAGACGACTAGAAGAAGAATGCCCTAGTACGGCAACTTTCAAAATGACGAATATTTAAACGGGGGTTTCAGGCTCGATCGACCCAGCTCAGAAGCCGAGCTAGCGGGGCTTTTATGTTGTTCCTTGGAGAGTGCAGAAATACGGCGGGCAAGGTTGGTGTTTCTCTAGTCTATATACGTTTGGTGTACTGTTACTGCGCGGTAAAGTGAATCTACTTAAGACGAATGACGAAGTGACGCTCAAACAAACTTGGTATGGACCAGTGACCAAACCTTAAGCTGGATTATCTTTGATTGACACGGAGGACCTAGTTTGAGGGCAAAGTAGTCGTGTGGCGAGATAGTCTCGCAGCTGGCCATCAGTGAAGTAATCACACCAGAAGGGCGACTGAATAACGTCTCGGAACTCATCATGAAGAATCAATCCACTCGCACCCGAATGCACCCACTTGGCGAATGAGGTGAATACACATCCAATGAATACGTCAAAAAACTTCAGAATTGACCAAGCAATACAATAGCTCATGAACAATTTATCGGCGCAGTAAAACTACAAGGTTTAAACCAAGTTATAAAGAAATTTTTCATAGGTTCTTTTTGGTTCTAAGTGACATGGGAGGAAAACACATTTTCTCCTCTGACAGAGCTTAACAGAACCAACAGAACAGGTCCATCCTATATATCGATACTCATTGGGGATTCATAGCTTCCCTGCTGAGACACAAATCGTTGACAGTCTCGGCTAGTCTCCCTATTGGTCCAAGGAACAGCCCATACTCATTTACAGTAAACCGTTGTGTGGAACAAATAATGCCACTCTACAAGCATGATAAGCGGCGTGTGCATTTCGCTTGATAGCTCGCCGCGGTGTGGACTGAAGTGAGGAAGAAGTTTGAATTGCCCGCGCTCACCCATAAGTCATTCGGTAAAACAATATCCGGCGTTGATTTCTCTGCCTGGCTCCCAAGGGACGAAGCAAAGTGCTGTCTAACTGTCATTCAAAACGGAACTGCATTAATACCGCTTGGCAGGAAGTCGTCTGGCTAGATTTATCATTCTTCAGGCAAACAATAGGCATATTTACTGACGGTATAGGCCAGGCTGAGTTGTCCATGAGTGCGTTCAAACAAATTTGGTCCGTTTGTGGCAAAGCCTTTGATTAATACATCCCTCATAAAGTAGCTGGAAGCGAAAAACATAACACACTTCAAGGCATTTCAGATGCGACATTAATGGGGTTCGCAGGAGTCCAAAAGCGAGTTCTGTCCATTTTGAGGGTGTATGAGCGGCAGCAAGTTTTTAGGACTTCACTGGAATGAGGCACGCTTAAATGAAAACGCGTCAAACCATAATTGCTTCTACTGGATGCCTAAAGTGCACAAATAGACAAATCGCTTTTCGGACTAAATACTGGAGACAGTCGCTATCACGCAGTTCGAGGTGGTGAGTCAGAAAGTGTCTGAGCACGCCAGGTACTCAATATCTCGTTCACTGTACTTCACCGATAAATGAATGGGCCTGTTTGGAATAAAGAAGCTAACGCCTCAACTAATGGGCAGACAATTGAGTGAATCGAAAGGCAAGAACAAAACTAAGTGTTTAATGTTTCTACTGAAGAGTATTGCATTAAATCACACGGTGAAGGCTATATTTGTCCACCTTAAGGGATAAAACTAAGAAAGTACGTCACTCTCCAGAGCTAAAAAACTGTGTGGTTTCCCTACGTGCGAAGGACAGAACGTCTTCAGAGCCACTGATGAGTGATGGAAGCATCACAAACGGGAGATTCAGCTGGGTTCCAGGTGAGTCTCTCGCAAAACCAAATTTGTTTGAAAATAAGTCTATTTGAAATCGTTTAATACAGACTAGAGAGCACTTGAT
Organism: Clonorchis sinensis; assembly: GCA_003604175.2. NCBI lineage: Eukaryota > Metazoa > Platyhelminthes > Trematoda > Opisthorchiida > Opisthorchiidae > Clonorchis > Clonorchis sinensis. The sequence goes on from CM030369.1 coordinate 211,672,496, forward strand.
CAAAGGTGGCCTGGAAGAACTAACTATCCTGGTTGCAACATGAGTTATCGACAAACCAGAGTGAATCATTTCGTGTAACGTGTCGCTCATTTTAATTACCGATTTGGCAGCCATCTTCCTCTCATCAGGGGGGAATTCTGTCCCACACACATCGTCCAACACAAACAGACAGATATCCGATCTGTTTGTTGACGTGCAAACGGAACCCAACCGTGACGCAAAAACACACGTGCACAAGAGCATCAGAGATGGTTTGGGCTGACTGCCTGGTAGGCAGGCGTACGCAGCATGTAGACAGGATCATCAGGCAAGAGGGGCACTTCTAATTTGAAGAGTATTCCTTTGACATGTACAATAAAGTTGAATAAACGAAGTAAACCCCAGTCTCCATTGGGCAGATCGCTCAATCTAAGGGAGGGTAAAAATTGCAGTGTGGCGTGGCGATCTTTCTGAATGTACTCAGCCGGTTTATTCTGTTAAAAATGGTTATATTCACCGCCAATCTGTTTCTTGTATTTCCAGTGGAAAGTGTTGCCTCTCTGATCAACTGTTTGCTCAATTCTATTACCCTTTATCGTGCTGAGCTGAGTAGGAACATTAACATTTACTGGATGACTTTGATCTTCTCTAGAAAGTGGAACATTCAAATTCGACACTTCGCATCTCTGACTGCTAAATTACTGTACTCTATATATAACATATATATCCAGACTTGGTGCTACAATCCGAATACGGAAGCTGACAAAAATAAGGACCTTTTACTTGCCTTTTTGTTGTTGTTTTTTCCATTATGGTTCACGATAAAAGCGGGAAAGCTGGTGCTACTAAATTCGGTTTTTGGTCAACTGCTTTAGTGCTTCTACTCAACAAATTTTCACATCTTACGGACCCATACACGACAGAAAAACGGACTCAACAGAAACTGAGGTTTTTGTGAGTTTCTTCGTGAATTTAAACCTGGTTGTCTTCTGTCTACCTTACTAGAACAAGCGTAAGCGGAAGCTAGGCACATGGCTGAAATCGCTGAGGAAGCATTCGGAGGATCTTTTCAAGCCATCTGGTTCGGCTTGGTGAAATGTTAACATTCAGTCACAGAATTCCGATGCTCACTACCTAGTGAGCACCAGCGGTGCTACGTAAACAGCAGTTACTGAAAACCCTTATTCTACGGACAGTCTCGTGTGTACTGGTCACATTTTGCAGCCATATAGCAGTACGGTTTTGCATACATTGTCCTTCATAGTGGACATCACAAGTGCTTTGACTTGGTAAACACTGCCCTACCTCCGTAGTGACAACTCCTCCTCAATGCATTTGTCAACCGTGACGCGACTCCTCAGATAGACAAAACTATTGACAAGCTCTAGACTGTCATCAACCAGGGTGAATGCAGGCCTGGGTTACATTAATTATCTAAACACTACATGTCTTGGATTCCAACACTGACAAGAGATCGACACCGCTGTCGTTGCAACCTGTCATGGCCTTAGAAGAATGCAACATTGACGCAAATCTGCGTGTGCTATCCGACAACCCTACCGCACATCTTTGAAGACGACAAAGCACACTCAAAGCTTGCCATAAGCTCTCACTCTGAGTGTGGCTTAGCTGCACAAAGTCATTAGGAACGAAGCGTACTTTTCGCGAAAGCCGATATTTACTGAACAGCTCCGTGTATTGAGTCTGAGGCCGTTCTAATCTCTATAAGTGTCACAATTCTAGACCTCGGATACACATGTCGATGTTCAGTAGCTGGTTGTGCGTCTCAAACGAAACTCGGTCTGGTCATACTGTATGCTTCATTCACAGAGATAAAAACAGTGACATTTGACACAACCGACAGCAAACTAACACCTAAGGGTGAGATGGCACAGTGGTTAGAGCGCAAATTTACTAACCGGAAGGTTCGTGGTTCGAACCCGACCTATGCCTCACGACTTCCCCCGTCTAGGTTTGGGCAACCTGGAAGCATCCAATCCCTTATGTTTCATTCGGGTGGCATGGCAGCTAGGCACCGAAAGGGTGCTACAGCTGAACAATCATTATCATCAAACTAACACCTCTGAAATTCTAGCAGATTTTTTGACAACTTCTATTTAAAGCAAAAATTTAGGAGCGAGTGTCCTTTTGTTGCGAATTCTAGTGAACAGAATATCCGGCGATTGTACCAGCCCATCTCGCCAACCTTTACACACAGTTGGGCCATCTGAGCCGCATGCTTTATGACGTAGCACCTCGTAAGTTCCTTCTTTGGGCTGCTCAAATGAATTTATCCACGGGCTATTGCCCAGCGCAGTCACTGGAGTAGAGGTGAATTGTGACTAAAAATGCCATAGGCTGTAAAGATGTGTACATTCACCGCATCGCTTAGCTCTGGTAACAGGTAAAAATGGATTGGCCCACATACGTGTTAGGCGGAATTCCACATTGGATTCCCTAATTTTATGCTGGTCCTGTGGCTAAAAGTTCGGGCCGCTTGTCGGTCCGGCATCAAGCCGAGATCCGACTGGTCGAAAGTCTGGACCCAAAAGCCAATTATGACCCAGTATTGGCCGAATGCCGGTTGCCAATGGCGCATCTAGAAGGCGTCAAAATCCCACAAAGTGGTCACCTCCTACACTATATATATGAAGCGCTGTACAAGTGTCTTTGACTCGGTTAGGGGCGTTAATCTACCCTGTGCACCTTTGGTGGTTGTTTTGACATGAACGCTAACTTGAGAAGATCAGATCGAGAACTAAGCTGAGAAGAATACCGTTACTACAATACGTTGTAAAGGGCGAAAGATGGTCCCGTTCACCATATGAAGCTTCTTCGTCAATGAAAGATATACTGGGTTATGCACAGCTCAAGTCGGACTAGTGTACGGGAAATAGTAACTTGAATGGAAGGTGCCTGCTTCCAGCAAGAAGAACGAGACCGTTTCCTACTACTAGAAAATCACTGTGCCTACCAGAACCATTGTTCGATGTCAAACTCTCCGCCCGATTCGCCGTCCAAGATGCTATGTAATAACAGTTTGTTGATCGGCTTCATGTTGTGGTCTGAAGGAACACGAAGGAACGAAACGAAACAGTCGTTACCTCCAGCTCAGCACTAGTTTATCCTGACCTATCGGGTTTAGACTGACATCAATCGTACCGTCCAATCTGAAAATGAACTGACTTGGAAACGCGACAAAAGCTAGCCAAATAGTGAGAATCCCTTCAGTCGGCTGTCATTGCCGCAGTTCCTCTGGTATTGTAGAGTGGACGCCCAAACAAACGCAGTTTAACTAGCGAGTAAGGAAAACATATAATCACTAGTTCTTTTCAAAGGAGATCACGTGAATAGCGACATAAGAAGCAGCCCGCTTTCGCCTCTAAAGCTTGTGCACACGACGGTCCAGCAACAAATGATAACGGCCACCAGAGGACAAACGTGAATCTAGACGATTTAATACATCAGCCTTTCATGTAGTCCTCCGGTGCGTCTGCAGCTGCGGAGTCGCTTGCACTGAAATACAGACATATATCTAGCGGAAGGTGCGACCAGGCATATTTCAAATTATGTGCTCCGAATTTTATTGGGGAAGCTACCGCCAGATCGGAGTTTAACTCACAATCCTACACTGTCGATATCCAAGCACCTGTCGGACATCAAACATCAAACTGACTCCTAAAACTGGTTGCAAATCCTGGTGTGCAACACAGACCCAAAGATTTTTTAAATCAATAATTGGATCAACTCACACCAGTCCCGACGGGTGTGAAGTCCAGACGGGTGAAGCAGACGATTTGCTCAACCTAGCGGTGATCAGGTTATATAAACAAACCAACCAATCAGCGTCTGCCTAACACTGTTTCTACTCTTCCTTGTTCGATGTTCACTACCGAGGAGAGTAAAACGAAAATTATGATATAGCACCATCTTTAGTATTATTTCTTACGAAGTCAATAACGGAGACATGATGACTTTTGTCAGGATTTCTGTTACTCCTTTACAAGGCAAAAATCTGTCTGCATAAGGCGATTTGCGGTAGGGCGAGTACTCATACATGTGCATCAATCTTGATTGGACATTAAATTTAGCGCGCTACACAATTTATCATTTTTGCAATTCTGATGCACGAACCGCACGTCAATGGATGTACGGATTTGTTTCACTCGTAGTCTACGTAAGTTCCAGGCAAGGAACCGGATGTGCCTTAAAAATACCTAAATGTAGAAAACGAGTGAATAAGGGTCCGCTAGAATCCTGTGCTTTAGTTCGGACGGCAAATAGACCAACGTTGAATTATTTTCAACCTAATGATGATCAGCATTTTTATATCCTCAAAATATCAAGAGTTTTCTGTCCGGTCGTAGAAGAACCATCAAGTTGGCTTGCCCAGATTAGCACGTTGATGCTTTCGAAGGCCACGAGCACTTGGACAGAGGCTTCTCACAGCTGCAAGACTAAAATGACGTCCTCCTTATGGTACGATTGTGCGGTGATGGTGTAGTAAGCATTCGGAGTGTGCTCTCAGCGGCTATGCGAAAAGGGGAGACGAGTATCTTACAATTAGTGGTGACACAAAAGGGGACACGTCCACGTTTCTATCCTCATGCCAGGTTTCCAGAACAACTTTAATAGCACTGTACACAAACAGTTTAATACTGTTTGTGATCAACAGTGTGGCTTGGACATCGTGGACGCGACCTCATCAACAAGGTCCGGCTGAGAGTAAAAATGGATCATACCGCATTTGTCAAAAGTCAGTTTCTGTCTTTTTATCCAGCAAAACAACATGGTTTGAAGAGGAATTATTAAGGGTCATAAACACTGAGTCGCAATTAGGGACTGTGTGTGCGTGTGTACCATGACCAAGCCTTCTCACCAGCTGAATTCTGGCGACACCACATCACTACTCAAGTGTGGTTTTCAAAGAACGTAGTTATGTTTTTTGTCAGAAAAATTCACCTGCTACTTTTCTTATCGGACATTCGTCCTGAGGAGAAGTGCTTTGCTGATGTACTTCGGGATTCGTTTGAAAACTCAGTGTTGATACCACATCTTTGCTGGCCAAACGGAGGTAGAATACCGAAGTCCTAAAAAATCATAGACTTGCTTTTTATCAATGAGATGAACAGGAATGGCTTTTAAGCAAACGCCAAAACAACAGTTATAGGCAGTGTACATGTGATGGTTTCTACCCGATAAATTCGTGTCAGAGACTGCATTTAGACCGTGGAATGAGGGACGGAGCAAGTTGGATTTTTGGTTACATATCAGAAATACTGACATGACTGATTCATTGAACCTAACTTAGAGGTGCGAAATGTGTTGGCCAGTGTAAACTGAATTCCTCAATGTGGCGTTTCCATGACAGGATATTATTTGGCGTCATCTGCCTGCAATTGCCCATGTTGTTTCCATTGAGTTTTGACAGAGGAACTTTAGGTGATACAGCTAGTGATTCCACCTGAATGGTCTGGAGGTTGACATCGACCAAAACTACAACTAATCAAAAAATGTGGAGCACGTTTCAAGAGTCCGTGTCGCTACCCGAACGGGAAGCCCCGAGAAGCGGGTCGGTCGATCGACACACCCAGAGTAGTTCAGGGGTTGTCGTTTGAGCCGTCACGCCGACCAGTCACATCGCTCAAGCGTACACAAGTCCACCTGTTCAGACGCAATACTTGAGCTAGTTCTAGCGTGCGCTTCACATGCCAGCTGTCCGAAGTCCGAACCCCGACCCGGTCATGGATATGCACTACTGATGTGTTCTAAGAGCGAAAATCGAGTCCATTCTTGGAGTGGAGTCACTGGGGTGATTTTGCCAGGATAAAAAGGGGATGTGAGTGAGTGAGTGAGTGATGTGAACTTAAGGTCTGCAAATTTTTCAATTATCAACACACTCATATTGATCAGTTCTCTTCGGTAGTAATGATCACGTGACCCGCTTCTTCGATTCTGTTAGGTGATAGCGTACATACAATTCCTTAGGATTTACTCCTAATCGCAGATAAGATGACTTGTAGTGCACTAGCAAACAGGAGAATGGCTAATGACTGAAAAATTACGGACAGAATGTTAGTTCATCATCAAGTGTGAACTCTATGAAGATCAAATCTTAAGTGGAAACGGAAAAATTGTATTGACGCTTCTCATAGCTTCCACCTGTGAAAGTAGAAGGCACTGAGAGGACTCAGGAGTTTAAACAATGCGTTCGCTGTACTACGGAGTTAAACCAACTTTGATTTGAAAAAGAACTATGTTTCCCAAATGCAAATCTGAAGAGAAGTGAATTCACAACCACGTGATATTTGAACGATTACATCGAAGAACATTCTAGCGCGGACGTTATCTCATGCCTTTGGCTGCATAAGGCACATAGGTGAACAGCCGGCGTCTCAGTGCAACTGTTAACTTCGTTGTGTGACAGTCACAACAAACGGCAGATCCCAACAACATTGAGAAGGATCGCTGCATAAAGCCTTGAGATCTATATAAGGAATGTAGTTACTCGCGTTCACATCAGCCTCGTTTGAACAGTCGTCCCCCTGTCCTAGTGCAATTATCGTCATATGTCCACACCAAATAGAGGAAGAAGTGGACTCGATTTTCGCCAAGCTCATCATCAGTGTAAATCTTTGGTAGTGCCTGGGTTTGAACTACGAGCATCTGACTTTCGAGGCAAGCGTGTTACTGCCAGTTCACAGGGCACAGCGGGTACACCTGAATTATCGATTGTGGACGGACGATCCTGTTCACGGTTGAGCAATGTGAATGGTGCCACAATCCGTTCACAGGTAAAATAGACTTCTGTGCTACTCATAAGGTTGCTGAAAATTCTTCGAAAGCCCAAGACCGGTTTCGCCCTTCTTGGGGCTCATCAGGTAGGCACAGTCCCCGAGTTGCTTGGAAGCACCACAAACGGGAGATTCAGCTGGGTTCCAGGTGAGTCTCTCGCAAAACCAAATCGGTTTGCAAATGAGTGTATTTATCGAGACTTAGGTGCTCAGTTATGTCCTGTCTGTAAATCAGAAAGTGCGCGAAGCAGCTGAATTACATCAGCGAAACAATAGGTGCTTAAGCTGAGAATTGCAACATCCAAAGACTAACCGAGCAACAAGTTTTGTAACCATATTTCACTTTTTATTCAGATGCTAACGCATCGATATGGTACATTTGGGTGCCTGTGGAAAAATTACGTTATTGTGCCATTTTTCACAGCCTGTTACGCTTGCCGTTTCCGTTCGACTGAGAGCCGTTACGGATGTGGTATGCGATGGCGCCAAAATGGCGCTGCGTTCTTACACTACGTGCGCGTGTGCGCGCGCAAAGAAAATCAATACGAACACTCCGCAGCTGTCACCGCCTAATTTGCATTCCCTTGCACTGTGACTCATCGGTCAGTGTACTGTCGAACCGGTACACTGATTGGATAGGAAAACGACCTCGAAATCATCGCGCAACAGGACACGATCACAGATCGTGTTGGAGCGATGGCGACAATTCGTACAAAAAACTACGACTTCCTTTCACGCGAAGATAATGAACGCATGGGAGGCCTCTAGCCTGTTCGTCGGAATGAAACTATTGTAACAGGTATTTGTGGAATTATCTGTAAAGCTCCCGAAGGTGACAAATGACGTAAACGCTTCAGTCTGTCAGCTATGGTCAAAATAATATTTAAACGATATCTGTACCACAAAACATCCTTTTTGTATTTTTGACCTGTTTTTCCAACTAACTTCAAAGCCACCAGTGAAAAGTTTGGTCAAAACTGACTGGACTGCATCTAGTGACCAACTGTCAACTCCAGACACCTCGCATTCATGATCATTGTGCCTCATAATGAACACCGTTCTCAAAGGTATCTCAGTTTTCTAAGCTGATTTCGCAATCATGCAGCTTGGTCACGACTGCTGTTCCCAGCTCATTACCGATTATTGTATTAAAAATATCGATCAGTGCTGATCCGCAGATTTTTTAGAATCATAAATTTCCTATCTGATTGAGGACGAGGAGTTATACAAACCATTCTCCATTGCAGTTTTTTGGTAAAGCAATGAGTAACATCAATTTTTTCTTAGTTTTCTCCGGTTATCAGCCAGGAGTGAAAACCTTGCCCGGATACGGCAACACTTGCTAAGAGATGTCTCCATAATTGAGGTCATATGTATCGACGGATGCTTTTTAAGTCTTCCGGAAAAGTTGTTTTTCCAAAAAGGAGCCATTCTTGAGATTATGCGTTCCGTTGAATGGTCTTGTTAATTATCCAAGTTGAAACGTGAGCCTGTTGATCTACATGCTTCAAAGAGCTTGAAGAGTCAGTCATGTAGCCAGTTCTTAGTTCTAAACGAGTGGACTGATTATCAACACCGAAATACCGCTGTAAAGTCGTTTTCTCCTTGTTGAGATATCAGTTAATCAAAATGTTGGTCACCAACCCGTGGCCAAACGGCTTAGTCTTCGACCACTAGCCGGGAGGTCGCCGGTTAGAATTACCCTGGCGAATTACTGCACTGCGGATGAGTTCTATTCAGGATGAAGCAGCTGTATAGTCTTCTTCGGTTTTTCCAAGACGAAATATCGATTGAAATCCACATCTCATTAGTAAAGGAACATGAAAAAACAAATATGTAAGTTAAAAAGGTTTCTAAATGGCACAATATCTTCATTGATCCAGGTTTAGCTAGTGCTTCACTTGTATTCTTAAACATCTCTTTGAATTGTCTAGCCAGAATTCCATTATTTGTCGAAATTCGTCCACAACACACAAATACTACAAAGGAAAGGTCAATCGAGCGATCAAGCTTTTTGCAAAAATCAATACCAAAACTTGGATTCCTGCCGAGTTAATCCAAATGTTCCTATTAGTTATACAATCCGGGCGTCGTCTGACAAGTTAATCTCGACCTTTGCTACCCGCTTGGTGATACTACTCCAAATCTGACAGACCGACAGTCTTCTCATCTAGAGAAATTCGACTCAGGATGACCGTAGCTAATCGACTTAATTTGGAGGCTGATTGGCTACTTGTTAGATAGACTGTTCGGTTCTGTTTGTGCAGACGGACGTTAGTTTGCACAGCTGCACAAACAACCCAAGTCGACGAAACAAACCGTTTCATTCGATGGTTCTGCATCTTGCGTAATTTGCGGAAATATTTCCGGACACATTTGTATCAGACGAATTAGTACTACCAGGTGATGAGAAAACAAAGGAGTAGTAAGCAGTAACACATGTTCTATAGTTTGGCGGTAGCTATTTGAAACCGAAACGGACAGAGCTTCCGAGGAGCACACTTGGCGTTAGCACAGATGTATATTCCAGACGTTAAAGTGCGTATCTCTAACGGAGAGTTTTTTGCAAGTAGTATAGTCACCTGGTGTATTGTTTAATGTAGGCCGGGAAAAATAGTCGAACGAAACACCGGGCCAGCCGAGATAGCGAAATTTGTATTCATAGTAACCAAACTGGCCTCGTACTGATCCGAAGATCCACAAGTAGTTAGAGTATACGCCAAACACTCTCAGTTGCATGCAAAGTTGGTTCTGTACGGGGGGTTAGGGTGAATTCAGCCGCATCTCTCGTTTAGCATGGTCCCAAAAAGGACGAAACCGGTCGTGGGCTGTCGAAGAGTTTGCAGCAACCTTATGAGTAGTGTATTACGTCTATACACGTGTCGCGATATCTCGAATATCATGCCAATTGAAACATGAGGCGGCCTGATGCAACTCATTCAGTCCGAGAACAGCATGAACAAGTTGGGTTCCAGGTGAGTCACCCGTCAAAAGCAAATTGGTATGCAAATGAGTATATTTCGCAAACTATTGGTCATTTCAATTTAGTAGTTGTTAAAAAGAAAACATATTTCATCAGTCTTCACAGTGCGTTAAACTTAGTAATCTACCGCGGATTCTGTGAAGTTGTAAACCGAATCAGTCCTTTGTATTACCGTCGTTGGATGTAAAGACGTTAAAACTCCAAAGTATAATCGGTTTCCAGGTCCAATGGAAGAGACTATTATTGGCCAATTAACCATATCTAATTCAAACATTCTAAAATTTTAGGGTGTGGCAGTAATAGTCCTTTATGGGTCAGAAAATGCGGTTATAAACGATGCCGTTTCACTTTGATCCTTTCAAGGCGTGCTTCTGGGATTCTATGGTCCACAGCTTACCTCTACATGCAGGTAATAAAATTGGGTTTCACAACTTAAACATCGAACAGCAAGCTAAGATCCAACTTCTGGTAACAGCTAACAGCCTTATTTTGTGTACAAGGAGTCATCGACAGCCTAAAGACAATTCGTTATGTATTCCGTCTTGATTAGTACCGATAAGGGAACCGAACTCAGCCGCCCTACGTGCATTTTCAGAGTGGACTGTCTATTGTAAATTCCTATGCCCAAGCATGATAGCTGTCCGATTCTTCGTTGAAAGCAGCCAACTAACATCTGGCAACCAGTGTCAGTCATTGAAGGAAGGATAGGGGCGAGATGGCCTAAGTGGTTAGACCGCGAATTTACTGACCGGAATGTCCGTGGTTCGAACCCGAACTCTGCATCTTGACTTTCCCTGTCCAGGCTTGGGTAACCTGGCGGTATCCCAGCCCTTATGCTTCCTTCGGGTGGCATGGCAACTAGGCGCCGAAAGAGTGTTACAGATGAGCCCACTCCGACAAAAATTAAAGGAAAGTATTTCCAGACCACCGGAAGTGCCAAATGGAGTGGTGTCTAGTTACCAACTCGACTCCCAATAGAGGTTCGCGCAATACTGGCGATTGGCAACACCATGTATGAAACACCTAACTGATGCTTCCCGGTTTTTCAGCGTAGATTGACTTCAGTTAAAGGACAAAGGTTCAGATGGATTTCCTTTCTTTTTCCTAATGGATTGTGACGCTTGAACTCAACGAGGTGAACCAGTAGGGCCGGCATTCCGGCTGAGCAAATAAGTTGACTTGCGTGACTTTCAAACGAGAAAATATTCCGAGTCGATTTGCAATGCAAGGATGGGAATATGTACAACAATAAAAACGTGATTTTTCTCTGGTGAGCTCTCAAGTAGTATAGTGTTTCTGTCGATACGTAAGCTAGCCGACTTCAAGCTCTTCTTGGTTTCCAAAAGCCGGATTACTGTGCCAAGATTACTTGTCAAATGACCCCTAGTAATAGCAACAAAATCTAACAGAATCGTGGACGCATTGGAGCAAAACTAAGCCTTGATCACACCGCCTCAATGGGTGGTCAATTAGGTAGCTGCTAATCTCGCAGAGTTTCACAGCTGACTCGCAAAGATTTCCTCACAATTTGAGGAATCGTCATCAGTGTGGTTGTTTGGGTCCCAACCCAACGCCAAGCTGCGCGCTAATGATGACTTCTGGAATAGTGACAAAATGCAAGCTTGGCGAACAGATCCACAGCCGTCTGATCCACTCTTACTCGAATCTTGGCTACTGTGTGCGGTTCCACTCTTAAGTTTGTGTCAATTCAAACTCTGATGCATTATGGCGACTGACAATAGGAGCTACGGAATAAGACAACTTAGTGAAAGATCAGGATCAGCCATATCATTATCCAGACTAAGGGTAGTTTCACCGAATTCCTGTTGAGACGATTGACCGATTGGCATAACGAAGTTAGTGTCAGTTGAGTAGTTTTTCATGAAATGCACAACACTGGCTGTTGCCCCCTTGCTTCCAAACTAGGACGCCGAGTAGTACTTTGCACTAGTCATGTAATGATTTGTTGCTCTAATTTTTGATATCAAGGAGAGCCTGACAAGCATCAGTCTTCAGTCACGTAGACGAACATTGCCCTCTTTTTGGTTACCACCGAATCATTCAAAAAGTCACTTCTTCACTATGAAATCGCCTATTTCGAAATTTGTCAGCTCCACTGTCAAAACACCCTATGATCTGATTTAGTTTAACAGTGACCTATCCACTTATCATGTTCCTTTTTTGTTTAAAGGAATAATGACTAACAGTCACTTTTTTGCGCCATCGCAAACCTCTCAAACAGTACATGCACCTCACAACTTCTACTGTTTTCTTTTTGGAGCGTTGGAGACAAACAGAAGTGTCATAAGTTGACCAGAGAAGGAGTAATTTCAAAAGATAAGGGAAAATTTCATCTGAGAAGTCGTCACTTGGGAGGCTAGTCACTGCGTAATTTGGTCGAAGGATAGGCAGCGTTCTATTCTGTCTAAATGGGAGCTACTCCCGTTGTTGTTTCGTCAAACGACCATGTGTTCAACCACTAGCCGGATGGTCACGGATCCGAAACTCTCGTGGGTTGGCGAGATGTGCACTACTGATGATTATTAATAAGAACGAAGCATCTGTAAGGAGCTTCTCGGCTTTTCAGCATACATTGGCTTCACTGAAAGAACAAAGTCCCATTTACAAATGACCAATACTCTTCACCTATCAACGAATGAACAGTAGCATAACAATCTGCTTTCTCGCTTCCCAACACTGTGTTTTAATTGTTCATATTCACACCACTCTCGTTTGAACGATCGTTCTCCTGTTCTGGCGTAATTATTTCGGTGAGTCCACACCACTGGACCCGAGTTTCGCTCTTATTAGAGCTCATCAGCAGTGCATATCCAGTGGCCGTGCCGGGAATTGAACTCCGGACATCTGACATGCAAGGCGAGCATGTTACCACTATTTCACCAACGGACGTTGGACGCATCTGAATTTTCACGTCTGAACAGGATGTGATTGGTGTGCCTGACTTATCGACTCATCGGAATAATTACGCCAGGACAGGAGAACAACCGTTCAACCGAGACTCGTGTGAATATGAACAAAATACCTACCCCCACAAAACCCCACAGCTGTGTTTTAACTTTGGACTTTACATCAGATCCTGCGTCACTGAACCGAGTAAGGAATGCAGCCAACTGGTCAGATCGAATGCCAGACTGACCAAAACTAGAGACGCATGACCTTTAACCAGCAGGAATTAGGCGGACAAGTAAACGGTTTGACTGAATTCCCAAGAAAAGATTCGCTTAGACCGCATCAAAAAGATTACCTTTTAATAAAGCTCATTTATATATATTTCGAATTGTCCCCCACGCCCAGTTTGCTTTTTGACTTCTAGTTACTGAGCCATGTCTCTTTCGAAATTGGGCTCTGACTGAGGTGTCACAATCTATTTCAAACCAATAAGAATTCGGACCAGCTGTTGAATCACTCGTCTGGGGACCTTCTCCATCCTAGAGGTGTTATCTTGTGTAAGCGCTGAGGTGATTCCACACTGTTTTAAATAACATTTTAATCCTCAGGCTCCTAACTTCATACTGGTTGCATGTCTGTTATGGGCGTTTCAAGCGCATTCTTGTTAGCACGAATACTTTATCACATGGAATATCTGGAAGAAAACTGATTCTCGAAAGAAGTCTTACGATGACAGTCAGGGGGGGATGGATTATGGAATGTGGCGGTTGTTGTTGCTTCAGTGATCAAAACAGTTGACAAGCAAGGCAACAAACGCACAACATCAAGTCTTACAGTCACACAACATAGGACTTGTTTGAGAGGGCCAGTTCCAGGGTAATCGCATCAAACAATCAATTATTGCAAAGGATACCCGACTATATTGGCATTCTTTTATAAAAGGCAGAGGACCTTCGGCGAAGGGCGCACAACTTAACGCTAAAACCGAACAGGGAGTTGGGATACTTTCGGCGGGATGCTGCGAAAAACTGTTGGTGCGCATTTCTGTCATCCTGTGAATTTTGCTTGGTGTGTTGAATGGGGTTTACGGACATATTGGTCTACATACCCGCTGATTCGGTCTATCGAAGTGGCTGTCACCACAATCTTGAGAGAAATGACAAATGATGTCGGAGGCAGAATTTTTGGACAAACTTTGGGACATAGGTTAAAGTATCAATGGATAGCCGGATGAGTTTGATTCCACCGGATTCGTACCTCTTCCAATGATATGTACATTAAAATATCTGTCTTTCAGTCTGTAAAGACTGTGTCGAGTCACGCAGTAGTTGGTTCGCTAGAAAGCAGACGATTTTCGTGGGTCGAGCTTTGACAGTGGGCATAGAGAAAATTTTGACTCTCCTGTGAAAATGTGGCTTCACCAACCTGCTCTAATAAGCCGATGGTTCAAACCAATGGTTTAAAAATATATGCTACGTCATGTGATTGCTTCAAAAAAGCTATTTCAGACTACTTCCTAATCAGGAAGTTTATTTCTAGATTGCATTCCAGCTCGGCCATAAATGAAGGTCGCGGGATTGTCACTGGAAATATCGAACGGAAAGCCTAACTTTTAGTTGGGCATAAAATCTAGTTGGTCTTCGATGAACATACGTAAAGTTACCCGAAAATTATTTGCTTTGGAAGGGTGTTTCTCTTAATAGTATTTCTGTCTGTGTGCACAAAATCGACATTTTTGATTGAAACAGCACAGATTTCCAACAAGAACGAGTCCAGTGCAGCATGCCCTATTTTGATGGATGCAATGCAGTATTTTTTATTTGCGCTTCAGTTCATCAGGATGAATCATTAGTAAAAATATGTCAGACATTGGGTGCGTCATTTGCGAATCATGTGCGAACCAACCAAAACGGGAAAACTGCAAGTTGAACGTGGTACAGCCAATCGCATATCACCGACAGAACGTGGGATACGGTTTTGAAGATCCTGAAAGTCCCAGTCCTCTTCGACATATAGGATGAACACAACAAACAGATTTTTCGGCAAGGAGTTATTCGCCACAGAAATCCAAAAGCCAAACGTAACGGTGCGGTTTGTGAGAAACTTTTGGCATTCTGATCATCCACACTGCTTTTGTTCATCTGTAGCCGCAAACAAACGGACGACGCAACGATTTGTCTCGAACTCAAGGCCTTTTTTCGGTTGATATTTTCCCTCAGGTGTTACGTTATCCCTGAAATCCGGTTGTCTCGTTTTGACACAATTATCCCTTTTTCTCATTGGTTGATCAAAAAAAAATATTTCAACGCATTTGCCACAGCCACTCATTCAGCCGTATGGGACAAACCCTACACATGGTAGATTTTCACGAATTGGGCGGTGAGGCAGACGTAAATAAAAACAGATGTTGATAATAAAGCGGGGAATGTGAGTGCACTGCCACATCCCACTTCATTGTCGGCGTAAAAAATCCCAATGGCGAACTCTCTTATTCAGTGGGCGAAGAGCTGTCGTATACGATGATAAACTGATGTTTCTTGTTGCTGGTAATAGAGGTTGCGGTACTGCCCAACATTCTGACGAGATAAGGAAAACATTCACGAAATTTTGGACAGTAGTGCACACCTTGATGAAGGTGCGTTTGTGGGTCGCACTCTGTAAGACATTTTGCGTGTCGGTATGCTTTTTTTGCCAGGCGTTCTCGTATTTTACCATACAAGCTGGCAAACTGCCCGTGTAAGCCAAGCGGGTGGTTTTTGACTGAAAACTTCAACAGGATATTTCATGAACGGGTGCAAAGTGGAACGCTAAGCCGAACTCCAGAGAGTAAGTTGTTAGGATATGCCCGCAGGTGTGCTAAAGATTCCCCCATAGAGGTACCAGTCCACATAATCGCCCAAACATTTACTTTCGATTACACAAACACGGAGGTTGGAGGATTCTCCTGTTTTATGTTGGCTCGTTGAGCGCAGCAATTATAGTGTGATAAATCCAGAAGGTAGCATCGACAACAATTGGATATGGCGAGCCCAAGAATGACAGAATATCTGATCCATTTGACACTACTTTATGTTTTTTAAACCGCCACTAGCAGTCAGAAGCAGCGCTGAGGAATCAGCTTATCATCCTGAGGTCCATACCTGTAGCCTTATCGTCTGATGGAAACTTTGGTCTTGGTCGACCACTTCATACTGGAATCACCCCAACTGTTTAATCGGGCGGATCAAGCAACGTCCAATATTAATCGTATAAGAATATGGAGGATAGGACATTTGGAAGCAGAGCTTAGTTCTTCTGCGATGTTGAGGCTGAAGTTAACAACTTAGCTATCCAGTCCACGCACTAGCGTTATCTTTAGCTGATGTAAACAACAGGCATGTACAATCACTGACCTCCTTCTGCATGCCAATCAGGTTGATGAGAACGCGATTGACTTGAACAGCCAAATGCGCGTCCACCCAGAAATCAAATGTATATCTTAAATACTCCGTTGATCGTAATGATTCCTGGACGAACTGAGGCTGAACTTAGCTGAACGATTTTAACCACTAGGCGAGTTCACTTGTTGTCGTATTACTAAGGGTCAGTTTTCATCCGCATCCGGGGAATCTGGTTTGGAAAATAGTCTTTCGTGAGGCTACAAAACAAGCATTTTCCAGTGTTAAACCGACTAAACTCATACCACAGAAGCGATGCCTTTAGAAAGAAGCCATTCTCTCTGGAGCACCACCCTTAAATAATGCAGTTCGCAGAACAGGGCACACATTCGAATTATGTCTCCTGGTGTCACGAACCTCGTCACTTGTTGGATGGTTAAAATGCCTAAACAAACTGGAAAGTTCTGGCAATTTTGATCCATCTGTACTGCACACGACCGTCCAAAATATTTTCGAAATTCAAGAAATGCGAGTGATGCTGGATTTCTACTCCCACTTAGTTATGGTGAGTCACAACTTAGTTTGCCTCCACCGGTTACCTCGTGGTACTGCCTGATAAGGTTGACATTTAGACTTTCTGCACAAAAAATGGTCTCGAGGCTCGTAGGTAGTGCCGCAAATGAGGGGATATTTTATGAAGTGCAGGCTGAAGGATGGTTAATTTTGTTTTTGTCCTGCTCAGAGCTGTCAATCCGATGAGTTCACTCGCGAAGTTTTGTAACTAGGTGGCCCCTGTTCCGAGGCGATCCAGTCGTGAAGAATAGGTTATCTCTGTCCTCCAAGGGATGGAAGAACTGACTTAGTGCTCCATTTATGCGTGCCTCAGGTGACTTTCGTTCAAACCTTCCTGTCCCAGAGCAGTTATTCTGGTGTGACCACACCAAATGGTGGAAGCACTGGACTCGAGTTTTGCTCTTATCTGAGTCCGCCGGCAGTGCATATCCCTGGTTGTTACGGAGCTTGAGCTCCAGACGAGCATGTTACCACCACTTCAGAAGGGAAGCACCCGAATTATCACATCCGAACACGCAAACTTGTTCACGTTTGAGCGATGTGACTGTCTTGTCCGAAGCTTCAAACTGCGACCCGGTTATCGACAGATTGACCTTCTTGTCCAAACTTCGCAGTCAGGTAGCGCCAATTCCGCCTGTTCATATGTGAAAATTCGGATGTGTCCAGCGTGCGCGTAACACGTGAGATGTCTGGAGTTCAAACACCGGCACCTCCAATGATATGTACGGTTGATGAGCTCTAACAACAGGGGAACTCGAGCTCAGTACTTTCTTAATTTGAGGTGGACTCACCAGAATATGTGCGTCAGGATAACAGGAGGATTTTTCAAGCGTGAGTGATATGAAGTCCAAAAATCCCTCCTAGAACTAATGTACGCCTATTAATGACTATCAATGTAGACTTAAAATATCGTCCAATCTTATGTTCTGCTTGAACCCAAGTCACACGAAATTAGTGCACCCCAGAAGAAGTATCCCAGACGTTTTGAGTTTATATAAGGTTAGTGAACTACCCATGACTGGTTATTGGAACTACACCACGACGCTGACAGTTTGCCGGAAATTTCGCTGTGGGTTTGAGACAGATTAATCAACAGTTAACGTACTCATTTCAAGCAGGTAGAACAATCAGACAAGACTTTGTTGCGGCCATTATTTGAACGAGCCAGGGATGCGATTTATCGGGCATTACCACTTTAGTGGAAGGCAAGAAGTTGTAAACAACAGATTTTAGCACCATGCTACAGCAGAAATGAAGCCGTGGACTGCGTGGGGTGTTCAGTGTTGTGCGGTGCCTTGGAGAGTTAAAACAATTTGATTGGATGTACATCTTAATCCTATCAGAGTATTAGTGCATCGCCAACTGAAAAAAGTGTTCAGAAAACGGCTCCTCTGGGCTGTCTGTAAATTCTGTCCTTGGAGCTGTTCCAACTTGGGATCAGTAGCCCTTACTGTCCGAATGACAAAGTATGAGCCAGGCTCTGGAAGAAAAATAATTTTGTTGTGGTTTTCTATTCAAAGAAGATCTTGAACGCATTGATTTTTATAGCCTGGACGTTCCCTTTCTCCACAACGGACATTGTGATCGCCTTCAACAAGATTTGACAGCAACATGTCGTTCTGTGGATTTATTTCTTCACTTTCCGTTTCGTCGTTCGCCAAAGATTTTCAGTGTAGGTGACTTCAATCGTCTGGATGAGTGTTCTCCACTTTGAGGGATTTAGAAGGCAGGGGTGGAGGGAAGACTGACAGGCACTATTCACCTTCACCTCCACATCAATGGACACAATTTTCTGACCAATTCAATATCACACCTCTTCACTGACAATGAACTGGACTCACCAGTGATTAATTATACTGCATTATTCAACACCACTGGCATCTGTCCTTCTATTCGTCAGAACAGGGAAGCTGCATTCTCTACACGTCAGTCAAACTTTTCTTTTTAGAGTAAATAAGTTTTGTCCAAGGGCGTATTTTCAACAGAGATTGTGGTAAGAGAGCAAAAGTCGCAAACCCGTGCTACAAGGATTCGTTTAACTCCTAAGTCGTATTGTTACTACTGTCTCTTGTATGCAAGTGAATCCGCAAAACATATTGGTTCAATCAGTCAAATGTGTTCAATTTATCCTAGAAACTACCTCTATGGAGTCACTATCGCCAGTCCCGAAGCGACCTACTTTCAAATGAGTTTTTGCAAAAGTTGTTTTTTTGTTTGACCAAAAGTTAGTCATGTTTAATCGTAATGCACCACTCATAAGGTTGCTGAAAAGACAGCCCACGACCGGTTTCGCCTTTCTTGGGGCTAATCAGGTTTTCGTCAACCTTATATTCTACTTGAAACCAAATTGCACGAAATTAGCGAAATACACTTATTTGCAAACAACCCTGGTTTTGCGAGAGACTCACTTGGAACCGAGCGTAATCTCTCGTTTATGATGTTTCCAGGAAACTGAATGTGCTGCACCAGGCCGCCTCATGTTTCAGTTGCTACGATATTCTAAATATCGCGATACACGTATATTCGTAACATACTACTCTTAAGGTTTAATTCTGTTCAGTAATAAACAAGAAAGAACGGCTATTGATTGAATTAGTAATGACAGAGATATTTCACGCTACCGTTTGCATGTTCCGAAAGCTTCAAGGCGCAGTGGTCCCCCGAACAGAGACCCAACTGATCTTAGTTTGGGGGTTGGTTTCCTCTGGGACTTAACACGCTCAGTCGACCGTGAGAGCAAATAATCACATATGTGCTTCAACTTGTTAGTAGTAATACAATGACGCGACAAAAGCTGTTGCACAAATATTGTGACTCTCCACAGTCAGCCCCTTTATAAAGGTCACATTTATCGTCCACGTTCACCATTATCAATACAAGTTGGTAAAACTCCGCTAGTAAGTGGTAATTGCACCAGAGACTCTCGTTTCGGTCCAAACATGTGCAGGATCTCAATGTACACACTGACGCCTTGGTGTGAGCTTTCTGTGTGATATTTGTAGTACAGTGACGACTATTCAAAGTCATGTCAAATCTGCGCGTTTTTATCAAGTACTAGACAAAACTGATAAAAGGGCCTCTAGTGCAATGTCAATGGGCCATATTCTAGATAAGGTTGCACAGACCTACAGAGGCAGAGGCCATTGCTGTAACACTCAATCTGTTCATCTCTATCAAGAACAACTTCAGAAACGACCAACCGCAAATCAGGTGTTTTCAGTGGCAAATCCTCTCCTAGAAGAGGAGTACAGGTGTACTCACGCTGAACACATAGCCCTTTAAAAGGGAACACTTATGGCCTTCTTTGGGTAAGTATGACTAAGAAGACCGCACAGAATCAACACAATATGATTTTTTCGACATCCGGTCCCTTATAGGAATGACCTAATCATTAGAACAAATGACAAGCGACTCACCACAACTGGTTTTATCCGAAAAATAGTTCTGTTAATAAGGATGAATTACAGTAGTTTTTCACCACACAGAGGAAACTCATGTTGTAGGATAAAGCAGTATTCAAACCACTTTCCAGGCACAAGCGCAAGAACCTCGCATGTTAGAAAAATACACTGATTTGCAAATAAATTTGCTTGTGCGAGAATCACACTTGGAACCCAGCTGAATGTGCTGCACCAGGCCGCCTCTTGTTTCGGTTGGCACAATATTCGAGATATCGCGACACACGTATGGACGTAATACACTACTCATAACGTTGCTGGACTCTCTTCGACAGCCTACGACCGGTCTAGCATTTCTTAGCGCTCGTCAGACAGGAGCAGTCCCCGACTTTCCGTCAACCTTATGTCCTGCTTGAACCCTACCTAATGAGCTCCAAGAAGGGCAAAACCGGTCGTGGGCTGTCGAAGAATTTTTGGTAACTTTTCTAATAGTGTACTACGTTTACAAATGTGTCGCAAAACCTCGTTTTGGTGGAATACTTAGACGATCCTTGTTGGGAGGTGTGGAAACGGTCTTCCGAGAAATGCGACTGTCGACTTCTACCTTTTAAGTTATCGTTGGGGGGATGGTGTCTCTTGGAGGCTTGAGCCTAGTACGCAGTACCCAGCAAAGCAGCGCTGAAAATGCAACTATCAGACCACTGTCGGACCCTTTATTCGAATTACGTAGATGATGTTATGCTGATGAAAGACGGAGCCTTCTGTTTACAAGTATAGTGAAAAAAACAGGACACGCTTGATTCCGCTGAAACAGATTCCATGAGGCAATGCAACAGAGAAGGATTTTCACAGGAAGCCTAGTTAGGTCGTTCAGTAAACATATTTTTCTGGTTTTTTCTTCCAAAGAACCGTAGCAATTTCAGTACTGTACTCAATTCCATGAGAAACTGTTTGTCGCGTTAATATTTTGCAATAACCCTAATCGACAACCGTATGGCCTTGGCGTCACAGGGGATCCCACCCTCAAAATCAATGTGTCTCTCTGTCTCACCTCATCAAATGCCAAACGATTTCTTTTTGTCTTTCAGATTTTACAAGTGAAGAAGTGCTATGCTGACAAGTCGAGCAGAACTGCGGGGCTGTTGCATCCTTATCGGGAATCATCAGGAGGGTGAATCACATGAATTCTGTAAAACTCCATCAGGACAGCCTGATCGGCAGTGTGCTCTTGAACAGTGTGCGCTTAGACGGAATAAAGGATCGCCATCCTTGCAATTCACATCACGTGGTCCGGTTCGGCCTAGTACGTTCTCAATGGAAGACTTGTGCAGCTTATGGAAGTTTTGATAGTTGGTTGCCTGTCTACTTATTTCAGTTCACACGAACGTAATTTGCAAATCAGCGTAGTTCGTCGGTTACGTGCAGTTTGGTGCTTAGGAGGAACACGAACTGACGAACCCCAAGGAAGCGAGGCCAGTTGTTGAAGAGTTTTCAGAAATTTTATGAGTATTGTGTCCTGCCACATTACTCATAATTGTAGTCACTCAATCAATCAATCAGTTTGTCAGCTATAAACCATGTACCATAGGCACATTGGTTCCAGCTGCTACAGTTTCGATCACCTGAAAACGGAAGAGTGAAACATACAACCAAGCTTTGGAGGCGAAGGCATGTTCAGTTTGTTCGGAAATTGGGTAGCTACTCATTGAAGGCGATAGCTTTGATGCACGAGCCAGGTCATACACTGTCCACCTCTCGGTCGCTTCCACTTAGCACAGGGCTTGGCGAAAAGAGCGGGGCAGACGGTCTTCTGGCATGTGGAGTAAATATCTCAACCAGCGCAGCCTATGAGGCGTGAGTAATTCATCTATCGCGGGAGAGTTCCTTCTTCCTAAGACCACCAGACGTACCTCAGCATTACTGATCCGAAGTTCCCACCAGACCTGACCAAGGCTGCGGAGACACCGATGATCAAACACTGACATCTTCCGTATGTCCTATGCGCGAAAGGGGCCACGTCTGTGGTCCATAAAGCAGTATAGATCGCACCACCGCAGTGTAAACTCTTCCCTTGACAGACAAACTTACGTCACGTCGGCGCCATAGGTGTCAAGGTTAGCGATAGCTGCCCTGGCCTTCCCGGTTCGAGAAATAATCTCATCTGCAGCCAGCCCACCGGAACTTATACAGCCGCCCAGGTAAACAAATTTATCTACCACATCGATTAGCTCACCTGCAAGCATGAGGTGTGGGTTTGATCCCACCCAGTCTTGTAGCAGCACTTTGCAGGCGTGAAGCACATGCCAAACCTTGTGTCATAGTTACTTAGGTTATTTAAAATCGTTTGCATTTGGGAAGGATCTGAACCAAATATTGCCTACATACTCAACGTCTGTGTAGAAATGTGTGTGTGTGTGTGTGTTTGGTCAATGTAGACTGTTGAAGGAACAGTAAGGACCACATGCCTGATCAGCTATTTGGCCCAGTTGATGTAACTTTGCGAGTTCAAATGCTTTCATTGTTTCACGAGATATCCGATCTAGATGACGTCCGATAAGGATGAAACAGCTGGATAATGTCACTCATCTTTTCAACCTAGAACGATTTCAACTTCTAGATGAAAATCCGCATAAAAAATTCCAATACTGCCAAACCTTTCAGTGCAAAGATTTGATCCAAATTTGGATATCAGTGATAATCAATCGTGTACTACTAAGATCAACGTAGCGCTATTTTTGTGATGTCTGTTCTCAAGATACTTTCGGGTCAATCTGAAACTCACCACTTGCAGCTTGAATCACAAATTCATTGTCCTGATCCGAACTTTTCTTTAAGGTTACGCACACGACTTTGTGACGAACCTGACTGACTGATCACACAGCATCATTACAAAACGTTGATGCAGTTCATTATGCGCCACAGTGGTTTTTGCAGCAGCACTTTATGTGAACTGTAAGTTTGTGTCACTCCATTTTAGGTCCATTTGGTCGTTTGGTCACTCAGGTGACCAAACGACGACTGATGTATCTTGATGACAAGTATTAAAGTGCCAGACTGAGTTGAAAGCGGTGCAACACCAAATAATTGATAAGAGACAAAAGTTGGATATTACAATTTAGCCGGTATCGGTACACCTTTCGGAGTTTAAATTTAGCCATAATTTGGGTGAATTTTTCGCAGATTGGGTACCCGTGAGATATACAGTGCAACAAGGAACACTCTAGGCAGATGGTAAAAAAACAGTGGACGAAAAGGCAGGAAGCAGAACATAAGGTTGACGGAAACTCAGGGACTGCGCCTACTTGATGAGCCCCAAGAAGGACGAAACCGGTCGTGGACTGTCAAAGATTTTTCAACAACCTTGTGAGTAGTTTCCTTTATGAAAAGGCAGGAAGCTTTTTCAGACCGTTTGTTTACATATTTTCATTGGGTTAAACTTAAACTCTCGCCCAACCCTAAGTGATGATAAATTTTTGGAACATGCCGCCATTCGCACAAACTCATCCGGCCAGCAGATCCCAGGCGTCCTTCATCAGTTTGAACTCCGGACTCCAAGAGGGCCGGTCCTTCTTCTTGCCGTAAGGTTACGTAATACGCGTCCCTGTCCTCTCATGCATAAGTATTACGAATCGTTTCCAGCTTATTAGAATTGAAGGAAGAATAAACGAACGATTTCGTGCTGTGATATGCAAGTCATTTTTATACGCCGTTTTTAAACTATGCAAATCAATACTCCCAGCTGTGAAGGTCGCACTCCAGCCCAGCACACAACTGCTACCGCAGGATTAGCTTTTCATTTCAGTTGTCGTTTTTACCTTTGACACCAAACTCTGAAACATTCCGTTCAAAGTCCCAGGTGATATAAACCACGACCAAGGCCATTTTGTCTTGAATATGGCCAAAACAAAATCAAGAACCACTTTTTGGTTTTTGTGTATTTCACATGCATCATGTATTGCGGCGATATTTTCGTGTCCAGTATTAGAAGCATCTAAGCTCTCGTCAGTTAACTTGAGGCGGTGCATTTAAGTCTGTCTTTGTCTCGCCAGAAATCGTTCTGTTCATTGCACGATTCTCACTTGGTATCTATGGCTTTGAACCGATGAGGATGCTGTAAGTGTTCATTGCATTTTTCCGAATATCTTACTCATGCTCATTCCTCGGTTTTTGGGGCTTACTCGCGCTCGGGCGAAGCCAGTTCACTTATTATACCTCGGGTTTTTCATTGATGAGAGGAACCTATTCTGATCACCAGAAGGACGTGCTTTCATCCTGTTGCTAGTCGAAAAGATACATCTGAACATTACCGAATGCGCTGTTTGCCTAAGAGACTATCTCCAATTATTACTGAAGGGATATAACTCATAGGACATTAATGACAGGAAGTACTGGATTTGTGGACTAAATTCTCGGTTTGTACATCTATTCAGAGTTTCAGAAAAGTTTTATTCCTGGCGTCGTTC
Organism: Clonorchis sinensis; assembly: GCA_003604175.2. Taxonomy (NCBI): domain Eukaryota; kingdom Metazoa; phylum Platyhelminthes; class Trematoda; order Opisthorchiida; family Opisthorchiidae; genus Clonorchis; species Clonorchis sinensis. Next base: position 211,696,973 of record CM030369.1, read on the forward strand.
GATCGATATACAGAGGCTTAGTAAGACCAGCTGCCTAGTCTAAAAAACTGGTACAGCCAAAAAACGAGCCAGAAGGGTCTCTTGTTCACAACAGACTTAGTGTCCTGTTACCTAAGAATATTTGTTTGCCAGTTGGTGCCGGTGAGTAATGTTCATACGAATTTGGACCTGGTTTGGGGACATGGATATTCTTCTTCAGAGTCAACGGAGTCGATAATTCTTTTTGTATGGTGACCATAAATTTTAGCCATGTTTGTGGTAATTACTGCAAATGGGCCAGCAGAAGGAAGTTACGTGGGATTCTCGGGCTCGCGTTTGCTTTAGATACGAATCACTTTTGTTACTGTCCTCTGTTGACCGATAGCTACAGATAGTCACGTAAAAATCGGGTGATTAAAAAATGCTCTTAGCAAGCTCCGTACCTCCACACCCATTCTATTCTTGGTGGTTTCTATATCCACAGCGGTGTGAGCCGCTGCTGCTGCTCAAACTACTGTGACTTATAACTGCTCTATGTCCGACCACCTCCCAGTGTTTGTTGACCTGCAAAGCCAGAGCGTTCAGCTACTTTAACGAAAGAAGGTACTAGAATGTGCGGGCTACTCCTCCACGCCTTATGTGGTGTGAAGGCGGGTCATTGAAGACACAGCTTTGTAAGCGGTTGCAACGCAATTGACGAAATGCCCATAGAAGTGGCGATTTCCCGCTATAAATAATGCAGTTTGGACCTTAAGGAGAGGTGTAGCTGTCCACTTTTGCACAGTAGACATTTCCGTCGACTGCTTATCCTCAAAATTGATCAGTCACGTGAGATGCTGCTGCCTATTCAGTGTCACCCAGATTAGTATTCAGTTGAGTGATGGTTCCACATGCTTCAGGTGAAGTGAATATGCACAGCTGGTGGTGAGTCTATCCGGTAGACACCTGATAGTTGCATGTCATGAGGATTGTATCGTGCAAAACGTTAGCAAGATTGCCAGAATGCATTGCTTTTCTCTGCTGCCTAGGAATTCAGAACACGGCGAGGTACCAGTTCGCTAAGCTCATGACCAGTCTTCCATAGAGGAAGATGTTGGTAGCTCGGGTAGCATAGATGATCGTTGGCTTGTTCGCCCAGCCTTCATGCCAAGCTCAGCGAACAAGTCAACGATCACCATGACCAGTCTGCTGGAGAAAGAACGAGATTCCGCGTGGTATCCGTCATTCGATTCAAAAAGACTGCTTACTTCAAGTGAATAACTAATCGCGAACTGAGATCAACAGTGGTTAATGTCGAAATCAGCAACTGTGCAATCACTAAGTGGATCATTAACATGCCGATAAGTAAGGTTCCGGCTGCCTTGAGTTGGATTTGCATTTTGAACAGGACCGGAAGTCGCCAAAAACATTATTGACCAATACGAATGAGGATAACACACCAAAACATTTATCAGATAAATTATGAATGCACGGATCCTATTTGCAACGACCTTGTCTGATAAACCGAGTGTGAATGAAGCCGCGAGATAAGGGGGCTAGAACACTGCCTGCGAGGAACACGTGATGAACAAAATGCATCTGTTTGAAAGGCAGCATGGATGGACAGGAGCTTAGGTGATGAAAAATTTGTCCATGAGATACCTTCGTTTACCTTCACTTAAGAGCCTTTAGAACGTGAGTGTTGCTCAGTACTGTTTTCGTCAGTACTGCATGCTGTGTGGTCGCAATAGTTCCTGACGAATTTTCGGTGCTCAATTTAATGCCGGCGCAAGATGTCCTGTTAGCTTGTTCCAACAAAATATTCTCGTGATAAAACCTCCTTTGTCACACCATTCTCCTCGTTCCTCATCAGGCGCAATTTGGGTGTAAAGTCCCCCGCCCTTCCCGTAAACGTTAATCAGTACTTCTCAAGTGAAGTTATACTTTTTGGGGGGATGAACACGTTTTGTGAAACGTGGACAACTTGTCAGTAATTATTTGGGGCTACTTTATGTTACAGTTACTGGACTATTGATTTTCGTTAAAACTAAAACACCTGTTCACCAATTTTTTTTAACAAGTCGGCCTTATTCGACCTCATTGCTACGTCAACATGCATAAATTTCGTGTGCAAACAATCAAGTGTGTGGTTAGTTTGTGCAGGCTACTAAGTTCAAAAGCAGAATTTGGTAATCTGTAAAACACATGTCAGGGGAGATGTGTAATTATTCTGGGACAGGCTGTTCTCTCCAGCTTGCAGCGGAATAACAACATCCAATATGAAGAGATTTTTCGGGTAGTCACCATATCAATTACAAGTAAACATTTTACCTGTTACCGGGCAAGTCAGCTAATCTTCAGCTGAATATCTTCGATGTAATATCTTTCAGTTGGACGATACCCAAGATGGGGAAGGATTTCTCTTCATGTAACTCTAATCGCAAATCTGAGGAAAACCTGAGAAACCCACAACCGGTTTTCATCTTCGCCGGAAGTTTAACACGCGCAGACTCAGTACCCGAATGTCCATCACTCTGACTTCGTTTCTTTCGATTACATGTATCAACACCACAGTGCTCCACATGTACATGCCTAATAAACATGCTTTCTTGGAAGACGCAGGGCTAACAAATGCCTAAGGGCAGTCGAAGAAGACCAGAAAAGTTCGATCGAGACTTTATCTTGCAGATGAAGTTGGTTTATACACTGAATAGCTGATGAGAACTCTACAGTGGTCTGTTCGGATGGTTCAAACCTCTGACCTCCCGCCTTGCAGTCTGAGATTATGCCATTCCCCCACGACTAGATGTTCGGCAGTAGGAGTAACCCGCCAGTAGATAATACATGGTGCGGCATGAAATCTTGCAGTTTATACAGTGGATGATCAAAGATGCCGTTGGATGTATCTTGTACACCACTATCCGTGTGACGGTGCATACTACCTGCGAGTGGGGTCAGAGTGTAGTCCCCGCAGCCGATGGAAAGTTGGTATGGGATTTATGGAACCAATTTGCAGTGCTTGTTCACAATTGTTTAATATTCAGAGGACGTCCAGGAAAGCTCAAGACTACGTTTGAGAATGTTTACTCCTCGAAAACTGTACTGGTGAGTTTTTTTTACTTTCGTTTCTAATAGCTTGTAACCGTTTAGTTCTTGTTGGCCAATAAACAACTCCACACTTGAAGACATTCTTCCCGGCTACTCAGCGTTGATTGATGCGTACGTACCACCTGTATGAAGTCGTCTGTCTTGAAAAATCTCCATACACCAATCAGGTCTCGTTCACTGTTTGTAACGTAACACAGCTGTTCACGCCATCAAGCAGCTCCAAACAGCACAGAGATGAGTCACGTTGTAAACATTTAATGTTTTGTCAGTGGCCGTGTCACGAGGATTATTGCTCCGAATCTGTTGGCGTTTCAAGCAAAAAGCAGGACACTTCACTTAGTCAGCAGAGAACATCACTGAAGAAGCCCATCTAGAATTGTAGGACGCGGGACAGATCGCTTTTAAAATTAGACTGCGGAACAGGTTTTGAGCTTCTCCGGAGCGCAGCCTGGTGTATTTGTAGTTGGTCACTTGAATTACTGTGAATTATCTCTGTACAGTGGAAAACAAACAATTTTATGGCTCAGTTCGCGCGTTAACTTAGTAGTTACAGTGTGGTATGGCATGGTCTGCGCTGAGTATCCGGCTACATTGTCGCACTTGACACCAACCTGATTAACGGCTGTCCATATGTCAGGTCCTTCTGACTGGCTATAATGGATCAGCGCTACCCGGAAACTGGTTTTGAGTACTCAATAACGGACTAGTAGATTGACAACGGAGGTTCTTTTGTGCACTTTTACTTATAACAGGGCGCAGCCACTAATTTTTCGCCGAATATCACTTCAGACAATTGATAGCTGAAGTTTTCTTGCCGAAACTAACGTGAATATCGGGCGAGTAATAGTATGGGAATCAATATCTCAAAGATCAGATCAGATCAGATCAGGTCAGATCAGATCAGATCTCAACTTCAGATTATTTTTGTATATGAGTTCAAATCAATTTGTCGAATTACACGTATTCAGTAAGAAAAATAGGTTACACGGGGAAAACAGGAGTCATTTGACTAGAGCTAGGATGGATCAGCCGAGGAACTGTGGTTACATTTTCAAATGCATCGGCTCATTCCGCTTGCACATGATTTCTGTACTGATGTGTATAGACCAGGGTGAAAGCAACACCTGGGAAAATGTCTCCGAAAGCACAACGCTTGCCTGCAGAGGTGGATAGCGAGGGTTTCAATCGTATTCCTCATCCGGATTCTTGTCACTCCTAGACGGTCTTCGTGGATGACCTTGAGGGCAGTTTTAATTTCCACGGATTGATCTGCACGTACTAGGTGGGCCAAAGCCAGACTGCTCACTTACGCATCGCACGAGACCTGCTATTCAGAATGGGATTTGTTCAGTTATTCAGTCTTTTTGTCCACACGAAAAAGAGAGAGTCATGGAAACAAGCAGGCCATTTTTTGGATTATGGTGAAGCTTGTGCTGAGACGTGCGTGTCTGTACGGACAAATAATTGACCATGTCTCCTTTTACTTGATCGGCGGGGCCAGACAAGTTTCATAGATTATTCTAAGGAATTATCAAGACAGTCGTTGTCACGAGGGCTATTCATGTATAGCCAGGTGTGCCTCCCATGGTGTGAGACATTGAAAATTATCTGGTTCCATGTGTTTCTGAACCCAGGAGAAAGACTCTCTGAAGTCTTAAAATAAAATTGAGGCCTCAAAGGACCAAACAAAACGTTACCTGCTCAGAAGTCAGTCTTTATTTAAAATAAAAAAATGCTAATCGTCCAGCTCCAACACCTTTTTTGTGCCTAGCTGCTACGCCACACGAAGGACGCACGAGGACTGAGATACTGCCAGGTTACCCAAGCTTAGACAAAAACAGTCAAGATGCGGAGGTTGAGTCTGAACCATGGACCTTCTGGCTGGTACGTTTGTGCCTTAACTACTGAGCTGTCTCCAGCTAAACTATTTGTTTCTTCATCCAATTTTTCGCAGGCTTATCACAGCCTTCCAAAATAATTTTGAAGTTCAATGTGAAAGTACTTAGACGAGGAAAAAAAGCGTTGTCATCAGTATTCGGCCCATTTGAACTATCTACTAGTGGTCCGAATGGATTTTCACTGTGCTTTTAAATCTGTTGCGTAGTCTAGCTATTAGTACTCGTAATCACCAGTAAAAATCAGTATATTGGGTGACTAGAGAACAGCCCGATCGGGATTATTTTGTTTTTATTTTCATTATCAACCTGCTTCTGAATTGTGCACCTGAATTTAAACAATTCTGCACAAAAACCTTACTGTCACTTAGCAATATTCTTACCAGTTGTAGTTCCTCAAGGGTTCCCAACCAGTCATCCAATTCCGTTAAATCCACGTCTGTATCCATTCCGGTTCACAATGTCTGACATAAATCAGATTTAAAGGTGTGCAAAATAATTCCTCGGCATGGGTGCATCAGTTGGATACTGGTTAGCGCTGACCTCATGATGCCAACCTGCCAGCCATGCATCGCGTGTTTGGCAAGCACATATGCGGTGGTTTCAGACAGGCCGCGAGTCACACACGCCTGTGACGACCAGCTGAGGCAGCCGGTGGTCGATTGGCCAGATTGACCAATCACAGTCAGGAGGTATACGGTGCTTACGATTGGTTGGCTTTTCACTGCCGAATGAATGCATATACCTTTCCACGCTTGAATGCGTCTGCTGGCGACATTGTCGGTATATCACAGTGACAATGAATGCGAATGGTACAGTGAGAACGTGGCTGTAATTTTTTTGCATTGCTTTGTGTTGGCTGATTCATCAATTCTGAAAGAAACTTGAGACACTGAGTAAAAACTGATGGCCTAAACCACTCCTTCATCGGGTTTAGATAGGTTTACAGAGCCAACGTAGTAATATCTCTCTGTTGAAAGTTTATCAGCCTCATCCGGGACCGAAGTTTTCCATTTCCGGTCCGCACTGAGTTTCGGATTCAATTTGAAGCCATACAGCTATTCATCCATACTAATTGGCTTTTTGCCAGCCGCTCAGGACAGTTTAATTATTTTCTCATCAATGGTCAGAAGTGCGTTATGTCAAACGCTCTAAAGGATGTCGTTTCAGCTCCCGATTTTTGCTGGAACGAGTTCAGTTATAGTCGTTCTTCCCACTATCTAACAGAACGGCACTTTGTGGCGTCTTAAGTAGCCCTTTTTTAAACAATTTTACTGGTCTGACAACTCAAATCAGACAACCAAATGACTGACAAATGCACTCATTTGCATACCAATTTGGTTTTTACGAAAGACTCGAGAGACTCAGTTGAATCTCTGGTTAATTATATTCTTCAGCCGAATGTGCCTCATAGAGGCAGCTTGATGTTTCAGTTGTCACGAGGTGCGAGATATCGCACTATGTTTTCATAAAGTAAACTACTCACAAGGTCGCTGAAAACTCTTCGACAGCTCACGGCCGATTTGGCCCTTCTTGAGGTTCGTCAAATAGGCGCAGTCCCCGAGTTTCCGTTAAACTTATGTACTACCAGAACCCGAATTGGACAGATTTCGATAAATACTCTGGTTTGCATATGAATTCGCTTTTGATAGCAAGCTCAACTGAATATAGCTGAATATCTCGTTTATGGTGCACCGCTCCAACTGGATGTGCTGTACCAGGCCACCTCATGTTTCGATTAGAAAGATATTCAAAGATATTCTAGACGTAGCACATTACTCATAAGGTTACTGAAAATTCCTCGACAGCTCAATACCGATTTCAACCTTTTTGGGGCTCATCAGGTAGGCACAGTCCCCGGGTTTCCGTCAGCTTTATGTTTTACTTGAACCCAAAATGGACAAATAAAACAAGCTCGACATATTCGACACGTGCCCTTTATTTGCACACGAAGCAGACTATCATAAACGGGAGATTCAGCTGGATTCAGTTGATTCTCCCATTAGAGCCAAATTTGTGTTCTAATGAGAGCATTTGTCGATTTTGTTAAGCCACAGTTGTCAGCGTACCGCAGTCACGGTTTCGGTGCACTCTGTCCAAATCCTACTAGTGCTCAACTACAATGTGGTTCAGCCACAATACCAGTCCACCATAATGTCACCTGGCCACCCACTCAGATCTAATAACCCATCTTCACAAACTGTGGGCTTTCATTGCCATTTTCCTATGAAATGAAGAGCTTTCAATTCCCTACTCGTTCAATCAGGTGGCTGTTGATCAGTTTGCCGAGCCTGGCAATTTCCTTTTAAACTCTCCGTCATCATGCGGGGCTACGTCGTCAGTGTGCGGAAGACAACAACGGTCGTACTGACGACATGCCCTCCTACGTTAGCGAAATGTTTGCAAGCAGGTTGCCAGGCCTGGTGAGCACATCATCCGCCAGCTGATCAACGGCAAATGAACTCATCCGAGCTGCCAGTATTCAGACGTTGCCATACTCAGAACTAAGTAACTCACATGGAAGCGTGATTCCCAGGACAGTTGAACCTAACATCCGAGATGTCGCCACTCGAGTCAACACGTGACAACGTCACGTGAATTTAGTGGATCAAGGGTAAGTGTCACTATACCCTGTCTGCTGATCAGACCCTGATGGCCGCAAGATATAATCTTCAACCAGTAACTGGGATGTTTCGAGTTTAAATCTCTTTGTGGATTCATGAAATGTCTGTTGCTGTCTTTTCCTAGTAAGAATAAAACAACTATGTAGTGTTTTTCGGTTTCTCTCATAGGTAGGCTTTGTCTGTGGGACGAAAACTCAACTGAAAACATCGGGAATCTCATTCTAGCTTAATACACAAAACACTTTAGACTTTGTTGCAACCAATTAATTACGGGCACACTTCACGTCTGGATGCCGACCTCTGTTATATACTGCCTTGTCTGCCAGCGAACTACTTGCCCGATTCCCTTCAAACGCATCTTTAGACGGTTTCAAGTGGATGCCTTCAATTTGTGCCAAGCTTCGATCGTTTTTATCACAAATTGTATACAGCTGTTTCCTCAGGTCATCATTTTACATAGTTTGATTACGCTGATGTCGTACTGATCACAGTTGAAGTTTACATGTTCTCATCCAGTTCCGGTTATTTCAAGTTTCTTTTGCACTGTCTGTCGTCATATAGATGTATTGAGTTATGGCCACTCGCTGACCAATCACCCTAGGGATTTCGTACGAAAGTGTCTTGGAAAATCACCGTAACCTCCTGCTGGTTATCGAGTAGTCCTCAGATAGCTACAAAGTGAAAAGCGCTCATTCTTGGTTGGTTGATTCGTCTCCAATGGAGTTGACGTTGGCAGTGGGCTGTTGACAGTGTTGTGCTGTGACCAAGCTGGATTGGAGGTTGTTTTTGGCGATTAGTTCAAACGCAAAATTGCGAGTGGATGTTGATAAAATGCAATCCCGACAAATATCACTTCGGTCATTATGTCAGGAGAATTTTGTCAGTGCATACGAACAATAAAGTGTACTAAGTAGACAGAGCGGAGGTGGATGTTCGAAATACACTTGAAGTAGACACTTGGCCAAGTTGCAGTGCGATCAGCACACTTGAAGGTCTGAGAAACTAGTAACTGTTTGCGGTTGTTGGGTGGCGGCGTCCCAAAAGTCGTCGTATTTTAAAGCACCAACGACTTAGAAGAGAACCCTGTCTGCATTTCGTGACTCTGATTCTTCAAACTGCTGGGGTGCTTGTGTAGAGTGACATGTGCTAGAAGCTTTTGACCGGTGATGACTATAGTGATGTCCCTATTGTTTTCGAATTCTCCTATTTAACAAAACAGCAACGGCTAATGTGACGTTGCTCCCTCCTCCACCCTCCAAATGATGTGCTTGAATTTTACCAAGTTGTGAATGAACCTTTCTCCAGATGCTTGACTCTGTCTGTGGCTTCATACACCAGTGGAATCGAGCATTTCCCATCACATCCTAAGGTTTATGATGCGTTGCATATTGTGCCGCTTCAGTCCGTATTTACAGCTTTGCGTCAACAGACGGATCGAACTGGGATGGATTTTTACTAGACAAAACACAACACAACAGTTGGAAGGTTGTTTCAGCAATATGGTAATACGTTTGAAAGCCTGCTTGTTGACTGATCGCTGTGTCTACTACACCAACTATAGACCTCACATCTTCCAATACAAGTAAATCCATTCCTCTGACGTCCAACCCGATGATGTTGGAGCATGATTCCTTCCCCACCGTCTTCACCGGGCAAAATCATGTCAACCGAATGCGTTCTGCTGTTATCGTATTATTTTTCACCAGATCCTGGAATTTAAAAGCTTGTTCAGGGTGACTTCCCGCCCACTTGTCACATTTTACATGGCTCAGCTACATCGATATACTTTGTAGGCCATTTTGAGGTACACGTCATGAGATGTCATCTCTGGCGCCCTTCAGTGAAATATCTGAGCATTATATTGTTTACGAAACCGATTTGGACAAAACATGTTCGATCTGCGTCCCTTAGGATTATTTTACTGGTTAACACCGAGATACCCCCATGTTTTACGGAATTTCGTCTCGAAAATCCTTACAAACTGGAGGCACGCTCTGGATAGGCGGATAAACAGGGCCTTGAAGATGATTATATTCTCCTGAAGGAAACTATTCATAAGATTTCGATAAACACACTAATTCGCAAATCAATTTGGTTTTCGCGAGAGACTGGCCTGAAACCCAGCTGAATCTCCCGTTTGTGATGTCTGCAGGCAACTGAGTGTGCTGCACCAGGCCGCCTCATGTTTCAGTTGCTACGATATTCGAGATATCGCGATGCATGTATATTCGTAATGCACTACTCATAAGGTTGCTGAAAATCCTTCGACAGCCCACGACCGGATCGCCCTTCTTGGAGTTCATCAGGTAGGCGCAGTCCACGAGTTTCCGTCAACCTTGCGTTCTCCTTCGGCAGCAGCACATTCGGTTGAAGAATATCATAAACGAGGGATTCCATTTAGCCTTGCGTGAAAACCAAACTGATAGGCGAATGAGTGTATTTTTTGAAGGTTATATTTTCTTTGTTTGGCCCTTGAAACCCCTGTATAGGTGAAATAGCCCCGACAGAGAAAAACCAACTAGCTTTTTGTGTGACATGCTATAGTGAGGCAATTTTATCCACCACCGGCTATCCGCTTGACGGCGATCATTCCAAAGCCATTTCAACATCGTCGGAAATTTCACAATTCAAGATACGTCGCAGTTGTGCATCATTTTATTGAACTACTACGAGATGGTCAACAGTCGAACGAAATTTTCCTCGAAAATAACTTTTTCGACTGTCTCCATTTCAGTTGTTACGACTTTCATTCATGAGCTTTTGTAAATAATCAATACTTTAGTCCGCACTTCTCTGTATTGATTTATTAGTAATCACACTTTCCTAAACTTGACGTAATTCTTTCTTACATGGGTTAGTTTGGTTTATTGCCCCAAGACGCTGTCAGTGAATCTTTTGAAGAAAGTCTAGGCAGAGCTCACGTTCTGTGTTTATCACTATTGATGCTCGCTAACGAAGGTTAACTGTCACTCCATTTTCACACACGTGAACGGACCCCCGCGAAGTGTATTAAGCTTGCATGAATGAACAGAATTCCACTCTGATGTTTGCCCGATTCCGAGAGGGTATTTAATCGTATTCACCGATTCAGTTTTGTGCGAGCAGGCCTGCCCCAGTATCATCTGTCTGTCAGCAAGATTCACCCAAAACAGGCATTAGCCAAACCTAAACAAACCTTTAAACATTATCACAATGTTTACAGTTACGTTGGACCAATTTTACGTTGCTCCGTAGTTGACAAAAACAAAGAGGTGAATCTTTTCGTTTCAGTCTCACATGTTGTATACAGGTGGGTTCTTCGAGAGCGAAGCGAAGTTCCTGCCAATCAAAACAGACACGAAATCTCTCCGTAAGGCGGTACTATTTTTGAGGTTGATGAAAAGTCCTTGACGGTCTGTTGTCGGTCTTGCTGGTCTTGAATTAATCAGCTAGACGTGCTACCCAAATTTTCATCAGTTTATCCTTGACATAGATTGTGGTAATTCAAGGACTACTTCATTTTCACAGAAGTTGAGCCTTTCGGATATACTGAGTACTACTCTCTGCTTTTGTTCGGACGCCAAGTTTTGAACAGTCTGACCAAGGTTGACATATGTTGTGGAACATTGGTCATAGTACCAATGAGAGACTTGTGAGTAAACTAAGCGCCTTAAATACAGCTCAGTGAAATCGATCCTCTCCGAATGTGAGCTATATGGACGTAACGATGTATAGCACTGATGAAAGATGTTGGTGGCGTCTGGTCACGTGTCAATGCTGCGTCCCCGCATATGATGGAACTGCTTTGCATTGCTTGTTCATTATTTATTAATATTCAAGGAACGTCCAGGAAAGTTCAAGAGGACGCTCAAGAATGTTCACTTTTCAAACACTCTGAGAAAATGAGATTTTTACTATCGTGTCTAATAGCTTGTACCGGGTTAGTTCGTTGTAGTTTAACAGAGGACTCTTTACTGATGGACGTTCTTCCTTTCATAGGTAGTGACAGTTGTTGAAGTCCAGTATCATATGAGCGCAAGCTCGAATGTCACTTCATTCATGAAGCCCGTCTAAATTCGTGGTGAGGTATGTTTTTAACCTTCTTTTGACAACTGCCTATTTCGCGTGTCGAAGGTTATTACTGGACTGCTTTCGTATGAAGGGCTTGGTGTTCTCAGATCACGACCTTGAAATGGGAAGTAAACCAAATACAGTGTGACTCGGAGTTGACCCACCAAGCTTCTAATCAAAGAAAAAACAAAAATCAAGAGTGCGGACCAGAACGTCACCTTTGACGGGCCCGGCAACAAAATAGATCGCTAGGATCATTAAGTAGTCGCTTGTTTTTCCTTCACAATTAGCCGCAGTCGTACATGTTCCAGACGTCTTTTCAATCATACTATGTGACTGTTTACTTTCTCCTTGCAATATTCATCAAACTGTTTCCAATCCAAACTTTTGTTTGTCTGTTTGGACGATGTCAACGAAAAGCCCAATGGAAAATTTCACTAGCTGCCCTTTTGGTGCCTGTGCATGGTGAAAAATAGGTGGAGTCATTTGCAGTCGTTCAACTTCAGGCGGCTTTCTCAGTAACCAAGTTAAAGGGCTATCCAAACGTTGAACGGGTGGTTTCTGATATGATTTTGGTTCTTGCGTATTTGTTGCACGTTCACACTTTGTTTACGCGGACCAGTACCAACCAAACTTCCCACAGTATCATTGGATGATACATCTGCCTAGAACATACAAGCAATTGTACGAAAGATTCCCAAAGAAATACACGATCATCATCGTCCACATCCCGAACGCAATTAAAGAGAAATTCGTCACGGAGATGATTAGTAAGAACATAGTTCAATATAATTGTAAGCGGTTAAATACATATCAGGTTTGCACACGCTACCAACGTTTGGTGGTTCACATCTAGCCAGTTTAATTGTTGTTTTCGGCCATGGTTATTATCCCCAGAAATTCTCTTCAGAATCGTTTCAGATGGGCGTTCCCTCAAAGAACATCCAGTAACCAGACAAAAAAGCTGCTTAGCAGACAGTTCGAAGTGGAAAGTCTATGCAGCACCCTGTCATTTTTAAAGCTAAGTTTGTTTAACCGGAAACGCATTCACTACTCCCGCGGAGGTGTCCATAACAGCACATTAGCTTATTAAAGCCACTATGACTGCCACAGATCGATACTTAGTGTCATGTACGGCCTGGCTAGATTATCAAGACCCTGGGAACAAAGGATCCAGTGGATTTTTCCTAGTTCGCATGGGAGCACTCTCTGCAAGGGGGGCGAGGCGATGGTTTTGGGGACATCCGGTAAAGCATAGCTGTTAATGAATCATTCTGGGTTTGTCTAGATTGGAGAAAAGACATGCTTTATCGCTGCACGCGATTCTGTACGCGTTTGCAGAGACTGTGGAGTAGATCGTGTTAGATAGAACATTCGGAAGTCACAGGAGCAAGCTGTCCTAAGGCCAGCCACCCCAAAATAACTGGACTTCAACTGGACGGGTGTCACTTACGGACTACGGACCAAATGAAGCCATGCCCTGATTGGTCAGAATGCCAGCCAATCTGGATCGAGCAGCATTAGCTCGACGCCTCTCGCCCCTCTCACGGAGATTCTAGCACGACCTTCTGGAACATTCTGCGATTACCCGTAAATAGAGTTGTAATAACCTCCCTTTTCTCCATAAATGGCTGTCTGAAGCAACCTTTTGCCTTTTGATATACAGTAGTGGGCGGAGCAGGAAGCCAAGGACCGAGACAGAGTTGCACGACTGTTCAGCAACTGGTGTATACCGACATTGTTCCCATCTATAAAGAAGAGCATGGAGTATTACTAGAAAAGTTGATCAAGGACATCCAGTCTTTCTCTATGGGCTTCGCGCCCATGAAGTGCAAAGTCATGTTGCAGGACTTACAGTCTTTGAACATTCCTCTGAAGATTCGATGAGTGACACTAGAGGTCGTGGAACACAAATAATATCGTGGAAGTTCCATTAGCTCTGACGGTAGAATAACAAACGAAGTAGACGCACGAATCCCGGATGCCAGAAATGAATTCGCCAATTTGTGCGCCCCAAAAACAAATGGGACTTTCGCCAGGCAGCGTTTTACTATACTCGTTTACTTTCTTTCTACACAACTGGATGAGAAGGTCACTGCTCACTTACCCGACGAAATTAGTCGTCATCTAGCACGGCTGACTCAAATCGATCTCAGAAAGTTTTCCAACAAACCCATAGAAATAAAACATAGCGGTGGTTAAGCAGTCTAAATGCCATTTTCACGCATCGTACTTGGGAGGTTTAACAGTGGTCGAACGAGAGAAGAGGTCATGACGAGGCAAGTTGCGTTTCCTTCTTTATGGATGTCCACCACGGGTGGGAGTAAGCTGTTAAAAGAAAGATAATCGTTCATCTGTAACGCCCTTTCTGTGCCATGCAACCCGAAGGAAGCACGAGGGCTGGGATACTGCCAGGTTGCCCAAGCCCAGACAGGGGAAGTCGAGATGCAGATGTCGGGTTCGAACCATGGACCTTCCGGTTAGTAAATTCGCGCTCTAACCACTTAGCAAAATTCGGAAGCCGAACCCCAAACTGCTTAGTTTGGTATCACTGGTTTAGTTATAATTAGCCATTTTTTGCAGAGTACTGTGCAGCTACGACATCGCTGGAACCTAGCCTCGTGGTCCAGAGCAGTACTGCTTGAAAGAGGGAAGGTCGACTCTCCGTGGAGAGGCGATGTCCATCGCAGCGTGATCAGACTGAATAGTTACAGTGTATAACTTCTCGTTACGTGGTGGGTTGTAATGCGATTTTCAGAATTGATATTCACAAGGGACTTTTCAGGTGCATTTAGCCTGCACTGGTGGACTGGTGATAACATGCTTGCGTCGCATGCTAGATGTCCAGGGTCCAACTCGCGATACAGCCAAGAATATGTACAGTAGATGAACTGGATAAGAACAAAACTGAGGTTTCTTCTCTTGTGTACGGATTCACCAAATTACCCAGGAGCTTACGATGACAGGCGATGACATCTTTTTAACGATAAGAACTATGCCACACAGAATGCGTAGTTGTGCTTCTCATACGACAGCAAAAGTTTTCAAAACTGGATCGGAACTGCAGGTTATTGAAAGATGTGATCTGACTCTTCCCGGATCGTTTGTTAAAATTTTTTGTTTGTTTCAATTGGTTTCAATCGGAATTTGCGTTCACATCATTCTGATTTGGATAATCGTCCCCCTGTCCTGGCGCAAGTATACCAAAGGCCATCGAAAGCACCGGGCTCGACTTTCGTAGAGCTCATCAGCAGTCCATATTCTTGGCTGTGTCAAGGTTTGAATTCCAGACATCTGACGTGCGAGGCGAGTGTGTTACCACTACTCAGCGAAATCACGCTGGACACGGCTGAATCTTCACGTCCGGACAGGCGATGGTGTTCACGCCCGACGCCTTAAAAGGCTACCCAATAACTTTCCTGGCTGTGTCGACCGACTGACTCGCCTGTCAGACTTGACCATCAATTATCTCGGAACAATTTTTTTTTCATTTACTTGAAAGCGGGAACCGCAATCTGTTTCCTTTTGGAGGAAGATACCATTTGAACGCGCACTGTCACTCGGTAAAAGCTCCCGGTTAGACCATCTCCCCCGGGCTGTCTTTTCTGCAGTAAAACAATAATACCGATGGAAGAAGTTGCACCATTCCGGACCACTGACGTCGAAATAAATTATTCGCCAGCAAAATTATGATCCTATCAAAACGTTTTCGCACTACGTTTTGCCTAGTAGACCTAGTTTACAAACAACTATTCCCATCCCCCCAAAAAAAGCGAGATTCTCCCTGTATCCATCGATTATTATTCAGAAAGAATGGCAAACCGAGTTGCGTCGACGAAAATTTGAATTATAGCATCACGATAATTTTGATGTACAGTCTGTACTGATTTTCGAACGGACTTTTCCGGAACAGTTCTGACTTGCTTTCCGGGACACTTTAATTACTTGCGAATCAGTTGTTCCAGGACTTTCTGTTGAGTCTTCGATTGTTCTTCCTAAACTTTGAATGTTTCAAACTCTGAGACTCTGAAAAACATGATTCAATTACAGCACGCGTTAGCTACTGTTTCCAGGCTTCCGGCGGGTTTGTTTCATTACGAATTATCTTTCCAATAAAAACTCTGCCGCAGTAAAACTTCAAGAATCAGAGTTCCACTCGGACCAAACCTCAGCGCCATCGCCATATGAAGATTTCGTTTAACATTTGAAAAATTTTGGTTCACAGCGCAGGAGCAGGACCAGGTGAATTACTACCAACGGACAGCATGTCAAGGTCAAGCGTAATCCTATACATTGACGGGACAGTAAACACTCTAGAGGAAGGAGTGGAATCCTGAAAGGGGGGTTTCTAGAAAATAGCTGTTCGGAAAGTCTTATAGTGAGAGGTTGGAAACGAGCTGTACGGGTGAAGAACAACCTAGTTTGCGGAAAAGTTTGGTAACAATCGGTAGATTTATTGCTGGTTTGTTTGTTTGTTTTTGTTTACCGTTCAAAGGTCATGAGATAAGTGGACTGCTGGCGGGAAGATTACTTGAGAAGTGTATTGCAACATTTCCTGCTGTTCGCTTCTTGAACTTAGTCTTCGTCAGAAATCTTATTATCAGGGAGGAGTGAAAAACCAGCTTCTGCGTCAAGCTATCTCAGCATGTGTCTATCTGTCAGTTTATCTGTTCCCGTGGTGAGGGCGTAAGTGGTCTAACAACGAGGCAGTTGTCAATGTGTATGTCAAAACAATAACACTGCCCAGTTCACAGGGGACGATGGTTTTGTTCCTCTTGGCATTGGACACAGGATTGTTAATTTACCCGTATTCGTGCCATGCGCACGGTTGATGAGTCCTAGTATGGATGAAACAGCTGTACAACTTTTCTTGGTCTTTCAGCATGGACTTACAGTGAAATACTTTCCATTGCCGATTACTTTTAGCCCATTTTGTGAGATACAGACTAAGACAACGAAGTTTCCAAGGACTAAGCGACCTTCGCTAAGTACTTTCCTTTGTACACAGTTTTGGTTTTGACGAGAGACTCAACTGAACCCAGCTTAATCCATTGCTTATGATGGTCCGCTTCAACTGACTGTGCTGCATCAGGCTGCCCCATGCTTCACTTGGTGATATATTCGAGGTATCGGTATTCGCTGGTGTCTAAAAATATCACGCTACTTATAAGGTTACTAAAATCGCTGCGACAACCCACGACTAGTTTCCAAGTTGAATTCAAATATAACAGAAGTCTGACGGAAACTCGTGGACTGCATCCACTTGTTAAACACCAAGAAGGACAAAATCGGTCCTGGGCTGTCGAAGAGTTTCCAGCAACCTTATAAGTAGTGTGTTACGCCCAAACCACATTCTGGTATAATCGGTAGTCGCGGACCTTATATACAAAGATGATTTCTACAGGTACAGAAACTCGCTAAGTCGTGTACTCGCTCGTCGACTTCACGTAAACCACCACTAGGCCAGCCTTGTCATTCTTCACCCTCACTATTGACTACTGATTTTAAACACTGATGGTTACTCATTTCTTGGGTTCAATTTATTCGTCTAGCGTATATATATATATATTTGAGCTAGGCAAAGAAGTGTTCAGAAACTGCCTTCGTTCACATGTTGTTACTCATAAATGACACTGGGTTTCTTTGATCGCATCGAATTCATTCAAACAGTCCTGCAGGTTACCCGTCACGAAGAGACTGGACCTTATCGTGGTGTGACGGTTTGCGCACCTGAGCGACCCATTGAGCTATACTGGTGGGTGTCCCCGCGACACTCACAGAGTCTCTCATATCAGGTTGCTCAATGGTTAGAAGTCTGACAAACACAGTCTTCTTGTCTCCCAGGTTGGAAGTTGAAACATGTGGTGATTTGTTCCGTAGGAATAGTAATGCATTTGCATTTCCCGCCAAACACTGCTGCCTTGCGGTTAGGCTTTTGAGCCAAAGGTTTTTGTTGAGGACCCTAATCGTCCTCCTGTCTAGGTGTGGGCGCCCTGACAGTATCCTAGCCCACGTACAACCATGAACTGCACACATACAAATAAACTCATGCCACATCGGCCGTCGCGTGGTGCCATCAGCCGAGTCGCCTTAGTTGCTGCATACAGCAGGGCGGGTAAGCGAAAACAGGCTACTGCTGACGCCTCCCTTCTTTCTCTTTCATACTTTTTCTTCCCCCTCTCCCGCCCCATTAATAACTCTCCTCTTGTAGGCCCAGCACTTGGACTGATGACTCCGTTCGTCTTGCATCGGTTTGCGTGCAACATCTGCTCGTCACATGGCGCCGACATCCTCAGGTATCTCCAAATCAATCTTCAAGCCTCGACATCCAGTCTATCTGGCCGCCTTCAATGTGCGCACTCTGAAGCAAGCAGGACAACAAGCTGCTCTTGCTCTCACACTGGACTCGCTTGGCATTGATGTGTGCTGTGTCTCAGAAACAAGAATTCAAGATGCAAGCACAGTGATTGAGCTAACCGCCCCATCAGTCTCCACTCGCTTCCGACTGCGCACCTCTGGTGATCCAGAGGCTGCTGCGGCTGGAGTGCAGGGGTTGGTATCGTCCTAAGTCACCGGGCGGAAGTATCCTTGCTTGACTGGATACCTGTTGATAGTCGCCTCTGTGCGGTTCGTCTGGCAACGTCTGTGAAGGAGTCTCACAAGCGGGAAGTTGATCGATGTCTGTTTATCGTGTCTGCTTACGCCCCAACTGACTGTAGCTCCGACACCGTCAAAGACAGGTTTTATGACGCCCTGAATGCCCTGCTGCGGCGAGCTAAAAGCTCAGACATCGTGGTGGTTGCTGGAGATTTGAATGCACAAGTGGGCAGGCTTAGCGTATCTGAGACTCAATTAGGAGGTCGACATGGATTGGACTCGGTACGTACGGACAATGGGAACGATTGCTTCAGCTGTGTGCTGATCGCAGGCTGTTTTTATGCAGTACTAACTTCCGAAATAGCCGAAGTCGTCTGGCCACATGGTGTCCTCCAACGGCATGCCGGCCACAAACTCAAATCGATCACATTGCCATCAGTTACCGATGGCGCGGATCAATAACTGACTGCCGGTCGTTTTGGAACACATTTGTGGATTCCGACCACGCGCTCGTCCGGAGTCGCTTCTCCCTACGTTTCCCTGGGCCGCGTAAGGTGCGGACAAATCGCTTGGCAACTGAGAGACTGGCAGATCCGGATGTTAGACGAACTTACCAGAATCGTCTTCTAGTCTCTTCCAAATGCTCCACCATCAGATGTGAACTCATACTGGGACGAGATTGCCACCTCTTTGCATAGTGCTGGGAATTTCGCCTGTGGCACGGCACCACCAGGCGCACTCAAGCACTGGATATCAGACCGAACGGTGGCACTGCTTAAATCTCGGAGAAATATCCCAGCCGGTCCCGAACATAACTTGGTGCGACGAATTATCAGACGTCAAGTGAAGTGAGCGTGCGAGCCGACCGCGAAGTGTGGTGGACACAGAAAGCCAAGGAAATGGAAGAGGCCCAGAAAGCCGGTAATGCCCGAAGATTAGGTTCACAAAGGTCATCAGGCCAGTCTGATGAAGTAAAGGGCTCAGTTTTTTGAAGTTTTTGCAGACCCTTTGGAATGTTCGTAAGTTCGCAGGTAACGGGCGGCGGGTTGGCAGCAAAAGGCACACTGGCAAAGGAAAAACGATAGTCATCATATTCAACGGGTTTGTAGGCCACCAAAACGGCTTCATTGGCAGCCTCAGCTTTTCGACGCTCAACAAGGTCAAATGTTTCGGGATTACGTAAATTATCCGGAGTAGTAGCTGCCGGCTGGTGAAGGGATGCGGCAAGTAGCTGTAGTTCCACGGCCTCAGCAGCTGTTTTACCAAGTGTCATTAGGTTAGTCCCGTACAAGGGATTGGCTGGATCGTCCACCAGCATAAGAGGATACGATGGTGGGGCAATACTACCGATGTTGTTTGTTGGCCATAAGCTCTCTGCGAGCGGAGAGGCAAACTCTGTTGGCAAGGGATTTGCGTTGAACTGACATACATTCATGTCTCGTAGATAGAGCTGCAGATGTCCCGTTTCCGTGCCGAACACCAATCCATTTGCACTGAAAATAATGACGGTAGGCGTTAGAAAGTAAGACTAGCCACAATGTCAGCGAATAAACGAGAGATGTTACCTTGCACTATGTTTCCACACCCGAACATTATAGAACACACACAAAACCGAACAGCAGTGGTCACTGATGTAGAGCTGTCTTAGCTAGAGAAAGCAATACTAAGCACCATCACTGATGAACACCATAGTTTGGTATGTCCACGCGTGCGTGGACACGTGATAAATTAAAGGGTCCGTAGTTGGAGTAACCTCTTCTATGTGTAAATTAGGTACTCCATCTCTATAAAGAATTCCTTGGGTGCTCATTTTTAAACGGCAATTGTATGTGGCTGACGAGTTTTCTACACTGACCCACGCTATTGGCCAAAAAATGCACACAGGCAGCGGGGTATGAAAGAGATTACAAAACGTTCAGGTGCTGTCGGTGCTACTCACCCTCCAGGATGGAGAGTGCGTGATCCCCACTGCACCTGGTTGCAGACACTACAAGATATGGGAGGGACGGAGAAGATTGTGGGTGGAAAGTGATGAGAATGGCTGTTATCGGAGCACTTAAGTTGGAGAGTGTTGAACAAACCATTTTTTGACAACTCCAATTTTGTTGAGATGGTTACTTGCTCACATAAACTAGAACGCTAAGAGATCTCCCAAATAAATCATGGTTATACGGCAGCGAAGTAACGGTGTTGAAAACTGATGTCATGCTGTCGATGATGATGATTCATGTGTACTAGTGGAGCTCTGAAATTTTGACCAGTTCATAATTCACGATTCCTGTCCGCACTTGGAATGAGGACGACATTCTTGCTTTGTAGACAAATGACCACAGTTCACCCGAAGACATTCTTCCCCCGCGAATTCTAACAAAGAATCAATTTAAGCTCATTCCTTTCTCCTAAGGTGCGAAATTTTTCAGGACAAATGTGTTTTACAAATGGGAATTATGCGCTTGCTTGTACCGGGTGAATTTCATGGAAGATATCTACACGGGAATTCTAGAATTTGAGTTATAAAAGACTGCGGTGCTTTATCTCGCATAACTCTAGCTATGTGTAATCCACGATGGTTTTCCGGCAGTGCCAGTTGAGCCCGGGAGAAACAGAATCGGAGGGACTAGCCGTTTTCTGTAGGCGGTTAGTCCTCTGTAGAAGACCACAAACTAAGGACAATGTTAGGAATTCTGCAGTGGTGAGCAGTTCGCTTTTAGTGAAGTTCACGGTAGGGGACCAACTGCAATCACTGGTTGCTGCTGGCACAGTGGTATCGAATTTGATTAAATCTCATTAACGAAGTTGTAGTTTACTCACAGCTGGCAACACCGGGACCCAATTAACATTGATACCGCTGTCCAGTAGGAATCTGCCGAGCTTCAGTCAGTGCTGAGTACGTTTCTTGCCAATGATCCCCTTTGAAGGGGATCACTTTCAGGGGAGACGAGCTCTAAGACCAAGTTCCCCTTATTTGGTCCCTTAAGATGGACTCTCTCAATATACCAAAAGAAGACAAAGGATGAAATGCCCCAATAACTCACCCTATCATCGGTCCCCACACACCCATGAACAAACGCTCCAATGTAAAAGGAAAGTCCCCACCGAATTGTGACACTTTTTTCAAGTCAAATCTTGACCTGGAGAAATCTGGGCCTTCTCCTGTGACATAATGGTGCGGTTGATCGCGTCCAGTTCGCTTGACCGACTGCAGCTATAGACATGAGGTGCTTAGCCCGGAGTGGCGTTGTCTTGCATCCGCAAAAATCCATGCACATAGGCAATTCTGCTCTTGTCCCGGTCAGTCTAAATTGAAGAGGGGAAGAATTTCGAGAAATACACTAATTTGCAAATCAATTTAGTTTTGCGAGAGACTCACCTTGAACCCAGCTGAATCTCCCGTTTTTGATGTTTCCAGGCAACTTAGGAAGAAGAATTTGTCTAGGGCTGCCCTGTACTTACGAGCCACCACCGGTGGATGTGGCTTGTAGCGCTGGAATTTGAATCTCGAACGTTTGTCGTTCGAGGCAACCAGTGCTCGCAGGACGCAGCTGAATTTCTTTGCCCAAACAGATGAACATGTCCATGGCCGAGCAATCTCGTTGCGTAGCCAAATGCCTTCTACGACGACCCAGTAAGTGTTCTGGCTGCATCGGTCGCTTAACGCGCTATCTAAAACTCCGTAATCAGGTTGCATTATGCATGTCTGAAATCTGTCGGACAATTTTGATTACATCATTCGGGTTTGTGAGATTATTCTGACCGGCGTTTCAATCATCCTCGTTTGGACAGCCGTTCTTCGCGTCCGCAGAATATCTATCTAGTTGCCTCGGAGCGAAAAAAGCAAACAAAGAAACTTCGATTAGTTCTTGCTGTGTCCTGTCTCACTGTTAATGTCCTGAGTCATGTAGTAAGCGATGTTATTATGTCGGACATCAGCTATCCACTGTTCAGTTCTCTGCACACCGCTGAGTTTGAATACGGGTGTAAAGCGTTCAAAGTGCTTCTCTGCTTTGCAAGGTATTGACTGTGATAATCATACCCAGACCAGTATATGACTGCTCAAGCGTGAGTGATAGGAGTCCAGGAAACCGTGTCAACACCCATGGAGATGCCCAATCGATACTCTTTTATAATTTCTGATTGTTTGCACCTGTGGTAAACTTTGATTTCTTGGAGGGTTCGATTTGGAACTTTGAAATTTTCACCCCTCTCCTGGTGTGGTCTACAAATTCTCTGTGTACCTAGAAGCTTATTCGCTTTGAGCTGTTTCATACATTTTAGTAGTCCGTCATGAAGACTCTTGCGAAGACCTTTGGTTTTTTAGGTCCATGTAATCAAATCTCAAGGCCGTGATCAACAACCTTTGCTTGATATTTCGGTTTTGTTCCAAAACAAACAGTCTTGCGGCATTCCATTCTGTCCGTGTGGATCCAAACGGAAAGGCAACAATTTGTCCATACGACAGCCGTTCTTGTAGAGGCATTTGCTTAAAATATGGACGGATGTTGTGTAATATTATCATTTTTTACAGTTTACTATGTTATAAACTACTTGGGAAAGGCCGCTCTGCAATCAAGAGTCCCGACCTCTAAACCTAACGGCTGGATACTGTCAAACACGGAAAGACTCGGCCAGTCAGAGGGTGACGGTATTCCGACCACAAAGTACTTTACTGTGGAGCATAATATCTGGCCTAAACGGGTTATCTTTTGTGTCCGTGTGAGAAACAACCCACTAACCGTCCAGATGCCTTGAGGATAGACGGTGGGTGACACTAACCTCCTAAAACACATCAACTATGGTCAGTCACTTTCTAGACAAAGCCATTTCATGGCAAAATTTCGGACTTTCATACCTATCTACACAAATCCTCAGCTCAGAGTTCCCCCTACCCCGTAAGGGTTTAGCAGTACTTGTGGTTTCAGTGTTCAAAAATGCCAAAGGAACGGCTGAAAATAGCTACTTGCATGCAGCGGCCCGTAAAAATTTCGGTGTTTCAAACAAATAAACACAACCACAAAGGTTGGTGACAAACTAAAAGAGAGCCCACCATCGGTTTCGCCCTTGCTGAGCCTCATCAGATTGGTCTATTCCTCGACCGTCCATCGAGGTTATTTCCCGCTTAAACACCAAAATGAGATAGGCCAAGGTAAACGCTCAGTTGCCACTTAATGAGGGGTTCAACTGAACATAAATTGAATGTTGTAAACGAAAGATTCAGGTGGAATGGATCTGAGGTTCCTGTCAACATTCACTCAGTTTGCAAATGAGCGTTTGTCACAAATTTGTACACTGGTTTCGCAGAACTGTCAATCGACTTAGATTCCCAAAGCGTATACAAAGCACTAAGTGCTGATTCCTTCCAGGAACCAAGAGATTCATGTCGAGGTATTGATGAAAACTAGGGAGTCGAGGAATCGGAGAAGGTTAGTTTTGATGAGTGAAATACACTCATTTGCAAACAAATTTGGCTTTGCGAGAGACTCACATAGAACCCAACTGAATCTCTCGTTTGTGCTGTGTCCAGGCAACTGAATGTGCTGCACAAGGTAGCCTCATGTTTCAGTTGCTACGATACTCCAGATATCGCGATACCAAGGTTCCAGAATCAGTGTGAAACAGCATATTTCGGCTGGTCGTCGGTAGATCTTCTATGTGAAATGTTTCAGATCCTCCTTACTTTCACACTCTTTGTTTGTTTCGATTTCTTGACTTATTTCGTGGAGACTTGTTGAACCTTTTGCTTCTCAGTTGTAACAACTATTGATGTTTGTTCAAAGTTTACGGGACAACACCAGTGTACACCAACCAAACATAAACCAGTACCCGGGAACAAACAGATCCCCATGTACACTCATGTCATTCAATATCAGTGAATTCCACTCAGATCCGATATTTTGTTCACAACTGTCGATTTTTCCTCATTTGTCAAAATGATCAACCTGATGTCTGAATCTTGTGAGCGTGTGTGTGTGTGTGTGTGTGTAGGTGCCATTTGGTTATTGTAACCGAATTTGGAACTGTCAACAACTGTCCTTTGGTTGCTACCCTGCGGCGATACAAACCTGTTTACTAGACCCAAACTATATTACTATAATCTTTCTGTATTGACTGACAGCGGTGCGGCTCTGGTCCTCATTTTACGACAACGCACCTCTGAAACTACTCTGTTCTCCCTTTTTTTCAAAACCTTCTCTCGCCTGCCGTAATTTCGTGTGTTTATTCACAGTGCCCATCCGTTGGAAATGTACTTTTCCCCTTAGTTTCATGTCCCGGAAACCAGCTGTCACGGAACATACCGTTTTCAGAAAATTGAAAAAATATATAAGGCACAAATAACAAACAAGTCTTTGCACAAGGTTAGCAGGGATCATTAACACTCTGCTGCTCTGAAATTGCGGGAGGGCCAGAAGTTAAGGTATGTGAGAGTATTCCTCACAAAGTGTGGATGTCGCGTGGAAACGGTCTTTTATCTTGGGACAACTCCTCATTGAAATCTGGCCAATCTTTGACGGGGTCTGTCCCAACGAGTATCAACCTACACGCTTCTCCACATGTAGTATGCTGTGGTGAACGTCAACAAACTGAATTTCTGGATATCATATTTAGTAATATTCGGGTAAGATCCTACTCTCGAATCATCCCCTCCTCAATAGTTTCGCGCTTAGCCAAACGACCACTGGAGATTCACTTTGAAACGTAGTATACATTGTTTGTATGTTCGATCATCTAGAAAAGCCGATTAGTGTATACATTGTTTGTATGTTCGATCATCTACAAAGCCGATTAGCTGAAATAGTTTCACAAAATGGATTGATACTTTGTCCTGGTGCTCGAGCTCTCAGTGTGTAGTAAGCCTGTTTCCGACAGTCGTGCTTCTGAGGGACCGCGGGTGAAACATTGTCCTCTGGAATACAACCATTCCGCTGACACAAGTGAACCTAACGGATCCCCACAACCTGTGAGTTTTAGAAAAGGTTCCTTACAATGTAGTAAAAGGGTCTTTTAAAAGAGTACAGACAGTACTCCCTAGTTCATAAGTGAATACACAATACAGCTCGTCAAAGTTCATGGAGAAAGGGCAAATTCTCACTTTTTGAATGAGTTACAACTGCCATACAAGTGTTCCCTGCGTGCGAAAGTTAATTACTGATCAGCGAACAGTCGCGTTTCAACGGCGCATGATGGACCATTTAATTTTTTTTATGTCCCAAAAGTATCTGCTCGGGAGGAGAGTTTTCCGGTGTTTCACTCTGTTGAAGCAAGCTCTTTAACCACGCACTGAACTTGTCGGTTTTGAAGGAAGTACGGCGAGTGGTTTTCAACAAATGAATCATGATGGCGGGACAAGCGGTTGTGACTTAACCCCCAAGTATCAGAAACTGTAGCGGTATTCGCTGATTTGCAGGCTGGTAATAGGTGGTCATCAAACATGCATTCATATAACAGCCGCTTGGACAGAAGTTATTTTGTGTGCTCCTGGTTAAACCCAACCAAAAATGCGGGAAACTTCAGGCCTAGCTTCAGCGTCATCGAAGCTCATCATCTCTGACGCTATGTGAGTGGATAGTTCTGTTTATAGGATCGACACAACGAGGAAAGGCGTTTGGAAAGACGACTCACGGTGCTAGAGTGTGAACGCACTCTGTTATACTGGTGGTATCATATTCCCCTCTCATCCCAGGTGTCCGACAGGTATGTGCGGCTGTTGGGGAAGATCGGGTCTTCCTGAATCTTCTCTTTGATGAAATCTAAGGGGATCATTGCAACAGGAGGAGGAAGGCGTTGTCAGATGAAAGCAAGTTGAATATCCATATGTGTGCTACCAGGGTTATTATTCTTTCTTCCGAATGAAATTGCCATGATTTTTGGTTCTGATCATTGCGCGCTTCAAAGTCACATAGGGCAGCCGCAGTAATGGACATGAAAAGCTGGTTTTATTTTTTTGGGTAAACGTATGGGGTTCAATATCCAAAACAATAGTTCCTTATTCAAAATATTCCTAAGGACGGTACAGCAGACTTGTGCGTTTGCTTAGGGAACACTACCCGCAAGTTAGCTGAAAACTATCCAGTAACCCACGGCCGGTTTTGTCCTTCTTGTGGCTAATTACATAGGCGCCATCCCCGGCATTCTGTCAACCTTGTATTCTCCTAGAACCCAAATTGTACGAACTGTGAAAAATACATCTGCACACCAATATGGTTTGACAGGAGACTCAAATTAATCTCAGTATTTGTGCCTCTTAAAAATGATCACCGGAGAAAACACCACCATCCAGGGGTACTTAGACTGCTCGCTTCCGTTGATGTCCAAACCTCATCTCGACGGACGGAGCAGAGTAAGAAATCGGGTTATTCCAGTCACCCTAATGAAGCTAATTGATGCCTGGGCATCGAAAGTTACTTAGGTTTCTGCGGCGCTCTCATATTCCACTAAGCAAAAAGACCACCGTTTACTTTGCAGTAGAATACTTGGACTCATCAGTACTGGATTTTTCTCAGATCCTTCATTCTAAAAACACACCTTTGATACATCTGCTTAGATGTAATCATCAAAGGGGATTCAAGGCGTTCGTTTTTTCGAATGAATAGGCCTTAACTATCCACCCTAAACTTCTTGGAATGAAGATATTTCCAAAATGCTTTTTCGGGATACTTATAACTACTCAAATCCTAGTTTGTTCTATTGGTGACTATTTTCCCGGACAGGATACACAAAATCTCCTCTCAAACAAAATGGCGCGGATCCAGCTGAAGTACAATCCAGACACATTCAACCGAAACCGTGCACGTCACAAACAAAGACTGTTTTTTTCGCGTCATCCACCCACCATCAAATACTCGACTAAATTCGGCGATACTCCAGCCAGGTAAAAACACCTTTGGCCTAAAGTCAACGCACCTTGTCCATAACATGTTTACTACCCGGTTCTTGTCATTTTCCACGCACCCGTTAGCGGTGCCCTTGATTTTTTCAGTGTCGTACACCCACTACTGGATTTTGCCCGAACATTCGACCAATTTTTGTCAAATGCACCGAACAACTCCGGAAGCAACCACTTCACAGAAACGAATCACGGTATTACCTCTCCAGCGAAAAATAACTCCGTTTTAAACAACTTCGCCTTGGTAGTTTTGCTACAAACAAGTCAAAACAGCAACCCCAAGTTTCCACAACTCTTCATTGTATTGGTCTGTGCCCGGCAAACGTTGAACATCAACATTGGTAGCTTCGCTTACAGTGACGTCACAACGGTATTGGATAAATAACAGTTGATTTTCCGCCCAAATAGAAACAAACATATGATTGGCTTTTTATCAATGGTTTTGGATGCGCCCCAGACCCATCCGGTCAACTAGATTTTGTAAACAAGCAATCCAAACAAACTCTCTGCTTGTTTTATGCAACGTAAACAACTGTCAGGATATCGATTGCGATTGATCCCCTAGTTGGTCCTTTAAACAAATTTCTGGAAAGCACCTTCCGGTCTCCAGATGATGAACTCGAAGGAAAACACATTAATTACCCAGTTAAAACGCCGTGTACTAAAACGGATTACTCGGTTCGATGAATATGTGAACCGATGAACACAACTAGTAGACAGTTGGCGTGGGAGATCAGTCAGGATGTTTTCGTATCAGAGGTGTGCGGTCATGTTAAAAATGAGGGGCATTCATTTGCAAACTAAGTGGGTGTGTTAACGGAGAACTCAAATGAATCCCAGCTGAATACCTCCTTTGGGATCTTCCACCGGTGCATATGCTACACAAACTATTTTGACTGATACGATATTCGAAATATCGCGGCATATTTTTTTCGATTGTATGTTTCTTCAAGAGAAGATACTTTGATACGTTGAATATCACAGCAACCAAAACATGAGGCGGTTTACATGCAAAACACTCGGTTGAAGAGTACCATAAACGCAAGTTTCATTTGGTTTCGTTTGGAAACTCGGGGACTGGGTCTACCTGGTAAGCCCCCAAGAAGCTTGTCGCGTTCTGTCTGAGGGTTTTTAGCAACAGTTTGAGCATAAAGTCAATCGCAAAGGCCAGTTCGAAAACATGAACTTGTCAAAGTTTTGTAAGTTGTAGCGATAGATCTTATTGTTGTTCATCAGACGGACACCGGCCCTGTGGGTAGTGACAGTCTGTGAGTGACCAAAGTCCACTTTTCTAGTTGCTTGCAAATGCCGAAGAAAATGTGTGAGCTGCGCGGCTCCTCACCAGTACGAGGAAGGTTTTTGGCGGCCGTCAGCCTTCTCAGGAATGAGACATAGCCGCAAGACCCGTACAATATTGCTGATCAAGAGAGTTCTCTGGATCAACTCAACGGAGCCGTTCACGATGTTGAGCGTTCGAAGGTCGTGATGTCTGCATCACTGATATTTTGTTGATCAATGTGTCATCGTAACACAGCATGAAAAAACATCTTAATCCGCCAATCACATTACTCTCCACGTCATCTTGATCTTGTAATCTTGTGATCGTGATCTTGTCTCTAATACGTTCAGTCACTTTTCGAACTTCCAATTGGATTTTAGCAGAAAGACACTAAAGAAACGCTGGTCCGCTGACATCTGTCTACTGACCAGTGAATCACCCATTTAAGCGTACTGTATTGGAACTGGTTTACTTCGCAGCGAATGTAATTCCTGCTGGCAGTTTCGAAATCAGCCGTGGTAAACAAATCAGAGAATTTTGAACTGAGGATAAACACTAACTCACCAAGCACTTGTCAGTTGCATGCCCCGAGTTTGTTTTAATGCGTAAATTTGAATTTTATCAGCAATTTATCCTGAGGAGAAATTCAAAAGCGGAATTAACGCGGGAAGGCTGCTGAGGTGGTATCAAGGGTATCAAGCCAAAACCAAATTCCACTCTAAGGAATCCGGTGTCGCCAAAATATAAAACCTAAAATTCATTCTGTATTCTCACTTTTCCGTCAGTCGGTTAAACATGTCTTCGGCATATTGGGAGGACCATGCGTTTCAGGTGATATTTGGACAATTTTTTCTACGAATGTCATCGGCTGAAATGATGTCCACTCCTCGCGAAATTAGTAAAATAGTCAAACCAAGTATACAGATTTTGGTAACCTACCCCCGGTTTCATGAAGGTGGTAGATTGCAGGTGTCCGACCTATCCTAACCCAGGGTTGGTCTCTAATTTAGAACAATAAAGTTCAGGTTATCCCACAATGCATTCGACGATGAGCGAGTGGTATTCAGTTTCATTCGATTCTGCCGATTTTATTGGAAACCAACACAAGACTTTGAAAAACACCTCATCACTACTTTAGAGTCGCAAATGTCAGTGGTTAGAAGCGTACCAAGATAGTTTTTGCCCTGTAACTCTCCTTCAATTTGAACCCTATCTCTGTGAGTTGCAATGAAGATGGGAGTCACCCCTAGTTCGACCGAATTGGGTTCTGTCTTTACATTACTAGTGTTGTAAGGGAGAGCTGCTGTGATCAGACTGATCCTACCTCTTAATCATTGCCGGGGGTTCATAGACGATAACCCTTGAGTAAGTGTTTGAACAAACAATTAGTGCTAAAACGTCCACTTTGGAAAGGCTGTGTCAACAGACCAAAGATAACTTTCTCTGCTGCGCGGGTTTTCTTCCTGTAGGCAGTTTAACACGCGGGTAAACTTTGAGAGGCTGGATAAAAGCGGTCATTCTCAAGGGTTTGTGCTCAAAAAGTTCATCTAGCAGTAGCCATTGAACAGCACATTCCAAATGTGCTTGAACTCGGACTGACTGATGGCAATGTTCACCTAATAGGTTGAAGAAAAGTCGTATCTCGAGTTCAAGTTTCACTGAAAAGCGTATTAAGGTGATAGGCCCCCGGGCTGTATTGAAGAGGTGACTGCTTCGTGTAAAGTCGTCACACAGCGGGTCCATTAGACAAACGGTATATTTCTAATTGCTTTCCGGGTCGGTTGTCAACGGCTCCCAAGTCAGAGCTATAATCATCCTCTCATAGGTTTCAGTCCCTGTTGTGTTGGTTTCTTAAAGTCACTACTTTTAGTGTCTCCTCGAAAGTTAAACAGCAACTCAAGTTTGTTTGTTTTAGAGTCATGGTGGTCAGTAACTTAGAATCCTTTTTGTTTTATTGCGTAGCGTTTAACAGTACACAACTCAGGGTTTGAATGTCTCAATTCGCGTACTGAGCAGAATGTGTGATACAGTAAACCGGAAGGATATGTCGAAATGTATCCCTCCACCCCTATACTCGTTTGGAATGACTTTTTACACGTACATATCACTCCTCTCCAAGAATGGACACCATGAAGACCAAACATAAATGACTTCAAATGACCGTTTCTCGAAGTCGCTGCTGTTTTTACTCGCAAAGTTTTGTGGATCCCAAAGGAAGACGAGCCAAAACTCACAGCACCTGATGCTCTAGTGTGCCCGAAACAGGGCGAAGCATCTGCTCATTCTGGTTGGAAAACCTGCACATCGTGAGGAAATTACACGTTTGTCAGTATGTGTACGAAGTCAACAAGTTTTTTTTCACTTTTTTTTTGTTCCTGTTCCGAGTCCTCTAATCTGCCCAGCCCACGAGCAATCACAACTGGCGTAGGCGTGATGCAGACAATCAACCTGCAGCCAACCGTAGCTTTCTATTCGGAAACTCAGCCATTATTGATCTGCCCGTACTGACGCAGCTCCGCTAAGCTAAAGGCACGTGTTCTCAGTATTTCAATCATATGATGCTTGGTGGTCAACACACTGAAGGTCTGTTTTTTTCTGATGGTCGTGCGCTAAGTGGTGATTTTTCCGTTTGTTTCTGTCCCTTTTTAGGCCAGTGCCATTCCTGGTTACCATTTAGTCCAGATACACCTGTTGCTTCGCTCAGTTCCAAACTACGGTAAAAAAAAATCTTACGGAAAGTTAACCTGCTAAAAATTGACAGCTCGGTCTGACTTGGCACGGTTGATAATTTACTCAGGAGTATGCGTGTGACACCAGACTCTTGGACATGTGGGTGTACATCGGGTGTAACTGGGTCATCAAAAAATGAAACTATCTTCGTCAGAATATTTTTGTGATAAATTACCTTGTTTTTTTGTTGCCAAATGGAGGCCAACTATCTGGCGCAAACAACATTCGTTAGCAAGAAACCGGGTAACAGGAACCGACAAAATGTTTGCACATTCCTCGAGTTATTTACACGCAATACGTGTATCAATCACATCTCATCCCAGCTGATGTGTTAGCACGAAATCGATAATTCTCAGACAGCACACACACATTAGTGTATGAAATTTGTTCCCGAGTCAATTCACGCCCAACATCACGATAGGCAGTATCGCATCACAGGGAAGCATCTTGATATAATGAAAACAGACCAAAGTGGACTATAAAGCGACCTTTATGTAGCAAGTTCGCTTGACGTGTATCATAAACGAGGAACTGATTTGGGTCTCTTGTTCAGGGTGTCTCACAAGAGACGCAAAATTTAATTAGGTAAGTAAACGTAACCAAGAAAAGAAAAGATAACGAAATTTTTCATTATTAGCCACATAAAGAAGGTTTTGTGTGCAAGTGTTTGTATTTTTTATGTTTACGATGGATGTCAGTACGCGCATTGAAATTGTGAAACTCTATTATTCCCTTGGTGAAAGCGCCACTGCTGAACTTCGTGGTTACAAAACCAAACATGGTCTCATCAAAGATCCTCTTACCGTGTCGACTATTGCACGCTTGATTGCGAAATTCGAGTCCACTGAATCTGTATTGGATATTCCTGGCAAAAGGCGAAAGTCTCTGAGTGATGAAAGAGCGCCCATTTTACAGAATGCCGTCGAGCAACTTCAGTCCCAGAGCACCATGGCATCTTCGTCAATAACTCAGGTGTCTCAGTTGACCGGCATTCCCCGCGCCAGCGTGCATCGTATTATGAGACGCCACCTTCATCACCCCACTACTCAAAACAAGTGAGAACTTACCTCTGGGAGCAAATTTCTAATGCGAGAGTCATTGCTCGTGGATTTCCAAACTTTTGGCCCGCAAGGTCACCCGATCTCACACCTCTGGATTATTGGTTTTGGGGAATGATCAAGGCTCGCGTATATCATGAAAATAAACCGAAGAATTTGGTGGAGTTAAGAGCAAGAGTTGAAGAGGAGTGTGCACGAGTGACGCTTGAAGAAGTTAAACATGCTGTGTCTCACATCTCATACTGCCTCCAACTTGTTATAGAAGAAAGGGGCGGTTTTTTTCAACATTTTTTGTAATGCTAGTTTGTTTACAGTAAACCCCCACGATGCATGTATGTTTACATAAAAAATGATAAATGTTTAAATTAATGTTAAAGCTTTAACATGGGTATTATCTTTTGCGTTTATTATGAGACACCCTGTATATCTTCGTTCAACGAATGTGAATTTCGTTATAGTTTTTCATGTACTGCATCCCATCCGTTTTATTGATTCAGTAATCTGTTTAGGACAGACAACCACGATAAAAAGCTTTATCTGGCTTTATCCGTCGCATTGTGCGGTCCAACTGATAAATAATTGTCTGGAGGACGCTGCTCATGAGTCTTGTTCAACGGTTATTTCCATATGTAAGTAAAAGCGTATTATAAACGTAACGGAGACAGATTGTTGAGTTAAAAAATGATGTTCAAACATTTGGCTTGGTTTAGTGGGCACTTAGACGAAATCCTCGTGGGGATTAGTCGAGTCCAGGCTTCTGTTCCGAATCTAGGGCGGCGTAACAAACTCACATGTGGTCTCACGCTGTCACCACGCTGTCACAAACTGCAATCCAGCCGTGGAGTCAGTTAGATCATGTGATAATCAGCTACCTGTGGAAAGCTTCGATACAAGATTGTCGTTAAGTATGAAGCACACCACTGGACACCGTGCGGAAACACTATGTATTCACTTCACCTCTGAGACACATCGGTTGATGTAAAGGCATTCAGTTCACCACCTACAAAGCATCTTTGTAGCTCAGCAGTGTCGAGTTAAGCTGGTTGGAAAGATTTCAGAACTTCCCACCGATCAGCTGTTTTGACATCAGGAGGACTGATGCGACTTCGTCACGTGATCGGTTGACCTAAATTTGGAAAATCACACCTTAATCACACCTTTGCAACGAAATGCTCAATTAGATGAGATTCGAAAAGTGACAGAGAGCGAAAACTTGGTATTGAATTACCACTAGGTTAAGTGGAATTGTGGCGGTTTTAGACTTCAAATCCTGAGATTCCAGGAATCGTTTAGTGCTGCTAAATTCGCCCAACCATACCAAGCACCTTGAAAGTTTCTAACTATCGCTAAATTCACATTCAGCTACATTAGGAAATGCGTTAATTTTTAAGACTGAACTAACTGTTTGCATAAGCCAGCCTTATGACTTGAATTTGAGTGACAACGTACCGATCTCAACTGTCCGTCTGTTTTTCTAAAGGGTTGACTGTCTTGTTCGATAGGCGCCCTTCATCACCATGCGAGAAGGTAGAACACCAACCATAGCCTTCGGGGTTGCGCGCGGCTGGATGCGATCGTTTTTTGTGCATCATGAACCTTACTACAATGGAGCAGGACAATATCAGCAAATAATTTCGAAAATTTGCCCAGCTACTAAGTGTTTATCAGTATCATTATCCGTGAACCGCCGAGGTACGTAGTTAGTGGTCTCACTTATTAGGACTGCATGCTTTCATCCTAGTCAGCTGTTGCTGTCCAGCGCCTTAGAAAATGCGTTTTGTACATTTTTTCTAACATGCTTGGTATAAAGCGAAAACCGGTGTGGACGGAATGTTTCGCCACAAAGTTGTGGCGCCTCTCTGACAGGTCGTCGGAAAAACTAATATAAAAACGACCAACAATGCTGGTAAAGGACAATGAAAATTGGTTGTCATTTTTTCCGGAACAACATGTGTAAAAGCTATCAGGAAGGGAGTGAAAGCCGACTTAAAGGGGTTCGTTTTGGGTCCGAACCCCAGCCGATAATCTTACTCACTGGACTAACCCGGTCACTCTGATTCAGCAGCATATGATGACCACGTGTTGAAAGAATTCTTGCCTTCGACGGCAGTCCTTTTCCTATCAAAAGTACATTTCGGGATGCGAGTCTCGCTTTTCGTGACATTTGCATTCCTATCCCATTCAGCACCGTCCCAAATGAGGAAAACCGATTGCTACAGATTGCCGGGATGCCAGCTAGTCATCCCTCCGCTGATTTCATGCACTGCTTCTTATGCCGCGGTGTGGTCCAGACCGCTAACGGACGCATTTCTACACAACTATGCAAGCGTTCAAACCGATGAATCATTCCCGAGGGGAAAAAACATAATTTACATACGCAGTCGTGACTCTAGAGATTGATGAGTATGTTAGTACGTTTTGTTCCAATTTCCATCCGGAAAACGATGAACCGATCCGATGTATGCGACGATGCACTAGGTCACCTCAGAAACGTGAATCAACGTGGTCTTCCACTGATTCATACCCCCACAACACCGATGACTAAATTTAGCCTTCATTTGAATAAGCAATGACTGGTGGTCATTCATAACTGTAGCATTTTCAGTGGGGGGCATGAATGTTGTTCATGTGACTGGTATGGTCATTTGTCATAAGGATACTTTTATAAAAGTGTTTTTTTCATGAATTGAGCGAAGTAATCTAGTTCTTTTGGGAAAAAGATCCTTGCCAAGGAGAATCCACAATGCGGGGGACTAAATCTCTTCCTCAGTAATAGACAAAATGCTCCTTTTCCCTTAACGGCCTCTACTCACGAGGATTACAGTATGGCAAGATCGTTTTCCGTGTAGCAAAAAAAAACAAGATACGAACGTTTTACCCCATCCAGACTGTGTCTACCCTGCAGGTCATTTGATCAACAAATTGAAAAGTAGTCTGTGCTGCAGTTGAACACCATGTTCTACTTTACAACTATAAGTTCGTCTTAAATCACGATTATGCATTGTGAAACGGCAAGAACACAAATAAATGACCCTTACATAGATAAAATTTACTTTGTATCTGAAAAGGACGTTTCCAACAGTTGATTGTCTTTCTGGTTTCCATCCAACCGCAGGCACGTAAACGTGCAACGACACTTTAAAGCGAGCTAGGTGAGTTCTGCGGCTTACACTTTGAATGGGAGGAGAATTACGTCCAACGAAGCAATTCACCACAGACTGAGGAAGCATTTGGAAAGTTCAGAGTGCTTGCTCAGCTATGAGATTTATGAACTCTCTCTTAGTCCTGGATACCTCATAACGAACGAACTAGGCGAATTTTGCATGAAAGTTTATCAGCGCTTATCATAACTGGATCTACATAAAAGCAGTTATTCCTGAAAGGGATTTTTGCATCTTGAGGTAGCAATTTTCCATGGCTACTGATATTCTATATCAGTCGGTGATAGACACCATTTTTAGGTGTTATTTGGCGCGCAATGAGAACTTGAGCGGCGAGGTGATTTGAGTTAAGAGAACGTTTATGTTCTGCGAGGTTATTTCGATATTAAATTATTGTTTTTGAGGAATTTTGGTTCAGGTATCACTTTCTAAGTCTGAGTAACCTTCTGTCCACTAGCAGAAGGTCTATAGCGGCAAAGACGAATAGTCGAGGAGAAGCGTCGTAGTCTTACTGATGAGCTATTTTTCCTCAAGTTTAGGCAGAAATGAGCAATACTATATGCTTCTCATGTATCGATCATCTAGATTTTGTCATCCTGACAACGGTCACTGTGATAATTTAATTTCTTATCTTGAAAACAGCTGTTCTGGATATTCCCAGCTTTTGATGAAAATTGCGGCTTATTCTGGTAAAAGCTGCTGCAAACACATATTGTTTAATCGCCGAATAGGTGAGTTCCAATTTCCTTTGCTCGTCGCAAATTGGAACGTATTCAGAAGCCGATTTGGGAGAGAACCCTTGAAGTTAAACTGATCACGATTTTAATGTGCTCACTTGAAATTTTCAAGCTGCTACATCTTGAATCTCTTCCCCGATAAAAAAGTCATCGCTTATATGCAGAAGCATGGTCTTTCACATCCTCATTGCGTACGATGTCTCCCCGAAGCGTAACGAACTATTTTCCTGACCAAGAGCAACAGCAAACAAATGCATCCATGCTGAGAATAGTTAATTGCATCGTAATAAAACCAGAATAGCGAACCGTTTTTCAACTGACTGTGTGCAGCTGCCCCCCCATTCGGGCTCCCTAGCTGGGGGTTTTCAACTGACTGTGTGCAGCTGCCCCCCATTCGGGTTCCCTAGCTGGGGATCTGCCCAAGTCTGTTTGGTCTTCTCGGTTGTGTCATTCCGACACTCCTGAAGTTTATCCAACTGCGCATTCTGACAGCGGCTCGTGAACACAAGGTTTCAGTGGCCTGGATGCCCACTTATAGACGGCCAAACAAATTATCCACATTTCCACACTACACAATCATAGTTATTGATTACTCGTTCATTTCTCTATGAATTTTGGCCAGGAATTCCTTGTCTTGATCTTATTTATGTTATGTAACTTAATACGATTCCCCTTCGAATAGTCGTATGTTCTCCCATTGTCCCAGTCACTCTGTTATCTCTAATCCGTCACCAATTTCATTCTGATCACTCGGTGGACCGCTCCCGTCTGTTTCAGTGTACCATTCACATAATAGGTTGGTGGATTTCTGGGATTTTGTGTATGGGATAAATCATTCTGTGGTTTTATTCCACTATTTTCATTCGTATCCACATCAGTCGGAAAGTGTGCCTTGGAGATTTGCACCCAGCGCTGTTGTGGGCTAGACTGCACACTGGTAAGTAATCAGGTCGTTCTCGTTTTTAAAAATCATCATCAAAACTTCGCCTGGACGATTCGTCCACACTGCTAGACCTATTCTCCTTGAAAGGAATGAGGCTACACCCACGTTTCTACTCCCAGGATGCGACGTAGTCCGTTCAGGACGGTGCTGTCTGAATTGGCTCGACATTCCGAATGTAGTTTTTCGGTGAAACCAAAACAGCATACCCATCGACCAATCGTTGCATTGGTGTGTATAGTACGGAGGTTGCCTCGAATCAATTCATAGATTGCTTAGCAAATGATGACAGTTTCTCTGTCAACGTTTGGGAGTGGAACCAGTTTTCGCATTCGGATACACAATTTTGAGAGTCTGTGGGGCAGGCTCTCTTTGGGGTTCTTTGAACTAACGAACGCATCACAGTAGTTACAAAACATTGTTGCAACATAATGTTGATAGGTTCTTCACAATCTTTCCTTCAAGGCTATTTATTCCGATGTGAA
Organism: Clonorchis sinensis; assembly: GCA_003604175.2. NCBI lineage: Eukaryota > Metazoa > Platyhelminthes > Trematoda > Opisthorchiida > Opisthorchiidae > Clonorchis > Clonorchis sinensis. Next base: position 211,734,476 of record CM030369.1, read on the forward strand.
GCACGCACTCTCTTGCATCCGTCTGTCTGTATATACGTCAGTCAATAGTGAAATTGATTGGTTCTTTGGTAAGGTCAAATTGCAGAGTGTGAAACTAGAAAAACCGAAAAGAGAACTCCATTGCATTCTTATTTCTGTCTTACCGCTTCAATACACTTACCAATGACCAGAAGACGAGTCAAGTGTAATAAATCAAGTGAGTTCTTCCAAGACCTCTCAAAGGTCACTTCAGTTAAATGAGTTCACCTACGACAAACAATACACAGCCGTATTTTTAGCCATCGTTTGCACCGACCAGCCCCAATGACTTGCGCCATGTGGCCTGGCGATGCTGAATTACGTTGTACTTCAGGAGTTGTCAAATTACATTTTGTACTTCTAGAAGAGCATCTCCTACTCGGACACCAGTGCCAATGACAAGCTGCACTTGTAAGTCCTTGTGGAATCCATTCCAAAATAAGAATCCCATCGAAATTCTTCTTCCATGTAAAAAGTTGCATTATATGCGTTCTCCAATGTACAAGTGTTGCACCAGTGTCGGCGCCATATCAGTTCCAGTTGCAGTCTATCAACTATAAATCGTGTGCCATGAATACGTTGTTTTCAACTGCTACAATTTCGAGCGCCGGCAAGTGGGGAAGCGTGGGAGCTAGAGCTAAGCATTGGAGACGATGGGGTGTTCAGTTAGTTCAGGAAATGAAGACAACATTGAAGACGACAGCCTTGATGCACGATCGCCACTGACTGCGCGATTGGGCCATTTCTGCCAGTGTCGTTGACCAGTGGTGAGTTGACTCCCAGGATCCCCATTCAAGGAGGCGGCAGTTGTCGGCCCCACTCAGTTTACCGATCTGTGTTTTCATACTTCGATGCCATGTCCACCTCAGCACAGGGCTGGGCGAAAACTGACATGTTCTGCTGAGACGCAGGTTACTTCAAGGTGTCCAAAACGATCCAGAAGATCAGAACTCCGTCCATTGTATTCACTTGATGTTCAGATTAGCTTTCTGAAGGTCGACTTAGCACTTGTGTAACATAAAATGTCGATTTCAAATACTCGTCCGCATCCTTCACAGCAGAATGTAAGTTATATTTTACTTGGTTTGTCACTAGGCTGCAGAATGTTGTTGGCACTTGTGTTAACTAACTAGCATCGTCTCCCGCTGGTTCCATTTTCACCTCTCGGTAGTTGGGGCCTAGGATGAAGTCTATGTTTTTTGACAAATTCGCCTTATTTGGGCGGTTCGAGGTGTCACTTTCAGATAAATCCGGAGTATTTTGCCTGGCCTTCCTGAGCTCCGTGTTTTTTGCCCATCAGGCAGGTATGTACAGCCTGGATTTCTATCATCCTCGGGGTTAACCTAGACTGTTCTGGCTGTCGAAAGCCCCCGGGAGTAAAGCAATTCTTAAATGCCCGACACGTAAGTCGCCTATCCTAATGTCTTTAGTGACCATGAGAAGAGTTCTTCTATCAGCTGATTGGCTTGCGGCTTTTTTAATTGTCCATCAATTGGTCAGTGTTTATTCAAACCCTGGTGGCTGGCAATCTGAGGTTCACCATCAAATCCTAGGGAACCAGTCCCCGACTGTGTCCACTGTTCTTTCGACTACCCTTAAACAAACAACGCAATCGTAAACGTCTGGCGCCAACTGACCAGTGTCAAAGTGTCTCCCTGTTTGTTAGTCGGGCAATTCCTAAGGTACCATTTTTTCTGTTTCTTCAATGGTTGCCCATCGGTGCGACTTTCGATAGAAATGGAACCTGCAATTCTCTTTTGCTAACATTCACCGTAAGGCTGAACGTTTATTGTCTCCCGGACGGGGTCACTCACTCTACGTCATGTGACTCAGCAGTGTGGCGTTTCATGAGCTCCATGGGTCGGTCATAGAGCTGCTGCTTGTGGGAACCAAGCCCTATGCCTTGTATTCTTGTTCTCTGGAGAGGCTGCACGTTCCTATATTGTTACCAAAAGTATGCTGTGTGAGTGTGGGTAAACAGATGAGCTTCATCTATGAGCACAATATCCTTTGAGTAACTTGGCAATCCCAAAAATAACCCAATACGAACAAATATTTTTGACTGTTCAGCTATTCGTTGTCAGGACCTTGTATTCCCGGGAACGACGACCGGCTGAAGTGAAAACAGAACAACGAATATCTTGACGACACACTACTGACAGGGCTGCTGAAAACTCATCGACACCGGTTGAATTTTTAACCACTGCAATGTGTTTTTTTTTTAAAAAAAACTGGCTGGCAAGTCTCCAAAGACTCCAAAAAGAGTGAGTTTGGCCTGCGATATCAAGTGACATTATTCAATTGTTAACTATTTCAACTGAACAACACGACTTGTACAAACCTGTCTAATTTTTCACCTTACGATAACATATTGTTGTACAGTTGCTGTAGTTCTTCAGTACAGAATCACTAACCTATCGAATTCTACATAGCATGACCAAATTTGTCACACCAGATCAACAAAAACCTCGCACGACATCAAATGTCATTTGGAAATAGCAATGCGATTACGTCGCAAGACAAATCGTTCTGTCAATTTTGGTCTCTGTGCCTTCTGAATTCCGTAGCATTTGCTTGAGAGGCAGCGTCTACTGTCGTGTCTGGAAAGTTGGTGAACAGAAAGATGAGATATTTGGTTAGAGGGAATTCGCATCTGCTTGTGTAATTTAGCAAATCTGATGAATTTTTCAATGTCCCAGACGAAGAGAATAAGTTAAAGAAAATACTTCCCTGGGTTCCAAAAAGTCCAAACCGTCTCCATTTTGCTGTAGTCAGATAACGGAAAAAACGGAGAATATGGGAGACTGAATAAGAAATTTCTCCTGACTTTTCCCTTCAAGCTTTTCTACGGACCTGTTAAAAAGTGCACCCGTCACTGATGTTCATCAGGTTGACCGCACTGTCAATCAATTCCGAATTTGTTAGGGTCGCCTAGTTTTTTCGACCAAAGTTAGCACCACAATTGGACTTTATTTGACAGGGTGCATGGGGGTTTGAATTTTTTGGAATTCGGTATACTGAAAACGGAGCCCCATACTGTAAAATGTACTAAGGTTTTGGACTTGGACCCGGTAAAAATTACCGTCACTGGTTTGTCCTGGAGGTGAAAATTGATGCTGGAAGCATTCTAGATGTATGGTCAGAACAAACGAGTACCAAAAAATTGTGCGTAACGTTCAGTTGTTTCTTATCGGTTGAACGTGACCTTGGGGCGATGGTCACATGATTGTTATATTAGGAGCGCAATTATCGACCACTTCCTGGGCAAGGCATGGCACGCGGATAAGAGAAGTGCTGAACTAGAGCAGTATCAGCTACTGGCTTATGAAACTCGGAATTGAGTGCCCACAAAGTTGCGATAGAAAAAATAACAAAATTAACGGCATTTTAAGCAACTAAGAACACCCATCGATGTCATGATAAGGGCCAGATTTGTTTTCTACGGTTTTTCACCTTGGGTAATGCATCACAGACTTGTATGAAACCAGGCAAGGATCACATATATGACTGGATAAACTCACGGGTGCAAATGCAAGGGGAAGGAAGCAGAGAGTACACTTGTCGATGGACCACTTCAGCCTCATAAATGAGTGACTTATCAACCTGCACACCTCACCCTTTCCCCATTTTCCTTTGTTCCCTACCTTCATTTTTATTAGGATACCTATGAAATTTATCCGTGAAATGATCATCTTAGGAACCTTGAAACCGCTTCTGATGAGTAGGGAGAATACCTACTCAGCTGACGAGTTCTTCGATGCCACAGTGACCCCACGAAACAGATGTGCAGAGCATACCGCAGTGAATACAACTCATCCATAAAGATGTATAGTGCGTCTTTGTTAAAGCGTGGTAATGAAGGAAATAGGGTCAACCGGGTCACAATTCATATTACCTGGAAAGTTTTGTTAAAAAATGTCACCTTTAGTGATGAAAAAATTGGATTTAAATTGGTTTACTATCGATATAGGGCATAAAAAAGAAAGTCGGACCTCAGTCGTTGTACCTGCAGTCAAGATTTTTTTAGTTGCTTAGGTTTTTTATAGGGAAAAGCGGCAGTCATTTCTGAAAAGAGAATAGGCGCTGTATTCATACTCCATGTAAATGGTTTAATTCGGTCATAAAAACCCGCTTGAGGTCTAAGCAGTTCAGCGTGGTACTGCATCGATACAAATTGCCTACCTCAGCATTCCATCTCTATAAAATCAAGACCACATACTGATCCGCTTGCTTTCCGGATTTAAATCTGATCTGAAGCGTCGAGACTATCTGCTAGCAATTGTGTTCGCAATATTGCATTCTTGTTCCGAATCGTCACCAGCGCGCACCGTCAATGATGAATTCCAACAAGAATAAAACACCTGGGCCTTTTGGCACAGACGAACATCACTTACAGGACGAATTTCGACTGATTTATCGGTTGTTTCAGAAGGTTGGTGCTTTCCGGGCAATAGACAGACAGCAAATCAACGGCTAGATCCACATCTATCCGGCCAGTAGCATTTATACAATCGTTTCCATCCAATCGTCCTCTAAAATGTTTTTTCCTATAGTTATACTACACCTTTAGTATACACGATAAATAAACTGTTGGCAAGTAACTTAACCTGGGATATACATGTGTTGAAAACGACTCATTTTGGAGACACTGATGAAGCGGCTTTCAGATGTGCACCCTAATCAGCCTTAATTTATATGCCGCATCTAAAACCAATAAGAATCACTTGTAGTCATGAAGATTCTTTCCATTCGTTGTCTGCAAAATCGAAAGGCAACGTTTTTTATAAATCACATTGGAGGCGACACTTTTCCGTGACTGAGCGCTAATTTCCCGTCAATGCCAACAGAAGGCAAGTCGACACAATCGGTGTTTTCAGTGGCAGTTCGAACTGGTTCACTCTCTCGGACCTATAGCGTTGGTGTGCGCCCAAACATCCAGCCCCCTAGCCTGGTATGCGAAAGCTCACAAGTAATGGGGAATTCTTCGACAGCCCACGACCGGTTTCGCCCTTCTTGGGGCTCATCAGGTCGACGTGGTCCCCGAGTTTCCGTCAACCTTATGTTCTACTTGAACCCAAATTGGATTGATTTCGATAAATACACTCATTTGCAAATCAATTTGGTTTTTGCATCTGGAACCCAGCTGAATCTCCCGTTTTTGATGTTTCCAGGCACCTGAATGTGCTGCACCAGGCCGCCTCCTGTTTCAGTTGCTACGATATTCGAACTATTGGGTTCAAGTAGAACATAAGGTTGACGGAAACTCGGGGACCACGTCGACCTGATGAGCCCCAAGAAGGGCGAAACCGGTCGTGGGCTGTCGAAGAATTTTCAGCAACCTTATGAGTAGTGCATTACGAATATACATGTATCGCGATACCTCGAATATCGTAGCAACTGAAGCATGAGGCGGCCTTGTGCAGCACATTCAGTTGCCTGAAAACGTCACAAACGAGAGATTCAGCTGGGTTTCAGGTGAGTCTCTCGCGAAAACCAAATTGATTTGCAAATGAGTGTATTTATCGAAAGTAATGGAGAACTTTTCGCAGCGATGATGATTCGGACCGTATTCAGATTGAATTGTACCATTTCACCAAGCAGTTGGAAGAATAAAGTTTGTCTAACGATGTGGATAGATACACATACCTGCATGTCGGTAGTATCAGTGCCTTTCATCTGAATGGGTGGGGGGTAGGCACCAAGACCATCACAGTCCCAAAAGGAACATCACTGTCATAATGTGGAGCACTCTCAAGAAATGAAACACGGAAATCAAGTTTGCGCATACACCAGGAGCACGCTAGCCTGAATGTGTGGCGGAGAGAGAGAAAGAGAGAGCAAAGGACTGCAGCATGTCTGGTGGGTGGCTTGCAGAATAGCATCTGAAGCGTGAAGATAGGTTAAAGTTCCTAAATCTGCACCCTCAATGTTGTCGCTGAACTATAGGTGACCCGATTACCCTCCGATGAGTAAGATGGGCGTGGGAGAATTCGGACACCAACTGTCGACTGATCTACATGTGTTCAATGACAACTGACGAGGGTAAAATTGTTTCGTTGTTCGCAGACAAAGCACTTCCGAGCTCTGCGCGACTTTCGGCTTGTTAAGTAGGCTTGTTCAGCTCGTTGCCAGCCCCCTCAATGAAAGAGGTTGACGGCAGCTTAGTCTGGAGGACAATTTGAAAGGCATGTGACGCCAGCCCTCAGCAGTGACCACTGATGCGCATCGCTAACTGAGAATATCGAACTCTAGCGGGTTTCTTTTCGAATAAATACTGAACTGGTACAGAACTTAAGCACAGCAGCCATTCTAAGTTATCCGATTCCATGTTTTTGTATAACTCAGGAATTCAACAGTCAAAGTACGTGTGAGGTTTCAGGAAGCAGAATCACGAGTTATCTTCAACTAAGCGCGGGATGTATCACTTTGCAGAAAACGGTTTATCCTAATGTCCTTAAGGTTAGTTAGTTAGTTAATACAACTGTCCACCTGTTCACCTCCCAAAAATTTTTCATTCATTATCAGCCTTGACTGACCGTTAGTTTACGTCGTGCTTTCCAAGTCGAGTGGGTGAAACACCGTTGCTTTTCCCCGCTTTCTGGGGACTAGAAAACGCCAATTGTTTAAAGCACTCCCACGACACAAGGCAGAACAATGTAGCTCGAAAAAGCTCGGCAGCTGAAAAGCTGGACATGCAAAATATTGCACTATTTTACGATTCACATGACGCTAATCGTGACCTAATATCAATTGCAACATGTAATATTTGAACATTCTGTCTACAGGTGGAGTTGAATGGGAAAACGGACGTTTTTTCCTGGATTCTTCACAAGAGGGGTGAGTAAAAAGAAGTGTTTTAGGAAAACTGATCCGTGTGAACGTTCCTCTATCTTCGTACTACTGTGACGGAGTGCAGTGTCACTCTGCTAGACTCAACGATATTTGTTCAGACGAGAGTCTAGAAAAGGAGCTGAACTTGCCCCCCCCCACCATAAACATGTTTCGAGAAAACGGACAAATTCCAGACAACTTTCTCAAAAGATGAATGAAACGCAAGCACATCTGAGACGGCAAATTCACACTGTCAGACAAGACTGTTCACCTGTGTTTGTTTTTTGAATGTGATCGAGCTTCTGGAGTACTAGCAACAGCACTAAGGAAGCTTGAAATATCATCCGTCCAAATCCGTTTACATGTGCTTGTTAGAGGCAGTCCGTGAAATCAGACAAGAAATGAGAGACAGACTGCCTGGTCAGACCACATCGATGCATATATGTCAGTTTGCTTTGCGGCCACATTGGTCGAAAAACGGAGCAGCTGTTCAAAGGAATGTCTCAACTTAGAAAAACCACCATGGAAACCGGTGTATTCTTTTCAGTTCTGTTTTGACTGGGTCGCAAAATATGGACCAGTACGTAGGTTTCACAAAAAACTGCAAACTTTTCAGAGTCCGCCGACAAAACTGCCGGCGTCAGCAGCATAAGAATTCATCATTCTGAACTTTTTGATTATTGGTACACGAGTTGTATGCCATATCCGTTGTTGGCCAACTGCCAGCTAACTGCCGTGTAGAAACTGCTATTCTGAGGTTGTTTTATATCCTATCGATTTCTTTGTGTTCTCTATATATACATATGTATGACCCAGTCTGTCGAAGAAACATCGCAACTGTCACATTCGCTTGATAGTCCTTGCTTAAAAAGGACCATTTTCAGTGCATATAAAATATTTCTGAGTTTGAAAACAAGAGTTTTGTTGGTTCAAGTGAAAAAAACGGTGATATTTGGCCGCAAAATGGGTGCATTTGTTTATAGTCGTCGTATGATCCAGAAAGCCGTTCTCCAGAATTCGTGAAATTCTTGTCCGGAACTCCAGACACCTCACCTCCAAGGCTACGAGAGACTGTCATATAGCGTCTCAATTTGAATTTAGTATTCCAAAAGTTTCACGGTTATCTAATAACATAGATTGTGTTCTTACGTGCTTCATATTCTATTATTCGCCCATCTCATTCTCGCACGCCGATTCCCTTAATATGGTCTGGTTTATACGCAGGCCTCGCTGGTTTACATCGTCAATGCGACGGGACTAATTGACCTTTACTCGTCTTTTCGGTTAAAACACACCTATTGTGTTGGTCGTTAAATTTTCATACAAATGCTAGCTTTAGCACGGACTTAGAACCCCGTACATTTGCCAATACCGCCCCACGTCGACCATATGTGAGATGAGCATCGGATTATTACCCGAGTTTTCGTGAACTTGACCACTGTACTGATCAGCTTCGTTTGGTGAGCAGCCGTGAGATGGACAGATCATTGGTTATGCGACCCGTAGAAAGGGTGGTTCAACCATATATATTGAAAAACACATGAAACGGAAACCAGTCATTACTTCCGCAATTTAATGTAACGTGACTTAGCTTCGCTCCCGTTGGAAGTGTGCTCTCCTTAGGGGTTCATCCTACCTTTCAGTCCAAAATGTCGAGGCCGTGAGATTCTGTGGTATGTTCGGAGACTTCGTTTCTTTAAAGTGGTTAGCCCTCGCTGTGTACAACAACCGAACGGACGTTATGTCATCCGTTGCAAAGAAACTCCATTTGTTGTTCCTAATCACTCAGGGAATTTTTCTTACACAACTCCACTGAGCGACAAAAAGTTGATGAAAAACAGTGATCATTGAGTCGCAAAAAAATCGAAATCGACGACAACAACAAACCTGAGATTTGAAGAGGAATGCGATAATTTGATTGTGTTCAAATGTTTTTTTCTCAAAATTTTGGATGCTTTATTGTGGCATAGTTGATGGACACGCTTCGAAAGTTGGATTGGAAAACCGGTAGATTAGAGGAGAGATGCCAAACAAGTGGTAAATAGAAGCAACCTGGTTGGGCAACTGGCTGAATCATTATGTCGAGTAGACAAGCTAACACTCGCTGCTCAGGCCTGTTACTGATCTCCTTATCCGGTGGGTTTACAATGTTCAAGGTGCCAAGTTTACGTTGTCACTGAAGGTCACCACACACAAAATAGACACCAGTGTGTTCCACCGCACTTGTGAGTGCCGGTCGACTTCCTAGTGTATTGACTTAGAGTTGATGTCAGCTCAAAGTTTTCCACATTCAGTCCTCTGCTTAAAGGTATAACATACAAGGCAGTATTATATATATATATAATCGCATCTTGATTTATGACCAGCTGAGCCAATGTCCCGGCTCTCATTCACAAGCGTCTTCTAGTCGGACATTTGAAGAATGGTCTCCGAGACCAAAGAAGACCGACAGTAGGATACAAGGAATAATTCAAGTGGATCTGAAGCACAGCGATTTTGATTTCTGATCATTACACCTGGTGAAAGTTTATGCACGCAAGTGTGGCACATTTTGAGGCCCAGCAGATACAGATACTAGTGTAGCGGTGGATACTACTGATGAAGCATGCGAGTAGTAGGTTTTCTCATAAATCCGCTTCTCGTCTCTTGAAAAGTGAGATCTCTTACGGAATTTGTGGAGTCGCTTTGTAGCATTTGATTGCAGTTGAGTAACAGTCAATGAATATCCAGGAAAGTTCAGGGAGACGCGTTCAAGGAGAAGATGGATATTCAGTTTTGTAAACAAGATGCATATGAGAGTTTCGCTCCCCTGTCGAATAGTCTGTAACTTTAAGTTGGTGTTTCTATACTACTCAGCTCCGCAGCGAAGGCTTTCTTCCTTTCCACTAGTGCACAAACGATCGACTAGTAAGTGGCTCGCAAAGAACGTACCTCAATCAGTAAATTTACGGGCCTATTCAGCGTACCAGCTACGCATAACGCAAAACGAACTCCGGCTGGCTCGGCAGAAATCACGTGGAGGCTCAAGTTCTTTGTCTGCTGTCTAAAGAAAGAGGAAACCAAAAAGCTTGCAAAAAATTGTTATTCGGGTGAAATATGTGGGTGAAGGGCAGGTGGAAGCTTTCACGAGTGGCTCACAGCACTCAATCAGCAGCACACAAAATCGCGGATAGTCTGAGGTCGATTATCAGTAGTGTTAGTTTCTGTGAGCTCACTGCTGGGATTAGTCGAGGACAAATGTAACTAAACTTTTGGATAACCTACGAGTTTCCAAATGGGTCTCTGGGGAACGAAGGCGTCTGAAAATCACTCGACTTGTACTGGGCCACATACTTGGGACCTCCAGCTTCAGGTTCTATCACCGAGATCACAATGCAAATGCTGGAGCGTATCGTACCACCAGATGTCAACCTCATTTTGTTTATCCGCTTTTGGAAAGACAACCCCGTCATCATCGAAACTAATGAGATGCAACGAGTAATCCAAATCAATAAACAGCCTTTCACGAAGGAAAAAACTTGACGGACCGGCATTCCCAGTTATCCTCTTCACTTGAGGGCCAAATGGACAAGGCCAAACTGAAATCTACAGCAAAGCGACGTGGACGGACCAAATTCTAAACTGTCACAAGAACCATCCAAGCTGGCATAAACAGAACTGTATTCAGGCACTGTTCAAACGAATCAAGACACATTGCAACCCAATGGGATCAAGATGTAAAACAGTGCAACACTTCTACAAAGTATTCCCGACGAACCAATTCGATAATCAAAATTTGATGAAGAGGTATTGCACTAGGTTACATTACGAACATTTCTCAAACGACCCTGAAAAAACTAAGACAAAACGACGGGAAACAGGCTTAAAGTTTCCCGAACACCTGGGAAAAAACACTTTCAGGACCGAAGGAAGAATAAGTTAATTCGGTGCAAAGATTGTGACAAACGACGAATGGAATAAGCTGGTAGAAAACTAACCACCAGAATCACAAGAATGTTACTATAAAATGTGCTTTATTCTCGCTGGTCCCCGTACAAGAAGACCAGGAAGAATGCGAATTCAACTGGAGCAATGTCACATAGTGGGTGAGTCAAGTGGGGACGAAAAAGGAAGCTGAATCTGGGTACTAGTGGTACCACACGGACAGGTACTAAGCAAGGACATTGAGATAACGCCTATCTGGGGACAAGTAAGCTCGAGAGCCATCAAACTCTTGACCATAAAAGTGATCAAGGAAACAACGTGCAGAAGAACTGGACTCTCCAATGGCACCAAAGTGTGCAACTCTAGACACATACGAAGCTCCCGTGGCAACAAACCAAAGAACTTGACAAGGTCGATGCAGAACTGTTTAGGAAGAAACTGTTCAAGTCAACCAATCCGGTGCAAGAAAGCAGACCGCTAATTGTGAATGGACGAACCAGCATAAACATTAAAATGTACGAAAAGCGGGGAGGTAGGTGGACCACAAGACATAAGAATAGGAAGATAGACTACAGCCACAAGGGCACCAGCCAGAACAAGGGAAGGACTGACAAAAAGAACGGACAGATCAAACATATGGCAGACTAAAACGCAGCACAGTTCACTAACAGACCAATGAAACTACGGTAAATTGGTTAGCCTTCAACCAGTCATTCAAACTATATAGTTATTCGTCAAGCGCTGCATAAAAGCAAGCTTGAAAATAGCAACTCGCCATTCAGCTGCTGATCAATGTCTACTCGAATTTTCGAAAGCCAGCTTCCAGTTGCCGGTCAGCGCATTAAGGCCCCTTTCTATCAACACTCAGCAGTTTTGAACGAGCCACCAATATCCCCGGAAACATACATGCTAATAGTGTGCTTATTCTACAGTTTATACTAGTCTCATGAATGGGCGGAAAGTGGAGTATTTTTAAAAACATTTCTGCACTGCATGTTAGATGGGCGAATTCAGCAGATGTGAGTAGGCAAAACTCAAAAAAACAACTTTCACTAGTTCACTGGTTTCAACTCTTTGTGTCATCAACACCGGTTATGAAATAATGACATGCGGAACCAACTTGGTGGACAGTTAGTCACCTTCATCAAAGGAATCGGTTTGTACTAATTTCGACAACATTGCAGTCGAATTCAGCAAAAGTGAGCGCTTTAGATACAAAACTGGTTTTAAAAAGGTTGACGCCACTTTTTCTTACGCATCAGTTTGTTGAGTTTGGAGGTCATTCTTTGGCGCAAAGATGAAGTGAGAAATGATACTAATTTCTCAATATCAACATAGTACCGTTGTGTCGACGCAAAATCATCAGCGTTTCGGTCCACGAGTATGTATTATTGATTGTGTAAAAGCTGTTAATGGATAATTTGGCATTACGCTAATGGGTTCATTCCATATCTGATCAGGTGTGCTATCCATGCAGCACACAAATCGCAGCAATCACGTCAACCAATCGCGTGTGTTTTTCAAATCATATTTCCCATTGAATGTACTTGTGGAAAAAACTACGGTCATAGTATTTGAGTGCTGCTCTTTCGCGCGAATCTCTGATAGTTTGAATGGGAGAACCGTTATGATTACTCCCGTTTTTCTGAATTTTGAACAGGAATCATGGAGTTGAGGCTCTTTTTCCAAGTGGGTAATCGCATCTTGACAAAACTAGAGAAGAAGGGTAAATAGTGGTTTGACCAAGCGGAATGAAGACTAAAACAATCTTACACACTTCCTCGGAATATTGATAATGTATTCATCAAATGGCTCTGTCTGTTTATGAAGTCCGTTTGTAACCTTACAATTGTTATAAGGCAAACATTAGCCAGCCCTACAAGGTTCTAGCTCGCTTTTGGTTAGAACCACTTGCTAAGCGGCAGCCCGAAGCCAAAGAGAGCTTTGACGATTCCGAATGTTTTTTTCACGAAGAAGAGGACCTGGTGAGTGGTAAAGTGAATTTGGAGATTAACCTGTTAAACGCTCGGAGTTATCTGAAATCTTCCTTGGAATTATGAGATAGCAAACAATTTGCTACGGAATATTTGTGTGTAAAAGGTCATTTAAAGTACAGAAGAATAAAAGTTCACTGTTAAACTGTGAGTTACGTAATACTCGCCACGCCATACTTGTAGAACAGAGGTCACTGTCAGTCGTAACATAGGCTGGTTTGCGGTCGTTGCTGGCCAGTTGAGCTTGCTTGTCAGTGAGAAATGTTTTGTGCACAGAGGTCAGATTAACGCAACCGGGTGGAAATCGCCCCGGAAACAAAAAAGAATGGAGTCCGAGTGAAATTCAAGTGGTTTGCCGAGACTCAGTTCACTATTTGAAGGGTTTTGCTAAGAAAGAAACCGTGATGAGAATCAATCAAGCGCATGGCATTTGAAATGAAACTGGTCTTCTCAGTTCTCCAGGTTAGTCAAACTGGGCAGTCTACAAGGATTCCATCAGTCGGCTTGTTGTACGACCAATGTACAACGTCCTGTGTAGGTATTCGAAGGGCATGCATAAAAATGGTTCTGGATGATCTAAGATCACACTCTTGATAGGTTTTGTTTGGAGGATTGCCTGAAATTCAACTGGTGCTTGAGTCGCCTCAGTACCTATTCATAATGTCCGCAATATCATTTTGGCCACAAGGTCACCTCAGAGCGACAAATGAACGTGGACCAATGTAGATGGCTGTGGGATTTGTGAAATCTACGTCCACATCCCTTTCGTTTGAACATTCGGTCTTCTGTACTCACGCAACTATCTTGGTGAATGTACGTCAAACGGGGAAGCACTGGACTCGAGTTTCGCTCTTATTAGAGCACAAGGAAGGATATGCACAGCGGACGAGTGATGTGAACGTGAACTATGGACCGATTTCCCTCCGTCTGGTGGTAATTTCAGTCTGGGTTTCACCGACTGTATGACTGTTTTCACAAAGTGGCTTTCTGTTTTGGATGAATATATCTTCTAGTCATTGTGACCTGGTCCTCAGCGCGTCATCCAGGAAAATTCTTGCTGCTCTATCGGTTAGGGGAACAAGGCTTTTGAAATGGACATACGGTCTACTCCAGGTCCGTTTCCAATGCGTCGTTCTCTGAAGTGTGTCGCCGTTTCTTCTATTTATTTCGGTGGCCAGAAGCCTGGTATTCTGAGAGCAGAGTAAATATGATGTACGGATGGGTGATTTTGTTTGAATTCTCTCGGAAGCTCGTTGGAGCTGATTTCAGCTGCGGTGATGGCGATTAGGCCATTGTATCCAGTTAAGCACAGGTAGGGTCACGCAGGTCCAATTCTAGAGGGCGAATAGCATCAACAACGCCCAGACTTTTCGTAGCACCCTTGATTCCATCGTGTTGTGTTAAATTATGTCCAACTATAGGTCTCCGCCACTAAGAATCAGGCGAGGAAACAGTAACGTAGCCATCTTATTTGGTAGTTTTGGAGGCATTCTTTGGTGGAAGTACACTGCTTCACCATCTACTGATTACATCATTTTAAGCTCGCTGGTTTCTACCGATTCCAGCCATACTTCTGGGACATTGGTGGTCAAAGACCTGAAGATGTCTCATACCGTCCAATCGAAGAGAGCAAGTCCCGCGGCCATACAGCAGTATACCTCGTACTGTAGTCAGACACAGGCGTCCTTTAGGGCCCAGTGAGGTGCTATTTCGATGCCACCATTGGTACAAGTTGGAAAACACACTTCTAACCTTCGACATTCGCGCATTGGCTTCGTCTGTAACAATACCTTTAGACGTAGTGCAACTGCCGCGATACGTACGGCGTTCCACAACCTCCAGAGTCCCTCGCTGGATTCTTATAAACATGTTCAGAAATCGTACGTCCCGGAAATACATGACCTCACTCGGTCTTCCTAGTTCTTTCTGTTTTTATTCAAAAATTTAACCGATGTCGTCTGCATATTCCAGCTTTCGCCATATTTATCTCATCACTGAAGAAATTTTTTTAAAAAGGGACAGAGAGTGACCATCCTTGTAGGGAGCTGAGGTGTTACTGGTTTAAACCGAGGTGAGCTAAACAATTCCTAATATCCGTTTCATAGGTAGTCGAATTTGAGTCCATATTGTTCACAGAATCCTGTACTGGTGTTGACCGATGGGTACCTTTCCTGATTCAATAATCGTCCTTCAGGGAATCCGAGTGTTCTGTTGACGGACATGAATTCGTGACAACTATAAAACATGTTGCATGCACTTCCCAGTATTTTAACGGACAGTTTATTCACTCACCAACTCGCATAGGCATAGGGTAGTAATGAGTGCCTCAGTGGACGATTATACCCGGATATTATTGATTTATACCTCTTGGTGCAACCTCTTAGTGGCGAACTCGCTACTGTGCAGCATATTCATTTTATGATGTATTTAGGCGAGAGATTCAGCTGAGATTAAGGCAAGTCTCCCGTGGAAACCAAAGTATTATGCAAATGAGCGTGTTTGTCGAACTTTGTGCAATCCAGGTTAAAGTAGAACACAAGGTTGACGGAAACTCGAGGCTTGTGCCTACCTGATGAGCCCTGAGAAGGATTAAACCGGTGGTGGACTCTGTGGGACATGGTACAACACGTTAATTTGAAGAATATATTCAAAGAGTTTCAGCTCGGATTAAGTTGACACCGCAAATCAATGTGCACCGCCACTCACGTATAGTTTGCTGTTTGAGAAAAAAAATTTTTTTTCGTGAAGTCAGGCGCGGTTTACCTGAAGATCCACCAAAAGTGTGAAACCTTTCGTAGGCTATCGAATTGTTTTCAACAACCTTATGACTACTGTCCTCTGTCAAACAACTTTGTTACTTTTTCAGCCTAGGTCACATTATGGAGCTGAATCACATCAACAAGTTTTTGATAAGTGCACCGAATTGAGACTTTATTCAACTTGCCTTTGTGAACGTGAAAAGTCAATCAGAATGTTTTCTTGTACAGGAGCAGTGTCGTTCCTAGAAGGAACAACCTTTCACAATACTCGGGTAAATACACCTCCGAATGAATGTTTCGCTACAACACTATATGCTCATTTTGTTCGTTTATAGGGCGCGCACTTCCACACCTTAGAGAGCACAGTTCACAAGGCAGGACTCCAGCGGGAGGTACTACAATCATTATCATCGTTCACGTCTTGTCCTGGATGCCAACCCCTGGAAACCCCGACCACATGAGAACAACAGTTGAAATCCCCTGGGTTATTTGTCACGCGTTTGAACGCTATACAGCGAAATCGAAATCAAACGTATATAACCATACGTGCATCAGATATATACCATAAACAATGGAAGTCACGTTTGTTTCTAAGTGATATGATCCAACTTATATTGAGGTTTATCTATACGAATGTGTTGGTGAGCGTAACAAACAGTTACTCTACAGAAAAACCTCTTGGTAGGGCTCCTCTAATACACGCACCTGTGAAAAAACAGGCTTTTATTCATAACAATATGGCAGACATACGGAAACATCTGGCGAGTGTTTTATGATGAGTCGGGCGGTGTACTTCGTGTTTGCTGTTGTGTTGATCGACTACAGGTGCAGAATACCCATGTGTTTCACATAAATATAGGCTTTGAGCGGCACTGTGTCTCAAACATCCACATTAGGTGCTGATAAAGTTCGCTTGAGTGTTTTGAATTTGAGGAAATGCATTCATTTCTGAAAGAATTCAACCTGTACGCGCTGCGTGACATTAGGGTACCTGTTGCGAAGTGGTCATTGCATCTTCATCTTTATTGGTATCGTCGGTGATATGTTTCCATAGGTAAGGACTATACCTAGATCTTGACAACCAACAAACGTCATCAACCTCATCTATGGACATGTGAAGTGTACTTTACATGATCGTCCGACGTTCACCGCCCATGTCGATCAATATTACTAATTTCATATTTACTCGACTACTGAGGAGAGCAGCAGTAGTTTAGGGGTGAATGGGTATTTCTCGTTGGGATCAACATTACTGATCCGTGGAGTTGAGGTCCAACGGACCACAAGGAACCTGATAAAAATCTCCAAAAACAATGCTTTCCAGGATATCGAGTACCCCCATACCCGACCTAAAAAGATTCTCTTTTTCAGGCTAGAGAAAGCAGCGTTGAAAAATGTCCGTCATATGTGGGATAGCTGACGAGTGAGTCAGCGAAGACCGCCAAAAGTAATCGATGTGAGCTATCAATTGGCCGAATGTGAATGTCCAGCAAGTTTGGTGATGCTACCTGACCGGGAAGCCCTGACAGATGATGCAACCGATTGACACGACCAGGATGCTTACTGGGTAGTCATTCGAGGCGTCAGGCAAAGTAATCACATCACTCAAACGTAAACACAGTCGCCTGTTCACACGTAATAAATCAGGTGCGTCCAGTGTGCGCGGGTGAAGTGGTGCTGACACGTTCGCCTCGTATTTCCAATAACCGTAGTTCGAAACCCGTTGGGACCAAAGATTTTCACTGGTGATAAGCTCTACTAAGAGCGAAACTCGAGTCCAATGCTTCCCTCTTTGACGAGGGATCACCAGAAGAATTGCTTCAGAACGGGACAAGTGTTCAAACGAGAGTGATGTGAACCCTAAAAATGCTGAAACCACTTACAATTATACATATATATATATATATATATCCTCTGATCAATCGGTCTCACATTCGTTCGTTCGTTGCTTTAACAATAGACATGTGATATTATATAGGCGGCGACATCCACCTATTACCGAAAGCTCTAGTTACTCTCCGCAAAATTTTTTCATTCATTATTTCGCTGATCATCTCTAGGTCTTTCCATCACGGCAAGTATGTCAATTCCTTCATATTGGTCGGTCCTACTAGTACCTTCAGTTGAGCAGGAACATGAAAACTGGCATTGGACGAGAAGTTGTGAATGGTGGCCGCCCCATTCGGAGAGCCAACCTGAATTGTTCACAACTTGATGCTTTTTCAGGCAAGTATTACCTGCAAGACTCCCTGTCGACCGATTTCGGTCATGGTTCGGAAGAAAGGATGTCCAGCACAGACCAACACTGCTCAGTGCCAAAAACTACAACCGTTCGAAGAATTTATATACGATTGATCAATTTGATCTGACATCAGAGGCAGCATTTGCATAGCTGTTACAGCACCTTGTATTCGATTCTTTAAAGACTTCATCACTAAATTAAAATGGGGAATGAGGCCTTGTATTTTTAAATATATGTGCTACCTCCAGGGTGAACAGCTACATGAATGACCGTTTGCCCGAAGAGAGCCATTTCAGCCAGTTCATACAAGTAGTCATGGAGTACCTGTAACTGATTTTGCACAGATTGTTAATACGTCAAATTTTATGTGATCATACTGTTGTTGAGTTTCACTCGTCGGCTGTACCATGGCATCCGAATTGGTCGACTGCCAAAAAATGGTGAACACAAGTTGTATTAAAGTTGAAGACTCGAGACTTGTTAATTTTTTGCACGTGCAGAACTTGTTTCCTACGTATTTTCAAAAGGTTTTGTTTAGTGAAGATTCGTGATTAGCTGTTATCAGTACAGGGTGTCTCATAATAGACGCAAAAAATAATAGCCATGTTAAAACTTCAACACCAATTTAAACATTTATCATTTTTTATGTGAACATACGTGCATCATGGAGGTTTACTATGAACAAACTGGCATTACAAAAGATGTCGAAAGAAACCACCTCTTTCTTCTATAACAAGTTGGAGACTAAACCAGCCGAGCATTTGTTACGCAACAGGACACCAAGTAGGTTGTGAGAGAGCCAGAATAACGGTTTTCTACTGACTATCATTGATCACACTAATTAGTTCGAATTAAAACGTCGAAAGACTTAAGCCACGCCGGTACAGTAACTTGATGCTATTGCGCATTTGACGACCGCGTGTGATGTCACGTCAGTCGATCACCAGCAGGCGCTAATTTTTCACTTATCGATTATTTTAGGCCAGTTGGCCAAGCTCTCATCCTTGCAAAATCTGGGTTTGATTTCCGATGGAATCCGTCTCCTTCCTGCCAAAAAAAACATTCCTCTTCATTCACTAGGAATGTGGATCGGAAATTGCACGGTCCTGCCAAAATTACGCCGGATTGGACATATTTTGTAATCGAGCGTTCTGCATGGACTTCTTATTATCACAAAGCAGTGCACATCTCACGAAACTCCAGACAGTTTCAAATGGGCTAGCAGTTTGAACAGTTAACTGCGCCTTTCACTCTATTCCTTGATTTTTGAGTCAGGTAGCTGAATAGTGGATGGGAGTTCAGTACCAAACCCGAAAGTTCACCTCATGGAATTCAAAGCATATTCAAGTATCTGATTAGAACTGGGGATTCGGTCGGTCCCCCAGAACCGGAACGTTGCGCAAACAGTCATTATTGGAATAAGGCCGCACTGTGCAAGTAATTTGCTCGGAAAAGAACAAATAACAAGTCGCAAGGGCCATCCGTTTGAGAACTAGGTACCCGAAGAACTAGTCAACACAGGATCACATGACGTGAACGGCGCCATTGATGATGCTCGTGCTATATTAAGTTTAGATGAGCGTTAATCACTGCCGATCGGCCACTCGTTGCTGAACAGTATGGCGTACAAATAAGCGGCAATTCGCCGGGTTAGAATCAGCCTACAGATTCATGAGATGCGCGATGATGAGGAATCATCACATGGACGAAACTCTGGTCCGGATCATCTGAGAATTTCCAGAATTCCCTCGAGCCGATTTGTTTTAATCGAAACAACCATAGGTATGTGGTCCAAGGACGGGATGTGGGTTGTGCATATTCAAAGCATGTTAGAATTTAAAAAAAAACAGTATGTCGTTACAAGCCAGACTAGCATTATCAAAACCGACTGTATGTCAATCGGGGCTCTAACGCATATATAAGAGAGCGGGTTGGTCTGAATGCGGAGTTTGTGGAGAGTATCGAAAATAGCCAGTCAATCATTGGTACAATTTTCGATCCATGCACAAAATGTGGAACACATGCATGGAAGAGTTGATTGAGAAGTCAGAAGCGGAGATCTTTGCAAAAGCCAAACAAATGTCGACGGCGCGTGTGGGACTGAATCAGTCGTCTTGTGGCACATTAGTGAACAGATATGACATGGATTCGTCGTTGTGAATGCGGCGGATTGCTTCGGCCAAGAGGACACTAATATCCACCGTGCGAATCTTGTGGCACTGCATCTTTTGCACTTCGTGAGGTACGGTGTTGGTGACAACCACTTCGTCGATCCGGCTCTCTTCCAGTTGTTGAGGCGCATCGGCACTGAGTAGACCGTGAGTAGCGAATACAAAGACCTAAAAGAAAACAAGCAGTTAATCGAGGATAGCAAACAATGATTTAGAGTCAAACGGAGTTCGCATTATGTGACTGTTACAAGTGCCTATCAAGTTCACGGATACATTCAACAAGGAACTTGAGTGAAAACGGCTACACTCTGTCATGTTGATTCACCGCTTTGGAAGATGCCACTATCCACCAGGAAAAAAACCTCCACAGCGACTATCTCCCTACTGTCCTTGATCAGGCGCGTCAAATTATCGCGATAGCCCTTAGAGAACCGGTCCCCGAGTCTCGGATTGTAATATCTATGGCAAGTCTATCCTCACATCAGTTATAACGTTCTTCCGTCAAAGCTAAATAAGGTGTTTTTCAATAACAACGCCCAGTTAAAAAAGGTTCTACGAGAAAGACTGCGGCGTGTCAACACACTGCCAGATCTCGTCAGTCGTAACAAACTTTGGAGGCATCGATGTAAATAAGAGATAGGGAAGATTTCAGACGACCGACCAAGGACAAAGTTACTCCAATGACATGCAGATTGCTTGTCTTCTACATGCATACGGACGGTCGACAATGAAGGATTGACACAGCTCCACTGAATGCGCGAGCAAATTCGGGCTAGGTGTTAAGCAGTGGGATTTTGAACAACTATCACAGTTCAGACTGACTATCTGTGTGCTACACGATGCGAGATGATGGTGTGTTCCGTTTTGTTTGGCCGGGATTCAGTCAGAAATACTGTCGTACATACATCTGGTGTAAGCATCACCGCAACATCGGGTGAACTGACAGACAACATGGAAATAAGGTACATCCAGCACTTTCCAGGAAGTATCTTGAATTGCGTGGTTCTCAGAGAAGTCACACTGATGCCCTCTCTTAACGTCTAGGTGAAACTGCAGTCTAGGGAATAACTTTCCCACTAATTGCGGTGTAGAACGTGTTTCTCCCTAGTTTTCTGTGAAAATCGACAAAGTTATCCGGGTAAACTCCGGATAGTTGCTAGTGTGTGACGCAATCACTAAACGCGGACCGAAATCCCTAACTATGACACCAGCCCAATCTTTACTAGCGAAAAAGGAAAAGACGGGTCTTTCGGATGATAATTTCTATGTCCTCAAACAAAGGTGACTGAGGAAGGCATAACTGTCAAATATGTGTAAGTTTCGGACGGCCTTGGAAAACGCCACACTCATTAGTACACATGAAGTGTGTCCAGCCAATTGGGAACAAATGCGGTCTTTTGGAGATCTTCCAGTAAGGTGGAAAATGGCACGAAAAACTACAAATTTACACTTTTAGGACAGTAAATAGTCAATAATTTAAAAACTGCACTTGCAGTTTTGCGGGATAGGTATTTTGTTCATATTCACACCACTCTCGTTTGAACGGTCGTCTTGCTGTTCTGGCGTAATTATTCCGGTGAGTCCACACCAAAGGGAAGCACTGGACTCGAGTTTCGCTCTTATTAGAGCTCATCAGCAGTGCATATCCAGTGGTCGTGTGGGGATTTGAACCCCGGACATCTGACATGCGAGGCGAGCGTGTTACCACTACTCCACCAAAGCAGGTTGGACGAATCTGAATTTTCACGTCTGAACAGGCGAACGTGTTCACACTTGAGCGATGTGATTGGTGTGCCCAACCCATCGAACGACGACCCAGTAACTGCCCTGGTTGTGACGATTGATTGACCCGCCAGTCAGGACTTCCCAGTTAGGTAGCGTGACACACGCTTGAAACCCAATGGGCGATATTTTGGTTGCATTTGGTTTTAAAAATTATTTTTTGGAAGGTAGTTTGGACATGCCCAACACCTTCATCTCCTCCAGTGAAAACTCAACAAGTGCTTTTCTTGGATCGATTTGGTGACGGCTGTCACTTGTCATCTTTTTGGAAGAAGGGCTGGATCCAATGTTGGTCTGTTCGCCGCTGTTCACCTTTCTGTTGGATCAACTGTGATGGATGATAGTTCAGAATGTCAAGCAGCATGACAGGAGAGGTTATTGCGGGAAAGGCGGTGCCCTCAGTAAGTGGTACAGGCAGAGTTACTTGTGATGCCGAGTCTAGGTGTCTTGAAGAACAGATACGTACACGAAGCCACGCGATCTCCTGAGATGAAACCCTCCATCTACGCGTCCTGTCTTGGTGAAAACACGTGTCTCCACCCCGAGTGCAGACCCTGTGGCAGTCAGTGTGTCGTGTGCGTTGGAAGCATGGCACAATGGGTGGTTAACAACTTAAGACTCACGAATGCTCCAGTTGGCGACTAGAACTCGAGATGGCTCAGTGATTAGAGCGCTAATTTACTGACCGTCCATGGTTCGAACCCAAACTCTGCATCTCAACTGCTCTTGTCCAGGTTTGGGTAATCTGGCTTCCATTGGGTGGCATGGCAGCTGGGCACTGGAAAGGCGTTACGCTGGACCGATTATTAATACTAGTAAGGCATTATTTGGTGTTGCACGAAGCACCAGCAAAAACCTATACAGAATGTTCGTCACGAAGAGACTGCACCTTACCGTGTTGTGACGGTTTGTATACCTTCACAGTCCATCGTGCTACACTAAGGAGTGTACGAGTGACACTCACAGAACGCCTCATACTAGGTTTGTCAATGAGAAGAGGTCTGACTAACACCATTTCCTAGTCTTCCAGGTTGGGGTTGGAGCATTGGTGACAACTTGGTCCTCAAGTCTTACGCAAACCACTCCGCCATACTCTTAATGACGGTCTCCTCTCTGCCCTTCCTCTCCGGCCAATAGGTTTAATTGCTTGTTAAAGCCTTCACACGTATTATGCATGGGTGAACACAATGTAGCATCTGAATGACATTTTCTTAAGACTGGTGGTATCACTATGGGATCCAGTAGCATCGAGTAGCTGTTAGGGCATCACATTATTGGAGGTGTGGTTTAGGCCAGCTCGTGCGTATGTAAAGCATTATCGCTTGCGAAATGGGATACGACTGAGGGATTCGCTGAATCATAATAGACGCAACAGTTAAATTACTGACAGACTTTCTAGAGACGGGGTTTGGCATCAACGCAGGCCTCGACAGAAGAGACGACCATGTCTGTGCAGTACCAACCTCCGAGAAAACCAAAGCCGCTACATACGAGTCAAACTCCAACACAGATGGAACACATCGCTGTTAGCTATGGGTGGCGTGGATAAATTACTGACCGCCGCTCTGGAAAACCTAGGTGGACTTCGATCGCACGCTCGGCAGTTGCTGATTCTCTTTGCGCTTTTCGCAGGGCGTGCAAGATGCGTACATCTCACCTGCCATTGAAAAGCTATCAGACGTGAAAATTGAGCGAACTTCTTCCGGATGATTCATCTTCCGATATCAACTCTAACCGAAAAGAATTATCCTCCTTCTTGCAAATGCAGGTCGCTTTACTTGTGAAATGACTTCACTGAAGTAATATAATCCGATCAAAAATATAAACTTGCCAGAAGCTCAGATATGTATTAGTCCTGGTAGAGAGTACGATACAACTCGACTAACTGTCTGGCATCTGCGCGAACCAAGAAGTTTGGTGGACCAAGAAAGCAGAGGTGGAGGAAGCGAGAAAGTTTGGGAATATGCAAAGACTATTCCAAATGAGACGCATAAAGGATCAAAACGACCTCCAGTGAGCGACTCGATTAATAATAGAAAACAATTTCTTTACCTGTAAAAAGAACGCTTAAATCGGTAGGTCGAACATTGTCAACAACTGCACAGTCGGATTGACGATCCGTGCGCATCCTAAACCTGGAACCTACGACGGCTTCGGAAATACGCTGTCTTTTCACCTCAAGCTGCCAGTCCTGACGAGATCCCAACCACTATATTTGAGGATGGAGGCGAAACTCTCGGTCGGTGCCTGGCTAACTTATCTGTTTCTCCGTCCCAGAAACCTGGGACGAGAGCACGTGAAGACATGATCCAAGAACAGCATGCAAATTTTCTTCAGGAGTGATGCATGGACCACACTTTCGAATTTCAAGTTATGGAACAACCCCAAGCGTGTATATGTCCTACAGTTTTGGTATTCCTTGAACTCAAGGGTGGGTTCGATTCTGTCGACCAGCGCGTGTATATGTCCTACAGTTTTGGTATTCATTGAACTCAAGGGTGGGTTCGATTCTGCCGACCAGTTGGCCCTCCTCAACACGCTCGTGCAACAGGGTATGTCCCGGAAATGAATATCATTCACTTTTTGTAATCGTATACTTGTGGGAGCGTAGGAGGAGCAGCGCTATTCGATAAAGATGCCCGATTTCTCCTTTCCTGTTGAATTTCGTCACTGACGAGGTAGCAGAGAAGAGACATTGGAAGTTGTATAACACTACAGTATCTCTGGAGGTACATTAGTTCCGATGTCAGTGTGATAGATAAGGTCAACACATAAAGGTCAGATTTGTGTTTGACAATTTGCGGCATCTGTGGCATCAAAAAGGCACCTCAAAGGACGCGTGTGCCAAATTACAGCTCGGTCTATATTGTTGTACGGCTGCGAGATTTGGCCAATTTGAGTGGACGATACGAGGCATATTTACATCTCTAAACGCCGATTTCTCAGAACTATTGCTGAAGCTGGATGGTATTAGCGAGTTCGCAGTGAGGTGATAAGGAAACAGGTCTTCGATGAAGCAGAAGGTATTTCACCCATGGAATGAATCCAGCACTACAAGCCAAGGTGACGTGCTATACCGAATTACCGTCCACAGACAAGACCCAAGTTGTTCATGCCTAAATCGGAGTGACAGAAGCCTAGAGGTGGACAGAATATAACTTGACAGAAGTGAATGAAATGTGCGCGGGCTACCACGGCGTCCACACCTGGACAGGAGGAGGACTAGGGTTCTCAACCAAAGCCTTTGGCTCAGAAGCCTGACAGCAAGGTAGCGGGCGGGTGCAGGCATACTATTACAGTAGCACAGGTTTAGCAAGTCTTCGTGTCTGTCCCAACCTCCAACCCGGAGGACAAGGTGACTGTGTTTATCAGACCTCTCTCCTGTGACCAACTTGGTGTCAGAAACTCTGCGAGTGTCAAAATGACCCCCCCCCCATTATAGCTCATTGGGCCACAGAGGTACACACATCGTCTCTTTGCACCGGTTAGCAATCCATGCTGAGGAATAACGTACTAACCTTCAGATGGTCACCGGTAGCCAGGGAAGCCAGTTGTCTTGCACCGGGGTACACAAGGGCTACAATTTCACACTCGAACAATGGCGAAGGAATGAGATGATTCCCGTAGGGAAGTATCACGAAACTCCGTATGGGGCCAGTTTGTCACCTAATGAGGATCTGTTGCAGTGAGGCACATCGGAGCTGGTTACCGCTACAATCACTTCTTGGACGGGGCCAGTTTCTCACCTAATGAGGATCTGATGCAGTGAGGCATATCGGAGCTGGTTACCGCTACAATGACTTCTTGGACGATAGATTATTGCCACGATGGGAAGATAGTACAAGAGAAGAGAGTACTTGATCTCTCGGGGAACTATGGACTCTCCTCGAAGGTTAGTATTTGATAAGGTACACTATTGTGAGTTCTCTAGGAGACCACAATTTTCGTTTCACTCGTTAAATCGATACCGATAATCTAGCCACTACTGGATAGTTTATATGCACCCAGTCAGGAACCCCCGATTTTTCAGCCATTGGCAGGATAGCGAATTATTCACCTGAGCCATCTACAGGGTGCACTATAGTGTCCTTTCAACCCAACCGAGGTTTCTAGAGGTTGATGGCACATTGAAAGCTGCCCAGTTGGCCACCGTCAAGTGATGAAGACAAGGCGATTACACTGACAACACGTTTTACACTAGGTGGAGAGTGGTGAATAATGACATGGGATCATAATCTGGATAAATATTCCATTTTGGCAATCCAACTGTTTACCTGAATGCTAATGAGAAAAAAACCCATCAAGCAGAGTTTTGATGTGAAAAGCGACAAGGGGATATGACCAAATGAAGCCAGGGGAGGGACTTGCCTTATAAGCACCCCAATCGTGTAATAGGTCCGCAGCTCTTACAAACTGCTCCACGTCATCGATAATATCATCCACAATGATAGCTATACGTCCATTCACATCACCTACGAGAGTCGGTGGCGGTTTGGCTTTGGAAACCAAGAAGGGGAGAATTTCAATTCCTGTGTGTTCCACAGGTCTGCAAATGAGGAATAAATATACCGAGGATGAAATGAACCCGGATAATAATAACAATGGGTCGGAAAAATAGTGCCCATCTGACTCTTACTTCCTTTCCGACTGGATACTTTCCAGTGGGGGTGAGTTGCGGCCGTCGTTACGCTCAGATTCATCTCGCTCTTCACCGTGGATCACCACAAGCGGCAAACGTAGTCTTTCCGCGTAGCTGGTGGCCCGTGGGACCACACCTGGATGCCTTGCGACGATCACTGCGTTCCGATAGTCTAGCACATAGGTCTCTATGTATTTGATGAGGAACGGGGAAGCGCGCAGATTATCTGTCGGTACGTCGAAAAATCCCTAATAGAAAGAGGGGCATGAGATATCAGGAGGGTGTGAGAGTGTGGTGTACACTTCTTCTCTAGGACTTCACAAAACCCTTTTTAGACTTTCTTGCTCAATTATGATAGACAGCCGATATTTGACCAAAAGGAACCAAAAGTGACGGAAGCGAGATACAAGATCCATCACAGACTAAACACAGTATGAACAAGGCAACACAAGGAGATCTGAGTGAGCTAAGCATCCCCAAAGCTCACCTGAATTTCCTTCGAATGCAAGTCCAAAGTGATCACATGATCTATCCCAGAAGCGCATAACATTTTGGCCAAAAGTTTGCTGGTGATTGGGCCCCGCTTTCGTCGTTTACTCTGCTTGCAATAGGGTAAATAAGGGACCACAGCGACGACTTTCCGTGCACATGCAGATTTGGCAGCGTACGCAAGAATCAACAATTCCATAATATCATTATTTACATCCCTAGTACCCGACTGAATGATGTACACATCTCTACCTGAAAGCATTAGAACGTGAACAGAGGCGGAGAATACCTCGAACAGTTTCACCCAAGTCCACCATCGTCTCTCGACTAGGGCGAAAGTAGACAGAGCATTTTGCCGGTTGTGCATCCAGGTGACGGCAGACACAACTGACCAATTCAGGATGTGAGTTGCCGGCTAAAATCACCATACCCCTGGAGTGCATCGAACCCATGCCGAACAAAGCAGCCCGTCGTCGAGCAGCCGCGAGACCAAATGATCCTGACATTTCGAAAATTCAGAGTATATAGGTCCACCAAAGACCAATAGACAAAGAAATTCAGATCTGAAATGAAAGAAAATACATGTTTAGACAGTTAGTGCGGTGGTGTCCTGGTAGGAACCATCTCCGACGGGTGGAAGGGGTTCAGCACACCAAGTAGGAAAGGTTTACAAGCTTGGTGGTTTGAAAGAGCCGTTGAGATGGATGCCTCTGCTACCTGCAGAAAACCACTTCAATAATAGGCTGAAAAATTAAGTGACCCAGTTACATCATACGCAAAGAATGCGAGAAACGCAAATGGCATAGAGGGGCCTCCAACATTACGTGGAATACTGTCAAGACTAGTTAGATCGGCCTAGTGCGTCGAAAACTGGCCCTCTATCGTCACGCATAACAGGCCCACCATCTACATCCAGTGAATCCCGAATGACCCGGGATTTTGAGCTCTAAAAAAACCCATGAGCGGATGAGTCAAGACCCACGTTATTCAGCTACGGTGGTACATGAAGGTATTTAGGGAACATATCCCCCTTGATGATTTTCGAGCAGTGTCACCATAACCAAATTAGAATGGTGACAGTGTTTCTTGACTTTTTTATTCTCTTCTTCGTTCTCAAATGATGTTTGGAAGAAGCCTCGCGGGACGTGCGACGTTCCACCCTTCAGCTAGGCGCTGAAGGAAATTCTAGCTATCCGTAATACGGTATTTTACGAAGGCACGTGAAGACGTAACCCGTGAACAGCAAGAAGGATTCCGTACTGGAATAGGTTGTGTGGACCACAACTTCGCACTTCCTCAAGTGTGTATAGGCTGGACGAAGCTCACTGTGGAACCAAGCTCCCATCTCTCTGCAGTGCCGCTGCATTGTTCTCATGCGTTGTGGTCAGCCATATCTTTAAATCATAAACATACCCGGCGCAGTTGGACTCCATAGGTTCGAACACACCATTTGCACATATGATAGAGCGGAGATGGCCACGAACTGAAAGTGGAGGCATCTATTGGTGAATATTCCCATCTTGAGAGAGTGCCATTGATTCATATGGCCCGTTGTGGCCACCAGCATCACCAGAGACAGCAACATCAGTGTACAAGTCATGGCTGTAGAGGTGGTTCAGTGGCTAAGGCGCGAGCTTACTGGCCGTAAGGTCCGTGGTTCGAACTCGGAATCTGCATTCCGACTTCTCCTGTCTAGGCTTGGGCAACCTGGCAGTATCTAGGCCCTCATGTAGCCGGGTGGCATGGCAGCTAGGCACCGAATGGTGCTACGGCTGGACCACATTTTTTGTAGAATTGCACACTGATGTTGTTGGACTGGGGTTGAGGTGCACAGGCAATGGCGAACGCCCACTGTTGTTATGTGATGACCACGGACTGTTTCTGTGCAGTACAAACTTCCGAAACAACGGAAGTCGGTTGGCCACCGGTGCCCCCGCACTCAAGCCCACATCCAACACAGATAGACCACCCCGCCATCAACTATAGTTGTGGTGGATCAGTTGCTTATTGTCGCGCGTTATGGAACACTTGCGTAAATTCGAACTGCTTGCTTCTCCGTTGCTGATTGTCGCTGCGCTTACCAGGGATTCGTAAGGTGAGCACACCTCGCCTGACCGTTGAGAAACTCTCCGATCCTCAGGCGAAGCAAACCTACCAAAGCCATCCGCTAAAGTCCCTTTGGACAACACGTCCTCTGATGTTGACTCTTACTAGAAGGCACTCTCTACAACCATGATAGATGCCGAGTTTAACGTTTGTACAACGGTGCGGCAATCTAGATCTAGGCACTGGCCAGAGCTCGAAGCTCGGGCGTCTTTTCCTCCTGGTTGAGAGTACAATACCACAAGATGAACTGTCGGAATTTTGAGTGAGGAACAGCATCTGCATGGATCGAGAAGCTTGATGGATCCAGAAAGCTGAATAGATGGAGGCGGGGAAAGTAGTGCTCGTCTCAGCAGCTGGTAACCCTCCGTGCGCAACAGAGGGCCCGGGCACCTTATCCTGCAGTGCTAGAACTACCCTCTGCTTCACTAAAACCCATTTCCTGACCACCTCACTGCCAATTCGCTGCTTCCAGCCGATCTCAGCTATACTTCCGAGACACAGGTGGTCAGAGACCTGAAGATGTACCCAAAGCGACCAATTCTCGCAGCCGTACAACAATATAGCCCGTACTGTAGCCCGACAAACACATCCTTTGGGACCCAGCGAAATGCCTTTTTGGTGCCACAAGTGGTACGAATTGGAAAGAGCAATTGTGGGCTTCAAGATTCGTGGGTAGACTTCGTCTGTCACACTACCGTCAGAGCTAATGCAACTTCATTTAATGCAACAACATTCAGTGTTACTCTTTGAATTCTTCCTAGGCATGACTTTGAATCTTGTGGGCTCAAAGTACATGACGAAGGACTGGATGATCTTGGTCAGCTTCTAAATGATGGCTGCGCTCCCTGCTTTTCCTCAAAAGTGAGAACAACATCTGTATACTCCAGGTCGACAAGGGTCTCGCTCAGAGAGATCTGAACACTGTGGTTCTGGAAACTTTTTAGTGTTCACCGCATTACCTCATCTATCACAAAGGAAACAAGAATGAAAAGTGGACATCCTTGTCAGATACCACTGATTTTAAGGAGGTGAAGTGATTCTCATGTACTCTCACGCGCACACAAACGGCGCGTCATATTCTCGAACCTTTGAGGTTGATACTGGAGAGCCACTTTGATCCCTGATGATTTCACTGACAACAGGCTTTCGAGAACCAGTCGAAAGAATCAAGTGGGAAAACCTGAGGCATCTCTCGGACGTACCATTTCTCCGGCATACTGGGTCCAACAAACTTCCTGCCCTGCAGCGACACTCACTTTCACCTGGCCTCGGATGATGTTTCGAGTTGTTCGCAACCGAGGGAATTAGTTGACGGACCTCCAGTAAGGCAACGGCCACCAGAAATCCAGTGCTTGGGTGAAGTTGATTGGACTGCAGGCAGAAATTCCGTCTAGTGCTTTGGATACCTCTTTCCATGGGTTGTTAACATTCGATATCGGACCATCCTACCGATTCTGATAGATCCGTTTGATTGTTGGATCAACTAGCTTCTCAATGGCTACTACAGAGGAACAGTCCGTGATCAGGACACATCCGAAGTAGACAATTTCCATTATCCGTGTCTCGTAACCAACCTAAGACGACCACCCGATTGGGCCTCAGCAACGCTTAGTCTACCTGCCTGGGAGTTAATGTCGATAACAACAACCACAACGATATCTGAGCTTTTACCTCGTTGTAAAGGGATACCTAAATCGTCGTTCAGCTATAGCACCTTGTGCCTAACTGCCATGCCATTAGAAGGAAGTACGAGAACTGGGATACTGCTAGGTTGCCCAAGCCTAGATAGGGGAAGTCGAGAGGCAGAGCGTAATAGAAACTGTCTGGCAGATTCAAAGCTACAGTCCGTTGGGTCGTAATCACACACAATAAACAGGGTGCGATGGACCTCACTTTCTCGAACTTCTTTCACAGAAGTTGCCAAACGAACCGCTCAATACAATACCCGCGCTGGCATATCCAGCTGCAGCGGCCTGTGCATCACCAGAGATGCACAGCCGGAACCTGGGAGAGAGGAGACAGTCAGTTCAAGTATGTTATTTGCGTCCTGTATCCTTGTTTCTGACAGACAGCATACATTAAGGCAGATAGAAGTATTTAGGGTTGTTACTGAAATCAGAATAACAGAATCTGCGACTGAGCATGATGCGTAGCGAACGAAGCGGACAGACTAATAGTGAGACCTGAAAAGGACCATTCAAATTGGGGTGGGTTAGGGTAGAAGAGGCAATGCGTGAAAGTGTAAGAGGAAACATGTCAACAGCAGTAAGTTTTCGGTTCTTCACCCTGCTGTACGCAGCAAGTAAGGCGACCTGGCTGGCATGAGAGGATTGTTAGTGTCATGGTTGTACGTGGGCTGGGATACTGCCAGGACGTCCAGACCTAGACAGGAGGATGATTAAGGTCCTCAACAAAAGCCTTTGGATCAAAAGCCAGACCGCCAAGCATCGGGTGGGTGTCGGCATACTACCAGTTTTTTTAAGCAGAAGTAAGTCGCGTCTCTCCTAACCCCAAACCAGGAGGACCAGAAAACTGTGTTCGTCAATCTTCTGTTCGCTGACCAACCTGGTGTGAGAAACGAAAACCGCCACACCACGTCCTGACGCAATGCAGCAGTTCGCAACAAAGTCCGATTTCCACGTCAGGATAATGCCTCCGAGTCTTCAATGGATCACTTTTCTAAGCAGGATGCGATAGTTAACTCAGTCAAACGTCTTTGCAAAGTCGAACAAAACGAGAGGCATGCCAATCCACCATCAATGGAGAGCTACCATAGTTCAGCAGTATCGACCCGGGCTAGCTCAACTACTGCCGAAGACAAACAAACACTGTACTGTTAGCGGGCGCGTGGAAGAAGCACGCCAAAATGTGAAAGGATCTAAGCTAGCGGCATCCAAAGCTGTTTGTCCAACCTTTCCACGAGTAAACAACCACTGGATATCGTCTAGATCGCTAGTACTGATTGATGCCAGGAAATCCATACCAGGAGGCAACAAGTAAGACGGTGCACGCAAATCCCCCAAATGTGAAATACTGAAGAACCTAAGGAAAGACCTGCTTCACCTTTCCTCTTCAACTCATATGATTATGGAACCTTCACTTTCAGCCTCTCAGTCCCGTGGAGTCGAAATACTCCCAGGACATTCGCCCATAGACATCTAGTAGCTGACGACATAGCTCTCCCTGAATCTGACGTCGTTCTAATGCAGATAACATTAAATAATCCAAATAATTCTGATTCACGGGTCGGCATGTACCTCACAGCTGCAAAGCATAGATGCTACTGCAAGGCTGGACGGGCTCGAATCCCAACTAAACCTATCCTGCGGACGTGCCGACTGAAATAGTAGACAAAATTTTCTACTTGAACAGCTATATCAGTCCCAGTCGTCCCGCTAAAGATTATATTTTCATCCGGATTGGGAAGGCCAGAGCAGCTTTCGTGAACCTGCTTCATTTGCGTAGGCGCGACATCAGCTTATCTGTTACGCGTCGATTTTTACAATGCTACGGTGTGTTTCATTATACAGGTCAGAAAACTGGCCGCTGCGCGCCGAGGACGCCAAAAGACTTTCGGGGTTAGGACATCGATTTCTTCGGAGAATCTGGCGGGAACATCTGATAAGTAATGTTAAAGTACGTCGAATGGTTTTCGGAAGAAAGAACTCGCCCATGATAGATGAAGTGATCACAATCCACAGATTGCGTCGGCTTGGTCACCTGCTCTGTATCCCAGTCGACCGACTTCCTCGAAGGGCTATTTTTTCGCACAACCGCGCGAAGGGTGGAAATGAGCCAGGGGAGGTCAATCTGACTTGGGAGCGAAGTATGAAAGCCATTATACCAGCAAACTAAGCTGCCCTGGTCATCGCCGTCTCGCTGGATGAGGACCCCGAAACAGAACTGAGAGCCCAGAAGCTAGGTTTTATTCATCCAAAACTTGACACTGCGAGCTAAAACAGGAAAAAGTGGTTTAACAATGAACGATGAAACGCTTTGAGAAACAGACCAAATAAACAAGTCGCGTGAAGTAGACTCTCCTTTTGGTTTTGGGGGGTTTCTGAACAGTTTCAGCGGATCATGAAAACCGCCTTCTGGAGTCTGGAGCGAGTGTGCTCATGATCCGAAGGAACATGCTTTACAAAAGCCCCGAGGAGTACTGCACTGCCACCCGGTTTCGCCACCTTTTACGAACTCTACAGTTTTTATAAGTGACTGGAAGATTATGGAATAGTGAACACGAGACATGACTTGTACGGGATTATGCAGACTTCTCCCATTGTGCCCACATCTTTGGTTGTTTGGGCCGGTCTTGCCGTTCTGTTTTTGTCCTCATCACTAGAGGAGTTACCGGTAGTCACATTCGCATAATTTCTCACTCCCACGGTAAAAGAATGAGGTGCTGCTTGGGCTCGGAATCCATTGGTGTTTAAAAAACACGTCTTCCGCCAGCGGAATGTCCGGAATCGTACTTCACCTTCAGTCACCCTGTTCGCCATTGCATACCTTTTCCAGGCAAAGTTCAGGG
This sequence comes from Clonorchis sinensis, assembly GCA_003604175.2. Taxonomy (NCBI): domain Eukaryota; kingdom Metazoa; phylum Platyhelminthes; class Trematoda; order Opisthorchiida; family Opisthorchiidae; genus Clonorchis; species Clonorchis sinensis. Next base: position 211,767,959 of record CM030369.1, read on the forward strand.
ATCGAGTCACTGCGATCGGGAGATCTGCATTGAATATCACTGAAGGATTACGTATGTGCGGAATTTCCGAAAGCACCTCTGATACTGACCAGGGTTTCGATGGGTTATCAATGGTCTAGACGTCGATATCGATTCTTGAACAGTCGCTCACCGTGTTTTCATGCAATACACGCCAGTAGGCTGCACTGGACAAGTCCAGCATAAGTATCACGTAAGTAGCCTTGAAAATGGTGCCTAACGCTCCTGTTCCCGTCTCTGGCAGGTCGCACCGGCCACCGTCCGATAAAGCATGACAGCATCTCACACACTCGGCCATTTCGACATCCATTCCGCTTTTATCGGCATTACACTTGTTCGTGCGTGCTTTTCTACACAACTTCAGTAAACTTAACTCGGTTCAGAGAAAAATTCAAATGAACAGATTCCGTTGTTCACCATCGTGCTTTTGGTCAGGCTCACTTGGATCAATGGGTGAAAAAGAGGTGTTAAGCAGGTGCTTTACGAGTCCGAAGGGTGTAAAAGTTTCAGTGTCAATCAAATCAATCAATTTATCAGCTATAAACCGTGTACCATAGGCACATTGGTTCCAACTGCTACAGTTTCGATCACCGGAAAACGGGAATGTGGAACGTACAACGAAGCCTTGGAGGCGGTGTGTTCAGTTTGTTCGGAAATTGGGTAGCTACGTACTGAAGGCGATAGCTTTGATGCACGAGCGCCACCGACTGCGTGACTGGGATGTTCAGATTTCGCCTGAATGCCACCAGCTTGAGCCGCTGATACAATGCCCGGACCACATATTCAACATGGGGTCTGATACAGGAAATGATAAATCGCGTTTTTTGTCGCCCGTCCAATGTTCCAAAGGTATTCTATGTGAGGTAGCGCATTCCATGGCAGCGGAAAATTCTTATCGTCATCATCATCATCGACAGCATGAACATCAGTGTTCAACACCGATGCTTCACTGCCGTAAAAAATGTCTTATGGCACTGGAGTGTGCGCCATGGGTCCTGTTATACGATGGCCCCAGGTAGCTCCCATATGTTGTGAACTGCAATGAATATCGGCTAGTGGATTAGGCATGAGATCTCGATAGACGGCTACTCCATTTTCCAAGCTGATTCAAAATGCAGGAGGACAGGTGGGGTTGCCCTTCACTTACATGCGGCCGTGCTCATCCCGATTGTCCACTCCGACACCATTCCTGCAATTTTTGCGATGTACTGTGGATCCAAATCCCGCTACATGGGACCGATTCTCTTCTAAGCTTCGTCTAACGTTGCCCCTCAACTCGGCCGGAAGATGACCTGTTCCTCATACAAACCCTTGTGCAACTCTGATCAAGCTACCGCTTTATGCAACTCTTGTTGGTGGGTGAATTTAATGTTCCTAAGGCCTACCGGACGGAGTTCCAGTATATCGAGTCCAGTGGATTTTTGCATCGGCGCTGACCAAAATCGTTCAACAGGGCGCTTGATCTCAACATATCCTCACATTCAACAGATACCGCTCAGGACAGCTACCATCCCTGCTGGATCTGGTTACGACCAATGAAAGGTAGTTCGTTAACCAAGTGTTAATTAAGGCTCCACTAGAATGTAGTGACCACTGTTTGCTGACCTTTGATTTCATCTGCTACTGGGCCAGGAACCCGCAAACTCAAACGTGGAGTGCAGACTTGACCAGTTTAAAGTTGGACCAGCTTTATTGGAGGATACATACAGGACCATTGTCCAGAAAATTCACGAAGCTGATGCGGTGTTCGTCCCAAAAGAAACCAGAAGGGAGTCGAGCGGACCAAAAGCTACTAAAAAGGATTCGGCGTCTTCAGGAAAGGAGATCTTACAGGACCATCAAAGATAAATACAGAAGACAGAAGATAAGTGGGTGTTTCGTAAGATTCCGAACCGCTGTAAACAAGAAGTCCTTTCAATGGAACTTACGGAAACAGGCCACGATACTAGACCTCATCCGGGGAACAAAAATGTTTTACAAGAGACCGTCGAAGAGGTACAAGGCAACCGCCTTCTCTCTGAGGGACAGGAACGAGGAACCCAGGAGTGACCCAATATCTGAATCCTACAGAAAACACGGGGCGAGATGGCTCAAGTGGTTAGAGCGCGAATTTACTGACTGGAAGGTCCGTGGTTCGAACCCGGCCTCTGCCTCTCGACTTCCCCTGTTTAGACTTGGGAAACCTGGCAGTATCCCAGCTCTCGTGCTTCCCTCAGGTGGAATGGCAGCTAGGCACCGAAAGCGTGTTACAGCTGAACAGACAGAAAACACTGCGCAATCCTGTATTCTGCACCAGCGACCTCATCATATATAATCTTGGCAAGGCGTAACTACGAACGGCGTCTAACCGGCCTGGTAATCACGAAAAATGTTCCTCAACTCCTGCACGAGACATACACCATCAGCGCATTGGGTTGAGGCGAGGTCCGACCAAGGATCCTGAAGGAAACGCCACTCATATTGGCGAAGCGTTTCTGCCCGATGTTTCGTCAGTCGCCCGACAATCGCTTCTCGGAAGGAAGCGATTGTCACGCCAATCTAAGAATCTGGTGACCTCATCGCTCGGCAGTTAAAGGCCTACTAACCTCACTAGCATACCGTGCAAGGTGAGGGCGAGCCATCTTAAGTCACCTCGGTACCGAAAACCTGATATCACCAGTGCAACACGGATTCCTCTCAAAGCATTCTTGCGTGACGAACAAGCTCGTATTCATAGACAGCTCAATCCAAGCCAAAGAAGGACCCACATCGGATGTCACATTTTTTTGACTTCTCAGAAGAATTCGATTGAGTCGCACACGTCCCGCTGCTCCACATACTCGAGTTTTACGGGGTTCAAGGAGCGATTCTAAGCTGGATCAAGACGTTCTTATCACATAGAACACTTCGAATGAAAGTAGGCTCAACCTACTCTTCGGCACCGGTCTTCATTGAATTTCCTCAACTGTCCGTTTTAGGACAACTTTTGTTTCTGATCTACGTCAACGATCCATGTCTATCCTTTACGGACGACTTGAAATCCCGAAATTCTAACGCCAGCACTCTCCAAACGGATATGGGCGCTGCAAAGCGGTGGTCACTGGACTGTCACCTCCCTCGGAATGGCGAAAAGTGCATCCGTCGTCCGGAGGAGACTCAGCGAATGCCCTTATCGTGCGTGGTGAGAACAGACCAGAAAATGTTAAGAAGATAGACATAAAAAACGAAGTGGGTATCTGCCTGTCGTCAAACACGTACTTCTGACTCCACCATGAAAAAACCGGCTAAAAAAGAATTCGTCGTTCCACGGATGATTCGGCGCATCTCCCCCCGGATTACTCATATGGACTTCCAGGTACCCTGTGGGGCTTACGTCAGATCACTTCTTGAATACGCCGATCATCACCATCAAAGATAGCAACATCAGTGTTGACACTAATGCTTCAAGCCAACCAAGTTGTTTGCTCAGGACGGAGTAGCGTAAGCCAGTAGTGCCCAACGAGCTACTAAAATGGTTCGTAGCCCCAAATCCGTTGATAGTAAAACGCGTCCCGGGGTACTTGAACACTTCCTCTGGAGTATCGTCGCCTCCAATGGGACCTAATAATTAATCATTCCCTGTTTTAATAAGGTTTTGTCTACAGGTATTTCACCCCCGACCCCTCTAATAAACGGCAGAGACATGATAAGATCTCCAAGCTGAGAACGCAGTCTTATTTCTCCTTTTCCTCATTTCAGGTTTTTAGTGCATAGAGTAACATTCCTCCCACAACCTAGATCCCAGCTTGTAGACACTTTCCGGTGAGTCCTTGCGCTGGCAAGCCTAGTGCTCAGTGCGGTAGCGCTGAGAAGTTGAAGAGCGATGCCACACCCTTGCTTTTCAGAAGCTACTGAATGAAACAAATGACCCGTGGAACTTGGAGATCCCAGTACCAATCCATGAATACGTGAGCCGCGAGCACATAGCATTGTGAGCGTTGGATGGAAAGTGATTCCTAGCTATGTGCTCGCGGCTCACGTATTCATGGATTGGTACACAGGATAGGGGCTTTCTCCCCAAGTTCCACGGGTCGGTTTTGTTTTTGTCGTTCAGTAGCTTCTGAAAAGCATAAGCGAAAAAAGAGTGTAGCATCGCTCGTCAACTTCTCAGCGCTACCGCACTGAACACTAGGCTTGCCAGCGCAAGGACTCACCGGAAAGTGTCTACAAGCTGGGATCTAGGTTGTGGGAGGAATGTTACTCTATGCACTAAAAACCTGAAATGGGGAAAAGGAGAAATAAAACTGCGTTCTCAGCTTGAAGATCTTATCATTTTCCATTTTAAATGTGGCGCCGACTCTTCACCACCGGCAAATTATGTTCTGCGCGGAACAAATGTTTTACCACAAACTGTCAACCGTAAGTATATAAAGTGCCTATCGGTTATTTTTCACCGATGAGATTGCAAGCAGTTTCCAACAACCTATTTGTCAGACGGGGTTAACCACCACTACCTCCACTTGGAAAGGCGCTAGCAAGCATTCTACCCTCTGCTTTTTGCCACACAATCGAAGGGTTCCACGAAGAGACCACAGCAGAAACAAATTCCTCCCGCCCATATGTAGGTACTGCAAAGGCCCAGAAGTTGAACTGGCACACGATTGGCTAATAGACGAGTCACTTGCCCAGTTCTAATTGGTCAAAAATAAGGACCTGGATTTCAACCGACAGAATGTCAGCTACAAGTGGAATGTTCAGGGGCCCAAGCTCCTGGTGCTTTAGGTGTGATGCGAAGAGGGTTTTCGCAGTTAAACAATAACTTTTAATGGGGGTTAGAGATACTGATAAAAATCAAAGTGATTCAGTAACACTCGGGAACTACGTGAGCGCTCAGGATCACAGGTCCCCTGTCTCAACAATGAGTTTGCCATTAGTTGGTTGATCACGGGGGTTGCAAATTGGGTGCAGCAGAATTTGTTGCGCAAACGGTATTTCAAGGTTCATGGCGCAGCAGTGCTGGTTTTCCAATCTGGCGATAGCTGGGGCACCCACACATCACCGCATGACTTTCGTCCTGTCCATATAAAAAACGAACTTTTGGCTGGGACTTCGAAATACCACATGGCGTTTCGGAACAAACCCAGTTCCATGTGCTCGGATTTCTTTCAGCGAAAACCTTCAGAAAGAGCGCTGAATGTCAGTTTGTCCATTCCACCGACTTCTTACCTTGTGGGAGGTGGGTTGCGCCAGGAGTTCCGCAAACTTTCGTTCATTACATATTTTTGTGTTGCCAAAGACGAGTTGGGGATCATGGCTTTGTTGATTGAGTGCAACCTGGTGACATATTTCATTTCACTGATAAAGTTGCCCCCACCCCTAGACGATGATCTCTGTTGGGGGGAGTCGACCAATCGGAACAACACAGTATCACGGATTCACAGACTGATACGTGGGATCAAGGCTTTCGCCCGAGTTTCCCATGAGGAGGACGATTATTCCACGCAGCAACTACCTTAAGTGAAAAAAAATTTTGCCTACTATATGTGTGTGCTCTGTCGTTCCCCTCCAGTGGAAGAAGTCTATAATCCACCCGCATTTCAAATCTGGTTCTAGACAAACTCCTTCCAACTACAGGGGAATCCACCATACCTCCCTCCTAATGAGAACCCTTGAACGCCTGGTCAAAGGTCCATTAACCAAGTTCCTCCTGGCTAATAATGCCATAGATAACCGGCAGTATGGGTTCCTGTCTCAAAGATCCGTTAGTGGCTGCCAGCTCCACTTCTTTGAGACCATCACAGCAGCCTACGACGCTGGATACTCCATTGTAACAGTCTACCTGGACATTCAAAAAGCCTTTGACCAGGTCCCCCATGCCTCCCTGCTACGCAAACTTAGTACCGTTGGCATCACCGGAACCTTATTGCAGTGGTTCGCTTCCTACTTATCAGACAGGACGCAAATAACGCAAATCGGGGACATACAATCATCTCCACTATCGATCACTAGTGGAGTCATCCAAGGAAGCGTGCTAGGCCCCATCCTTTTCTTATTGTATATCAATGACGTCTTCGGCGCCATATCCCATGGTAAGGCTTTCCTCTTCGCGGACGATATAAAAATCGCGTACATTCCCCCTCTACACAAGCCCTTGCCTTTCACCAGATTAAGCGAGACTTAGATTCATTGACTCGCTGGTCAAACGACTCTGGCCTAAGCTTCTCCTCCACAAAATCCTGCATAACCTCCTGTCGCTGCTCACTCCCGGCTGACGCTTTCACAATTAATGGAAATCCTATCACTCATTCCACGGAGATCAAAGATCTCGGCCTCAGATACTCCTGTACTTTTAGCTTTTCCCACCAAGTGCAGTTTCAGGTTGCCAGAGCACGCAGGCTCAGTTTTTAGTACTGCGCTCCTGTCACCTTCCAGACACGATGGTTGCAATTTTCAAGCTATGCGTAAGACCAATCGTGGAATTCTGTCCCGTATTCTCCTCACTCTACACCCAAAGTTGCAGACTTGCAATTGAAAGCGTCCAACGCTCATTCACGAAAAAGCTGTTCCCTCGGTCCAACCCCTCTCTTACCGTTCCCGCTGCCAAATCCTAGGCCTCGAACCACTATGGCTTAGACGGTTAAAGCTGAATCTAACTCTCTACACCGTCTGCTGCACAAAGACACCTTTATAGCAGAGGCCAGACCAAATATAAACTCGCAACCCCACTACAGACTCCGTAACTCCTGCAACCTCTTAGTATGTCCCCAGCTCGTACAAACCTACGCCACTACTTCTTCCTAGTTTATTACGCTCGCATCTGGAACAACCTTCCTGAGCAGCTGCGAAGCATCACGCATCGTCATACTTTTTCCCAGTCCGTAGACAAATTCCTTACCTGTGAAACTGCTGCCGCCTTACTTAATACCCAACTACCCCTGACCTCCTCTACGAATCGGGTCCAGTGCGCGTTTGAGTTTAGCGACGACACAGTTAGTGGGCAAGTAAAAGATCCTGTTATCATTTCTTCCTATCCTCTTGACTCGCTTTAAGCTAATGTAGGACTTAAATGCCTACTTGATCTAAATGTGCTGTGTTACTGGCTTGGTTGTTTTTCTTTTTTTCCCAGACATCTTACACCTCGTTCTAGTATAGTCCCTACCCCGGATTACTCTATCAGCTCTGTCTAGTGACTGGTGCCCTCAGCCTAACTCTAACTGACAAGAACCAAACCAGAGTCAGCTTTTTTCTTCATTACCAGAGCGCATTCTGCGCCTATATATATATCCATCTGATGATTTACTGCACCATACACTCTCACACAACATCGCGGTAAGCTTCTGCTCGACGTGATAGCTCACATCAGCGCTCCGACGCCGTTTAGCCATGGTGCAATCGCTGTGAATATCACTATTCCACTCCTACTGTCTCATTGGCAGCTGTCAGTTCACTTCTCCTCCGCGACTTGCCTCTACCAGCGTCTGTATGCCGTTTGTCTGCTCGAATTGACTGAGCTGTCTTTACTGGCCTTGCTTTCCCCCGACCAGAAAAAATTGGTAGCTGGAGTATTTTTAATGCACAAACCGCATTTATGACTGCTTGGTTGGTTTTCCACCTTGCAGATCTGGTAGCATGCACGAGGGATGAAAACCTCGTGTGGTGGACGGGTACGCCCTGCAGGGAGGGTCGCTCTGTTACGTTGCACCATGGTGCGTTCGTATACCCGTCACCCCTCCAGCACGGGTGCATCGCCCATCGCCGGTGGTTCTGAGCCTGGCCTTTAAATTCAGGAAATCAAAAAAAGTACCGCTGACTTCTGTTTGTTGCTGTTGGTGCTGGGCTCGCCTCGGTTGAGTTTTGTATCTGGCAACGCCATAAACCACAGATGAAGAAAAACTGGCCTCTCATCTGTAAAAAAAACAATAAAAGAAAAAATACACCTGGAATAGCCTGAAGATACTCTGCAATGCCCATGGCTTACATCGACGAGCATAGCTGTATCTGCCTTCATCAGAACAGAGGCTACACCGCACCAAAGCCCACTCCGTCAACCAAACAAAGAACACATCTACCTGCCGCTCCCAGTGGTAGACATGAAAGTCTTCATCATTGCACCACTTACAGATTAAAGCTGATAGCAGTGCTTCGGGGACTGGTGACTATTTCTCTTGTACATGCTTTCTCTCCTGGTACTGTCCAACCCATGTAACAGATTAACCAGTTATCTCGGAAGTTCACTCCCGTCCGCCCTTATACATCTGATTTCCACACCACCACTTTGCATGCTTATATCGGCCTTTACTAGATCCCTTGTAATTTAATATCGTATGTTAGCAAACCCACCCCCTTGGTCGCTAGTCTATTAAGTACAAATTCATCTATATCCTATTCCATACAATCACTTGTCATCACCCTAATCGCGGCAGACGTCAAGTTTTTCTTTCAATGTATATTAATGCACATTACCCCATTTGTTGTCTTTTCAAACTCACCATGCTTTACTAATTTCATCCCACCCCTCATCTTCCCAAGCTTCGAACTTCGGCAATGCCTGGTTTGGAGGACCTGGTTGGCTGTTACCCACTCCACCTGGCCGGTGATCTTCAACCACAGGATCCCAAAACGGACCAAAAGAACCCTGCGATTCCATATCGGCTTCGCTCCACCTTGTTTCCTCGGCCAGCCTGAAATGAATCCGCTGCCCAAAGAACTGCACACCCCAGCCCACTCACCTTAAAATGTGACGTCCGTTACGGGGCTGTCCAAAAATGAAGCATGTCAGGCCAATGATGGCACGGCACTGCCATACCCAGTTCGATAGCACACCCGCAACTATTCCATTCCTTCTCTCGACCGTGCCCTCTCGCCCACTCGTTCCATTAACTGCAAATACGACGAACTCCCCAATCGACCCCAGCTGACTCCATGACACATTCATTCCAACCTGCTGAACTGTTGGTTGAAATTTAACCATCTCTGTGTTACTGTGCTTCCCACCAAATCAATAACTTTCTATACAGTTCGCGTTCCGGCTCGTGTGTTGCCACCATCTCTCTTCCAAAGGAACTATTATGCCCGCCTCCACAACAGCGACACCAGTGAGTCACTACAGTTTAACTGTATACCATGTTTCTGAGATCCCTGCTACCATTTACCCGCTTTGTTGTCCCTCCATTTCATCATCCCCACTTACGCTTTTGTGACCCTGGCCACGAGCCCAATAGTCCAAGGCCGCGAGGCCTCAGCGGTTGTTTTTGGCTTCAGTTCAATTTGATCGGCTGGATGATGCCAACTTTGCTGCTTCACCAGATCTGATGTTCTGGTTTCTGATTTTCCACAGCTTACATTTCTCTTGTCATATTTTAGACAGGAGGCCTCTTGTTTTGCCCTCCCTCGCTTTGTTTTTGCCCGCCACCTTCAAATCCTAACGACATGACCTTGCCCGATGTTCTCTTCGAAAAAAGAGCTTCCCTGCTCTTGCCGGTTTAGTGACGACCACGTTTACATTGGACACAGCTCACCGCCTATGGCGCTGTCCTCTTTTCCCACCCAAAACCCCCTGTACTCACAGTCCCACCAGTCATACCTTTATTCTGACTGTAACCTTATGATCATGCCTGACGGCATGCCCCCACAAGTTGGGAATAAACATTATTATTATATTATTATTATTACTTGGAAATCTTACCATGTCGTCGGCATGTGTTTGCTGGGTCAGCGGTAAAAAACCTGTTGGCCAAACCTTGTTCAAAGAGGACATAAGCAGGAAGTAAGTCTCCTCAGAGGGGATGATACTCTGGGAGAAAGAGGTCAAGCACCACGAGGCGCGTTTCATAGTCCATGGATATAACACCGGCAGACTTTTTCGTAACAGCTCGCTAAACACGCCCAATGGGGGTTAGGTCCTTCGTGCGTCCTGAGTAGACAACTTGGTTGATTTATTCAGGAGGCGGTCTGACGTAAGCCCCATAGAGTACTTGGAAGTCCATGCGAGTAATACGGATGAAGGTGCGCCGAATCATCCGTAGAACGGCAAATGCCTTTGGAGCCTCTTTCTCCTGGTGCAGTGAGGACATGTTTCAAGAGAGCCAGACACTCAAATCCTTTTTGGCGTCTATCCTCGTGATATCTTCTGGTCCATTTTCACCACGCACGACATCGGTGTTCGCTGAGTGTCCCCCGAATAACATATGAACGCAATTTTCATCATTCAGAGGAAGGTTCCAGTCCAACGACCACTGCTTTGCAGCTTCTACATCCATTTGGAGGGCACTGGTATTAGAAATCCGGATTTCAAGTCGTCCGCCAGAAGTAGGCATTGACTTCCTAGGTTATCTGGAAGGTTGTTGAGGAATGTCAGAAACGGCAGGGATTTCTAAAGGGAACCCCGAGGAACTCCAATGGAGACCGGCGCCGGAAAAGAGTAGACCGAACTTACTTTCACAAGGAATGCTCTGTCTGGTGGGAACCCCTTAATCAAGTGTAGAATTTTCCCGTGAATCCCGTAAGACTAGCGTTTGTGGAGCAGCAAAACGTGTGGGACTCGATAGAATGCTTTTGACCAGTCAAAAAATTTGGCATGCGATATAACTTGCAAGCTGATTAAATAATTTTCTCAGAGTGGTTACGTCTTACCTGCTTCCCCAGATTACTCCGCTTCCTGTTGCGGTTTGGATTCATCTACACAAAGGGGGTTTCTCAGTGCGCGCGACTGTAGTACATAGCTACAGCAAAGTTCTACGGCATCAAGGGCCAAATCTGATTTTCTGGGCAGGTCATCAGTGACCACTGGATAAGCAGTGACATTCGCATGGAGAAACATTTAGAGAATTCCCTTATCCGTTCTTAAATTTGTCACTGGTGTCGTAAGGAGGAATTCCGTCAGTGGCCTTCGAATTGCGAATTGGTCGAAGGCCTTACTAAAACCCACACAGTTTGCCTAAAAGGAAACCATGCACCAAAATCTTGCGCACAGGACTCCACAGTTTTAGTAGGTTGTTTGCGCGTAATTCAACCCATCAAAAGCCGTTCTTTCGATCCGCCTAGGGGCACTGTGTGGAAAAAGCCGTCAAATGCACTCATTTATCACACCTTCCGATACTTTACGATGATTAGAGTCAGAGTTACAGGGCTACAATTCTTTGTTTTGTGATGGCCCCGTCTGAGAAACACCGGTTTCACAATGGCTAGTTCCACTTACATTCAGCGGGGCCCCTGGCCTCCACTCTTTCCGTGCATACCGATATTGATTTCCGGTACAAACCGCGGTCTATAGAGCAGCCCTCAATAGAAGCCTATAGAGCTCCAACGTCGAAATCGGCCTGGAATAACTATTCTGTTTTTCTGTAAACCTCCTAACTGCCCGCAGGACGCCGCACCGGATATCCTAAAGTAGATGGTGTTTTTTGTCCCTTCAATCACAGCATATGGCAGGCAGTCGCTCTGTCTTGAAGACTCGAGACAAACGGATTCAGCGAAAATTTAGCAAAGATGTTAATGTGAAGTCGGAACATCAAGGACCTGTTTGGTCTACATAAGATGCAGTTAATAATGGCAATAACCCGTGCGGGACGGAACTGCGCAACTGCAGTCTGCAGCAGTCCAACCACGTGGCACGAACGAACCACCGATAAATAAGCTTCTTTCATCCAATTTTAGGTGCAATACTTCCAACAACTACAGGGCAATCTTTACCCAGGGCCTAAAACTCGAGGTAATCTGGCCTCTCGGTTTCTGGGAATTCGGTCTTCTGTACATGACATCAACCTTTGTCGTACATTGTTCACTGTCAAGGTGGGGCCAAACGGCTTATTTTCGTTTTGAGCGACTTGGCGACTAGGGAGGAACCGACTTAAGATGTGAGCTGCAGTAAGAAATCCAATACTTCCAGTTTTAGCGGAACCATGCCAGTAGAAATATCCTATCTCCAGACAGGGTGTGTCCGCCTTCATGTATATCATCTGGCTTCCAGGCTTCATTTAGTCCTACAGACCAAAGGAAACACACATACCTACCTACTGCTTTGAAGAGAGGACACATAAGACGATATATATGAGGTTCCCAACCCTCCAGTACCAGCCCACGAGACTAGTGCCCAAAGGCTTTTTTAGCCACGCACCACTTGTTAACTGAAGCTGAGAGCAGTGCTTCGGGGACTGGTAATCACTTCCCTTAAATTCGGTTTTTTCTCCTAGATTATGGCATCGGCCAACCCACGTTATAAACTCCAGATAAGCCAGTCCATCATCTCGGCAGTCCACTCCCATTAGTCCTTATACTTTTGAGTTCCCCAACCACACCACCTTGGTGTGCTCTAGATCTCTTGTACTTTACTATCACATATTAGCTAACTCATCCCTGCTTGATCGCTAGTCCCTCGCTTCATCATCCCCACTTACGCTTTTCGTGACCCTGGCCATAGGCCCAACAGTCCAAGGCCACGAGGCCTCAGTGGTGGTCTTAGGTTTTAGTTCAAATTGACCCGCGATCCTGAAAATGAGGTTCCGAAGAAGCTAAAAAATCGGCTTCCACCAGAGAAGGAGACAGTCAAGACCTGGTTCGCATTCATGATATAAGGCCTGCTCCGGCGCTTCTGACAAAAACACCTCTCTATAAATCCTCAGGGTCAAGGAGAAGACTGGATGAAATTTTACCTTTTTCCAACCTCTATCTGGAGACGGGAGCCACGAAATCAACCATCATAATATGATAGTAATACTGATAATAGTGTTTACGCCCATCTGGTGGGTGGTGTACCGTCAGATATAGCTGCTTCCCCCTGTCAGACCCAGCACGGCGCATCAATTTCAGTTTCCCATCCAAAGTTCATTTCGTTGCACCGTCTCAGGATGCACACAACGTACACCATGATCTTCCTAACCACATCACCATGTAAATCGCGTTCCAAATCTGTCGTGGAACCTAGCACTTGGATTTACAAGATAAAACCCCAGTCTGTCTAGCAACCTAGTTGGTTTAAAAGATCGCCTAGTACTAAACCCTCTCCGTACCATCCCTCTCACAAAACACGAATTGCATTGGATCTAGACGGGTTGTGATTCATCCATGATGGTTGCAGGACCTTCCGACCGGACCGCGTGGTATATTTTTCGGTCCATAATTTTCCCTCTCAAATTCTTTTTGACTCATCCCCTTTCACTCGTGCATATTTTTAACACCTCAAAACGATAAGCACACATTTATGCCCGATTCTAAACCGAGGGGTTCGAATTAGGCTGTTGTACTTAAAGTAAACGAAAGGCATATTTTGTTTGATGCCCGGAACTTGTTCCGATTTGTCACTTCCATTTATCGTTTTCAGCTTGAAGCCAACAAAACGAAGTACCAGTAGTCACTCGTTCTCAAAATTATCTTTCCGATTCATCCGGTAGCGGCAAAAAGCCGAACCCACCATGTAGCCCAACCACGTCCCACAAAACAGCAGATGAGACCCTCCATAAAACCTGCAGGCAACACTTTTGAACCTGACATTCGTGCAGTAGTAGTGTAGTTCAATTCGACCATTGGTTTTGGACGAGTATCTACTGTCGAGGTGTGTATAATTTGTGAATTTATGTCTTACATTAAATTAACACTACCGTATAGAAACCCAGCTCCGACTTTGTTTTGCCTTCCCGGAGGCTCTGGTATTACGCGTCACTCGAAGATACTGTTCGCTCATTACAGTACTCGACATGTTACATCGTCTTGTTTGAAAAAAGATGTCAACCTTTGGAACTATTGTGAAGGAAACGGTAGCCCAGGACGCGGAAACTATTGAAGCTGTGGAGGAAACAATTGCATTGCAGTTTGCTAAGCTCCCTGGTTCTTGTAAGTCACTTTGTGCATCTAGTCGTAAAAGTAGTGTAGCTATGAAAGCTTTATGGATTGCTCAGCTCCAAGAGTATCGGGTTAAGCCAGAGGTTGAGCTCCAGCGTGCTCGCTTAGAGGCACAGAGCAAGACCGAGCTAGCTAAAATTAAGATGGAGGCCGAAGAGGATTCACCAGATGAAGTCTGGGAACAAGTATTCTCAACTGACCGGTTAAAGCAGTATGTGAAATCCTGTCAGATAGGTGAAAAACCTCCAAGATCTGCTGGTGATATCAGACGGCCATCTTTAGCGCCAAAATTGGCCTTTTCCATCACACCATTAACAGTGACTGTGGAACTACCCAAGGTGGAACTATCCTACTTGGATGGTAACCCGAGTCATCACTAGAGGTTCACACGCCAATTTGAGGTGCAGGATTGGTATCAGGGAGGACAATCTGGATTGGCAGGGCCGCATGTAAGTACAAAGCAACCCCACCGACCCTCCCTCGTTTGAAGTCAGCTCGGAAAACAGAGTAGCCCTCTATCGAGATCTCCGCGTCAGAGACACCTGGTGTGAGCCAGGTCTCTGTGAGTGCAATAATGGACAGCTGTTCGGGACAAACTGACTGTTTAATATCGCAAAGTTTGTTGAAAAGGCTGAGGCAGTTTGTGGACAAACAGTTTAACACTATTTCTGCTGCCTCCGAAGGTGGGGGGCCGAGAGTTTTGTAACCAGAGAGGTTAGGAGAGTTAATAGCTATGCGATGGGTTTGAGTCGAGGGCTCCGAAGGGACCGCTGAGGCATACTTGTCTGCTCCCTCGACTGGTAGTTTCGGGGACAGCCTTTCTTTTGCTGGGTTTCGACGCCCCGTAGAAGCCCGGTTTGGGCGGGCCTTTTGCCTTTGGCGGACGACGTTTTTTCGCCGTGGGCAAAAATTTCGACCAGTGCTACTTGTAGCCCTTTCATTAACGCCTTTTGGACGGTCAGATTTGCTGTTGTTCAAGGAGCAATCTTACGTGTGTTTGATTTCTTGGGCATTTTGGCGAGGTTTGATCGGAAAGATGTATCTGTGAGGCCCTGAGCGCTGGGTCGCTGGGTGGCAGCACTGAGTAGTTCTTTTGGTGACCCTCCTATTAGGCTGCTTTTCTCAGAGGATTACACCTTGAAGCCAGCCAGCAGTTTTGCGATTTGGCGAATCGTATGTGGCTCGTTCGGCTGAGGTCCCCTTTCTTTCGTACTTGTGGGGACAGCCGAGTCGCCTGCGATCAGAATGGCCAACTGGGCGTACGAGGGGCTTTCCGGTTCGCTGTGGTCAGGTTTGAGGCTTTGACTGTCGGGGCCCTGGGCGACAACTGTGTCCACAATCAAAGAGGCCACTTTTGACGTAGTAGAGCTGGAGATTGGCAGTTTCACAGTCTCAGTGGTTGTACGGTTCTCGCAGCATTCTTCGATAACGAGGTCAGCGCATGTGGTTGGCTTGTCGGTGGACTTCGCCGCTTGATCCCGCTCGTATGACCTAGTCCAGTTCAAAAGTTGTGATTTGGGTGTGGAGTTCACTGGTCCGCCTTAATCGTCTGTTGCGGAAAGATGCGCTGATAGCTCTACGTACTTTGGGCGCCTGTCCACGTGAGACTTGCCTCCTCCAGAGCATCGCTGCCTTTGGAATTCGAGGGGTCTGCGGTGGTTGAGTAGAAACTGCTGTCCGGAGTCGCGGTCGTTTGCCTTGGCGTGCTTTCAGGAGCACAAGGGCTATAACTACAATCGGTTTGGCCTTAAGTTTGTGATCGGCCGAACTGGCGCCATCCGGAGGCTTTTTTCGCACCTCTTCCATATAACTGCTGTGGCCTAGCTTTCGTTCCTCTAGAGGGCGATTCTGGGATAGACGCCTGATCGTTGGATTTGTCTTTTGAATGCTGACAGCCCGCCCCAGGATCTTCTGTATGGTCGACGGCGAGGAAAGGGTGACGAGAAGCCCAAGTGTTCGTTCGCTTCCCTTCCGGTGTAACCAGTCAGCGTGAAGCGATTCGTGGTCAGGCTTTGAGAGGACACTGCCAAGGAGCGATTGTGCCTGCTTCGTTGGCATGATTTTTCTAGAGAATGACCCCCAGATTATCAGTCTGCTCTCCGTTACGCGCCTATCCACTAGAGACGCCGTGGCGGCCTTTATTGCCGCATCGGAGAGCTGGATGAGCTTTTTCGTAGCCAGCGGACTAGGGGGTGGATTGTGCAAGGTACTCGTTCAGCGAGGAAACTTCTTTATCAACTTTCGTCCAGATCACTGCGTTTTTTGTGTTTGCGTCCGTCAGAGCTTTAGAGAGAAGCTCCAGTTTCGCCGCGAGTGCATCGAGTAAGGAAGAGCACTTATACTGGACTTTCTGATTCGGTAGCGGGGAATTGGTTTTGCTTTTAATGGCTTTTTTCTCAGTTTAGGAATGCATAGCATCCTTGGTATAGAGGCAACTGGCGCATACAAACAGGTCAGGAGAGTTGGCCAGTTAGCTTACCTGGCCGTCCTGTAAACCCGTGCGGATGGTTAAGAGATGTCTAAAATTTGGCGTAGAACTGACATCGCAGCAAAGCCTTTGGGCAGGTAAAAAAGGTAGTCGTCAATAGTTGCACTTTTTGGGCAAAGGTAGTGATAATCTTGGCCTTGAGGAAAGCATGTCAGCATTTAACTGCCTTTAAAATATAAAGTCTGGGCACGTTTTTCATTGACTTGAAACGTTCCGTTCTAATAACCACTCTCTGATAAGATATCGACCCCAAGCTCACGAACTTACCTTCTAGTATTTCCATTCTTCTGAACTTTTATTCGAGTCTATTTGCCCGCAATGGGTAACGAATGCAGTTTAAAATTTTGTCGTTTTTGTGGTCACTTAGGGCAGGAAATGCATGGTGAAACAGCATTAACTGGCCATGCTATAAACGCATTGGTTTCTCATTGTGGAGGTTGGCATGTGATTTTGGCACAAACCCAATGGTGTTACGACATTTGACACGTTAGCCTTGTAGATTCTATGCGAACAGTTAACATTTTCGTTTTGTTTGTTGCGCAGAGTAGTGGCAAGCGAAAGTTCGAAAAAAACAGATCCCCAAATGGTGAAAGCAAACAAAGCGGAATGATATGCCGTTGAGTCATGGAGGATACCAAGGTGATTTTGGTGTTTCCGCTTTGAACCAGGCTATTCTCCGCTCGAACGTAGAAAAACACTCTAGCACCACATTGGGGAATAACCATAGAATCCTCTCTGGAGTAAAGATTGAGCGCACCAAATGTACGGTGTACTTGTTTTGTGCAAGCACCGGTCAAGTAAATGAAAGCCTTTAGTCCGAATATACGAATACAAATTTAGTTGAACAATCTGTGAGTGCGTTAGCGATTATTCGTAGGGTATCCAAGCTTTTCACAAGTAACTACCGAACTGTTTATTAATCTGCCCTTTGTTCGCCTGGTGACAAACAACTGAGAGCCGGGAACTCACACTGTCCGCTAGTCAATTTATGCCCAATAAACCGAGATGAATGCATAATAAAGCTCTGGATGCTGGATTAAACAGTTCACACAGTGTTAGGTGTGCTACCCTCTCTCGGCGCCTACGAGGTGGGGCAGTCAGACTGCCCTTCATTTTAAAGACATGTCATACTGCATCTGGTGACCGTGCTCCTCAATGAAGCCTGTCGCTTGACTGCATCCCACTTGGAGGTTAAGAGAAAAAAGATCGAACAATGAGTAGTAACCAGAAAGGAATTCCCGGTGAACCTAAACTGCATAAACTCAGCATAACACCCTGGTGTTTGATTCCAACGAAAAAAGCTATCCGTCGGTGATTAAACGAAATAAACTGATATGATTAGACGTAATGTACTACTCATAAGGTTACTGAAAACTCCCCGATGGCCCAGGACCGGTTTTGCCCTTCTTGGGGCTCGAATATCGTACCAACCGAAACATAAGACGGCCTGGTGCAGTACAAGATAGATGGGAGATTCAGCTATGTTCCAAGTGAGCCTCCCGCAAAAACCAATTTTTTTTGCAAATGAGTGTATTTCGCTAAACCGATATGCTGTTTTGTTGCGGACAATGCACCTTGATCATTAGCATGAACGTACCAAAGACGTCCTTAGTGCTTTGCTTTCATATAGTATCTCTGTCGTGGACAATATGCCGAGGATACCTCTTCTCATTGTACGGTGCGTCGTTGGTCGGTGGCCCTGTGGCTGTCTGAACTTTCTTGTCGACCGGTAACCGTTAGGTTTAAGTAGTGCATGGTACACCTTATTAAATAAGTTGTTGATATTTGTACACAGGACTACATGAGGGTCGTTCGTGAAAATGTAATAGAACATCATGTGGTCCGCACGAATTCTTGATAAGATTCCACCAACCAGGTAAACACAATTCACTATCGTGGGAGACATGCCGTCAGGCCTGATCATAAGGTTACACTCAGAATAAAGGCATTACTGGCGGGGACTATGGGTACAGGGGTTTTTGGAAAAGGGACAGAGCCATAGGTGGTGAGCTTAACCCAATGTAGACTTGGTCACCATTAAACCAGCACGAGTAGGAAAGCTCTTTTTTGGAGACAACATCGAGCCAGATCAGATCGCTAGGATTTGAAGGTGGCGGGCAAAAACAAAATGAAGGAGTTTAGTGTGTGAAAGTTGCTGTTCAACCGAATCCCCCGAAATTTGGATTTCTGTATGTGCACATGATTCTGGAATTTTACTATAATTTATTTGGATTTGATGAAGCACTTTATCAACACTTGGTCACCAGTGAGTTAATTTTTCCTTACCGCACAACTGGACTGTCTTCGTGACCTCCTGTGTAGTTTTAAGCCCTGTGTTTGGTGGCATGGTTTCAGAATTTTTCTCCAAACAGACACAAAAGACCTTTGAGAGTAAATGAGTCACGTTCAGCCGGTACATTTTCCTGTTTACTCATGTCGGAATGTCCATATGCGATAGGATTGAGTTAAGAACGTTTTCAACCCCAACAGTCTCGCTATTATGCGTCCGAGAAATTGTCTCGATAGCCTATGTAGGATACTAAAGGTGTCACAAAATAATATGCTTACGACGCCTTTTCCTCAACATCTAGGGGAGGACGGTAGAAAACCGACTCGGTTCGAGCCCGAATTTTACTGTGTGGTTTGAGGGTTTGATGAAAACACGCATGTCTCAAATTCCTCTAACCTCGTTTGCGTATCTTGATGCATTCAGGAGCTACTCTCATGCGGCTCTATTTGTCTACTTAAAAAGGTCGGTAGACCTTTTTCCACATGGTTTTAATATCCAACAAATCGCCTGAAACTGATCAAGAGAATAAAAGGAAAACAAACTCAGGTTACATTCGTGGCCGTTCGCTTGCTTCAAAAGGATTTCTATTGGGATATGTTGGAATCCTCCTACCGGAAGCTGCTTGGGACTTGCGTGCTGCCAATTTTTGTCAGTTTAAGATAGCCCTCACCGGCTTTCTTCATCATCCGTCTCAGTAGCCTTTAGTTTCCCTTCTATCAAAACCAAAGCCTGAGTTGGAGCATAAGTTACCTGGTAACTCAAGTCCAAAATCATACTACTTAATTGTGCTGCGCTGCAAACTAATCACGTGCTGATGCTCCAACAGATAATTTCCACATCAACCTATAAGTAGTATATGTGTCACTGGTTAATTCATGTAATTAGGCTCTTTCGTTTGCCTCAGATGTCCCTCTGCAAAATCCGGTTCGCAGACAGAACCAAGACCAATGCCACACAAAGGCAAAGTGAATCGCAACGAATAGGGGGGCATTTCCTGAGTCACAATTGTACAATATCGTCAGAACCTACGTTTCCCTTGTCGATCGTCCCACGCATGGTGCCACACTGATCCGTTGGTCAAGCAAGGCACCATTGGCAGTCTAGAAAAAACCTAATATAGACTGTCTGGTGTATGGTACGAACTCATGTGTGCTCAGCTTACCGGAGTTAGCATTATGTCCCTTCTCCTCTTTCATTTATGTGCAATGACTGAGCGACGGAAACGAAGGTGAAACCAGTGGACGTGTTGGAACGATGAAGAGCACATCCTTTACTGATAAATCTCTTTAGTTATCTTGATGATGAGTAAGGCGAGTTCAGGTGACCTTGGTGTGCACTTCGTTGGTGTTGAAAAATATTAAACCTTGCAGATGACCCAATCAGTTCATCCCCGTTAGCATTTAGGGTGTCATGATCGAGCTTAGGAGTGTACAGTTGGGTCACATTAGAGGAACTGTGGCCAGTCTTGCATACGCGGATCACCTTGAGATTCCACAGTATTCTTCCACTGGATAGCACATCGGATAGTCAGCAAAAAGTATGTTTTAAACATGATCCATGAGCGCTGTATTTTCCGATATTCCCTGATGACACTGCATTTGCAACCTTATAACGTTCTAAGTCGTGCTCCTCAGTATCATTTTGCCTGACACTAGTCGAAGATGGCATTGGCATGCGGAACGTTGTGTGTACTTCGGACACTATTTTCTGGAAAAAGTCTCATGCTTTGAAGGTTCCTGGTGAACAGTTCTACGTGTTACTGAAACCCCACAGACTTTCTCAAGGCTAGAAAGGCCAAGATATGGACATTGTCTTTAAAGTCAAGCTGATAATTCTAGACAAGGGAAGAGTATAACTGAGAGACAGAACGTGATAGCAGATGAAAAGAATCTCGTCACCAGCCCGCCTAAGTTTTACATGTTCGGAGTTTATGGACCAATAAAGAGAGATTTCGCATCCCGTTACAGCCTATAAGTACGTGTGTTTAGCCCCTTTGACAGATGCCGTACACGCTGCCACATAGATCTGAGACTAAAGCGTATTTCGATCAGTTACAACAGACAGTTTATGTCATAAACTTTCAAAATACTCCATGTTTACACTCCGGAACATAATGGTGATCCTGACAGACTGAGTCTGAACAAGACCTAATATACTAATCACAAGGATTTTCTGACAGCCTACTACCGGTTTCTCACCTCTTGGGGTTTATCAGGCAGATGCAGTTCTCAAGTGTCCATCAGCGCTGTGCCCTACTTGAACCCTGGTTTGATGAAATTCGCTAACTACTTTCATTTGTGCATTAATTTAGTTTTCAAGAGGGGGGGGCTTAACTGGATCCAGCTGTCTCTCGTTTATGGAGGCCATTATAAATGACAACATTTGGCGAAATACATCTGAACAACGCCTTGTCATGCAGGTCACCTCCTGCTTTGATCTGTACCTCGTAGTACTTCATCGTCTGACGTGGAGTAGATGTTAAGCGTTCCTCCACTTGAGTTTTGTGTCATTAAGATTGGCAGGCCTAGTGTAAAGACCCCATTGACGAATTCCACCTATCCTGGTTCACCAAACATTTCCTGTTTCGCTGCTATTCTGCCCCACTCAACCTGTTGCCCATAGGCCACACACCACGCAGCTGTCAAACCAACAAACTGATGCATCACACAAGTGTGTTTTGCGAAGAACCGACATTTACCGTCCGTAACTGATCTGACAGGGATGTGAAAAACAGGTGTCCAAATTCCCTCGTCATGTCGTGAGGGGAATGTTATCGGACACCTCCTTAGAGATAACTGTCTTAAAAACATAAAAATGAAGGGGGAGCAGTGAAGCTTAAGGTATATGAAAACTCGGGCCTACCTGATGGTCCCAAAGAAGAGCGAGACCAATAGCGGGCCGTCCAGGGGTTTTCAGCAACCCTATGAGTAGTACGTTCTGCGTGGAAATATTGTTTCTGCATCTTCATTTATGAAAAACGGGACTAATTTGAACAGTACTCCACCCAAACATCTGGATTACCTTCGGGAAATTCGCTAAATCATCCTCATGACAGACCTTCCAATAGGAAACAAACCGTATGTTTCTTGCACTGAGACAATGAAAGTTCTTTTAAATCGGAGTAGTTTTTAATGGTTTTCACGAAGCTGGGACAGAGTTGCTCGTTGCGTCTTGGGTGAGCAGTCCAGATATTCAATATTCTAACAGATCCGCGATTCACACACACACACACATCAAGGCGACGTAGTGAGCCTGCTTACGAGGCTCCGCCATCTTGATCGTTAAGGGGTGGTAGTTTGTCCATCTAGGTAAACACGATAAGAAGGCAGAATTCCATATATAACAAAGGGAAATATGATTATCACGACATCAAAGAATACTGAACAACGGTGCGTATCCTCATCCTAGTCTTCGGCTGTGTTTTTATCAGTCAACATCTAAAATCTGTGTTCCAACAAATGGTACCATGCGCCTTTTCAAGGCTAAATTAGGTAGTCGTTCAGTTGCAACACCCTTTCGGCGCTCAGCTTCCACGCCACCTGAAGGAAGCACGAGGGCCGAGATATTGCCAAGTTGCCCAAGCCTAGACAGGAGCGGTCAAGTTGCTGGGGTTTGATTCAAACTACAGACCTTCCGGTCAGGAATTTCGCGCCTTGACCACCGAGCCTTCTCGACCCCAGGGTTAAATTGGCCGCTAAATCAGCTTAGGTCGGGTCAGAAAGTTGTTGAACGTTGTAAGCACTCGCCATGCTTACAGCGCAAACACTTCTCAGTGGAAGCTGGGTCGGTGGGACACTGTCCCACTGAGGGCACCATACCTTCTTGAGAAGTTAGAAGGTATTATATGTTCTCATTCCCGGGGGGATGTGTCTGTTCCCTATAGGGAACTGGAATGGAGAGATATATCCTGCCTCTGGACAGCGGAAGATGCATCTTACAATAGAGTTTTCCCGAATGAACAGCGGTACATTCAGAAACTAGATAGAAACTTTCCTGCAGCCTGGTTACCATTGGTTCTGCGTTTTGGACCCATAAGTTAGGGTCAGTTTTTGGTCTCAACCAGCCTTTTATCTTGCCCAACCGGATTTTGCTTGCGGTTGCATTGCGTAGTAGAGTAGCCTGAGCACAGATTACAAGTGCTCATCATATTCATGTTTTTTGCGACTGAATTCACCTCAGGATTCAACAAGACTGATCTTTAAGATAAAGGGTCACAGTAAAGTTGTTCTGACACCACTGAAATCCTCTACCAGTCCCACACTGTGTGGGGCTTATTTGGTAGGCTTTGACCGCGGATTTAAACCAGTTTTTGTAACCTGTAAAAACAATTTTCTCTTGGTTTATCAGAAAACCTCAGCTAAATGTCAGCTGTTTTGGACCCTTAAGTGGCCTTCGCGTAGATACGGAATTCATTTTCGTCTAGATTTAGCCGTGGGTGTTTGGTTATACGTAGCTGGTGCAATTTTACGTTAAAATGTGGACAACATTGTGGAACATTGCCAAAAAACGTCTTCACGGTTTACCTTGTTTCTTTGTTCTACCCAATGCGGACATTTAAGGTGAGGTATACGAAGGACAAATACACCTTGCAGTCATCGATACCGGGTCTGTGTCTGTCTATTCCCAGCTGGTTATGTCCGTTTCCGTCACGGGTAACTGTTACTATCGGGTGAAAGTCGGTTGGGTTTGAAATCGAACACGACCTATAGGGGACGCAATTTCAGCCCAGTGAGCAAGTGGTCACGAACCACGTGAACACAATCACTTCTGTCCAACTTCGTTTTTCCCACCGCATGCCCAAGATTGTTTCAGTATGCATCCGACAATCTATTGACCGGTTTTTCTTTTTAACATTCTGTAGCAGAGTTGGCATGCACCTTGAAATGAGGCGGTAAGTGGTATGGTTTGCACTTTGCACTGTGGCCTTTCGAAGTACGGTACGTGCCTGTTGACCGCCTTTTGTCTATTCGTTTAAATTCGTTACTATATTACAAATAATAAGTACTAATCGTAGCTCCCTTTCAGTGTCTAGCTACCAATCCACCAGAAGAGAAAACTAGGGCTGAGATTCAGCCAACTGAACCAACCCTATACAACAGCAATCGAAATGCTGAGTTGGGGGTCGAACCACGGACCTCAATCACTGAGCTATCTCGACCTCACTAGTGAATAACCGTTAGTAACGGTCAGCTCAATCCCCGACATAATCTGACGGAATTATTCCGTCTTCCGTTCCTCCTGTACCCTGTTCTGAGTGTCCTCCACAATCGTTCGAATCTCTACAACTCGCAGCTACAGAGTGTGTGTTAGCACTTATGTTGTACCGGACATGGTTTGTTTTAGTACCAACTTTCTGATCCCCACCGGCCGTTTGTCACAGTCATGTTGTGTGCGTCAGTGCCCAATTACATATTTACCTACCGACCTTTTTAACTTCAGCTGTGCATTAGACTGAACAGCAGCCCAAACCAACCGTATGGAATCCGTCATCCCATGGAGCCCCCATCCCATTTGCTGTAAGAATTTATGATATATTTCGGATAAAAACTTGCGTGATGTAGATAGTCTGCACTTTCATTCGTCTGATTCGAAACCCGAATTCTTCATTTTAGAAATTCTGCTTTTATTGTTGTGCCATTATGGTAATACTCTTTGTACATCTGTGAGCACTTATAGCAGGTGTTGCAAAAGGGATGAAGCATACAAGACTGGGAAGTAGCGATTGTTGCGTAGCAACCGTCATCATAATTTTCCACGGTTTTGTACGGAGTGGGACGAGGAACAAAAGAAAAAATAATGGTCTATCGAAACATGGTAACCATGTTAAACTTTACAAGATCATGGAGATAAATGCAGCAAAAAAACACCCTGTAGACAATTTCAAATGCAAATCAATATGTCCTGGGTCGTGAAGTAAGTCGCAGCATGTGGTCGGGATTCGGTGAGGAGTTGGGTAGATATGTCGGGAAAATATCAATGTTGGTTTGAGACAATTCGAAGGAGGCAACGCATTGCAATGGACCTTAGGTGAGGCCATTATTCACAGCTGAAGCCTGAGAGATGTGGTTATAATCTTTTGCGTCGTCTGCTTTGCTGTGGTCCGTCATGTTTTACCCAGGCTCGAGTTCCAATTAGTACGTAAAAGATGATCTTTCCAACCTTATCCTATGCTCTTGGAAAGTTGTGTTGCATATTGGTCGCATTATCTGTCATTTCGGGACCATGCCCCCGAGAGTAATCGTTGAATGGAGCAGTGTAATGGTTGGTTAATGTACCGGAAGATAACTGACCTTGACTAACCGCGGAATATTGATCGAAAGAAATTTCTGTGGCAATTGATGGTGCAATCGGGACGTTCATTCGTTGGTTGGATGAGGACGAGGAGAAGGAGTGTACAGGTTGGAAGTGATGAAACTGTCCGTTGGATCCTTCGTACCCGGAGGAATTGGAAGCAACTGGTCCGGAGGGGGTCATGAAAAACTGTTGCTGCTCCGCCATCCCACCAAAAATTGTCACCGGAACTGTTGGTGGATAAGGCAGATTTCTTTGGGTTGAGGTATGCGACACAGGAAAGTATGCATTGTTCCCGGCGTTATTGAAATCACCGTTTGAATTTTGATTAGTCGTATTGGGCATGCCAACAAGAGGTGTAACATTAGTTTGCCCTTGAGGTGCGCCGACCGCATAATACGCTGGACGTGTGGACGCTTCACTCAGAGAATTGTGCTGCCCTATTCCGTTTGTTGCTGCAGCTGGCCTTATTTCACTTTGTAACAAGGGAGACTGTATACCTAAGAGTGCATACGGCTGTCTACCAGTCACCTGACTATTGGACGAATGCCTGGACGATGTTTGAAGGCTGGAGGTTTTCTTGCCATTCAGCATTACGTGGTAAGCTTGTGAGCTGAGGTCAGTAGTTCTCAAGATACAACGTTCGTTGCTCGACGACAGGGAGTTTCTAGTCGAGCCTTTGCGACGACAGAAGAACACATAGGCGACCAGACCCAAGGTGATGAACAGCAGTCCAAACGGAATGAGAAAATAGAATAACACTCGTCTTCCCTTCAGGAATCCCGGATCTGTGGGAGGTGAGTAACGAAGATAATGAATGATCGCCATGCAGTGAAAAGATAATTGCAAGAAATTTATTTGACTCATCTACTCCCGAAAAAAATGCAAAATTCTGGTCTTGAACAACTCAGGCACGCTAATGTCCGGCAGGGGTGGGGCTAGTGATACTACGCTTATGTCCCCTCTCCACTGTTTGCTTTTTAAACCCTGATTGTGTAGCACAACACATTATCAATCCGACTTTGTTATACCAATTCTGAGCACTATTATTATTATTATTTTATTATATATATATATATTATATTATTATTATTATTAGCACTATTATTAAACTAACCGTCGATCGATGAAAATTGAAATAATTAGAAGCTACTAATCAGTTACTCAGTAGCATAGTTAAAAAAGAAATCACCACACTTGCCTTGAACAATGTCGACGTAAATCACGGCGTACTCCATGCTTTTTACGTCTGACAAACTCATTGTCATGACAATGTACTTTCCTGCCTGTTTTTCTTTGTCAAGAGGCTTTTGAAAATTTAGCTTAGTCGTGAAGACTTGCTCAGGCGGTATCTTTGAGTGTGGCTTCGTGTTGTAATACGGTGAACTATCATGCTGCCCTGTGGTTTCGGCGGATCGCGAGATTCCGGAGCTGGCTGGGTCGATTGCCTGGGATATCGTTTTCTCCACCACGGCTGGGGAACCAGGCCAGGAGCCGAGTATGACAAACACCTCGTTCCTTTCAGCTTCTCTGGCATTTGGGAGTGGGATTTTTCTGGCTCCGTTTTGTTCGTAAGTTGATTCTTCCCCAGGTTCTACGCGTTTTAGCCACTGAAAAAAGAGAAGGAAACATGGAAGACAGTGAACTGGCATTATAAACTATGTAAGGTTTACGTGCCCAAAATCCCTGGATTAACAGGTTTTTCTAAAGTCCTGCATTACAAAGTGGATAAGCTGAGAATAAATTGGGCAAACAACTGAGTATACCACTGGACCCGTGATAGTGTGAAAATGAAGCACATATCTTAAAACATCAACCGCCAATTGTAACTAGTTATGTGACTGTGGAAGAAGCTACCACTGCAGGAGCAAGTTCTTGTATGCAAAGCTTTACCACTTTGGTGAGTGACTAATTGGAAAATTTTCCGAGTTTCATTCAGAGATGCAGTTGAAGATTCACTTGATGTGAAGCCCGTGATCCGGTCAATGAAAACCATTTTCGCTGGGCGTGTAGTGTGAGTGACACGTCTGGTGAGTAAAAACGAACCATTCTTACAGGTCTGTGCCTTGATTTAGGGGTAATCGCCAGATTTAAAACCAACATTATTTCCGGTGGCACTTTTTGCTTGTGAAGACCATCAGCAGGTTGTTTGGTTCATTTAGGCTACGGCGGTGATAATGCTATTTTATCATGGCCGAAAATGCACATCACGAATCAGGTCTCGCTTCCGCACAAGTCATCTTCCAGATCTCTCTCGTGATCGGTATGAATTTGTTCAAATGTCTGCACACAATGACCAATGACTCTACCCTATAACACAGTTATGTGCAATTTCGGTGTGACCATCTGCAAGTCGAGTCCACCCGAAGTTAGCCCCAAGACTCAAGATCTGCTGCACGTAGACTTCTTCCATTTTTACACTTAATCAATGGCATTTGCTACTCCGTCATACAAGCACGCGCTTTTTAACCTTGCGTTGATGTGTATAGTCCAACTGGAACGCCTCCAAGTCGGACTGTTGTTGAACCGACCGTCCGCTCACTGTCTCTTGTTGTCTAGTGAATCGAATATTTCCAGGCACAGTGTTCGGCACTGTAATAGAGCGCTAAGAGAAAAATGTATGGTTTTCCGAACATTATTTAGTTGTGGTTTACGTCCGACTGGTCCAGAAACTGGAGAACAGTATGCCACTTTTGGCCAGATCTTCCGTGCTTCGGAACTCTGAGGAAAGTGTCCAAGTGAAACTATGTAAGTCTCATCGTCTTTGCTGGATGAACAAATGGATTTAATTAAGGTTGAACGGGTTACTGTTTTGAATCTGTCAAAGACAGCCCTTACGACAAGAAAGGATCTTTATTGGGGCCTGCTGAAAATAAGATCATTGGTCTGTCTGATATAGACGTGCTTGCAGGTTTAAAATGGGTTGAGCAGTTCTGAATCCATTTTAGCTTGGATCTGATAACAATAAAAATCGTGAATGTTTCTTACAGTCTTGTGCGGACCGTAGCGTTCCTCTTTCGCACCGGTAGTGAACAATGCTTCGCACTGACTCACCTTCGAACCCAACTATCAACGGCTTTCGTCACTTAGGACTTTCTAGACTTTTTGTAGTATCTGTTCGCGCCCTAATCCGCCACGCAGTCATACAGATACATGGTATGATCGGACTTAGGTTGTGTGGACAGTATCGTGATACAACCTCAAAAGAAGCTCCCAGAGAAACATTTTCTTGACTAATTATTTCCCCGCCTCAGGTGTGAGACCATAAGTTCACTTGCTTTATCTGTAGGATTACTGGCACACGCAGTTATGACGTTTAAAGCCTGTCTTATTCTTTGCACGATGTGAACCTGCCTGGATCTCCAACATCTTTGCCTCATCGAAACTTAGTTGCTCGCATTACGGAGGCTGCGTAGCCAAGAAGGTCAGCTAATGATCCACAAAACTACCACTGAACTCAAAAATACCTGTCCCATGTGACATTTGGTACCTAGACAACAGTTCAGTAGACAGTTCAATGGACGTGTGTGTGTCAGTAACACGTGCAAAATTTCAACTGTCTATTCGCTCTGATTCTAATGTAGAGTCATCTATTCTTGATGGCGTGGAAGTCTGAAGGCTCGTTGAATGAGAGCAAACTGAACTGGAACAGAGGACTTGAAATGGACGCAGGATGCAGGTAAAATAGCAAACTTCTTGTTTTACACACAATCGTATGTACACGAAAGAAGCGAAACACTCATGAAAAGATTAGTCTGCACGTTTCATTTTAAGGCATTCACCAGCTGTGAGGCTGACTTAGTTGCTTCATATGATGTACATTCACCGACGCTTCAGGTTATCGGCCCTCACCACAAGTGAATAAAACTCACCCAATGAGGCTCAAAATTGGCAAAGACAGTATTGAACTGTCGAGTTTTCATCAAATTGTGGGAGAGGGGGTTACGCCGCAGATATAGGGCTTCGATATCTCGAATATCGTCTCAGTTGAAGTTTGAGTTACACTTAGCACAGCACACTCAGATATCTGCCTGGTTGAATTTAATCTCTTGAAGGTTTGACTACTTTTCACGCTTTCAGTAATATAAAAATAATTTTCTCGACGACAAGACTCCAATGGCTGGGAACTGAATGGGCATTGTTTCTAGGCCGAATAGCAACTAGTACCGAATTGAGCAGGATACCTCTAGGATAATGAATGCAAAAAGGAACTTTAAGCTCCGGTGAACTTAGCCCGGTTTCACTGCATGCGATTCAGACTGCATGGAACGTGGACAGCGAATCTGTGGCTCTAACAAGATGTTTCATGACCGGCTTGGAAAAAAGTTCTCCCATTTGAACGAATGCGACTACGTATCGACATGAGGTATTACAAAGTTGACGAAATACATCACGTTTACAGCCTGCGGTGCGTCACATATCGAATACAAGCCAGCCAAGTATGTAGACTTTTTGCAAACCATAAAACGGAAAAACTACACTGATTCATGTTATGAGGAATTCAGCAAAAGCGAAGTCCAAGTACACAGAATGAGTTAGAAACACATCTTGGATGGAACTGACAGATAGCACATATTAGTTTGTCTGGAAGTTGCATGATGGATCACGTGGAGAATTCAAGTGCACAAGTTTGAGGTGAACCAACTGCTCTCGACAGCTCACTTTGGACAACACCCTTTAGAATGGCTAGTGGCTCCAGTTCACTCCATACGCGTTTTTTGTCTCATACTGTGCAGAGATGATTTATCAATGTCTGTTTTTGGAACGGCTACTCCTTTCCGTAGATGGTGAGCAGAGTAGCGGTATTTCGTTGTGAAAGGCATCGTTCGTTTCCGATAGCATGCAGATGAGGAAACAATTCTCGTGTGTTGGGTAATGAGATCTGGGTCCTGTCCGGTCACTAATAGGGTTGCGTATGCCCTTATCGTAGGCTATTGTCTTACACATCACACACACACACCCCTCCCCCCTCACTCTGGATTTCGGGGACTGCGTTTCAAGAAACCATAAACTCTGACAAGTCTATCGGAGACCAGTGAATGGCAACTTCTTTGTAAACATGGTGAGGAGCAGATGACCGACTGAAGCAGGTGGATAAACCCCGAAAATTTCGGCTGTCCATTAGTGTATGGTGGACGTACTTTAATTTCTAGACGCAACACACTACTAATAAGGCTGTTGGGGACGCCTACAAGAGTTAGTAATAAAAATACTCTAATAAAGACTCAACATTTACTACTAATTACACTGTTTTTTTCAAACAAAGCACATTATTTGCACATAAATAAACACCGAATGTTGGGGATGCGAGATATGAACCACGATACAGTAGGGGGTTGGTAACATTGATTAGGCGGAAGGCAATTTCTGGATATGAAAACCCATCAAACACAGGCAAATGCATGGCAACTTATCCACTACGCGAAACAGGTCAAGAACAGTACATCCGGACTGGAGTGCTGGCAAAATGTCTGTTGTCTGACAAGAAAATACCCTAGGTGCATACCTGTATTACGGGCTCATCACAGGCACATTGAATCTGGGCAGTAAGTGAAGCGCTCGCGTCGCTGGTAAACGTGTAGTTCCTCACAGTGCCGATAATCTTGGGTGTCGCAGAAGGAAGCTCTGTGAAATAGGTGGGGAAAAAATAGGAAAGGAACTGAGCATTTCCTCTGAAAGACCTGGAGGGAAATTCAAAAACGATGTGATATCCAAAAATCTCGTGTCATCTATCCTGCTTTGTTCATCCGACAAGTCTCAGTGCGGTGTGATCAGATTCTGAGTTCCGCGCTGTCGTCCTTACCAAAACAGAAGATTGCTTGTTTGTAGGGACAACATTCCGATCTTTGTGATGTTATCGTAAAAGTTACCCGATTATGTAGCAACTACCTGACCGGAGTTACCGTCTATGACATGTTCTCCTGAGTACTACAGAACCCCTCAATTTGACAATGATTCCGAGTCAGGAAACAAAAACTCCCGTCTTTACTGGCTGTTGTCTACATATGATGGAAAATATAAGTCGATTGCCGAAAATTTCAAGTGTAATTAGTATATTCCGATTTATTTACATAATCCAATTCAATTGGTTATCATCACTGCCGTCAGTCTGACCTCTGAATGACCTTCGAACCAAAGGTAACGCCAAACGGTTTGCGTTACACCTTAAGAACAAACGGTCTTTTGTACTTGAAATGCAGAATCCGCTTATCAAACTTTCATGGCTAAAAATAAACTTCTACTCCCTTCGTTCAAGGAGAATTTCAACTAAACGTTAGGATTAGTTCGATAGAGTTACCGCGATACGTGCCACAACTGTGGTTTCGGGGATACGTGTGAAAAACATACACGGATTAAATTGCCTGTCACTGCCACTGTTTTATACATATAGCAGTCTAGTTGTTCTGCATATCGGATTTCGCTTAGTTGACTCCCATATTTCGATTCTCGAAAGAGCCGATTTATTGCCGTGGTTTGCAGCATGAACTATGCAGCCCAAAGGACAGTCAACTAATTGGTACCGATCGATTTATGAGTTCGGAAGCGAATAATCATCAGACTGAGTAGACTGACAGACGGACAGCTGGCGTATTCATGTGTGTGTGTGCGTGTTGGTGGGTTCAAGAGCGCGTGTGGTACGGCAGTGCATCCAAAAACAGCCCAAAGCCTAGTTAGTTCAGGGTATTCTCTCGGTTTTCAGGTGGTCGAAAAGCGGCTCCTTCTGCGGTTGGTGATGTGGGTAGTGTGTTGTATAGGAAAACTAACGGCATTCAACTTGACTGGGTTCCATGGGACGACCTACTATGCGCAATCAGACTGATTGGGTCTGTTAGGACCCTAACCCCCAACTGCGTGTGATTTGTTTGATAAGCGGTAAAGGAGATAAAATATAGATGAGCAGAGGTTATGGAAAGCCGGTGACCTTACTACAAGGTATTGCAGTAGTCCAGGTGTGACAGTTCTTCATAAGGTATTAGGGAAGCGTACTTAGCATCGTGTTCATCTAACTCTGGTCATTGATTGGGTGGTTCCTGGTCTGTTCACCGAGCTTGGCAATTGATTTGAAAACGTTTCGTCACCATTTGAGGAGACATCTTCATTGCGCCGTTGGGTGGGTAGTCCCCCTTTTCATGCTTACGTTTATATAGTTTACAAAGAGCAGCCTTGGGCTGTAACCTGATTGGTCATTGATCAAAATTGCACCTGGATTCTGATTGGCCCAGTCATAATCTGTATTGCGTTGTGGTTTGCATTCGTTGCTTTCTACGGCTAAACCACTTTTGCACGATGGACAACAATTTCAACAGTAGCGTGGCCGTAGAAAGCAAGAAATGCAAACCACAAAGCAACACAGATTGTGATTGGGCCAATCAGAACCCAGTTGCGATGGTTTTCAATGGCCAATCAGATTACAGCTCAAAGCTGCTCTTTGTAAATTATATAAAAGCAAGCACGAAGAGACGGACTACCCATAAAACAGCGCACCAAAGATGTTTCCCCGAATGGTGGCGAAACGTTTTCAAATAAATTGCCAAGCTCGGTGAACAGATCAACAATCATCTGCTCCATTACCAATTAATGCACCCAGCACGTTATCTAACACTTTCTCTCCCCTTTGTTCCTAGGCAAGAAGCTAGTGCTTCTATTATTACTATCATTATTATTATGTTTAAACAAGCTATAGTAGAATAACTCCCCAGGTTTCTTCCGTTATATAGTTGCAAGCATCTATTCAGGATGACATTGCCTGTCATTCTTCTGAAGCCTTGTTTTTGTCTCAGACAGCTGCCTGTCAGTTGTAGTCTGTTTCATTCGTGACACTGTACTAAGAAAGCCACAGGGGTTAAGGAGACGCAACCAAATGATGTGATAATTGTGAATTTGAAAGTGAACAGTACAGTCAATAAACACCCTCCCAATATATAGGAGCCCTCTTACTCCAAAGAGGAAGTTAGTATAAAAAGCCAGAACATCGCCAATCGAGAAAATTCGATCATAAGCTACTCCTCATTAGTGGACAAGAAACGCCCTTTTTTGGGAAGTAAACTTTAAATAAGCAATCAATCTAGGTAATTTACAGGCTGGTTTTGTGTTTCGGTTTTCATTTACGGGCGTCTATGTCCGACTGGAATGAAACAGCGCTGGAAACTAGAATCCGCCATCGGGCAAGCCTAAAACAACCATCTTGCTACCACCGGGAGATAAGGTGAGTTTTGCCTGAATGGCAAACTTCACCCGGGAGAAGTGGTTTAGCTTTCATATGTGGGTGAGAATATCTCTTACTGTACGGAGTGATTCCAGTGCGTGGTTCCGGTCACACCCACTTTCGAGAACGTCTTTGATGCGTGTATGAGCTGGTGTTCGCAACATTTGACGGAAAGACCACTTCCTATCCAGTGCCCGTAACACCTGTGCCTTTCGTCCCCGGACTACCGGGTGTCTGTGACTGACTGTGAGTTTGTTTTTCAAAAGGGGCATTCAGACTACGGTGCTTATAATACGTTTTCATATCGCAAATCCTTGTACAGATGTAGCAGACTGCCTCATTTCGTGACAAATGTATTCCCCATACAGCTCCAGTAACGGGTTCGTAGGTTGTCGGGATCCGAACGAATCTCACCTTGTGACGTTCTTCAACAAAATAGCAAGTTAATTCAGACGATTTGCTGTCTGAAAGATTGAAATAGTTTCCCAACGGAGGCAATACAGTACTTTAAATTGGTGTTGGCAGTTACTAGTAGTATGGCTCCGACATGATTGAAGATTATTCATTGATAACTGGTGAACAGTCTTCATCCTCAGTTGTTGAACTATCAATCATTCCCAAAGGACATGGTCTGCCGGGGCGTTACTATATCCCATACTGTTTTCTTAGTTAAGTAAGTGAAGAAGCTTTTTTTGGCTTGCAAACACTTTTATGGGAGCCATAAGAGCGCTACCGGGAGGTGATTTTCGCCAGTTTCGAATGAATACCCAGCCCATGCATTCGAGTAGCGTTATATCAAGCTCTACATTCCTTTATCACAATATAAACAAAGGATGTGAATCCTTCTCCGACATTTTCGAGGTGCGCGATATGATTGAGTTGAAATCAGGCCGAGAGAGCTCCTTCTCACACTGCCAACGATCGATAGATGGTTCCGAATGAGACTTAATCACAAAACGACTGGACTTTCCATCTGAGAAGTCGTCACTCAAGCAACAAGTTAGCACTTGACCACGTGGTGTAAATTCCGTAATTAGAGGTTGAGTAGCGCTACATCCCGTCTAAGTGCGAGTTAATCACATTGTCGATCAATGGCTCTAGGCCAGACGGCTGACTGTCCATTCCACAAACAGTGAGGTCGTGGGTTCCGAAACCCCTAGATTTGTGTGAGATGGTTAATCCTGACGGCCTACAATAAGGATGAAACAACTACAATGCTTGTCGGCTTTTCAACCTAGATTGGCTTCACTCATGGAATGAAATCTTCATTGAGAGAGCTCCGAATTTTCAAGTTTTTTTTTTAATTTTTCAAATGTTCTGCATTGATCAGCTTAGTTTTATGGCCTCAATACTTCCAAACTAACAGCCAGTATTCAGTTTCGTCAATCGGTAGGTCAGTTGATAAATGCGCGGCGAGAAGCGCCTTCACTAGTCAGAAAGTTGGGGTTTTAACATGCGAAGTTATGAATTAATGCGACAAAAATCACTGCGATACCGCCGGTACCAATGAAACAGTCTTTTCCTTGGGGCTGATCGCATCTCTGTCTGCCTAGAGGTAATCAGACAGGGTTTGCAGCTCTCTTATAAATTTTAGCCAAACACATACACAATAAGGTTTCACGTCAAAACCAGAACTTTATATCATCCAGTCTTTTCGTCTTTTAATCGTCTCGTCCAACTTTGATCACACCGGTTTGCCTTTTGAAGACCAACTATTCATTAAGAATGGAATATCACAGGGTGGGCGCAAAGTTTTTGAAGATCGTACATATAATATCCTTGTTGGCTTTGTGCATTACTTCGAAAACAATTCGAGGATCTTTCCAAAGTCGCTAGGTGAATAAACCCTGAAAATCTCCCCATATTTCCAGTTGAAGCAGTACATGGAAGTATGAGCTAAATTCAGCATCATTCATACAGCAAATGATGACTGTCTCTGAATTATTTGATCATCGATTTAATGGTGTCTCCTCAGTGCGAGGCCAAAAACTGTTTAACCAATCAGAGTCTAATACATCAGCTTGTTAGAAAGGGATCGATATTCAGGCGTGGAGATTGACTTAACCTTAATTAGTTTAGCCAGTACAGCTTGTGAAACACCAACATCTTCCATTTTTATCACCTACTGCTGCAGACGATGTCTCATCTTCACGCCTACCAAGCGTCTCTAGAGCATTTTCGCTTCAGCCACAAAAACACAGGTTCTTGTTCTCTCTTGAAGAGCAACTGTTAAGGACATTTCTTTTCAGGTGTCCAGTGATGGCACTCGACAAACCTTACCGGTTTCACTGCACGGACTAAACATTTGATTCAGGGACACTTTCCCGGTATGCATTGTGTGTCTTGTTATCCACTGACGCGGAACAGTAACTATTCATGTTGACCTCAACTAACTCTTCAAGTGCGCTTCTTCCACGTATGAACGGCCATGTCCAAAATCATCCAATGTATACATTTGGATGCAGGGTAAGTAGTCGGGTATGAATATAAACATAAAATTCAAAGCAAATCAAGTCACTTAACCTGGAAGGTGAAAAAAATCGGGTGCACCTTTAACCAAGGCAAGCCGACAGCAGCGCGAGCGACTTCTGTCAATCATGCGAGGAGATTTTATCAGACTGAATGATTTCGATTGGTTCAGGCTGCGCAGTTAGCTGCAATCTGTCACATCCGTCCATCTCCCGTTGAATCCCCGGCACCACCACTCGATGCCCACTGAATGTGCCCACTAATATCTGTCCGTCAATAGAGTGACTTTTTACAAACCCTGTCAACATACAGTTTCTGTTTGTTAACTCATCGGTAGGTGAGATTGAAAGCTAATCAGGATCACTAACACTCGTGTGCGTGCATGCACATGCACACAAGCCGATTTGTCTCTGGTAAAACTGGTGGAGAATCATTGTTTTGATTGACAAAATCCCTGGTGCCCGACCTTGCGCGTCACGCCTTCCGTATACATTGGGATGTTGGCAAGGTATAGTGTGCGCAGAGGGAGGGGGATGGGCCGATGAGTGAGTCATACGGAAGGGTCATTCATCAACGATGTTAAACAAAACGCTTGGGTGCACCAGGTTTAATCTTTTTTTCCAGTAAATGGACTTTGTTTATAACGGTACAACTTTGACTCAGTGCCCAGATTCGCTAGGGTGACAACTAACGACGGTCCACAACGCTGGACCAGCCTGGTGTTCCAAGAAGCTCCATAACATTTGCTAGGTTAGTTTTGAGAATTTCGCTACTGGCTGATCAAGATAGACAGGATTGTCCGCTGTTAGTCCGTAAAGACTGAGGCTGAAGCA
This sequence comes from Clonorchis sinensis, assembly GCA_003604175.2. NCBI lineage: Eukaryota > Metazoa > Platyhelminthes > Trematoda > Opisthorchiida > Opisthorchiidae > Clonorchis > Clonorchis sinensis. The sequence goes on from CM030369.1 coordinate 211,804,348, forward strand.
GGCGTTTTTCTGTTTGGGCGGAGACAAACATTTTGTTGCTTCAAAATACGAGCCTCGTACAAATACACATGCGTCGTTCTACCATTTTGTACATTCAGTCAAGGTGTTGGAACTTTCATTCTAAACTCACAAATAGAATGAATTTTCATGAGAACTACTCGTTCAGCAAAACGTCGTACAAAAAAACTGGATTCATCAAGACGGCAGTTAGCTAAGAACAATTATCGACCGAGAGATTCCCCATCAAACCAAAACTCAGCTAAAACACACTGGACTAAAGCAATTTACCAATCTAGATCACACTTTTATTTGATGGATTTGTGAGTTGACGAAATCACCGGGATTGTGTACCACGAAAACTAACGACCAATGATATTCAATTAAAGCAGCATATTGACGCTGGCCAGTCGTGATCAATGATTGTTTTAGAAAAAAATGTAGACATACGAACTTAGTAAATTCTACAAAAACGCCAGCCGTTTTTAATTTCATCTTTCGAGACAACAGTGACGATAGGATAGCATCCGGTAAGTATTGTTTTTCCGTTCTTTTCCGATGGGAACACTTTAGCGTGGAATAGGAAGGGGCAGCAAGTTCTTCAGTGAAATCATGCATCTCCAGGTCCAGGAATTCCTGCATAATCGTCATCATCATCGACAGCCTGACATCAGTGTTCAACATCGCTGCTTCGCTGCCGTACGACGATGATTAATTTAAAGGCCTCATTGTGGAGAAAAGAATAAAGGCGGACGAGGAAGGGACTTAGTGCTAGCTTACTACAATCACACCGAGATGCCTATACCCCCAAACACTCATTCAGGTAATCTGGATAGGAACTGACAACAAGATCACCACTGACATCGGTTAACAACCATATCTTGCAGTGACTCCAAGCAGGCGCACAGAGGATCACGCGTTCCCCATCTTGGAAAGCGAGTAGCACCGACAGCACCCAAACGTCCTACCCAAAAATAAGACATGTTTAGGAGTTTGCTCACTCTGAAGCTTATTTGTGTTTATTCTCAATACCTGAAAGTTTGTCCGCTACTCTATTCAGACCTCTCATCATACTGCTGGGGTTGGAATTTGTCTAGGGATTGTTGAACTCAGATTGCTACGGACACTCCTTGTAGCTTGTTCAAAGTCAACTGGATTTCGCCAAAGCTCTGTCAGAACTCTTGATGATTTCATTAACTTTCATTCTTATGACGGAAAACCACCTCAAACGGGGTTTTCACTGAATTCTAAGCTTCCGTCCAGAAAATTCAAACTTATCCCACCTGAAATCCGTCAGCTGTCTGAGTATAAAATTAGAACATTCTGTATGCGAAGAATGTTTCATTTCATGGCAGATCAGTTTGCGATGAGTAGCATCTCAGAAATTTTCCCAGACGGTGTAGTATGAGATGTACAATCTGGCAGTTATTCTCCTTAAGTTAGACCGGGCTGATAAGAATCTGGACCAGAATAGAGTGAATGAAATCGGAATACACATTTGTCGGGGGCTTTAAATGGACGGAAATCGATTATACGAGATACCATGCCAATTGCAGAGGAAGGTAAAGGTGGACTGACTGTTAACTGAAGCTATTCAAGGGAGCTGGGGAGAACGGAGGGATGCAATGCGGTTGGCGTCACGTGCAAATCCATAGTGGATGAAGGGTTTCCGGTGAAAACCAAACGCACAGTTTCGCGCATACACACTGTCAACGGGACATAGACTAATTTATTTAACGGTCTGTAGCCTAGGATGCTGGTCGGATTCGACGGCAGGATTGGAGTGTCACCCAGGTATTGAACAGTTATCTGTACCATATTTCATTTACGAAAGTCACAACAATCGAGGGTGGGCAAAGTCGGGCAAGGAATACAAACCTGCGACCCCTCGTGTGCCGGTTACAGCCGCTGGCCAGCATAATACATAAGCATTTGGGCTATAAATAAATGAACCACATTTCTGGTTGAGAAGCCAGTAGCTGAGAATTTTCGGGGTGTCTATTGAACGCGTTACAGAACTCCTACGATGTGCTAGAAGTTTGCATTTCTGGGAGAACTAGTCAACCACAGTGCTATTCGAACGCTCGAGTTCGAATAGCTAGGTGTTCAACCCCTGGCCTGAAGGTCTTGGCTTCGATGCTCTCTGAGTTTTGTGAGATGCGCACTGCTGATGATCCCCAATAAGGATAAGATGGCTGTGCGGTGCTTCGTTCGGCGTAGGTCGGCCTCACTGCCAGGAAGAAATCTCATTTCAAAGCTACAAAATCTCCTGCAAGCCACAACCTCACTGGATTCCTAGAAGGGTTTGAAGATGCTGCGTCGGCAAGTATGGAGATGAGGGAAATATGAGCTTACCAGTAACAACGAGGCGATAGGTGTAGTTCAAACTCCCGCCGATGTTTGAGACCTGGCAAGTGTAGTGTCCCGTGTGCTCGCGACCCACATGATCGATTGTAAGTATAGGTCCACGTGCACCTTGACTTGTCGTGATCCAGTCCGCGACAGTATTGCCCATAAACCAGCGGTAACGAATAGGCTCGGTTCCATCGGCTTCGCAGTTTAATTTGACCGTGGAACCAACTGGTTGTTCGACGGTTATCACTGGATTTTGTTTCAATAGCGGATCCAGAAAACAAGGAGCTGTACAAACAGAACAGACAACGAATTTATAGGATATTATTAAACACTGTTGATCATTGCTCAGGCGGAGTTGAAAATGTGCGTAAAACAAAATTACTGAGCTGTCAAATGACTCAAATTGACTAAAATATGTGCCTCTATCAATCGTCACCCTGGGGACTCCATTGGAGTCTGACAATTTACTCCGTCTCGTTATCGATTTTTACTTTTATCTACGTCGAACGTGGCGTTCCTAGGCATTGTGTACGGAGAGACACAGCCTGTGCAATCGAATGAGATATGGACAAAGTAAAACAAATAAGTATTTGGACTGGAGCTGAAAATAACGGTGGGATACGAAGGATGTTTGTAACCGCGATTTAACCGTTATCTGTGGAGTCTCCAACGTTTTCTTCATATTGATCAAACCCATTGGTGTGGAAGACCAGTCACTATCATCATCATCATCATCATCATCATCATCATCATCATCATCATCATCATCATCATCATCAGCTGTAAGAAACCGTGTACTTGTCTTACAGTGGTTGTAGCTGCCACAGTTTCGTTCCCCGATGATTTGGGGAGGTGAGGTAGGTAGCTGCACATTGGAGGCGCGAGCTGCGTAAATACACCACTGTCAATGAACTGTTAATTGAGGGAATTGGGAAGGGAGCTATGCATTGAAGGCAATAGCTTGGATGCACGAGAGCCACTGAGGGCGCGATTGGGCCATGTCTGACAATGTCTCTAAACATTGATGTGGCCCGTCTCGGGGTCCCCATCCAGGAAGACGGCAGTGACCAGCGCAGCTGAGTTTGCTGGTAATGGCTTTTATACTTCGCTGCCAAGTCACTGTTTGACCGCCTCTGGCTCGTTTCCACCCTTCACGTGGTTGTGCGAAAGGAACCCTTCGAGGAAGTCGGTCGACCAGTCACCAGCTGACTACGTTCGCATGTATCTCTTTCGGTTAACAAAAAAGCCAACCTACGTAGCGTTTTATTCTATCGACCAGGTGAACGCACTCAACACATGTTCATCGTATGCATACACTGAGTAGGCCGCACTGGGTTATGATCAATAAGGACCCAGTATGGAGGACAACAGTTCTCAAACGAGTGTTTTGGTGCGTTTGAATATGCTACGAAAGAGCGAGTGAGATGGGATTCACCCTAGTCAACCGGTAACAGTAATCTAATTCATAAATGAAGGTGAAACCTGTTTGTGACGACGACCTTCGCAACAGCATAACCCCAATCTATTTCACTAAGGGCTGGCTGGATAGACTGGTCTCGTTAGTAGCCGCCTAGTTTACATCGATATGGATTTAGATATCTGTCTTAAGTTTAGGGTTGAAATGTCATTTTGAATCTAATGTTCACACACAAATGCACAAATGCCGAGTTCCATTACTATTTTAAGGCAAAAATTACAGGAGTTCTATCAGTTATGCGTAGTTAGTTTAAAGCCTCACTTTAAATTGGAGTAATTTTCCGTCTGTTCTGGTGCGACTAGTCTGCTTGGTTCACACTAAAAATAATGACAATGAACTGGAGTTTTGCTATCCACATTTGAAAGCATCGATCGGGGCAACCAAGAAACTTACCTGATAGTCGTCCGAGTTGTCGAACTAATGCACCGCATAGCTTAAGTGTGATTTCTTTCAACAGTTTACAGATGAAGGGCGTTCATCCTGCGCTGGCATTTCAGAACTGAGGTCACACTCTCGACGTGTGTACCGCTGATGGGCTATGACAAGTGTAGGACTCGGTTCTGTTTTACGGTGGACTAATCGATATAATCTCGTTAGGGCAGGAGAACTGTTCGGGAAACTGTGAGGTGAATGAAGTTGTTCAGTGACCAATCTACGTTTATCATGTCAAGATAAATGGCTATAATGTTTCTAATCCCTTCCGAACTCAGCCCTTTATTAATGAAGACAACTCGGAATGATGAGTATTTGCGCGTTCAGGTTTTACGACGGGTTTTATAACCGAACAAAACGGGGAACTGCTGATACTTTGCGCACCATAGGCACCCGAATACGGCATCGTGCTTGTTCGAACTCCCGTCAATCGTTTCATCTCCCAATGTAAAGATTGTTCTGCACTTTCGGTAAATGAAACTTCCAGCTTAATTAGCTCATGTGAAGTCGAGAAGAGACTGGTGGCCCCGATTCATCCGGACTGACAGACTTCTAGTATAGTACTGTCTGCTGAGGATGCATACAAAAGGTGTCACTAACGTCTAGTGCGACCTGGCAGATTAACCTGGGTTATTTGCCCACTGTGAATCAAACTAATGAAACACTCACATGGGATTTGCTTCATTGCTATAATGACACCAGAGAATCTCTTTCACATCCCAGCGACCCGTTAGGTGTATTGCTTTTGGGGTAAACGATAGTTGGTGGGACACATTGCGTCATGAGGATGCCTGATGGATAAGCAGTCTTTGATTTGACACTGAGGTCTCAGGTCACGTGAAAACTGTCCACTGTTTAGCAGATTTGTTTATCTTTGAATAGAAATGTTGTATCATTCGGCTACCTCAGCTATTTCCGACATAAGTTCATCCCTGTTGAACACCATCATTTTCTGCACTCTTATTCAAACTGTACACAAATGCAGCTTATGGGGTTCAGGAAATGGTTTTTAAGCTCGCCTAAAATTAAGAATGGAAACTGTGGGAATTCAAGCCAGCGAAAATCAAGAGTGCTGGTAGAAATCCGGAAGCTAGTAGATGTCATCAGAGGAGAGCGAGCGGCACTCTGTAGTAGTGTGAAACCGTCAAGCGTAAGTTCACGTCTTTCAAGGAGTACAGCGGTCTGATTTGTAGCGTGGCATTAAGTCCGATGCAGCGGGAATTTCGATCTTGAGGCAGTGAACGCAGTCGTGAAGCGTTTCGTTCGGGTATTCTGTTAAGCTGCAACTACCCGATGGCTCCCGCGCACCTCTAAAACCTTCCACTTTGACTAAATATGGACGCCGCAAAAGGCTACTGTCCCTCTGTGAATCTCTGAAAACGGGATATGAACTCATGGTATCAAAATATCCATGTACAGATTAGTCTACAGGACCATACCGGTCCTTGCAGGAATCCACCCGTTTTTTTTTCGTGCGAATGCTTCCATTTACACAATCAAAATTTCCATTAGAAAGTTTAAGGATTTTGAGCAAATGTGACCCAGAAATTTGCACATGGTTTACAGGTTATTTGTTGATAGCAGGTGAGAGTTCCCCTTGACAGTTGCATCAGTTTCCAAAAGTTGAGAAAATGTCTTTGTTCAATCTGTTAGCTCTCTTGTTTCTTGGGTCATATTCTCATTCGTGTGGATGCATCGTTTGTACTAAACTGAGCAGATAGCCTGCCAAGGCAAACTTTCTGCACAGTAGCCGCCTAGCGGTAGCCGATTGTGAAAAGCATCTGAAAGATCTAATTACCAAGCGACTAACAGTTTAAAATACTTCCTCTTTAGACACACTGATCACGTGACCTGATCGAGGCGAACGGAAGACAGCTGATCCGTCCGTTGGAGGTTTCCTGTCTCACCAATGTCCAACCTGTCAAACGTGGCAGCCAGCTGATCGAACACCCGTAGCCCTGACAGGCAAGCCATCAAAAATGTGCCCGTTAGATGGGCAGAGATGATAGGTTACAGGTCGATGTGCTGTTAGAAATCGGTGATGTTGAGTTATCAGTTAGTTCGTTTGCGTGTCATGGACTACGATTTCGTTCAAAAGAAATAACGTTTTGATCATCAAGCTGGTATGCAGAGAGACGTTAAATACGAGCTTTTCATGTCGAGTTGGACGGGTGGACAGGTTGACGAGCGAAGAAGAAAAAAAGCAGTGGAGATAAACGAAATAATGCGGACCAAACCAATTGGGTGTGTAATCATAATGGACCAGAAGGGGAACAATGTGAATGACGCGTGAATGGTAAGGTGCATTCTGTTTGCTTTGTAGGCATCTGATAGGTTGTCAGAATGCAGACACTATTCCTGTCTGGCGTATTGCTTGGTCAGAGGGTTTGAAAGTGCGCGGATTCTTATATGTCGCATCGAATACAGATCTTGAATTGGGATATACATTGTAGAAAATTGTTTTAGCTGGCTTGCAAAGGAATCTAGCTCAAGGTGATATAAAATCGCAGATTGAAATGTCGACGTACCTTTGACATTCTGATGGGTTCTGGGTGTTGGAGCACATAGTAGGTTGGAGTCTGGATCTAAGAACAGATGTAAACAAAGGGGTGGCCGTGATTACCAAGTGAATGGCTAATTTTCTTCCAATTAAAGAAGCACCGCGAAATTTTCATGTTCGCTGCAAATTCTTACTCAAATGGGACTGGAAGCTGGAACAGTAGTTCCATAATAAGACCACTCCAAAGAGACACCAATCACATCAGTCAGTGTGAGACCCCCAACGAGATAGTGACATCTTAGGAGAGGCCAGGAGCCTCCGTAACCTAGAAAGTCAATCTTGCTAGAACAGTATACGCAAATCGGCGTGAAAATCAACATGTGAGTATTTTTGTACATCCATTTGTCTCAGTTAGTCATTGTGAAGCCACGAACTAAAATTGCAGAGTTTTGACGCAATAAACAGTTATAAGAATGCTCTCTTAACAAAAGTATTCAACCACACTTCTTTGCCACCGGGATACAGGTGTCATCAAGAAATACGCTGAGTCTGTCTATCCCCGCTATCCATCTACTCTAGCCTTGTCAGTGTTTGGGGGAGCTTACCTCGAACATGAACCTCAAAAGTAACCTCCCTCTTCCCGAATCCAGTGACTCCGGTACACGTGTACGTCCCCGAATCGGACACCTCCAACGGCACAGTGACTTCAAGCACTCGACGGTTCTGACTGAATCGGTAACGTGGATCTGAATCCAGTGTGTAATCAAGCCGGTCGCGTACGCGCCAGTGGTAAAGCACACCAGAAGCCTCATCATGTTGTATTGTATTGGTCCCCGATTCATCGAAGTCAGTCAAACTCCCGGATGAGGTGCTGTGAACGGGACATTCGAGCCTTAAGTGGTCTCCGATATTCAATCGAATCTGGTTGTTGTGATTAGCGACAATGGGAACATGTGTTTCAGCGCCACCTGCAGAGAAGGACAAGAAGAAGTAAGTGCCAGAGTGAATATGTCGTGTAGAATTTTGGAGCTGAGCAAACATCCAGTAGACTTTCGACCAAAAGTCGAAACGGCCAAAAAACACTTGGTCCCACAATAGAACTACGTCGTATAGAACGCCGGACAAACACCGGACTGCTAGAACCATCTATGCCAGATCTCATATCAGCTTTCTCGCTGTCCCGGGTGCGGACTGACAAGCGACAGCATCCATCCAGCCATCAAAAGTCGAATTAAACGGCTTCCGCACGAACAGCGTCCTCAAGGGGAAGTTGTTCGTAGGTCAGCTGCTTTTAATAATTGAGAATGACGTCGACTGGAAAGATGTATCACGAGGCGGCTACGGGCCATAAAAAAGCATGCACTGATCAGTCAGATCGCGAGAGCATCGGAATGGAGCATCCTTAGCTTAGTGCTTCTCGCATCATCACGAAGATTCTACAGTGTCCTTCCGGGAGATTCCGTGATAGCCCTGTAAATACGGTTACACTAATTTCTCCGGGTCTTCATAGGGGCTGTCCCAAGATATTGTGCCATGGTGGGCGGAACAACAAGCCAAGTACCGACATAGGAGTTCTAATACCGTCCGTAAGGTGCGACATAAGGATCCGAATATGGTAGTATTGTTTTTGCCCGCGTCATGCGAAGTCCGAGGTGATTTACGACTCCCCTGTCTAACAAAGAAGCGGTCAAATACTACTAACACTGCTAAGTAGTGTTAGCATATCAACAAAGGGTGCTAGAAGCTGGTCTGAATGGACCTGTGATGCCAACAAATGGACCACTGTATTGAGCGGGTCACGTGATTAAAAGTTAGACAATGTTCATAGCTTGTGAGTTACTGAATGTTGCTCCTGTTACTAATTTGTTACAGAACGAACATCCAACAACGAGCCTTGTCCGTAATGACAAATAATTCAATTGCTTAGTGCCTTCTACAAATCCAGGTCAGCTCGTGCTTAGAGCCGAGAGATGCTAAACATCGCCAGGAGGCACCTTGCCAAACTCGGGAAACATCGCGGGAATTAGTTATTTGAGTGATATGATATTCTGTTTGGACACACTCCAGCCACCCGAAGTGGGCAGACACTCGTTGATCAACGATGGTGTTTACCTCTTATTTGGAAATTTGCGGATTTAAGTCTCTTCTGTGTTCGGGAACTAAGGGATATTGATTACCTCTAGTGGAGAACACATCTGGTCTTTGAGGACGAGTGCAGAATGTGACCGAATTGATCGATTGAGGAGTAGACTCTTCTGACCGTATAACTATTAACAATTAACATCCAAATTGTCCACAGCCCCATTCTGTCTGACTCCAAGATTTGGCCGTCCCTGCTAGTTCCATGATGTATCGGCTCGACTCACTCTGCCACAACTGGTTTGTTCTTGCGATGACCAGACGTCTACCCACGATCTTATCCGCAAGCATTTCAACTTTCATCCATTTTCAACTCACAACAACCACGCCTACAGTCATCTTCTCACGCGAATTTATACTTAAGGACCGAGTAAAACCTCTTAACTGAAGTGCCCTCCAGCTCATGGGTGGGTGTTTGTGTGTCCAAGTTGGCCATAGCCATAGCTGATCTCAGCTGTATGCCACTTATCACGCACCAGGACATCACATCTCCGTGATGGCGGTCGGTCAAGCGACCACACAGTAGGAATAGTCATTTCGGAGGGTCCGATATCCTACTGAGGGGAACAATTTTCCCGCTGACCGCTGATTACTCCCCCTTATTCGCCTGGTCACCCTCCACATTTAATTTTCAACTCTGGTCCCGGTCAACCAGGACAAATACGTCACTGCATGAGGCTGGTCCAACTCAGCCGTGAGTTTGTTTTGCTTTAACATGAAAACCAATCAATTGAGGTAACGACAAATACCCTAATTTGGAATTCAATTTGGTTTTCACGGGGGACTCAAGTGGATCTCTCATTTATAATATTCTTCAACTGAATGTGCTGCACAAAGGCCGCCTCGTGTTTCAGTTGGTACGATATTCGAGATATCGCAGTATAATTTCATAAGGGAAACTACTCACAAGGTTGCTGGAGACTCTTCGACAGCCCATGACCGGTTCCGCCCTTCTTGGTGCTCATCACGTAGGCGCAGTTCCAGAATTTCCTTCAACCTTATCTTCTACTTGAACCCAAATTGGACTGACTGCGACAAATACACTCATTTGCCAATCAATTTGGTTTTCACGGGAGACGAGTGAATCTCTCGCTTATGGTGTTCTTCAAGTGAATGTGCCGCACACAGGCCGCCTCGAGCATCGTAAAAATACAATCACTGAGGTATCTTTCTGAGTTTCTAGATCCCTGAATTTCGATATGGCAATAAGTACCACATTCGTGGTCCGTTCGCATTTTCAATGCCTGTGTTTCACTTTCACTCCCATCAATTAATCTGCATGTTTACGCAACAACCTGTACCCCGAAGTCTTCCTGCATTATCATCAGTCGACTGGTTATTGGCCCGCTGACTAGGGTTAGAACGGAAGCGTAACTGTTTACAACGTTTACCTCCCGCGAAAAGTGCATTGGTTGTTCATCCGGTCAAGACGAACTCCATTAAAAGCACGCATCTAGTCAAACCATAACAGCTCAGAGAAATCAGCCAATTAGACTGGTGGAGCGCTGGTCGTTGTCCGTCCCACCGTTTTTGCGTAGCGAGCAATGAGTTTCACTGCCAAAGCACCGCTAAAACACCTTTCAAGTTTGAGTATTTATTTCTGACATGGTCTTCCTTTACCCATTGGTAGGTTTTCCGTAGTAACTGTTTTCCATTTTGAAAGCTTTACCATTACGGGTAGATTATTTTGCAAATGAGCGAATTTCGCTTTTTTCCACGCCTTTACGTTTGCCAGTTTCACTTGCAAATCAGTTCGCTCATTTGTGTATTCGCTGCTCACCGTAAACCAGCTTGGTCAAATTATTTACAGGTAATCGGAAACAAGTTAAACTGTTCTGAAATCGTTCTAATTACTCATTTTCTATTTCGAATTCGAACACAGTAAATCTCCTATTAGCGAACTACACTCATTCGCAAACCAATTTCTGATGCAATCAAGAAGCACAGTAGTTGATGCAATAAGCGAAACCACCAAGATGTCATCAATGGCTTCATGCGGATCGCTTCTGGGTACCACCCATCGTTGCTCTGAAGTCAGACAATGGATCTTGCCCTGCGCACAACGGCCACTTCCGCCGGCATTCGACAGATGAAACGTAAACTCCTTCTGAAAAAGACAGAATGCTGTTGAGTAAAAATCCTTCGGTTTCAGGCAGCTTCGGAATCCACCGGCTCGTTGATCCTGGGTGTAGCTTTAACGATCATGACGTATGTGCAGAATAGTAAGGAACTAGCGAACTACACTCATTTGCAAACAAACTTGGTTTCGACGAGAGACTCGCCTAGAACCCAGCTGGATCGCTCTTTTGTGATGTTTTTAGGCCAACACATGTTTCAGTGGGTACAATATTCGACATACCTGGATACATGTGTATACTTGTATCGATACATTTATAGACCACTTTATGTCACATGTACAAGATAAATTCGCCTCTGAATTCACATCTCACGACGTTTTTTCATTTATATATTGTCGCACAGAACGAGAAAATAGTGTTTGATATGCTCCCTGGTCAGACAAATTGATATGGTTTCATAAAGTAAAGATGATCAGAATCCATGAATGCCCCCCACTTCCAGAGTTTGAAATTTCTGCTTTCCTCGATAAAATCGCACTTCGCCAACAGGAAACCAGTTCCTGTTTAGCAGTTCGCCACTGTTCAGGACAGTGATAGAACATGAAAACTACATGAAAACCACATTTAGAGAGATCCTTACTTTTTATAGACGTAATGCACTACTAATAATTTTGCTGAAAATTTTTCGACAGTCCACAACCGGTTTCGCCCTTCTTTGTGTCATCAGATAGGCGCAGTCCTCGAGTTTCTCTCAACCTTAAAAAATTATAAGTGAGAGACTCAGCTGGGTTCCAGGTGAGTCTCCCGCAAGACCAAATTGGTTTGCAAATGAGTGTAGTTCGCTAGTTCCTTACTATTCTGCACATACGTCATGATCGTTAAAGCTACACCCAGGATCAACGAGCCGGTGGATTCCGAAGCTGCCTGAAACCGAAGGATTTTTACTCAACAGCATTCTGTCTTTTTCAGAAGGAGTTTACGTTTCATCTGTCGAATGCCGGCGGAAGTGGCCGTTGTGCGCAGGGCAAGATCCATTGTCTGACTTCAGAGCAACGATGGGTGGTACCCAGAAGCGATCCGCATGAAGCCATTGATGACATCTTGGTAGTTTCGCTTATTGCATCAACTACTGTGCTTCTTGATTGCATCAAGTGCAGTCGCTTCTTTTTACCATCGTATTGTCGGAAAGAAGCTCGTGAAGGTAAAGTCTGCTCGTTGGAAGAAAAAACTGCCATGCTGGAGTTCTTAAATCCGGTAAAAATTATGCTGCTGGTAGAGCTACCCCCTGTTTTTCACAGCTTGGTGACAGTCACCTAATCACTCTTTGTGTGTGGATCGCGTGCAAATTCAGAACAGTGAAGGGTCTTCTACTGCGTGACTATAATAGCACATCAGTTGTTAGCGATTCACACCCGAAACGGAAACTTTCAACCGGACTCATGTGCGCCTATTGTTACAGCGCTATGCATATCTCACTCAAAGTGAAGTTGAACCCATCCTGCCACCACTTCGTAACCTTACCATAACCCATCTCAGACACTTTTTCTGTTCTGGTGCGTGATTGACACCCCACCTTGGTACGTGACCGATTCTCCGACCTGTCTATCACGTGTTTACACTCAGTTGTTGAGCTTCCGGTTACCCGCATTTTACATCCAATGTCACCATCAGTCTTGCACTTCTGGGCATGTGTTCAGGTGGTCTACTAAAAAGTAAAAACACCGGTGGTGGTGGTTTTGTAGCACTCATCTGAGGCCAGCTGCCAATATTCGGGACGCCGCTCCATGGGCTCTCAAAGGAAGAAAAAGAGCAAAACTGACTTTTTTGAGTAAGGTATCGTAAAGCTGAATCAGTAGACAATATTAGTTTTTTATCAGTTTTCTGTTTCTTCTCCTCTGTGAGAGTTCCACGCACATAGTCGTCTCACAATTTGTGAACATCAAAACGTGATTTGGACGGAGCTATTTGCTCCAAGAGGGGATAAATTAGCACACCTACTCGTCCGCTATATATTTACTACTTGGTTGGCGACAACTCGCTTTTTTGTGTGTTCTGAAGCTTTTGCTGGAAGTTCAGGGGAAGCCAAACCAAATGGTTCGGATATCAACTAAATGAGATGTTTACCAGCAAGTTATTGTGAATCCGTTTGACTGTTGACGTCACCTGGGACACGCAAAAGAAGTTATTTTTCACAGAAGACCGATGGTGACTTCAATGAGCTCGATTAGGCAGTCTGACACAAGCGTCCATTCCCATGAATGGACCACATGATTATGAGAAATGGCTCCACTCCTACGTTGGATTTTGCGAAACGTAAAGCCCATCATTACAGCTCAAACGCGCCGCTTTGCCAAGAAGATGTACTGAGATACCTCGAATGTAGTACCAACCGATACACCAGGTGGCCTTTGCGCAGCAAATTCGGTTGAATAAGAAAACCATAAGCGCGAGATTTAGCTAGGGTTCAGGTGAGTCGTCCAGTACAACCATCTTGGTGTGAAAATGAGTGTAGTTGGCGAATTTTTGTACAATTTGGGTTCAAGTCGAGGGTTCAAGGTCGAGGGAAACTCGGGAACAGCACCTACCTAATGATACTCATGAAGGGTGCGACCGGTCGAAGAGATTTCAGCAACCTTATGAGTAGACTCATTCAGTAAAATGTACTGTGACATGCCAAATATCGGTCTCAAGTAGCAGTTTTGATTAGCGAAGTCCGTGAACCTCTTCACCGGTATCTGACGCAGTGCTGGTTAGAATACTTTTTTTAGCTTCTCCGCGTTTCGGCAGAAATGTTTTGTGAAGCCAAGATCATCACAAATGCACACCTTATATTGGGACAAGCTTCACAGAGGTTAATACGGTCGAGTAATCTTTTATTTGACAACAGCTCGCAAGTGACACAAATCCCTCGAGAATGTGCAGGTTGCTCGTAGATTGAGGAAGTCAGTTTTTCTTTTCTAACCAACATAATTTTACGTGTACCTAACAATCTGTTACCTTCTAGGATAGTGCTACCCATCGAATAGCTGGACAGGCATAACGGATGGGAAGCGGGTTTTTTTATCACAGGGAAAATTAAACCAGAAATATCACATCGCACCCAGAGTATCCAGGATGAGAAACACTGTTTATGTAAGTAAATAGAACCTTAGCGAAATGCACTCATTGGCTAATTGATTTGTTCTTTCGGGAGACTTACCTGGAACAAAGCTGAATAACTCGTTCGTGATGTTTTAAGAAACTGAATGTGCTGCACTAGGCCGCCTCAAGTTCCAGCTGGTTCAATATTCAAGACATTGCGTTACATGTACAGACGTACGAACATCGAGAAAGCACTGGAGTTCTGTTTCTTTTACAAACAACTCTGTCCTTTGTTCCCTGGTCCATGTGGGGTTCATTCTGAGGCAACTCACTGATAGGGTTACTGAAAACTCTTCAACAGCCCACATCCAGTTTCGCCATTCTGGCTAGATATCTAGCCAGAAAAGAACCTAAGGTTGACGGAAACTCGGAGACTGCGCCTACCTGGGGAGCCCCAAGAATGGCGAAACCGGTTGTAAGCTGTTGAAGAGTTTTCAGTAACCCTATCATTAGTGTATTACGTCTATGAGTGGAAGTACATACGAAAATTTTCTACCCAACATCCCCAATTCAACAAAGTGGTAATTCCTCAAGTGAACCCCTTCCGAACCGTGGTCACTGCCTTTGAGTTTCCCCCTCATCAACAGCAAAGCTTCAAACGCCTTTCTCTTTATGATCTCCCTCGGAGGATACTCATAGCTCACGTTTCTTTTTGGTAGTACTTACGAACTCTTCGGGACTCGGATAACTCCGCACGAGTTAACAAAGGGATACCGTGCTGCTTTGCGGTGGATGCATATCTAGTCTAGAAGACTACATCCTCAAGGAGTAGTATTACCAGTAGACCATCAAATTACAACTGGAAAATCTATTTTTAACAATACTATCTCACATAAACCTACTGTTCTGTGCTTAGATGAAGGCTAGATTGTGTGTGCGTAGTTGAACACGGAAACATAATCTCGAGTTTCCCAATAATCCCGATTTTTCGATTGAAAAAAACAAGTCCTTGATTGTCTGGCACTCGAGACGGATTATGTGAAAATCCTCTAGTACGGCTAAGCGAAACCAAATCGGATTACGCTCATTGTTCGAACAAGAAGCCTGACTAGTTGAGTTGACGTCATCTGAGGGAAAGTGGTATTGAGGCAATTGCTGAAAACGCGGCAAGCAGGACTCAACAGTAATCTAACATTCAACTGAGAAAAGCCAGATGAACGCACTGTTCGACGCAGCAATGGGAACTCAGTGCCATACAGCAAATTCAAATTCGGGCTGAGACTCCAGGCGTCCGGCAGCAAATGGGCCACAAACATGACCTATTCTGACGAGGCTGTCCATCCGTCACTTTGTGCTGGAAATAGCTCATGCACGCGTCTTGCAATTACCAGGACCGATCGGACTCATCACAACGCCAAAGTCAGTGTATTTCCAAGTCTAAGCTTTTATACCCCGGGGCAAGATTTTCTTACTTTTGTGTTCCTGACCGTTGATTTCTTTGTACCTCAGTATGTGAGTCAAGTTTCTCCGTAGATTGAAGCTCTCTTGTGCGGGTGTCTTTGGACGATTAAACGAACGGAAGATTCTCTTTCTCGTGGCAACTCAGTAGATTACGAATCTCCTAATAAATAACGTTGTACTGGTTAGTTTGTGCTGAAGAAAATCCCGAACGTTGCACGTCTAAACGGCTGGGGGATGATTTTCAAGGTGACATTAGTAGGTAAGATCAAACAACTGGAACGATATCAGAAACTGGCTATAAATGTAACTTGCCTGCGTTTGTTAACTTTGAATTTTAAAATCACGTTTTACCTTTTGAAATCCGTGTAAAACGGTGTAAAAGTACTATCAATGCAGATTTAATGTCGTTTTTGATCTGAAGGACATGAGGACCGAACTGTATCATTCTTGCCTCAGCTAATTTTTCCGTCATCACCACATTTGTTTACGATAACTCCGGTTTTTCAGGACCAGAGTTGAGGGGCTTTGTTACCCTTTTCCTGCGCGTTTCAATCGCTACTTGATATGAATAGTATTTCTTACCAAAGCCACCATCATTAACAACAATAACATACTAGTAATAAATACCGGCACTGAAATCCTGAAAGGCATATATATATACATATATATATACTTTTCTGTTTACTCAAATTTGCCATTCGATCGATCATCACCCCAATCCAGCTCGTGGGAATTCCTTGAAAACCTCAGTTCCTAAGAAAGGTTCATTTCTTAAAAAGTTGGAAAGATGAAAACAGCGAAAAAGAGTTTTATCCGGGTTTTCTAGTATTCACAGTAAACGATAACGCTTTTACGTGGTTGGGCATAGCTCACGTGACAGACAGTTAACTGTAAGGTACGCAGCACCACCTAGAAAGTTGATGCGTTAAAAATACACATTAGTGCAAGGTTTGTAAAAATACACGCCAGCCCCTCTGAAAATTGAGATTTCCAAACCAAATGGATTGTTTATTTTTGAGGCCCACACACTGTCTTAGGTTTTTCATTTTCAAAGTATTTTTGTAACAGCAGCATGTCAGCGAGGCGGTCAAATGGTTGGATGAACAGCGATTTCAGAACCACTGTGTGGCACAGTAATAAGGTCGTCAGATAGAACAGGAACGTGAAATAAACCATGAAGATGGGATTAATGTGGCGGATCATGACATCCATGTTTTCGATAGTCCCTAAGTGCTACATTTTTTTCAACAAATATGAAATGGTTTGAGTGTTTTTGAACGTTGAGAAATTTTAGAGACTTCTGGCACACTTTCATTCATGTTTGACATGTTGAAATTAAGCCGTATCAATTTGTTTCGCCTATAATTACACGTTCATAGCGTCTGCTGGGATGTGACCGTATTCTAGTTGGCACTCAGCAATTCGGTTTTCAGGGCTGTCCTAATGAGAGTTATCGCGATCATATCATGAACAAATCTTATGTGCTGATAGCTTTCAACAAAAAGTCTGCTGTGAGTTTTTGGTGCCGAACTGGATTGTTCCACGTCTGGTCAGTTTGAAATTATTCTACTGGATTTTCGTGTTGCTTCTGGCCACTTGTGAAAATGCGATATCCGAGTACACAGTGTTGACGAAAAAAAACATGCCTGCTCGCGAACTCAAACCGCCCATCTCTCGCTTGCAGCACCAGGTAAGCCACCCAGAATGCTGCTCTCCAGTAAAAGTATGCAGCGGAACTTCGCACGTGGTTCACCACACCAGGTGGACCTCGGGTCAAAGAAAGACAGCACTACTTATGGCCATTTCAGTAGGCCGTAAGACTCAACTGTCCGGACACCTTAATGATATTAGTATAAACTTACATAGAGTGTTAGAAGGTTTGACAGGTTATGAAAATCCAAATTCCTAGTACCTGAAAAGTGAACGGCAAGGCATGTCTAGGATTGCAGTGAAAACAACGACCTCCTCATCATGTGAGTGTCAATCTTGGAAGTCTTTAATGGCGTTGACAGACAACTGGCAATCCTCTGGACAGGGCAATAGCGATACGTGTGAAGTCCAGGAGTCTAAGTGTGATGTGCAGCAGAGGTCTTTAGTGGCTCAGCTTGAAGTACCTGTCTGTTGGGCTGGAAATCTGTGTTTTACGTCCATCATATTACAAGCACTGGAAGTTTGCATTTTCGAAATTTCTCGACTCCTTCTAACTCTATATTAGTCAAATTCCTGAGAACTAATAAACTTTCTTGACTTTACTGTGACCGTGGTATTTCAAAGCCATGTAGTGTCCTCATACTGTCCAACCGAATAGACTCGGTGCTGCGTGCCGTTAAGTCTGTTTCAGTTCGCCAAATACTTGTGTTTATCAGTGATTAGGTCGTGTAATAACGAAGTGGACAAGGGACCTATGAAGGCCTCCGAACGACTGGTAATATAAAATCAATGTAACCAAACTTGTGTGTGATCCCGCCTCGACTGCGCTTATGTAGACAACAATATCGTACTGATGTGAACCGGTAGATGATGTTTCGTTCAACTCGACCATTCTCACGCTCGCTGCCAAGACACAATACTTGAACGATCTCAAGAACACCAGTGCGTTTTTCATTTGACCGCGTAAATCTCTGTTTTATGGTAAGGTCTACCAGCATCTGTTCTACTTCCTGTGTAGAAAAATGATTTGATTTACGATTAGTGGAGCGCGTCGTCAGATGCTGAACGACAGTCCAACACTAGAAGTAGCATGCCGCCCATAAGGTTGCTGAAAACTCTTCGACAGTCCATGACTGACTTTTCCCTTTTTACAGATAGTCAGATGAGCGCAGCCCCCATCAGCTGGATGCAGTTGAGTCTCCTGTCAAAACCAAATTAGTGTGTAAACGAGAGTATCTGTCGAAAGTTCAAAACTGCATCAGTGGCTACATACCTGTGTCATGTCCAATCAGTTTTCTTTTCGAATTTAAGCTAACTGCATTGAACCTAATAAGTTACTGAAGATTTCTGTTAGAGCTTCAAAACTGTTCAAACTAGTAGTGCACCCATTTGAGGTGTTCCTTCACTCAGCAGATACGGACATGCTGAGTTGGACAATATTGATGCATCGGCTCATTCCCGTGCAGTTGCTAAGACATCATTGATTGTATCCAAGGCTACAATTATTACTACATTTATTGCTGGGTTACTACTATTCTACAACGGACCACGGCTGTTTTTATTCCAGTACGTTAGATGCTCCTCCGCACTGAGCTACCCCCTAAGGAGGATTCTCCGGTATCTCCCCGAGAAATAATATCCTCCTGGGAGGTCTATCAGTCCGAACAGCATTAGGCACATTCTGCAGTGGGTCACTGTACTTTCGCTTGTGCTCGGACGTTTCAGGCAGTTGCGGTGAGGCTGCAGTGAGACTGTCATTCGCGTCGGAATTGAATGCACAGCCAAGTGCAAGACAGTGAATCCACATAATGATCGTCAGCCTCCATCAACTGAGTTTTTCTATCTGGGTAAAATCGAATGGGAACCACTAGAAGAACTAATCCATCTTTTGTTGACAGTTTGATATAGCTCAGTGTTTAAGACGAGAAAGTACTGGCCAGAACCTGGCCTGAACCCAATCACGGCACCTCGACTGTTCCTGTGTAGAGCGTATCTCCGTCCAAGTGTGTTTAGAAGCTACGCACAGAATGGGTGCCACGGTCGAACGATTAATTTCTGTTGTTCTGTTGATAGCATGGTACAATTAATGGCATCCCATGAGGATTCATCATCTCATCCATCAGGTTCAACGCTTTTAGTCGGCATTGCCCCCAAAAGTGGTTCCCCGACCATGTCCAACGTTAACCTATAAGTCAATTTGTGTCCCGATAGAAGAGTTTTCTGTTGTCAGTAGTATTTATGAGTTGAACTGACAGTTCGTGAAATAAAACTGAATCAGTGGTACTGGGGCAGTTTCATCTGAGTTGTTTTCTCTTGGACAGTAGAGGGTATTGTTTCGATA
The DNA here is from genome assembly GCA_003604175.2 of Clonorchis sinensis. Taxonomy (NCBI): domain Eukaryota; kingdom Metazoa; phylum Platyhelminthes; class Trematoda; order Opisthorchiida; family Opisthorchiidae; genus Clonorchis; species Clonorchis sinensis. Next base: position 211,823,859 of record CM030369.1, read on the forward strand.
ATAGGTTATAGCGGGAAAAAAGCTGTCCCTCTTATGCAGGTTTTCCCCATTCAAAGGGCTTTCTCGATGGACGAGTACTGTAGTGGAGTAGTCAGAATCAACTTATCTGTTCGAACGTGCACGCTGAAACTGCTAACTACGAACTGACCGATTGATTTGGAAGTGCACGTTCAGTCCGATTAATCGGGTACGACCCCTGTTTGTACTTCACCTCGGGCACTTTTAAATTTGCCAAGACTAGGCTAGTAGTTCTTGGAATTATTGTCAAACGACCCCCTATGAACTTCTATAGATAGCTCAGGTAGTATAGATGATCGTTGGTTTGTTCGCTGAGCTGGGCAATTTCTTTGCAAACGTATCGATGGATCGGTGTTTGTGCCAACCCATCGCTTCACTCCACTACGCTCCCTAACAACGCACTGATGAAGTCCCCTCGATTGGTGATGAAACGTTTGCAATCAAATTGCCCAACTCAGCGAACAAACCAACGACCGTCTATATGAAGTGCCCCTTCAGCTTTGGACGATTCGACCAATTTGACCATTCAGTAGAACTCGAACCCACAATTGTACAACAATGATCGATTGTTTGCAAATGAAATCAATATTGACGAGGGAGGCGCAACTTTGGTTCATATGAATTCCTCGTCTATGGTATTCTTCACCGACCCCTTTGAGTAGTATCGTATTTCGACACCTTGAGTATCCTACCAACTGAAACATGAGACTACTTGTGTGTAGCCTATTCAGTTGACTAGTATATTTGGAAAATTCAGCCCAGTGTCACCTCGTCAAGTTTATTTGCAAATGAGTGTTCGTCACAACATATGTTCAACTTGATTTCCACTTAAGACATAAGAGTACCGGAAATCTGGGGACCAGGACTATCCACTGTTCGCAGTTTGAGGAGACTGGGAAGGTCACGTGTTCGAGACTCTCTGAAGTTTCGTGAGATGCGCACTGTTGATGATTTCCATTAGGGATGAAACAGTTGTTTAGTGCTTCACGGCTTTTCAGAATAGATTGGTTTCACTTGCAGGACGAAATCTCCAGTAAAACTATTTGACAGTGTTCATCGACCTAGTGAGTAGTCTTGTCATAAGGGAGAAGAAGCCGTCTTGACAACGACACCATTGCAGAGATGTTTGTGGACTTTCACGTGAGCTTTTTCACGCAGTTTGCTCCGGAACTGGGTCCCGCATGCTTGTGTCACACATGTGCACTCTCTCGAATATTATTTTTGAGCAAAAATGGTCAAACGAACAGATACGGACTGAAAGTGCATAGCCAACCAATCCGGTCAACCGACATTGCGACGAACTCCATCGATGCCCCCACCGATTACAATAAACTCGATGTACCTCTGACTAAAGCTGTGAGAGACGTAGAAACAATAAAGTTTTACGAAAAATAACGGGAGTTGAGAAAAATTGTGGTTTCTCCAATACACCTAGCCTCAACTCTTGCACCCGCTTTTAAAGAGCTTTCGGGAGGCAGTTTCTTGAGTGCTTCAATCAGAAACGCATAACGCTTCGTAGCACATTCGTCACCGTGCTGTTCCTGAGGCAATAACACAGACAGCAAATTATTTTGCTCACCTTCTTCTGCTTGATTTCCTCTCGAGTGTTGCCATGATTACAGGCGATAGAGCATGAAAATCACCTCCTAACGAATCTGACGGAAGAAAACCTACCCATAACATGAAGCGTTTGTGTTTAACAAGGCTGCCAAGTCTATAAATACCAGTCTGATTATGGTAAGTTCGTGCATCACGTAGGATAATTCCCTTGGGACTGTTTTGGATGCATCGGCAATCATGGCTGGAATGTCTGTTATATCATTTAATCAGAAAACCGCGGGTGCTCTCCCAGCGGCTGTATTGTGGCTATCTTCTATTCATCAAATGTGCCGTTCTTGTAGCAGCAGGGTGCCCGCACTACAGAGGGTGTGTGTGTGTGTGTGCATGTGCGTACCTGTTTCGTGCTGAGCTAGCGCGTTTGCGGTTGTTTGGCACTCCAAGAAGCCCTTGAAACATGAACAACAGTGTCCGAGATACACTTGTCTTGCGTGAGTGACAGAGCGTACGCGGACCACGCTCTCTGAGAGACACCACCCGCAGAGATCATCCCCAACTGGTGCTGGATGCAATGTCCATTCGCTACCTAACAAGATCACTCCACCCCCTTCACACACACAACGCTACCCTAGTTATGTGTATATTTTTTGCCCAGTGCCTTAGTAACTGTATTCGATTTTCTTGCAGATGCACAGGTCACCTATCTCCCACTGCTCGGTCTGGTACATCTAATGAGCGCACATGCACTCGACTAGCCTACCTAGACCGGATATGTCGATCAAACGCATGCGTAGGCACGCATGCATGTAGGAGCGTGCGGTCCACTAATGAGGCACAGCATGGCGTAAAGCGATGGCTTTTGCACAGTGGGGAGGAAATTTGTCAGTGTGGTACGGCAGGCAGCTGCTGACTGGGCAGCTCAGGACAAATGCGGTATCGGTTTTGATGTTTTTTTTACCAAAGCAGTTTTCAGTTGATTGTGAATTGTGATATTGCTTCTACCACAGCAGATCCCACGGTCATTTTTTGCTCAAATGATTTCTGAGAGATTGAGTTACCAAAGCAAATAATGGTTCCGCATGGAGGACTGTTTCTCGGCAAGTCTACGGGGATCGCTCTGTCAAGTTCACTGATGAGACAACTGATCACTGATTAGATCAGATATACGTGGGATTCTATGTCTTAGGAGAAGACTATTCTTGCCTATACTAGACTGGTATTTGTTACCGGATGGGTCGTTTATATCGAGCAACGCTGTTAGATACCGCCCGCACATAAGGGGCAATGCCACATGCAGTTTATACTGAGGTACGTAAGCATCCATTTGAACAGACGTTTCCCGGTTTAAGCCAGAAGGAATGAGGCTGGAGGATGAACAGGAGAGTTCAGTACATCGATAGTCTAACTGATGACCCATACTTGGTAATCCAAGTGAAGAAGAATGGAGTGAAGTGAAGAGTGAAGCTTTGCAGTGAAGACAAACCATCGTCTGACAGTTTTTATCGCTCAGTAGACGCATCCTAAATTCACACGTATGGCTTGTTGGTTCAAAACATTATTCAGCTTGGTGTACAAAAGGATGGTCACAAAAGGCAATTTTTAGCACCGCTGAACTATCAAAACTGTAGAGTACCCATGACAATAAGAAGGAACTTGGCTGACGCAGGTAGGAAGACCCCAGCAGCTGAACCCAATAGTGCTCGTTTCGGAAGGACTGGGAACTGTGCTGCTGGTAATCCGAACCAAGAGTGCATCAGCATTTTCTTCTGTAGTTAGTGTGTTACCCTTCAGAGGAAAATTATCACCGAAAGTCACTTCTACCATCATCGATGGTGCTAGAAGTCTGTCTTCTATGGTACTTTCCAAGGTTTAGGTCTGTTCGACGATGGACACCGTCGCTGGCCTAACTAACTGGTAACCTCAGACAGCTGAGGTGGTTCCGGTGAACTTACTTTACCTACCAAAGTTTTGTCGATGGATTTCCGCTGGTGGCTGAACAATCCATTGTGATTAGCCTAAATAAGAACACAGTCGCTTGGGAACCAGCTTGTTCGGCCTTTAGTTCGAGGAGTTCCAGTGGTGCCCTTGCGTCTTGCGCGCCTAAGCTCACTGGACCGAAGTTTGTAATCGTCAAACGAACGTACTCCTACCCTTTTGTGCCGTCTTGTTTCGCGTTTCCACTTTCCATTTCACGTCAGCAGGTTTTAAACTGTCGACCAATGTATCCAAATGTCGAAGCATTTGTTTCCAGCTTTCCATTTCTACGTATCCAGCTGACCACATAGGACTTTCTCCGAAATCCTGCTTGCTTCTACTGAGTAAGCATTTTTCATTCACCGCACACAGGAGAATCTGACCATCATAACGCGCCCGTCAAAGGACCTTTGTCTTTGGCACTTTTTTAGCCTAGTGAACTCGCAGTATCCACTTCAGGGGGTGCATGTCGACAGTGTTTCAATGCCGTACTACAGAACCGCTTGGTCTCCATTCGTAGGCTTCGGCTCCTCCACACCTGTTTCTAGAGTTTGCCAAAAAGCCACACTGGTCTTTGCAGTACGGGATCTGAGCTCACAGTCGATGGTCATGTCAGCAGACAGTGGTGCTTGCGGGCATGTTACAAAGGGAACCTGACCAAATACCCTAAGTGTATGGCTTGACAAGATGTGGTCTAGGACTGTATCACGGAATGACAAAACGTGATATGCTTGATTTATCAGTGCGCCATGGTTCAGAGTTACTTTTATGCGCAGGTCTACGCACCGACGCACCGCTACATCACTATACCTTGACTATATCAATTAGACCTGCGATGGAAACTTGTAACACGACTACTAAACAGTAAAGATTTAAACCATTACATCTGCAATCCGAGCAACCAAATTTCTTGCCCATGGCAAAAAGGAAACAGGGTTAGTTTTTCAGAGTGCCATTGGTTCCTACCAGGACGACGGGTTTCCTTGTTCACTTAAGAGAAGGAAAACTGAAAACGGGTTTTTGGTTCTTATGCAAGAAAGAACAAGCACGTGGTCATGGACCGGCCGATCAGCAAACCAAGTGGGATACAGGCCACGGCAATCTTAAAATCACATCGAGTTCCTTTTGTGGCGCAAAAGAAAAGCCCAAGCTGACTGGGTGACCTTAATAACACGTCAGTTTTGATAACGGAAAGAAATACCGAAAGCTGAGGTCAACTCAGCTTGATAACTTATGGTTGAAAAGGGGCAAAACGTCTGGCCGAACAACTAACCGATGGAATTCATTGCTGAAATTTATGTACAGCGCTCCGGAGTTCGGCTTTCTAGAGCTGATTCAAGAGTTACTGCTATCTAAAAACTAGCGAGAATGCTTGTTTAAACAAAATCCCATAGTTTACACCTAACTACGGAGGGCGCCGGATAGGCAAAACCGATAGGGATTGCAGCTCCGGATCATGTAGCTTTCTGAGTCCAGAACAAGGTCACACACATCACCGATGTACACTTACGAGTGCCCCTGTACTATAGGTCAACAAATTGATCAAACCCCATTGTTCACTATTTGGCTCAATGAACAAAGTGTTTGCCCATCAGTTCCCCGGGGTTGCTGAAACCAATCACTCAAAGCTTTTCCTGAATATCTAAGATAAACAGAATTAACTCCGAGGTAACCTTGGGCTTAGCTGTGATTTTATCGATCGACAGACTTGCAACCACCTGATTCACCCGTTTCGTACAAACAATGATCCCATAGTTTACACCTAACTACGGAGGGCGCCGGATAGGCAAAACCGATAGGGATTGCAGCTCCGGATCATGTAGCTTTCTGAGTCCAGAACAAGGTCACACACATCACCGATGTACACTTGCGAGTGCCCCTGTACTATAGGTGAACAAATTGATCTGACCCCATTGTTCACTATTTGGCTCAATGAACAAAGTGTTTGCCCATCAGTTCCCCGGGGTTGCTGAAACCAATCACTCAAAGCTTTTCCTGAATATCTAAGATAAACAGAATTAACTCCGAGGTAACCTTGGGCTTAGCTGTGATTTTATCGATCGACAGACTTGCAACCACCTGATTCACCCGTTTCGTACAATCAGAAACGCCACATTCCAGTTATCCCTAATTTGGCACTGATCATCATCATCAGAAACAGCAACATGAATGTAAACACTGATGCTTCCTTACCGTACAACCACAACGTTTTGGTACTGGAGTGCATAAGTCGAGGAAGTTCGGTCATCGAACCATCTTTCTGAATGCGTTGTTTGGCTTATTTCAGATTGCATAGTAAATGGGATTCAGATAAACATGTCATATAGATTTGAACAAGTATATTCATTTTTTGGCGAAGCACACTGGGTATTAGGCTTCTGGAAGACTTTCAGCAGTTTTTCGCTCCCCTCGAGGCTCATCAATACTTGGAGCTGCCGGTAACTTAATGTTCTATTGCTCAGCAGTTTAGTATTGACGGGAGACTCAGATGAAGCGCAGCTTAATGTCTTGTTTATGAAATTCGCCACAAGAAGGCCGTCTCAAGCTTTACTTAGTACGATATTCAAGATATCGCAGTGTGATTTTCTTTAGGAAATACTATTCGTAAGGTTACTGAAAACTTTTCGATGGCCGATAGACGCAATTTCCAGACTGAACACAATCGATAAAATACTCCTACTATTAGCGGAATACACACATTTGCAAACAAATTTGCTTTTTCGAGAGACTCAGCTGGAACCCAACTGAATCTATCGTTTATGATGTTTTACGCAACCGAATATGCTGCACCAGGCCGCCTCATGTTCCAGTTGCTACGATATTCGAGATATCGCGATACATGTATAGACTTAATACACTACTCATAAGGTTGCTGAAAATTCTTCGACAGCCCATGACCGGTTTCGCCCCTCTTGGGGCTCATCAAGTAGGCGCAGTTCCCGAGTTTCCGTCAACCTTATGTTCCACTTGGGACCAACTTGCACGAAATTAGCGAAATACAGTCATTTGCAAACAAACTTGGTTTCGACGAGAGACTCGCCTAGAACCCAGCTGGATCGCTCTTTTGTGATGTTTTTAGGCCAACACATGTTTCAGTGGGTACAATATTCGACATACCTGGATACATGTGTATACTTGTATCGATACATTTATAGACCACTTTATGTCACATGTAAAAGATAAATTCGCCTCTGAATTCACATCTCACGACGTTTTTTCGTTCATATATTGTCCCATAGAACGAGAAAATAGTGTTTGGTATGCTCCCTGGTCAGACAAATTGATATGGTTTCACAAACTAAAGATGATCAGAATCCGTGAAAGCTCCCATTTCCTTCTGGAAGTAGCATGTAATTCTTAGGCCATTCTCGAAATTCATGCGGTAAAAAGCACTAGTTAGTTCAACACGTCCGTTTAGGTTAGATATTTCACAGATGGTCTCGGTGTCTTCAGGAGACTTTTCATAGCTATTGACATTTCACCTAAGAAGCACTAACCATAACTTTCGGTCGCTTATTTGAAGAGATTTCAAAAAGCATCAATGTCGCTAGTTAATTGGTCTGATATGTTAACGACAGGCTCTGGCAGAAGAAAAACCTACTTCTTAGTTTCGGTTGACAAGTGGGGAAACTGATGTAGAGATGTGGGGAGGTAAGTTCGTCAGTCCTCACCACTGCTGGCGTAATTCCTCCTGGGTATGGCTGGCAGCGCTGCAAAACTGTGTCGATAGACTTATTGTTGTCAGCTTCTATTCAGAGTGTCTCAATGTGTGTTTAGAGGTGTAAGCACCTCACAATGGCTGTATAGGCTAGCAACGAGTCACTTCCCGATCCACTTTTAGTCTTTCGTTCAAATTAGGGTTTTCAAATAAATTATGACTGTTTAGCGGCGAGGCATCAATGTTGAACAGTAATGTTGTGTTGCCGATGCTGAGGATGACCACTTTCGGTAAAATTAGGTTCTTCAGCTTTTTTGAGTATGAAGATTCAGGCAGTGAAAGAGAGACAGTCGCGAAATTTCGAACTGAAACTTTCAGTTCCTCAAAATTCTAATAAAGCCTCTTCTGGACAGCAGGATGACGCTACAAAATGATTCATTGTGGCCGAACGAACTCCCGATTGTCGTCTCTGTAGGTGTGTTTTCACCGCAGGCAGTGTTGAAACCTGAACAAGTATCTAATTGGGGACTGACGACTTCGCTAATTAGCGTGAGCTCCGATGACGCTATTACACGTGCAACATCCAGGGTCGATTAATCCATCAGAAGGAAGGTTAAATCGACCCAGACAGGTAGACAAAAGACACGTGTTTCTCAAATTACCACTGCCCTCCAAACAGCTGCGTCACACCACTTTAGGTCACGATGTTGGCGGATCAGTCCAGGTGGACGATCGAAGTTGGTCGTGGATTCGGTCATTCATTCCAGCGTCTTTGAGCCACAAATTTTATTCTCCGGTTCTTCGTTGAATTGACTGTCTTGATAATTCGCCTTTTCAGATCAAAATCTCACTCTTCCGGGTTCTTGATTTGGTTTCTTTCTCCGCTGGTTTGTGAGTCCTCAGCATGTGCGGTACGGAACTCCACTGCAAGATATATAACAATAAGGTCTTCTTGCCTTCTAGCTTGTTCAGAATCGCATGATGCCATTTAGACATACAAATTGGTTGGCGATTACAATTACGCCGAACCAGGAGCAGTGAAAAAAAGCGAAAAGCCAGTGGTCAGACGGAGCACAAGCGCCCAAGGTTCAGTATGCTCTGGGCAAGGTTGAATAGCTGGATACTGGAGGTTTGTCATGTGCTCTCTGCATTATTCAATCGTAATGTTCACATGGAACGACGAGAAGATATGACCTTGATGTGCGAACTACCATCTAATACAGGTCGTCATTTCGTCTGACTGATGAAGGACCACAATGACGGAGGAAAGTAGCAGGCGTCGGAGAGGTTCAAGTATGATACTTTTACAGAATAGTTTCACACATTTATAAGACCGAGGTTAGAAGAGTTTCGGTGGATGTTTTTCTGACTATCTCGCCTTTAGTTAGCATCGTCAAGCATAAATGATTGAAATTAACCGTTTGTCTTACTCAAAATATCCGTATGTGATGACTTTGTTTGTGCTTAGAAATGACATTGTGTCCTTTGGATAAACAGTTGTGTCACAAGCAATGTAGAATTATAAGATCGATATGCTCATTTGAACAGATGTCTTAAACCAGAGGAGCACTGAAAAATCACTTGAGAAGTTTGTGTGTAGCCAAATTGCCTCAAGAAGACAAGCTGGAATATGGTTCGATACGAACCATTCAGCAAATTGTCAGTTAGTTCACTTTTGTGTTTACTGGTGTCCCGTTTGTTTTGTGATGGTAATTGGTAGTGTACTGAGCGTTTCTCGCGTCCTTTCCGAAGACTGCCGGCTCTCCTGGGTTGCGTCCACTGATTTGCAGGACTGTCACTGAAAAATGCGTACGGCATAACACCAACCAGTGGTGTAGAGGCTACGCCTCAGATTAACGGTTACAGACTACTGGAGACATCGAAAAGACTGCTAGGTGGGTTTCGTAGCGTACCTCTAGCTGGACTGTTACACCTTGTGAGGTATCCAAAATTTATGAGTTCAGTTTTGCTACGTGGCCAGTTGTTTTCTGGTCTGCAGAATAACTTCCATGTTACATGACAAAACAGAGAGGTACTCCATCACATGCTTCTTGTCCTTCACGTATCGTTGACGTTTCCATTTAGTTCTTCAGTCACACGAAACTTGTCATTTGTTTGTCATTGGAATTTCCTAATAATTCATCAAATGTTGTCGACAGGATTCGAACGTTACTAGGAGTCTCCGGCGTTACCAAGGTCTTTGTTGTGTACGCCAACCTGCATCACATGGCTAGGTTTTTCTAGCACCATCGTAGTAGATGATGTGGCGGTTAGTCGACTAACGCCATTATCATTTAAAGCGAATCTTGGTCATCGTCGCTGTTTGGTTGGGCAGCGCGCCGCACAAGATCTGTGCTAGAAGGTGAGTGTGAATGCGAAATCCACTCATTTGCACAAAAAATTGGTTTGGATGGGAGACAAACTTTGAACTGAGCTAAGTCTCTCGTTTAATAATATCATTAATGAGTGATTCACCTGGGTTCCAGGTGAGTCTCCCGTCAAAACCAGATTGGCATGCAAATGAGTGCAGTTCTCTAATTTCGTGCGATTTGGGTTTAAGTAGAATACAAGGTTGACGAAAACCGGGGACTGCGCTTACCTGGTGAGCCCCAAGAAGGGCGAAACCGGTCGTGGGCTGTCGAAGGGTTTTCAAAAACCTTTGGAGTAGTGCAATACGTCTATGAGTGTAGATGCATTTTATTCGGTTTCAAATGATGCTGCCAAACTTGTCGAAAAAACGATCGCGAAACATGACACCGTGAGTATGATGCTACCACAAATACTGCTTTTCGGATCACTGTGCCAGAATATCCGCTCTAAAAACTCAGTACATGGCTTGTGCTAAGAACGACCTGTTTATGAGTAAATGACCAGGATTTTTCGTAGGTATCTTTCCTATTCAATTTTTATTCGGCAGTTGCACAGATCTCAGCCTTCACTATACACCATTGCTATTTTGAGGTTGAAAACCTAGTCAAGGTAACCCCAGGCAAAACGTGTGTTTTTATCAGCATTAGGGCTATTCTGAATGAAGCACCTACTCACTAGCGTGGCCACAACCTTGCTTGCATTTAACAGCCAAGACAACTAATAACCTGATATTTAGCGTCCAGTGGTACTGTAGGACCGTAGCTACTGGCACCCAGTGTGTCAGATTCGTCCTTTTGTCTCAGTCTTTTCCTCGCGCGATTCCACAGCTTTTCCGACCTTTTCTTGAAACTGTGGATAAAAAGCGTCAGATCTTGGGGGTAAAGTATAATTTCACCGGAGACTACCACATGTCTGTCGTGTCTGACGTATGCTAAGAATGCTTAAAATTTTCTGTCAAACCGTGTACGACATTTGGTACCAATCGGCTGTAATCGTCAAATTATTCTGCAATCATAAGCGATCGTTGTTAACCGAGTTGGGGGGGTAAAAACCGCAGTTTTGTTCCCAACCGTTTGGCTCGAAATACAGCTGAAGACGATAATGGCCTGGAATTCTCCACAACAAACAAGGACGATTTTTTTTGTTTCCCAACTGATACATACTACTTTCTCAGGGTTGAATGAAAACCGTCTTCCGAAACTGCAAAGCAGTCCCATTTGTGGGTTTGCTTTTTGAATTCAGCTGTCCAAACAGGTCAGTTTCAGGAGGAAACAATGAGCTGCCCAACAACTCGAGTAGCCATTCATCAGCTAAGCATCTATCAATCTTGGTCTACTCGTGTCGACTTCATCATCCTTGTATTTTTTTCCTGGCCGATGAGCGATATGTGTGCGCTAAACTTGTGTTGTCGTGTTTTGTTTTCGTTTTTCGTTTATATGTATTGACAGACAGCAGACTAGCAGCCGGCTAGATTGGGGAGCTATCATCTCGAATATCAGAACGTGAGGAGAGCACCAGCCTGCTCCTAGGCACTTATTCATATCCGCACAAGCAAGCAAGCGCACATACACACACACAAACAGATGTATAGGAAAGAATTCCTAACTTATTCCATATATTGTATGTGGGTCATTCATCGGGAGCGAGAAACAAGCAAATATGTACCAGTCAGGCCAAATAAACATCGTGTCAACAAAAACCACCCATCAACAAACAACGCTTTCCCCCTTTTTTCCTGTGTGGGAACTATTCTGGAGAGTCCGGTAAACAACACTTGGAACTGGAGTAGATTACATCTGCGTGGTTGCTCACTTTTACAAACAGAACAATGTTTATCACAGCGGAAGCAAGGAAGTAAGGACGTGTTCCATTTCGAATTGTTTGCTGCATGAAACGGGCTTTTGAAGTACTCACAATGAGCACAGAGGAATGTCAGAGACGATTCTGAATTGGTCGGATGAACAAAACAGTGTGTTTTTGAGCTCCGAAACAACCTATATTCACGACCATGCCGTCCATCTGATATGCATTACTTGTACTGAATATGGGTGACCAACTTGATCACCGGAGTCCAACCCATGTACCCATCTATCTACCACTAAGTGTGAATTTGGGGAGTTTTCAATGAAGATTACTTTGCTGCCCCCGTTGTCCTGCTGTTCGTTCTTGTTGATGACACGAGGCCGCTTGCTCGTTAAGCACCAAATTAAACCACAGACCATTTGGCTTGACATCGGCTTAACATCAGTTGTATTCTCATGAGACCAAATATCACACTGCGCAGAGGCGAACGAATCCTCAAAAGTCGAATCACGCCAGGCTGTTCTCCCCCATCCCCAGAGAGAAGAAGGTGAACCTAACGCTTTTGTATAAAAGATACGAGAAGCAGGTGGTTTGTATGATTGAAGTGATTTACTAGAATTGGTCACCGTCATATGAACTTTAAACGACAGGAGGATCTGAGAACAGGCATCGTAAAATGCGTTTGGTTCGCGGAGTTTGTTAAAGTTAGCCAGGCGAAAACTACCAAGTGATGACGGTAGCACAATCTCGTTCACTGGGGCGAACAGTGAATACCCTTCACATGAAGAACAACAACTAACTTCTTGGCTATGAGTAGAATTCCACTGTAATGCGACGAAGAGATGCTTAGCAGACTTATGTCGGAACGAGAAGAGTGAGGAAAATTCTCCACTCCCTTTATATGCTGTTTGAAGTAGAGTTGAGTGTTGCTCACATTCCAGGATAATCGATGGGCTGAGTAAATTTTACTGCCCAGTATAGGAAAATTCATCCCCGACCTAGGTTTTGAAATCTCTCTGAAACTCTGGCTGAAAAGTGTTTATTTATCGAAATACATCCGTTTGTACACCAGCTTGTTCTTAATGAGGGACTCAGCTGAATCCCAGATGAATCTCTCGTTTGCGGTATTCTTCAGCTGAGTGCGCTGCACAAAGGCTGCCTCATATTTCATTTAATACAATATCCGAGTGCGCTGCACAAAGGCTGCCTCATATTGCATTTAATACAATATCTAAGATATCACAGTAGATTTTCTTGAAAGAAACTGCCGTAAAAGATATCTTATTGTGTTCAGCTCAACAGCGTCAATTTTCCTTTTCAGGTAAATAAATTTCACTAACTTTATAAAATCTGGCTTTCCAGATGGTTGACGGAAACGCGAAAACTGCGTTCCACGGTGAACCATAGCAAGGACAAAAGCGGTCGCCGCTGTGGAAGTTTTCTGCAACCTTATGAGCACTGATTCGCCAAGAAAAGTGTTCATTTATATTCCCAGATGCTAAGCAGCACGGTTTTCACCTTGTTTTAAGTCAGCTGATTAGCCCGGTCTACAAAACGGGTGGAATTTTCATGTGTGGAACTACGAGTGCTCATGAATTCCTCATTTCAACCCAAGAATTGGTTGACGAAATCCGCAACATGGTATTAGCGGATGGCCGATTATTGGTGGGCAGTTTTTCGGGAAAACTTAAGGTGTCCGGGGAACATGTTAGCATTACAATCCATGCGCAGCTAGGTCTCCGGAAGTCATCGGCCGGACGGTTCAGAAGCACGAGAAATGACACCTAGCGAACAATCTTAAGTCGATTTCGCAGCATTTACACTGAGACGATGCCAACTTTCTGAGACGATTACTTACTGTCGGTGACTTTCGGCTACATTACTAGGATCATGATGCTAACCACGGCCAATGCAATGGTAGTACTCGTGTTTTCCGACATCAGATGAATTCTAGACCCGAAAATCTTCAGGCCTGATCAGAGCCATCATTTTTCGGGATCAGGAAAGCATTGTTATGACGGATTAGCTTTCGAAGGGTCAAATTATCAACGCAGAATATGTTTGTAGCTATTTGCGCTCGTTAGAGTAAACCGTGAAATCAAAGTGGAGGGTGAACTTGTGGAGAGGGGTTATCTATTACCAAGACAACGCGCACACTCACAGAGCTCGCAAAACCACGAACGAAATCGCAGTTTTTGTCTAAATGACCCACCGGGCTCACCATATGTTGCGCTAACTCATTATTTTCGGTCCAACAACCCTAAAATAGCTCTAACAGGCTCAAGGTTTCAATGGTACACAGCTAGCTAAAGGAGTCGAACGGTGTTCAGCAACCATATCTCAATTATTTGTGCGATGATGCGTCAAGTGCACTGAACTGGGTAGGCGAGTATGCGGAGTAGATTGTAAGCTGCCATGTCATTTTCATCTAGGTCAGACCCAGCACCTCAAAGAACCCCCTCGTATTTGATAAAAAACATCCTGCTTCATATTGCTTTCACCTGGTCTTTCTAGTTCTTTGCAACACGAAAAAACAATAGAAAAAGAAGGAGAAAACCGTTGTCTGTCCCTGTTTCTATAGAAACGGGAGCAGAACGATCCAAGTGCGCAATATTTTCCGTCGCTATTGAACAGTTTTGGAATATTGAATCACGCGTCGGATTTGAAAAACCACAGCATGCTCCTCGGAAAAACAAACTAGTTTGCCTGCCTGACTTACTCCAGTACCAGTTCATCAATCTACCTACCACCCGTCCCGCAGTCTGACTGTACTTGACTGTTGAATTACCTCAGGTCACGTTTCTTGTTTGCAGAACGTGATAGTTATAGCCTCATCGACATGGTAAAAAGTCACTGTTGTGTTTGAGAAACTTTACTCTGAGTCGGTTCATAGGAACATATAAGAATTCCGTCACCAACACCTACGAAATTCATGAAGGAGACTTTCGAACTCTCCAAAAGAACATTTCGTTACAATCGCCCCTCTAAGCACAGACTACCCGCAAAAAGGGGCCAGAGTGCTCACTTCCGAGGATTGTTCTCCTAGTTGAACGAGCTAACAAGGACGAAGCCAGTCGTGGGCTGTTGTCGAATTTTCACCAACCTTATGAGTAGTGCATTAGATCCATGTATTGAACGATCTAATTTGCAAAAAAGCACTAAGGTTTGAAGAGCGGAGGCTTGTGGGAGGCTAGCAGCATTTATTGTACAAAACAAGGGATCATAGTTTAATCAGCATGTACTGTGTATGGAATTATGAAACATAGGCCTTGTTTTGGCCGTCTTGTTGACCTAATACGAGTCATGTGACAGGTAAACTGTCGACTGCAATTTCTGAAGATATTGAGCTGCAGTGCTACATAAATTGGAAATAGGGTTGCTTGCTTGGGAGTATCCGAGAACCCACCAAAATCTTTTTTCATGAAAGCATACTTTCTAAGCCAATAAATATAGTACTTTCCCTTGCAGTTCCGATAAACGACAGGTTGCACGGGTAACGATCTATTGTTTGAAGTGGATGGAGATAAAACTGGACCACTTTGCCTTGGAAGACGCATGGCAGAGAATAGCCTAGCATCTAAATCATCAACTTTGTTTGTCTACTTGGTTTTGTTCGTCTGCCTTTTCTGTTCTGGTGCTGATAGGTCGTTTTAGACCTTGAATCAGGGAAAATAAAGTAGTTCAATGGAAAAAGTAGACAGGATAGCACTTGCACACACATTTGTGCAAGTCATAGCGTCCTAAAACTTCATTTGTAAGTCACCCTGACCGACTGGCTGTGCTTTACGCTCTACGAGACTTTGCAATGATTCAACAGCCGTAACAAACATTCAGATAACAGAACGCCGTCATTTTCGTTACATACCCATAGTCAGGTGCATGCTGGCTCTTAGTTTAAGTTCCCAAGCCGCAGCCTGATTGGAGAAGGGTGGTATATGCGGCGTAATACAAACAGATTCGGGGACGAGATGTTTCGCCCTTTTCTTGACGACGCTTATTTCGGGGAAAATTCTGTTGAGGGGTAACTCCGGATTAGAGTGAGGAGAAAGCGGTCGAAATGCTCAAAGCCCCCTGCGGGATACAGCTTGCAGACCGATTGATTGGAAAATGCAAACACACTCACATTGCGATCAGACAAAAAAAATTCCTCAAAAACCAATACGAGAGTACTGCCAGTATTTCCAAAACTCTTCAGTAGAAGTCTCTCGTCGCACCCAATAAGCGCCACCTTGTGTTTCCTTTCACAGCAGCGGATTAGATCTGTCTGGCTGTAAAATTCTACTCCATGGTAGCCACAAATTTAAGTTTGTGAAGTGAACAGGTTCTATCCGGGGGGGAGAAATTATGCTAGGATCTTAGCCTTTACCCATAATCCGATAATGGACCGAAACCTATTGAAACACTGGGATCAGAACAAAACCTTTTACTGATGGATCGACAGTGCCATGATTTAGAAAAATGTATCGCAGCAATTAGATTGGCAGTAGCCTGTCTCGTGGAAACCGGACCCTAACCGCCAACCCGCCCACCCGTCCTTCTACCTGTCCATACTTCCACCTATTGCAGACAACAAAAGTTCACAATTGTACTGAACGTACAGACAAGGTAGCAAGGTTGGCCAGATTGTCACGTCAAGATAAGCGGTCCTGTCTTGATGGCTAACAGAGAATGATTGACGCTTGCCGTGCCATTACAGACCTCGCTTCTATTGGCAGCCGGGTATTCAATCGAACGTACGGTATTGTACACATGGACGTAAATGTACACACACACACACACACGTATGCACTAGGCAATTTCCCAATTGGGGTTTAGTTAAATAAGCTGTGTTTGAGAAACCATGGTCACACACACCCGGACTGGGGGGGGGGCGGGGAGAGGCTTCAACAGACGTTGTTGTTTGAAACAAAGAGTGAATGAGTGTCTGTGAGCGTGTGTGTACAATAGTCCACTTATAATGTTAACAAACTGGCAATGATAACATTGTGCCGAGGTTTGTGACCTGTTTCGTTGAGATATTGGGGTTGTCGGTCCAATAACCGAGAACAGCAGCTGAACCGGTGTGCTAGGTCTGACATATGGGCACCGCCCAAACACCCGCTATATTCTGAGGCTTCTGTCGGTTGTCTGGGCTATGTTGAAAACTCGGTTAGTAATACATGCTCTCACTCCATACGCGCAAGTGAGCAGTACTCATGTTATTGACCAGTATAATACATTGAAATCACTTCAGGCTGCCCACTATGAGTAATTTGACTTGTTTTGGCAGCGGAAAAAAGTAAAGCACGACTTCGTAAACACGTAGATGAGTGATGTAGGAAAGAACCTAGAATTGTGAGGAAGGCTCTTTCGCCGAGCACGACGTTTGTTAAAAAACGGGTGAGCAGTTTCCCATGAAACCGATAGGTATTCTGCCGCTACTTTCCTCAGGATACTGTTTCACCTGGAAGACGCCTTCACGCAAACTAAAAAGATGTAATCTATTTTGAAATCCGTAGCATTTTATGATCGATGGTAGTGAGCACGGTGCTATGTCAGATATAAGTGAAGTTGTCTATTCATGTTGACAATTTGACGTTTTTGAGAAGAACGATTAGATGCCTCGCTAATTAAGTCACGGATAACTCGAAAGTCAGTGAGCCAGGTGGTCTACCGGATACCCTCGTGGAAAGCATAGGACCAAGGCGGTTTTTGTTTCCGTCCGTTATAAATTAATCGCTCATACTCCACAGGACACTCCGCAAAATGTCACGCCATTCTGTTTACTGGAGGGCGAGATGGCCCAAGTGGTTAGAGCGCGAATTTACTGACCGGAAGGTCCGTGGTTCGAACCCCACCTCTGTATCTCGACTTCTCCTGTCTAGGCTTGGGCAACCTGGCAGTATCCCAGCCCTCGTGCCTCCTTCGGGTGGCATGGCAGTTAGGCACCGAAAGGGTGCTACAGCGGAACGATTTATTATTTTTATTTCTTTACTGGAGGTGGGTAACCACACCTCGTAAACCTCAAAAAAATACTCTGAAGTAAAACAACTGGTGGGAACCGTCTCAGAGAATGGGAAGATATTTCATTCTTTCCACAAACAGTAGGCATCGCTACCAGGCTAACTAAGAGACCACAAACTCAACGCCAAGATACTTCTGCAAAATGCCACGTAATAAGGCGCATTTTCAGCATTTTCGGTCACTCATTACGCTTGAAAGAACTTTCCTAGCCTTCAGGCTTCTGTCAACCAGTATCTTGCACTGAATCGACGGTACATCCATCCTGAATTTGGAAATGGTTTTGATGCAAGTAAAAGCTTGATTTACACGCTGACATACTTAAGGTTTTATCAGTCCAAATTTGAGCAACGGAAAAGATTACTCACAACCATAACCTATGGGCTATCGTAAGCCATTTAAGTACAACCATCTGCGCGCGCACACACACACACACAACAGCATCCTTGTCCAAACCTGGCCTCACTGATGCGTGCGTTCAGATTAACAGTTTCATTTAAGTAATCTCATGCGCTGACAACAGTTTTTATGGAAACAGCAATCAGTCTTCAGTGTCTGGAATTCAAGTGTTAACCACACAGGCTCTAATTGCATGAGTGCGTGTAAGCATTTCGTTAACGCGGTCCCGGTTTCCCTGACAATGCAATATCAGTTTAGCTCAACCCAACGGAAAAGCAAGCAGTGAGGTCTGATTAACCTGTCATAAAATCACTAGTTCGGAAAAAAGTCAGATTGACATGCCAGCCCAATGTCCATGTTTGTCAGGCTGTTGGACCAGCCCTCCCATTAAGTAGTATTAGCAAGTGAGACTGACCATGGGTGTGGTAGGAGAGTTTGTCAATAACTAATTAATTCTTTGGACTGCTCTAGTTAATGTCTGTACGGTTAGGGATCATCAAGACACACTCAAGATGAACCAAGTGTGTGAGAGACTATGTGGGTTAGTGAGAACGATGCAACATAAGTGGCAATTAACTTATCTGTTCGGACTGGTCACACCCTTGGGATGGTGTTGTATGTGATGTGGCTTGGAGCAGATAGACGGTTTGTTTGAGCTTATGTCAGACTTTTGCTGCCACACTGCTGTCTATGTCAACGATGGTGTTCATTGCCTACTTGCACTGAACACTGTCTGTGAATAACGCAGATTCCCAATGACCAGAACATTGAAAAAAGCTGAAAAATTGCAGACATATTCAAATGACTATCAACCCTACGTGGGGTGATTCCCTCCCCCCATGAGTACACATACTTAGAACAGTCCAAACTGGCCCCTTGAAAAGGAGGTTTCTTCATCGGGGGGTGAAAAGTTCGAAGTATATTGCGTGCCCTGTGTGGTAAGGTAGTAACGCTGCATTCAGCATCCCCGGAGGTGGGATAAGCTTTATGACTTCATCTGAAATATAAGTTCTAAATTACTTGATTGTTGCATACCAGCCAAATGCAGCACACTGGCCTTCATGGCCTATCATTTTAGTCACCACCACACACGGTTTTCAGTCTAGCCAAACTTGAGCAGAAACCATCAAACGTAAAAACAGTGACAAGCGTTGCGATCTTTCAATGGAGATCTTGTTGTGTAAGCAAAGCCAGTCTGTGCAGAAAATCCTAAAACCAGCGCACATAAGACTCTTCCTGATGCCAAAGCATCAGCGAAGTACATCTCACGAATCGCTAAGGGGATTCGGACTGGCAACCTCCCAAACGATACTCAGAAAAGAGACCGTCCAGTTGTCAGCTGCTGAGCAGCAGTTTGAGGGTATAGCGCCACTCATCCTTTACTCACGGGATTCACAGTACAGTGCTGACTGTTTCTTCGAAGGGAGTTGCCATGCCATAGTTCATTCAAACCCTCAGCTATATTACCCAAAATCGCTTTGCAAACGCGGATTGTTCAACTAAGGTCTCCTAGCTGACCAGATCTAGTGATTTTAACTTTTTTGGCGACACGGCGTATCCACGGGGTTCATCACTTGAAGCCGTAAAAGTAAACGTCTCCGTGAGAGAGAAGCACTGCATCTTAGAATTGTATCTCTCAAGAGGGTGTGCTCTCAGAATTGCCTGAAATCACTCTTCTAATGGAAGATTTCCCTCTCAAGTGGCACAAGAGGAATGTAACCCTGAGATCCCTCAAGATTCGGTTAATGAGGGTTACAACCGAAATCCAGTATGGACCACAAAGTAGGGTACTTATTCACAAAAACGTACTTAAACATAGAAACAGAAATAGCTTGAAAAATTGATCATAGATTCGTCTGCTTTTGGAAAGGCAGTTTTTCATCTGTGTCAGTCATTGTAGATAATCGTCCTAGAAGGAAATAACCATCCTAAAGTATTCGGTGGCGTAGTTTACAGTAATCCTTCAAGTGAGACTTTTAGAAGCGAGGGTTTTTCGGGAGGAGTGGCACTGTTAGGAAGATTATTTCCTTATGAGTGGAAAATTCAGACAAGTCAGACATTCTGTGGTCATTTCACTAGGAGAATAGTTTTGTATGGTTAGCGAAATACACTCATTTGCAGACAAATTTGGTTTTGCGGGAGACTCACCTGGAACCCAGATGAATCTCTCGTTTATGATGTTTCCAAGCCACTGAATGTGCTGCACCAGGCCGCCTCATGTTTCAATTCGTAAAATATTCGACATATCGCGATACATGTATAGACGTAATGCACTACTCGTAAGGTTGCTGAAAACTCTTCGACAGCGTATGACCCGTTTCGCCCTGTTGAGGCTCATCTGGTGGGCGCAGTTCCCCGTTTTCCGTTAATCTTAGGTTCTGCTTGAACCCAAATTCCACGAAATTAGCAAAATACACTCATCTGTAAACAAATTTGGTTTTGCGAGAGACTCACCTGGAACCCAGCTGAATATCTCGTTTCTGGTGTTTTCAAGCCTCAAGAAGAGCGAAACCCGTCGTGGGCTGTCGAAAAATTTTCAGCAAACTTATGAGTAGTGTATATGGTGTGTATGGCTCTTGGCGACCTCGATATTCATAGATCAGCTGACCAAGACATTGTTTGGATGGTGGTTGGATATTTTCGGAAACATAAAAAGTTCCAAAGACAAATGATTCTTTGGTCCGAAAATTCTAGAAGTAACCTTATTCCGAATAAGGACAACTTATGTAGAAGTTCAACCAGATAAGAGTAGATTCGGTCACAAATGCCGATTAAACTGTAACCGCTCGGATTGAGTAAATAAAAACAGCTGTCCTTGCACTGAGGACAAGCGAGGGACAATCTTCTCACGTTCGCGCATGATGAACATGTTATGTTAATTGGTTGGGGGCTACCGTGGTCGTCAGCTGAGTTGACCCTGTAATCGACAAAAGACGCGCAATCGTTTGCGTTTTCTCGGTAAGATAAAAACGATTGATTCGTTATCACTTGTAGGTTGTTCTTAGTCAGTACGCGGACGTCTTGCGTCGCTCCCACTCTCAAGGGAATTGGCAGAGTTTTTGTTTGGATTATTGCAAAATGCTTGCCCTCACAAGTGACTGATTTGGTGACACTGATAGCTGAATTTTACGACAGTGGGTTATTTGAAAGACTAGGCAAACAAAATTCGGCGAGATTTGAACAGACTGAAACACGTGCCCCTCTTATTTGACTCAAAACTTAACTAATTATTCTTTTGCCTGTTTATCTGCATATTTACCGATACTAAAAACTGTTTCAGAATGTTCAACTATGTTGGCAAAAACGGTGAACTAATTTCCCATCAACCTGCTCCATCATGGGAATGATGTTAATTTGTTCGTGACAAACTCATTGATTGGCAAACAATTGACCTCATGATTTTTTCGGTTGTGCTGCCATGTGCCTTTGAATTTTGTGCTATTGTTCTCTAAATAGTTGGGCATTCAAAATCTGACAGCTCTGTCTGTTTGTGCGTGTCTAGGCATACATTTTGAGATGAGTGATCCGAATGAAGTCCCGAGAATGAAGCAACTTGCCTCAAAGTCTGGACCGTTTAGAACAACGGTAACAACTTCAGTTCAGTCCATCTGTCTTAAATTTCCATATACTATCAAAATGGTTCTATTGAGTTAAAGGCATTTGGAGTGGATCGCCTAGATTTGTCAAAAATGTGTTCAAAGACTGGAAAATCAGTGAGAAAGTGGTCGCATCGTAAGCCTGGTCTAGTTTGCTGGTACCTTACTTCCCACTTTGCAATGGGTATTTGTCATTCTTAGAGAGCACATTTCTCCGTTATAGAGGCAAGGACGGTAACTGCTGTCTTCTTGTGACGTACAACCAACTTCGCCCACGCCGGAGTTGTTGCTTTCGGCATCGCCTCCAAAACTGATCAGATACCACTCATGTGATTACATCACACGACTCCACTTGGCAAATTCGACTGACGCGTAGGGATAACGTAAAGAGCATTTCGTACATAGCACTCTCTAATTTATGCTGTTAGGTAGCTTTGACACACAAGTTTTTCGGGTAGCATCGAGCAATGGTCAATATCTTTGAGAAGGAAGACTGGAGTCGACTAAATACGGTGGTGTTGCGCGATCCTGAGGCTATATTTAATCATGTTTATGTATATATGATATTTATTTGTCATACCATATATCATATTTATCAGCTAGATGTCTCCCCATCCAAATATCATGTGAGATGCATTGTTAGGTGGGCAGTTCCTTCTTTTGTGCTTGCGCTTGTATAGTTTGCAAAAAGCAGCGTTAAGCTGTCAGCTGATTGGCTATTGACAACCATCTCACCTGGAGTCTGATTGACCCGATCGTGAGCTGTGTTGCTTTATGCTCCTAAGAAATATAACTGAGTAAATTTGGGTAAAAAGTGAAGAAGCGGTTGGGGGGGATTTCGGGAGAGATATGACTGTTATTAAAAAATATCTGTTTGGAAGGCTGAACAATGTCTCAACAGAAGGTAGACTTGTGCTGACCAACTGAACGACGTACGTTTTCAATTCAGTGACAGTTTAAGGCCATTGGTCAAAACTGAGTACCAGGCAGCAGCGGAGCGACTAATGACGGCGTCAGACGGTTAGAAAGCCTGAATAGACTCAAAATCCTCTCCTATCTGTCACAGAAAATTGCTACCATTGATGAGTTTGCTTTAAGGAGCAGTAACATAGGCAGTCTAGATGTAACCACTTGATTTGGATTTTGCGTGGCTACACGCCAATCCCCACTAAACTGCTCCCGTTAATCGATACCAGATTTAATATTGCCACTAAACTGCCCCCGTTAATCAATACCAGATTTAACATTGTCATTGTTCAGTAAACCAAAACGATTACTACAGCCTTTATCTATTGGAAATTTTCGCACACTCTCATCCCACATCAATGGGTATTAACAGATCTCTAAATGGAGTTTAGATGAGTTTTTTCGAACGTTGGGCACCTCGAGGAAGAGCTCGAACTACTAGGTGAACAGCACTGCGTCAAGGTTTGGGTTGCTGTTTCTTATGTCTGTGAGCCCTTCTGTCCTGTGTTACTCTGACAAGACTTTGAATACACTCGGGTTGTCGTTCACTATTTATTTTTAGCCTTTGGTGGTTATGGAAGTTTGTCCGATTGGTTGTCCTAGTGTCACGGCGGATACTACTGATGAGGCTTGCGAGTAGTCTGTGGTTTTCTCGAAGGTCCGCCCCAGGTCTAATGGAAGGTGAATTTTGTTACGGAGCTTGGGGAACCATTCTGCAGTGTTCGTTTACAATTGCATGACAGTCAATCAATATCCATGAAATTTCAAGAAGACGCGTGAGAATGTTCAGTTTTTGAAAACTAGTACATATGAGACATTCACTGTCCTGTCCAACAGTTTGTAACTGCCTGTTTGTTTTTATTTCTGGTAAACGACTTCGTAGGGAAGGGCTTTCTTTATAATAGTAGTAATTAAGTCTTCGATGCACATACCGGGCCGACCGCTGAATAATAGAGAAAAATACATTTTACAGTATGGTTATGCAGGCGCCAGGCCGACTATTGGTGCAGGTCGACATAAATTGAGTAGGATTCTCATGGACAGCTGACTTGATTTCCGTCGCCATGTCCAAACGTGCATCAGTCAACCGATTTAACTGGTCTACATCTTCATTCTTGTTGTATACGTCCACAATTAACTCCATACCATGTTTCGAAGAAGAACCTACGGTGAACGTTCCGTTTTTTATACTGAAGTTGCTGTGATTCGTGTGCACACAAACTTTAGTTTTCCGTTTTTGTCGATTACTAGTCGGGAACCCTCGAGGCTCTAATTGATGGTGATGCCTTTTATGCATTCTACGATCACCATCACAATTTGGTTGCTTCGACAGATATGAGGAACATATGTTTCTTCTGTTCAATCGAAACCCCTCCAGACAGACAATTTTTCGCAGTATGTTTTTACAGGTGTCGTCTAGACCTCATTTTTAAAAATCTTGTCTCGTTATGTTTGGTACTAGACACACCAGTTGTTACACCAGATACTGTCATTAGCAGTTTTTGGAATGTCCTCGACCGGTTATTTTCTACAGCCTCGGAAGAATGGTTAAGTAACATCTTGTCCTCTCATATTTGGCCCTTAACCATTTAGGGTTTCGTGTTCGGGTCCAACACAAGGGTACTAAATTCAACTTTTTCTTTGGCTACAGCATTTCCATGCAATCAAGTCGAACCAACTTCTTCAAAGTGAACGAAATGAGGTGAGAATTTCCCAACTATGAACTTATCACAAACTAACTGAGTATTCATAACAGCATGACAGTGAAACTTGTGATGTATACCAATTACCGAAGAGCGAATTTCTGTCAGGACCAGGTCGAACATGGATTATACGGAGTATGTGTACGTACAAATTGATCACCCACTGATTCGACAATGCATTCGATTCGTGCTCTGTCTGGGAATCCAGGAGCCTCATTGCTGATCGCCGACAACACGGTGTTTCCCAACCAATGGGCACGAACATCCTTTCTTGGAGGGCTTATCGTTGTTACCGTGGTTAGTTTATGCATGAACCCCCGTTTTCCAGGAGACGTTTTAGCAGCAAGTACATTAGCAGGCTGTGAATAGATTTCATTTTGTCTCGACAGACATTCAGCTGCAAATTAGTTTCCATTTAACAAGGTATCCAAGGTAGCAAAGTATCCTGCTAATAAGGTCCATCGTATTCATCGCCCTTATGAGTAAAGAAAAGCATTCAGTAGTTGGACTGACAAGAAAAAATTACTTCCGATGGCAAACTAAGTGGATTGTCTCCAAGACCACCTAAGAAACAATGCATTTGAGCAGGCAACAAAACGAGCGACCCGAAAGGCGTGCTAAACTGAGCATTGTTACCGTGGTTAGTTTATGCATGAACCCCCGTTTTCCAGGAGACGTTTCAGCAGCAAGTACATTAGCAGGCTGTGAATAGATTTCATTTTGTCTCGACAGACATTCAGCTGCAAATTAGTTTCCATTTAACAAGGTATCCAAGGTAGCAAAGTATCCTGCTAATAAGGTCCATCGTATTCATCGCCCTTATGAGTAAAGAAAAGCATTCAGTAGTTGGGCTGACAAGAAAAAACTACTTCCGATGGCAAACTAAGTGGACTGTCTCCAAGAACACCTAAGAAACAATGCATTTGAACAGGCACCAAAACGAGCGACCCGAAACTCGTGCTAAACTGAGCGCAAGTGAGGTCGACAACGACTTGGTAAAAATGGTCAATTTTAAGTCTGACTGCTGAATCCCGTCAGATCCGTTTCGGCCAAGGAGAGTTTTTTTAGGACAAACCTATCCCACCTTGAAATTGTCACCCGAAAAGACCACAATCCACTGGCTCCGTGGGGATCGCAGAAACGTTAGAAATGAGTCTGATGAATCGGCAGTAGCCCACTTCGTACGAAATCTAATCCCTGTAAAAAAACACTTGCACAGGACTTGTCTTGAAAAGAAGGACATTTTGAAACAGATTTGGAAGATTAGTTTGAAATTTTTGGCGCGAAGGAGACTCCGAGACAGAAATGTGTAATGACACGGCAAACGTATCAAATAACATTGCACACCCTGCCGAGGAAAAAGGCCGGAGAGAGCGAACTACACTCATTTGCAAACAAATTTGGTTTTGCGAGAGACTCATCTGCAACCCAGCTGAATCTCTCCTTTTTGATGTATCCAGGCAACTGAATGTGTTGCACCAGGCTTCCCCATGTTTCAGGTGCTACGATGTTCGAGATGTCGCGATACATGTATATGCGTAATGCACTACTCATAAGGTTGCTGAAGAAGAATTTTCAGCAACCCTATGAGTAGTGCAAGGTCGGAGACACTTTTTGTGGGACAGTCATATCCAAGAAGAAGAGAATGGATGAGCAGCCTTTGCGCTTGGAAACTGTATTTTCGTCTATTCTGTATATTGGCCTTCGGTGAGCACCTAGCGCAAAGATTGGAATACGACTTCGGGCACAGCCAAATGTCCCGTCTGATGATGTTGCAAAAAATCAGTTGGTAAATTTTGAGAGTGCTATTTGTGTGCATACTGAATGCCCCCGGTGGACACAAATTTTCTGAAGCTTGGTAGTAATCAGCCTATGCAATACAATGAGAAATGACAAGTGGCCAAAATGACGTTTGGATACACACAGTTTGCTCGTTTCACTGTTTTCTAAAGCCACCACATCGCCAAAAACAAAGTATCCAGAGGTAGAATATGTATTTCGAGCCATCCGGAAAGCCGTCACTATGTGACGTCGTCATTAGCCAGCCTAAGTTGACCGTGTTCAGGTTGGGCCCATGTTGATAGAACAGAGTGGGGAAAAGTCTCCACCTGCTACAACCGTGTCGCTCACTAACAAAAGGTGTTCAGCACTTTTGCCTGTCTGTACTTGAAACATACTAAAACCCTGTACTGAACCTGTTTATTGTCATCAATTCCTTTAGCCCGATTCGTTATGAACAGAATCTTCTTGTGCCACCCAGATGAACTTCCGTTAGAACAACAAAACAAATAATTTACGATGGGGATGCAACCTTTTACGATCACGAAAAAAGCCGGTGCATATCGAGGTTTCACGCCCTGTTACCGTAAATTTAACAAGTTACTAAAAGATTGACGCTTTAAGAGTGGTGCAGGCTAAATTATCCGTCCACACTGGCTCATTCCAGTCAGAAAAATACTGCTGGTATCGCAGTTACGGGGACGAGTACTAGAAACGGAGTGCTATGAACAAAAATCCGATAGTGACAAAATCGTTTCTTCCCCAGATTGCTCCCTTTCATGTGAGTTTCTTATCTATCAGGTGGTGAAGAGGGAAACTTGTGCGATGGATTAGTAGCAGGTAGGAACTTGATACTTGATCAGGAAAGAAAGAAATTGGGGCTTGGTGACAGTTATTTTGAGCATGTGGGGAACATCGGTGCAGTGTAACAGCCAAGCTGTTCGGGTTCTAGCTCATATGGTCAAACAACTGTGAGTATAACGTCCGATGTTGCAAACCTTTTACCTTCGCTTTGATGTCCTTCTACGGTGCAATTTTAGGCGAAAAATTTCCGGAAGTCAAATCCACACCAACCTGTTTATGTTCCGCATCAACTGAAATCAATTTTTTATGGATTCGACAGGACCTAGTCACGCACACATTGCCTGGTGAAAAGTAATCTGTCGTAAAAACTGTCTTAAAGACCCACAATGGGTGGGGTCCGCTCCTGACGTAATCCACAGCCGGTTGTTGGGGTTAGCTCTGGTGGAAAGAAGGTCCAGCTTATCAAAAGACGCGGGTACCACACGCACACACACATTCGGGAGTAAACAATTTTCAGAGGAAGGTGTTGGATCGGTCGGTCGTCTGGGGAAGCGGTTGCGAGCGATTTGCGTGAATTGGCGCAATAAGGAATCGTAAAATGCACACTGACTCCTTGGTGCGTCTTTCGACCGAGCCGAGCCGAGCGCACATGTTTTTACCAACTTTTGGATGAACATAAAACGAGGAGATTTTCTCTGTTCAAAAAAACCTGTTGGACATGAAATATTGGTGTGTGTGTTTGGAAACCTCGGTCTGTTGCTTGGTCTGTTACTTGGTCTCTTGTGGATATCGCGCAGGCCGATTTATTTCACTCTACCAAAAAAACGATTGTCTGAACACGATGGAACAGAGACCGTGCACATACGTATGATAGGATATGTGTGGGAGAGAGGGGAAATTCACAAAAAAAACATCCTACCCAGTTAATTCATGCTCGCAGTTTCCTCATTTCTCTCGGTGTTCACGAATCGCAGCCAACTGACCTTTCGTATATCGGTTTTCTCAAGTCGCTTCCCAATAAGCTCAAGCTTTTTCGATCCGTGTAGCTTTTCAACCAGAGTGAGTCGAGTTTACGACCCTTGCTCTCAGTATAAAACTCGTCCTAGTCTGGTAGCCTAAAAGTGCAGGCGTCAGCGAGAAAGTTACAATCTCTCAGTGACTGAGTTCATCGGTCTTGTGGCACAGAGTGGTGCATTCATCCAGAAACAAGCTGGACAGATTACTGGACTGCTAAGAGAGGGTTCTATCACTCTAAAGTCATAATTGACGTTGATCTGTTCGCCCAACCTGACATGTGGCTTGCAAACCGTGGTGACATCGTCACTGCGCGGTTGGGTTGAAGTTTGCTAAGGTGCTAACGAAAATTCCCAGGATCGTGTATAACAACCTCATGTAACTGTGTGAGTGTACGAGAGATCCATTTAAGAAAATGACCGCACCTCACCATTGACTGGTAAGTAACCACTAGTGTACTAATGGGGTGATGTGGATTTCAGATTCCTGAAACAGGTACGTTGCTATTGCTTATTATGTCATGGAAACATACACAATTTGAGTGTAACTTAAGTGGCCACGTGTTCCTAAGTGATGGCGTGCTCTGAACGACCACCTGTTGCATTGGTCTAGATGCCGGTATAGAAGTTTTGCGGCAGATCGAATGTACCACCAGCTACAGAGTTCAAAGACTCTACAGATTGGCATCCTTCTATATTGCTGTCAGTTATTTAGCCAACTAGAGGATGAAATCGATTGGCCTGCTGCATATTCATCCATTCCGAATGGGTATTTGATTTCACCTGTCAAACTGTGGTCATGTCTACCTGTCCGTGACAGTTTGTTCACAGATCACTGTGCACACACATTCGACTATGCCCTGGCTTTTAGTAGTGCTGGATGGAGCCCCCAACTGTCATGGTTTACGCACGCTTGGACAGTAAACTCACACCCAATATACAGGTGAATACCTCTCAGTAGATAACAGTATGTGACACGCTGTGACAATGTGACGCGTGCCGTCTGAACACCTGTTTCCTTGTGTTTTTCTCTCCGTGTGTGTGTGTGTATGCAATCGTGGCAGTTGGTTGAGGGTTCGTCCGTCGCCAATCCCTCTGTTGGGCATCGTACACTGATTTCCCTTATCCGTGTGAGTCACACGACCTGGTGTCCGACATGGACAGTATGTTTTTTGGAGTATATGGGCAAAAAAATCACCAAATGGCTCGTATTGTTCCCTCGTTTACGCCAGAGGCAGAACTTGAAACGGTCCGTATTTTCATCTGTCCGTTTACCAGCATGTTCATCTTGACAGGTGTCTATCTCTAACTGTGATACGAAAATCTGTAGTTTTCAGTTTGAGACAGAAACATTTCTGAAAGTTTGCACAATATTGATCGCCGATGGTATTACTACTAGGAATTTTAACAAGGAGTGACCCGAAATGAAAATGTTAGCCTTTTTGAACACCGGGATCTTTACCTCCATAAACATTTTTAAATGTTTCCATGAAGCAATAAACCAGATTCACGAGACTTACCTAAAATCAATAAATATTCCAAGAGTAGAAGCGAGAGGAGCGGGAAAGTTGTGGTGATTTCAACAAGCTTTACGTGAATGGGGATCATTTTCATAGCTTGTGGACGGTTGATACTTTCAGTGATTCGAGTCTGAAATGAGGAGATCCAAGAGGGGGATACGCTCAACTGGGAGCGAAGGATGGGTGCCTAACTAATCGGAAGTGGATGTAAGGTTACGAGAAGTTGAACAAGAGAAATGGACGACAACAACAATCGTCGTACAGCTCCCCAAGTACATAGTAATGGATCTTATTCCTCACGCGAACCGCACAGTGGCAGATGACCAGTTTAAACCTACCACAAAATGCTTACTGATTGGCACTGATGTGTGTGTGTGTGTGTGTGTGTGTGTGTGTGTGTGTGTGTGTGTGTGTGTGTGTGTGTGTGTGTGTGTGTGTGTGTGTGTGTGTGTGTGTGTGTGTGTGTGTGTGTGTGTGTGTGTGTGTGTGTGTGTGTGTGTGTGTGTGTGTGTGTGTGTGTGTGTGTGTGTGTGTGCGTGCATCTGGGTCCCTCTGTTTTGTTTATACAGAGTAGTTGAGTGGTTGATATGGACAGGTGTGACGGAGCCAAGTTTGAATAGATGGATGAATGATTGAATAGTTGGACGGGATGAATGCATGAATGAGGATGGAACCAACGGGTGAGTGATTGGGCGATGGAAATACGATACAAACACACACACACATACATACATACATTATGTGGATGCCTGATTGCGATTGCTCATCACTACTGTGCTGTGTGCGCTGACATCGGCGGAACAATTCACGTCGACGCATACGAATATACCCAGTAGACAACAGATGGAAGAATGACGTGTACGATTTTGATGATGATGATGATGATGATGACGATGATGATGTTATTGATAACATTCGTCATAGTGGCAAATTCACAAGTACTGTCATGGATCGATTAGTTAAACCACTCGATTGGCATGCTGGTTTGGAGCTGTCAGGGATTCAGGTAAACCAGCACCTCTAACAACGCAACGTAATCAAAACCCATACAGTCGCGAAGCTCCGTTTTGACCAAAAGATGCCCAGCTGGTTGACATTCGCCAGCACAATTAATTAATCTCTAAATTGTTTTGATAAACACTTCTTTGTCGGACAGATCATCGTCAGACTTCGAGCTACCTTCAAAGCAAAGTCATTTCGCTTCATAAAAATTGATTCGGGAGGTGCTTGCGGAAAGTCAGGGGAATTTCGGTCTCCAACATGATACACTTGTGTAAGTTAGATACTCGGATGATTAGTCTATCGTGGACTTCAGCTGCTAAGTGGAAGTTGGCGAATTCGAAAGTCCTCAGGGTTTCTTGCTTCACGACTCTCCAACAAAGACTGATTTCACACTCAGGATTAAACTAAAAGCCAATTGTTGAAATGCACACAGAAAGTGACTGAACATGTCGAATACTCTGAATAAAATGTAACTAAAATGGATGACACCTGCTGTTCTCGCTTCTAGTAAGTTTTTTATCACTAACATCCGCCAGACAGTTTGCAGTTCGTAAAACAATGTACGAAAGAGATTCGTGCAGGGTGAAAATCAACTGCTGGCCAGTTAGCCGTGTAAAAGTGTGAACATTCAACGACCATCTTTCAAAATCGTAAATGGCAGTCATACAATTGCCTGCAGCTGATGCTGTCACTCTTGCCTTGGTCTGGGGAACTGCCGGTCTTTTTCATTCTTCAGTTTCGGTACTCTGGGTGTCCAACAGAACTGTTTCTCAATCGTGCTCAATATCACGAAGACAAGCACCAACAACAGCAGTCACAAGTGATCAATCACTTAGTTAAATCGTCATGGTAACAAGGTAGAGAGTGACACGGTGAAAGCATTGTGCATGGATTTGTACGATCTGATGCATGCATGCGAGTTACTCTGCGAGTAACAGAGAGAGAGAGCTATTGTAGTGTAACTCTGTTTGATTGATGATAGGTTTGACTGACATTTTCCCCCGTGTAGTATGTGACTACTGCCCAGCTGTTGGTCTGGAAAAGACAAGCCAAGATGGACAATGACGATGATGTGGGAAAGATCAGGAGGGTTAGGGTGGATTTTGTGTGTGTGTGTGTGTGTGTGTGTGTGTGTGCGTCACAACCCAAGGTGGACAAGCAAATGTTGTTAATTTTTCCGTTTATAATCCCAAGTGGTATTTATAGTAAGATATTGTTCGTGAGACGAAAAATAGTGGATTTTGTAGCAGAAAAAGTCTACTCTCGGAAATTTTGAGTAAAGTGGGGGCAAAAAATTATCATTTGAGGTTTAAATGGAACGGTGTATGTGCGACCAAAGAGGAGGACACTGACAAATTTAACCTGAAGCAGTCTATGCCAGTGGTGTAAACCTGGCCAGGCAGAATCGTTGTCTGGGTTGTACACTGGTGGCTTTGCAGTGGAACAAACTAGTGGAGTTAACTGATTTCAACAGAGTACTCCCTCACCACGAGAATCACGTCCAGCCTCTTTAGATGGTGTTCTTCTTCTGGAGTAGAATGGGGTTGTGAATTATGGCATGGCTAGCGATTCTCCCGGGGGCAGTCTTTCATCACAAGAGTCTAACATCAAGGGAGACACGGTATTAAATCTGAACTGCCTGCTGTAAATCAGAGGTTGGCGGTTTGATTTCACCAGTTGGTGTTTTTAAGCAACCTGGCAGTGTCCCACCAATCATGCCTACTTCGGATATGTAAAGCCGACAGGACACCGGATGTGTAAACTGTTCAGGAAATCGAGGTCTTTTTAAAATTGCATATTTCATATGATACCTTTACATCTGCATTACATTCGCACAAGTGGACTGTACTATTCGCCATAACCTTGCTGGTGATCAAATATCACCGCCTCAGGAGTGCAGTTTACGATGTCTGACCATCTTGACAACAATCGGTAGTCTGGTGCTTGCCCGTTAGAGAAAGACTATGACGTTCCTCTTTGCGTTTGTGATTCATGCCACGGTGGTCGCTAACTCCATTCCACCCCCCCTCTTGCCTGTTAAGGGCTTGGCGACTTCTGTCAGGTGCCCAGAGGGCAGGTTGTGTTCCAGCAACCGGGTTTCGTTTGAAGCACGAGGGACTGAAAAAGTGAACTGTCTCCTGGTGTGTCAGACAGGTTAGGTCTACTGGAATAAACAAATCACATTCAAAGACCAAATGTATCTGATACCCTTGTCATACTTTAAAGACTTCCATTTTTTCGAAGCAATTCACATCTACGCCACCAAGTGGGGGTTGGTGTCTTATGCGTAGGAATTTGCTACATCAGGTGGGGTGTGCTGCGGTTTGCCCCCATGCACTGCGTTGGTATCCTACCGGTGTGCTTGATTTGCTTGTTGTATTGATCAGTTTTTCAATTTGTGTCCTACTGCTGCAGTTTACTCTGAATATACGAAATTTGTACAACTAAAAACGAATAAGCTATTCACGGTGCGATAGAAGACATTTCTGCAGTGTGAATTCTCTTCATATCAAACCTGCAGTTGTGTTGAGGCTAAACTGGGCAGTTGAATTCTGTTCAGTTCAGGCAACCCTAATGATGTGTTTTCATTCTACTAGGTGAAAATTAAAAAAACGCGAAGGTGACAACGGAAAATCCTGCTTTGGACAGAATGACGTACTGCGAACAAGGCTAGGGAATTCAAGCCCTAAAAGCAGGCCTTTTAGACAGGAGCTTCGGGTCTTCGTTTAAGTGCAGTTTCCCCACCTAGAGACTTGAACAGTCAGCCTAGAGACAGACAACCTGGGGAGCATAGTGCCAGTGTACACGACGAAACACTATGCCCTCAATATTGTTCTGGTGATCTAATTACTTGAAGACTTTCACGTGGTATCCTTTGTTTTCGAATGAACCGAAACCGGTGATTTAATTCTTGTCATACAGAGGATCAGTACTAGTTCGGGTTAAATAGGATATCCACTGCGTTAACCAATGAAAATCAAAGCACAACTTGGGGGGTTCGGGCTATTGACGAGGGCGAACGCGTAATAAGTAGCTGGTTCACTCGCAGTAAAGTCCTGAGTAGTGATCGTGGATACTTTTCTCACGATTTTCCAGTGTATAGTTGTGGATTGTGCTGTGTGTGTGTGTGTGTGTGTGCAAAGATGTCATCGAATTGCAAAGAACGGACAAAAGTGAAAATTGTTCCCCTCTAAACGGATCTCGACTGCGTGAATTTCCGGTTACCAATTGCAGGTTGTTGAATGGTTGTTACTGTACATCTGGTTTGCAAACGGTTGATAACCAGTCGAGGAGACGACCAATACAAACCACAGTGCAACAAGGACATCGAATGAAACAACCAAAACGAACGGAGGAAATTACTTCAACGCAGCTATTCAAAAAAAAACAACTACAAGCTATAGGAAAAATATCACAACATATCCCAGATTTAGAATGAACCAAAAAGCAATACTTAGCCAGTCAAGATGAAAATACTGGGGAAGCAGGAGAGGAGGGAACATCTACCGATGATTTGGGGTGACTAAAAGCTTGCAGGCCGGTTGTAAAGCCTGGCCATCAAATGAACAAACAAACCCACGTGCAGACCCAACTTGGATTGTGCAACGCAGGTCCTCTCCCATTCAACATTTCGCCTCCAGTGGCTGTGAGATGGAAGATGTGACTCCAGTTCTGACCAGCGATTTGATAAATCGTAACTAGCCAGGCTGTTCAATCCAGATGACCACTGATTTTCAAAAAGGACATGGAAGTTTAGAAAAACTTTCGGCCTAGCTAGATCTGAAGGTCTTGTCGGGAAAGGGCTTTCAAAAGCCACCCACAAGAGTTCGGTTGTAGGACGCAACACACCTTTCCTCTGAGAATATTAGTTGGTTCACGATATCCTAGTATTGGAAATAAATGACCTAACGATTCTGTTGAAGAGGATCATCGAACGAGGACCTACAAAAAGAAAGGAAACGTGAAGGCTCAAAAGGGAAATCTGGCGTTGATCCTGCATGCAGTTTACACGCAGGTTAGGTGCGACACCACCGTCGATCGACTGCATGGGTGGAGTGGCAAAGGTTTCGAAAACCAACCATATCATCAAAGGTCCGTTTTGCCGTTTCTGAAGGTAGTCCTGACGACCAGGGTCTTGCTGGGAAAACCTCTTTCTCCAAAACGCAAACCCTTGGGGAGATTGTTTTCACTTTTAATCGAGTTCGTTTGGTGGAGTGATTCATTT
Source organism: Clonorchis sinensis (assembly GCA_003604175.2). NCBI lineage: Eukaryota > Metazoa > Platyhelminthes > Trematoda > Opisthorchiida > Opisthorchiidae > Clonorchis > Clonorchis sinensis. The sequence goes on from CM030369.1 coordinate 211,858,246, forward strand.
ATTTGAAAATTCAGAGTGCGTCAGACCCTGATGAACTTGGAGTTACAGATGTGATTTGCTGTCTTGACAAAGCACACTACGTGTAAATTTGTAGAAAACTCTTCGACAGCTTCGTCCTTCTTGGTGGTTCTCAGGATCACCTGTTTGAAGACTGAACGTAGCCGATTAAGTGACACTTCAAGCTGGAATATGGCTTATAGCGTTATTTCATTTCCCCGATAATTTTTCTTTGGGTGAGTGCTGACCAAGCTAATTGCTCACCCGGAAAGAAAAGAACAATGTATAGATGCACAATAGCTGCGGCCGAACGTCCGTTTAGCTTAGAAGAACGGAAGGGAATGACCATACAAATCACAAAAAGGATCTCTGGGGTGGAAAATATTTTGGGAAGTCTGACTGGTGCTGCTTACCTTACTGAGACATTAGCCAAGCGTTTGAAAAACTCTGAAGAGTGGCCAGATAAACACAACTCATTAGAACTATTGTTATGTTGAAGGGGCATCTACTGACAATGAAACAAAACATCGCGGAAGGATGAAAATCCCACCTCGGTTGCCAAACAATGACAAACCGAAAAATGGTTTCCAGCTACTTGTAGGTTGAAGAGCAAAGTGGAAAGTTTTCCGCGAATCCCATAACTGTCCTATCCCGCATCCCACCAAAAAAACAGCAAAACGCGATAGACCATGCGAAATTTTTCTCCCACTAACAAAAGCATGGGATTGACGATAATTTTAACAGTAACATGTGACAAGTTCACGTGAACGCTCACGTGAAAACATTTCCTCGACATGATCCAGTGGCTGATGAATGGAGGAATTTTGTGAACATAAGGGAAGGTCTAATTCAGCAAGTCATGTTTTCCTACCGTACTGTCATTCACTAATCAACAAGAGAATCCCAAGCTATTCTGTAATCCGAAGGAGTTCCCGGGTTTTCAAAATGATGATAGACTGTAAAAGAAATACGAGGACACAAAGAGTACTAATGCCATAATGCTGTGTGTAGCATTTTTATTGAATCGACAAGAATTCTCTAATTCGAAATTACTCACCTTCTAAAGGTGTTTCCACCTGATAGGTCCCTCGTCAACCGGAACACGTAAGCTGCCTGCATGGATGGTTGGATGATACTACTTTTGCAGTGTAGAAAATTCCACTTGCGTACTGTTGTTCAACCTGATTCTCTCTCTGATGATGTTGAATGAGTAAAGTGAGGTTCGCCGGTGTGTGTGTGTGTGCGTAATTTCGTTGATGGCGTACAGACGGACAAATTGCAATTACTGTTCGTACTAACCAGAAGTGTACTGACGCACAGACGAGCTGTAATCGGCAGCAGGTACATACAGTCCTAACAGCACCTTTCGGATTGGGCACCGTTGTGAGACGCGTGTGACACGATTTGACGGGTCTTCTGGTGATTGGGGTCTACACGCTCGCAGGCACAGGCGAACTGGTAGCATCTGGTCCCATAGAAGGGGTGAAGCACTAATGGTGCTGGTGAGGGCTCGAGTGCAACCACTTTGGCGTCACGCTGTTGAGCAGTCCAGTTTACTAGCGAAACCCCACACACACAAGGTGTCAAGACACTGATGCGGGGCGGAGCAGCCATCCCACATACATACACAGACGTCCACACACATTTCGGACAGCATCTGACCAAACAGAGCGACAGCTGTCTTCATCAGTGTCTCTAGCTTTGCTGATTGATGATTGGTCGCCATAGTTTGACGGACACGGAGGTGAGTTGTGTCTGGTGTGCGTGCGTGTGTTAGTACTGTGCTGTCTCTGTGTTTGTGTACACGTGCACGCCCCAGCAGACGTTGATGTTATTACGCCACGTGACCTGAACACAGACAAAACTTTTCAGGCATCAAAACAGACTGCAGTTACAGCTGACGCACCCTATCAAGGAAGGCTTAATAATTTCGGATAATAATCGCTGATCCTCGCAGTAGGTCAACAGCATATAACAGCACTGCGAAATGGGTGACAGGTCACTACTGCATGTTACTCATCTTTCCGCGTTCTTTACAGAAAAAAATCAAAATCAAACAAATCAAACGAATGACTTTCAACTCTCAAACAAGGTCTAGAAATTCGTCTCACTTTATAAGTTGCATATTCATATGTTCTGCTGTAAATCCTCTGGGACTATTCAAGTTCAGCGAACGATAAACGACAAACCATATCTACGAGAACATAGTAAATGGCATCCAACGCGTATGTGGGACGAAGTGCTTGAGCTTGAAGTGTGTCATAAACCTCCCAGGTTATCAGTATAGTCAAAGGTGACAAAGTCGGTCAAATCGAAAGCAACTCAATGCACCTAGAGGCAGAATTTTCAGCATTCAACATCCATGAGGTCTAGTAACGAAAACAGTTCAAAGAATTGACGATTACTTCCGGTGAGACGAACACAGTATGTGGGAAAGCCAACCATATTTGTTGTACGGGATAGTCCTTGTCATCAGCAGTCTTCAAATGAGGTTAAGCTTGGATGTCCATGGGGAACTGATCTCTAAATAATAAGTCAAGCATGGGGGATGGAGGCCGGATTGGTTTGAATAAGAGGTTTATCCGATAAGCGTGGCCTCTATCTATCTATCTATCTATCTATCTATCTATCTATCTATCTATCTATCTATCTATCTATCTATCTATCTATCTATCTATCTATCTATCTATCTATCTATCTATCTATCTATCTATCTATCTATCTATCTATCTATCTATCTATCTATCTATCTATCTATCTATCTATCTATCTATCTATCTATCTATCTATCTATCTATCTATCTATCTATCTATCTATCTATCTATCTATCTATCTATCTATCTATCTATCTATCTATCTAAGGTTTTGCTTAATATAATCTTCGGCTTATCCATATGAGGAGCTAAAATTTTACGAGGGGGATCATAAAATTACATTTTTGTGATACCAGCGAATGCAAGGTAAACGCTTGCATTGACTGAGAAGCAACTTGCTTAAAAATGGCTGCATTGGGAAGGAGTTTTTAGATTTCACCTGCGAAGGCTATGGAGGACCGTCAAAGTGAATGTTAAGTTCCGTAAAATCCGAAAGCCCCTAGGCAAATTGAGCATAACTGAGCCCCACTAGGACAATTCACACTGGGCTGAGAATGGATACCGCTTCTGCGGTTCAAACTCGGATAATTTTCTAAACAGCAACCTTGAGAAAACACGAGTAAGCATAAGAAACGTTCACCGTCGCAATGCACTAGCAAACTCCAAACGCAGTAGCTTCCATGGTTTTTCATGTTTTATTCAAGATGCCAATTGTAAGTTGGTCAAGCAACGGAGCTGCCTTTGCAAACTGACCAGTGGCAGTGGAAACGTCACCAGCAAAACTTACAGTGGTTGCTTTCATTTAGGTACTTTCAACATGACCTCTGTGAGACTGCTTCCGTATGTTATGTCGGAGTTTTGTGACGAAACAACAGTCCCTGAACATTCGACAGTCACGGCCCACTACTGCTCTCTTTGAAAAGAACTGTTAACAACCGCTCTCGCTAGTCATCCGTTTAGAGATGCACAACCACATTCTGCAGCAGACTAGGATTTCCACATCCGTTCGCAGTAGTCTAAAAAAGCTATGGACACAATCTCTCTGGATCTCACTGTAGGTTGGAGCTACAAGACTTACCACAACCCGAGTCTTACTTTTTGACTTTCCTTTGGGATAAAAGAGAGAGGATGGGGTATCGTTGGGAGGCCAAAGATGACATTGACTCGTAATTTCTATTACCAAGAGCCATAGTAACTCATATGATTACACGCAAGAACCGGGTAATCTGTTGGAGATCCAATGACAATCAGCTGTGGTTTGTGGTCAGTCCGGATATCAGCCATGTGGCACCGCTTAGAATTTCCTCGCAGAAGAAAAACAAGTCCTACTGTCCTTCTGTCTGAATGTGACTTCCCCGGTTGATGAGTGCGTGGGGTACAAGACAAACAGGAAACCTGAAATGGAACCAAAGTCATTCTTGGTTACACTAAAACGTCCATTTGTTAAAGTGCTTAGGAGAGGAGTGTTTCCGGAATTCCGCTTCCGATGGAATATCATCGTCGGGTTACTTAGTTGCTTAATTCGGTTTGCTTCGAGAGGATAGGCAGACTCTGCCCTGCTGCAGCAGTCTAAGCATGATGTCTGGTGGACATCTCCTCACGGACTAATGCCTAACCTTGTTTTCAGCGACACAGCTTAAGGACCGGGATTTTAGCTGTCCAATTTGACTGCATTCGTGAACGGCGTCCAAGACGGTATCGTGCACGTGCATAAATATTTGGATCAACAAAAATTTCACCAATATCTTGTCCTTTTTTAAAAAAATCGTGTTTTTCAAACAAAAATGAGCATGACTGAACGACATTTAAGTATTACTGCTCTTCGCTCTTGTCGCTGTAAATCTGTTCCACTTTCTAATGGCTACCCGCCTGACAGTGTCACCCTAAGGATTACAAAGTTGTTAACCAGAAGTTAATGGAATATCTTCAGGTTATCCGTTATCGCCCTGACGGTTTGCTAATGGACGACTCCCAGTAATAACTACATAGTGTTGGCCGGGGAGGTTCGAAATTACGCTGATACTTAAAGGAACTGACGGATGACGTTGGTACCTCGATTATAAACGGGTAGTTGGTGCGGGTGACCGTGGTTATGCCATCATGTATAGGTCAGGTGACGGCTTGCGATAGGCCTGTGCGTGATCGTCCACCGGACTTACGTCGGCATCAAGTGCTTGTGCGTAGCACCGAACTGGTTCGGGACAAACTGTCCGTGGCTTTTTACCATGTGGAGGTATGCGCAGTCTAAGTCCGATTCCGACGCTAGCGACTCATAGTCATTAAACGCCAAAAAACATCGGCGAACCGGAAGACTTCTAGTTTTAGACTAGTTTTCAGAAATGTGGAAGGACAGGGCGGAGTTTAGCTTAGTATCCTTAACCTATCCGTCAGGAAAGTGCAAGGCACTTGATTATGGGGATTCTGCTCAGCGTGAGAATTAGTCATGATGGGGAAATTTACTGCCTTGGTTATGCTGATTAATGACCCGGTTGAGCTGGCGTAGTAAACGACGTGAAGATGTTCCGGGTTACTCTTAAGTGAAGCAATGTCGTTACTACATTCTGCTGTAAGCTACCTGTCTGCTTAGTTACTGAGATCATTACCAACCCCTCAGTCGAGACCGCAGTCGTGGAGGGTTGGGGATAGGTGAAACTTTGCCACACTCTGGTGCGTAAATCAAAACCAGAAGACTTCCTGAACTTGGGTTTTGGTTACGGAGTGACCGGAAACGGTCAGGCTGTCGAACTCGGTTGACATTCCAGCACACTACGCAATCCTCCATAATGCAGCACGAACAGTGGAATTTTAAGCGGCGCGAAAGCTGATGAAACAGGGCAGTAGCCAACGGGAACTTGAAGCACAATCCCTGAAATGTCGGAAGCCCTCTTGGTGAAGCTCCCCGTAGAACCGTCTTTCAGCTACAAAGCGAGTAAGAAGTATAGCCACTGATGATGTGGGGGAAAAGTATAATTCTGGAGTGTGACGGACTACAGCTTCCAACGAATCACAAATGCTATCAAGAACGAAAGTCCCCTGACTAGTGGGCAAGCGTATATCCAGTAAAAAAACCATGCGGAATAATCGATGGAACGCTTGAATCAATTTGAATAATTGGTTCCATGTGTTCACCTGTCTGTTTGCGTTAAGAGACTTGTTAACAGCCACGGCAGCTGAAAACTCGATAGCTGTGACAAACGGATCTGTCGCTGTCATTCGGAAAAAAGTTGCAAAACTGACAGACCCCGACAAGATAAGAATACCTCATTCTTCCGAGAGGAACCACATAATGAGCGAAGTGGTTTGAAAAGTACGGAAGCGAATGCTTTGTGTAGTTTCGCTGAAACCGTCTCTCCATAAATTCCTTTGTTCTTTGAGCAGTTGAAGATCTCCAAGATTTTATCTTCTGTTATCGCAGTGTTGTCGAAATAGTCTAGTCGAGGTCATGCATATAACTTTCGCCGGCCCACTTATTACGGGAGTGTGAAGTTGGCTGCTTGTAGCTTTGTGCATCCGGCCAACCAAACTGTCATTAAGAGCCTAGATGGTGGTGCTTACTTGGTATATTGCAAACGAGATGCAAGATCTTCACGAAACCACACAATTTTCCAGCTGTTTTCGTTTTATGAGCCATTCCGATCCAATAGCATTTGTGACAGCTACCAGGACAGTAGGTTGCTACTCAATTTGGTCAGTGACGTTCAGTTGGGCGACGTAATTTTGTGTCACTAGCTACGTAAGAATAAGGGTTTTATGCTCAGCTATTCGGTCGTTCTGATTACTTAAAATGGTGCCAAGTTTAACGAAGCAGACCAAATGGGTAGGAAAAACGGTTAGCCAAGTTTTGATCGGAGGATGCACTCTTGACATTCAGTGCGGTGGCTAGTGGATAGCTCTGAGGATCTGTCGGCCTGGTCTCAAGAGTTTGCAGGACTCTGTATTTGAAGGCCCTTCAGATGCAGCCGATGTTTCATTTGAACCAATTCATGACCTCAGTCGCCAGTAATTCTGATTCCGGCTTCCTGTATGATCAGCCATCTTCTACAGGAGAGGTCCATTGTGGTAGGACGAGAATATAGACGGTATGGTTATTCGTTCGTAAGCCGTTTTTTTAGAAGGGGCTGAAAGTGTGCATTGCAGGTGGTCCGCGAAGCTGCTTAGTCCAATACTTGATTGTTGGTCTGTTCAACCCCGCACTGACGATGTAACCTCGATTGGTGATGAAACGTTTGCAATCCAACTGCCAAGCTCGGCGAACAGACCAACAACCAATCAGCGCACCCGAGCTACCTATATTCCACAACATTGCCAGTCCAATACTTCCTCTCAACAGGTTTGCCGAGGTTGACTTCCCACGGTTGTCGGTTTAAAAGGTCAGTAGCTAGCTACAGCAAGCATGCCGAGAGTAAATGCATTAAATATTCAAGGGAATATATATATATATATATATATGATCCAAAGTCAGTATACCAGTTCGCAGATAAATTTATAAAAACCAAGTAGAAAAGACTGTTGAGCAGCACATTCGGTGATTGTGATACTATGCACTGAAAGTCACTGCTTTAATCTTCAGCAGAAGTCCTGTTTCTTGATCGGGGTTAATGTTGGTGACATTTTTGGCCAGCTGATTGGAGAGCGCTGACACAATCCGTGCTCTCACACTCATTTCTATTCACTTAAAAGTTTTTCTCATCGAAATCTCTAAAGTTTGTCAGATTTTCCGTAGAGTAATATTTTCTCAATCTAGGCTGGATGGGGTATACTGGCAAAAACCCAAACAGCTCTTCAAGACATGCCTAAAATCGCCTCATGAAAAATTCGGCACCGGAAATCTAGGCCTTGTCTTAAGGTAAGCTGTTGCAGGTTGCATGAGGCATCTCTCCAGGAACAACACTTTAAGGATGATATGGTGGCATACACAAGGTTTACATGAAAGATATCTCTGATATGAAAGTCACATGCTTGTATTCGGACTCCAAAAGTACTCGAAACCTGTATATGCGTGATGCACTACTCATAAAGTTGCAGAAACGAGAGATTCAGTTGGGGTCCAGGCGATTCTCTCGCAAAACCAAATTGATTTGAAAATGGGTGTATGGTCGAAACCTTGTTCACTAAAGTCAACAGCCGACTTATCAGCATTCTAGAATAAGAGATTGTCAAACAGGATCTTACAGTGCGTGTACCTGGTGGCCCAGAAAAAAGCATGGGTGCGGAGGATTTCTAGCGTTATATTGTTCGCTGTAATAGGAGAGTGGGCTCAAAGTTTACAGAAATAATGGTATGGTCCCAGGTTCGAAAATTGGACTCTGGTTCATCTAGACCAGCCAGGTTTTGAACTGGTCAGAAGCCACCAATGCACTGACCTTGAAACAGCTGTTTTAACTGAGTTGTTAGAGCCAGAACCTTTATTGTTTAGTTAAGTCAGTTCAGAGGGAACAAAATCCTGGGTTATCGAAAAAGGAAGAGATGGTGGAATGAGGACCAGGAATCCAGGAAGAATGTGGCAGATGAATGTGCGCATCGTCCTATCGCCAGGGAGCAGCCTATATTTAAAGGAATCTTGACGACTTCGTCCTACAAACATTAGCACAACTCTCCACTTTACATTGTGATGTGTCCATTTTAATCAGGACGACTATGTCGCAGCCTTTAGTAGGCGGTTTATAGCCCTGGAGACATCACAACGGTTTGACCACTCTTCAACGACTATGCGTATACCGCTTTCGATAATGAGCAACTGTCAGGGTAAATGTCCCAGTAATTTTCGCGAACACAAAAGCCTTTTGATCACTCAAGAAAAGCTATACTGAACTGCAAGACAATCAGACTGATCATCCAAACCTTAGTTTCCGTCATCGTAACAAACGTCTTCATTTGTCAGAATGGCAGAAGTGCCGTTCTTCCTCCGTCCGTCATATTATGATGTCACAACCACTCCATTTGGCGCTATTCAGTGGATGTTCCAACTTCGGAAAAAAACCGAACAAAATAGATTGTTGATGAGAGATGCTGCAGATCTTGAGTGTCACTTCAAAATTTGGCAACGAAGAACAGACCCAGATAAGTTGGAGAGTGCTAACAACTTGTCTGAAAACGTCTGAATAGTGAAAGACTACTGTCTGACATCCTGTTCCTTCACCCGCAAATTTACCGCCTATTTCAGTTTTATAACATGTATCTCATTGGAACCATTCTGGTACTGTTCAATTCCCCATATCACAAGTTTGACGGACGTTTATGCCGACACAATCTCGGTGTTTGTGCAACCGATAAAAAACGTTGCTTTCAGTTCCATGACCATGTGGTCCTTCGACGTAACTTCTGTCTTGCTGAAGTACCGTAACTTTTGGGGCCATAAATTTTACGTATGATAACGTTGACTAACCAAATCTGATGGTCCGAATCTCCGCCGTTTATTTGAAGCCGTACTTTCAGCAAACAGTTCTGATTTAATTCCTCATTCAACTGAAAACTGATGCGTTCTTCTCTGGGTCCCCTGTTGAGTGACAATTTTAGCAGTAAACATGAACCTGATCAACTGGACCGAGGATTGGACGTACTCGTTATTCTCAACAAAGTCTGGATGATATTTTCTTGCTTGTATCGTACGGTTCCGAAGAAGACACTTTTGTAAACAATTTTATCCAAGTGCACCCTTTAAAACCAAAAATAACAACTCTGTACATTCTTTGGAAAGGTACAATTCGAAAGAAGTCCGCATGAACGAGGTAACTCACAAAATATCAGCCTTGTGCCACTAAAGCAGAAACGAACTTTGACGTTGTTGAGGCGCGCCAGGTGAATCTGGAATCTGAGGCAAAGCCCATGGAGTCTTACAGTCAAGAATATGTCTGAATTTCCAATCAGATCATTTTTCAAGGCTGCTGCAGAGAAGCCACTTTACCTGAGTCCACCTCTCAGAAGCGATCAGTTGGCTAAATGGGCAATCGCCGCTTAGGCTGTGCAACGCACGTTTTTGGCCCTAACCAAACTTTCACCCAACTTTATGCTCAAAGAGAACATAACACTTGCCACCCAGCATCTGACAGTGTATTTTATCCCGCGGTGTTGTTCAACGGAGTATGCCGAGGGCTGACATGGCAAACCGCTAGGAGAACAGGTGGGCATCTGTCATGCCAGAACGTCGCTAGAATCAGTGGCTCACACAAAACCTCGACTGCTCGACTACAGCGGAACCAGCCGCAATGTGACTGCCAGATCCGGTACTATGCCGTCAAAAGTGATTTGTACGAACTCTGAGTCCGCCCTGGTCACGTGACACGTATCTTTGACCTTGTCATTCAACAACCCCTTAAATCAGTTGGTGCCATTTAATTAGATGTGGATTTTAATTTTATTGATAACCAGTTATTTCTCCGTTTTAATTTAATAATCAAACCTAACCTTCGATCGATATACTCATCCTTATACTGTTATATCAGACTGCTGTTCTCGCTCCAGTGCCTGGTGCCAGAAAAAGAACTCACCGACAACGAACACAACAGCTTTATTGCAACAAGCGAGTGCGTGCGAGTGCACAATTTACAACGGCCTTGCGCTATTCAAAGAGCACTTTTTGACATTGATTCAGGCTGTCGGATAGGCATTTAGTGAACACCCTTCAGCATTGAACGTGCTTCTATGAAATGCCTGAAGGCTGATCATATTCGGTCGTGCTTCTGTGGCTTGCCTGAAAACTCATCTGCTTTTGCTGAATTGATTGAATGATTGACTGGCCTGAATGCTTGCCGGCCTCCCTACTGAGATTTTGGCGGAGTTTTAGGGTCTCAGTAGATTCTGGGTGTTCTGGGGTTACTTTCAGGAATGTGACTTACCTGACGCATACTAATTTGATTTTCACTATAGACTCACTTAGAACCCAGCTGAAACTCTCGTTTACGATATTTTACTCTAACTGAAGGTGCTGTACCAGTTAGTACGGTATTCCAGTAGTGTGTTACGTCCATACAATGTGCCGCGATATCTCGTATATCGTACCAACTGAAAAGTGAGGCTACCAGGTGCGGCACATTCAGTTGAAGAGGAACACCGTAAAAGAAAGATTCAGCTGGGATTTATGTAAGTCCCTCGTGAAAACCAAACCGGTATTCGAATGTTTGTCTGTTAGTCGAATTTTGTGCAATTTGGGCTGATATGTATGCTAGAAGAAAGACTCGGTGGGGTTTCTCGTAGTCATTGTGGTGATGATAATTCTCTACATAATGTTCAGCACAGAAGATACCTCAGGATCACGTTGCGGAAATATTCCTCATGGTTGGGGGAGTTTTTGAGGGTTGTAGGATGCGCGCTCACATAACTGCCGTTTGACCGGTCATCCTTCTGTCCCGGACAGGAGGAAGACGCCCATCTGATGAACCCCAAGCAAGACAAAGTTGCTAGTGGTCTATCTGCGGTTTCCAACAGTCATCCTGTTCTACTTACGCCAAATCAAAGAGACTACTCTAAGTATCTTGTTGATGGGATCTCTAGGTAGTCTTTGCTGCATATTATATGGGGAGGGACGGGAACACCAACACGCTGTTGAAGAAGAGGGAGTCTGCAGGGTGAGTCCACAGTTCCAGCAATTTCATCATGCGTATGAACTCAAGAACGAAACATATGTGCACACGGAAAACGTTGTCTACTTCGTCTGACCTGATGATGAACGAACCAAAATGAGGTGATGCCAACCCGAAACCAACTCTTTTGGTTTGATGTGCCAGAATTATCCACCTAGTGACTCATGTTTACCATTCGTTGTCGAAACACAACAGTGAATAGGTGGATCAAACACCTGGACACATCTGAAAACCCACAATTTCAAACGAAAACGAGGATGGTGAGTATACGACAAACAAACAGGTTCATTGTCAAGTGGTAACGCTTTGAGAGGGTTGTCAGTGTACGATCTGTAGCTTAAGACGTAAGAATTTTGTCCTCAAGCTCATGGAGACTTTGAAAACACTCTGTAATGCGACAGAGAGGTTCCTCAATGAGGGCTACCACTAGTCCACTTTAGAGGTAACTCATCAGGAAGGCTATCGTGAGATACTTCAGACTTACTCTTTCGTATGAGAGAGTTCTGAAGTACGTCATTTCAATCTTGTTGCGCGAAAGTGCTAAACGCTCTAAAAAGGACCGGAAATCCTTATAAAATGAACTACTGGAGCCAAATCTACAAGGTGGCCGATACTTGATAAGTTGATAATTTCTGGAATCCTGTTGGCAGCAGACAAGTAGCCCGTGATATCGTTCTACCAGTAGGTGATTCACATTTAACCCACAGAGTCTTGCTCGTGTCGCCACCATCGTTTGATAAAGTTATTGGGACCACTCGGCATTTGTGTACAGTTTTATGACCTATAAAACAAGAGTTAAAGAGTTCTGATAGGAAAGTTTACATATTTCCGTTTCTTACGAAGATCCTTGAGGAAATGATTGGTCAACTGTAGCCTTGACAGAAACGGGCGCCGTGCTGAAAGGGGTGAAATTTACCTCAAAAGGTGAATTATACAGGAAGAAACGGTCATGGACGCAAACTATGTGGTAATTTATTACACGGAAATGTAGCAGCAAGGGTTGTAAAATGAAATATCGTTAAGTTAGAACACTGAAAAGTTCGATTCTGATGTACACGTGCACTCCGGACCACAATGTTTTATGTACAGAAGCATGGGCCCATCCACAGTAGAAGAGGTTCTGTGAGAATATTAATTGTGAGGTTCATCTGTGCGTGATCTGACACACAAGTGATTCGCTCCCATGACTTCAATTGCAATGAATCGGACGGACGTGTTGTTTCGTAGTATTTTGTTTGTAATTCGGTCTTAGACAGGCGTTTGGATAACTATTTTAAGATGCCGATCGGCTCTGCAGACTTACATGTCCTCACAGGTGCAGGAGAACCGGTACATAACCTGTGAAACCGGATGACCGAACGAGGTCTGACAAATCGGGTGAAGCGTGGTATATAGAGCTGTTGAGGTAGTGTGTATTCGTGGAGAGAGGGAGAGATTCCAGCCTAAAGTGCAGTATAATGAATTCCCCGGGCCATGGGTAAAGAGGAAGAAAACTGGGACCTTGACTAGCTCGTCGCGCCCTAGTAGTAGACTGCTTTTTCGCGTAGTTCCGTTAAGGCGCCTGTGCCTAAGGGTAGCAAGCGCGAGTCTAGGAGGCTGTTCCACCAACAAACACACATCTACCCAAGTTTCATCTACCGCCTGTCATGAAAACGAGTCATTTATGTAGCACCACCATTTCGCTGACCCTCGTCATTCGTAGTCAGGACCGAAGCTGTTGTGATCAGGATAGTGGGACCGGTCCTCTATTTTGATGGGGATTTCTTTCTGTAAGTGAAACAGTCTATACTGAAATGTCGAGAAGAACCGTACAGCTGTGTCATCCTTATTGTCGGGCATCAGCAGTACACATCACTTGAACCTACCACCTCTTGGCCGATGTTTGAAAAGTTGACATTCGGCCATGAGAAGCTGATTAGGTCACACTGAGGATGCTGCGCTGTTCGTCCTTCAATCACGCAATCTGCATCACATGGATCGAAGGCTTGAAGGAACCCAACGCTTCAGGTCACAACAAAACCATCAGGCCCAAGTAAACTAATCAATGCAGCGCAGGGTTTTTGGTCTTTGGATCCAGGAGTTCACCGCTAAGCTGTGCTTCAAAAGGCCGGCTAGGAACGGCTTCCTTTGAAATCTCTCTCCAGAGAAAACATCTATATCATGAGTAGGTTTCATTTCTATTCAGATCCAAATGAGGCAAATTAGTATAGTCACAGCTAGGGTGCAAACCAAGAACATAATGATGGGTTCCAAATAAAATAAATCACTTCGCGAACTTCATGTTAATCCTCTTTCAGTTAGGCTGAATAACAGTAGGTTCTTTCCGTTTGATTCAAGCATCCAGCACCCACGTGAGGGTTTGGGAATGCTTTTCTTCCGGGTTCCTTCATGTTGCAGCATCACGGTGAACGCATGACAGTTAATTTTATATATCACACCTCAATTGTAGGAGCACTAGCTGTCATTCTTTTCGGGTTTAGTTTTTTCATTAAAATGCACATCTAGGTCTCCCGTCTAGAAAATCTTTCGTTAGAGTCCTACAAAATCCACCCTTTTTCGTTTCGTTTAGTACTTTTACCACATTGTTGCATAGTAGCTAACCTATGAAGCTTACGGGTGAGTCATTCTGGTCACGCGTACATTCACTCGCCATCTGGCACACCGTATCACATAACAGGACATATGTTTACTTGGAACCTATGCTCGGTCCCTAACACAGAAGCCTGACAAGAGTGAGCCTCCCAGTAACTTATCATTCACCTCCATGCTACAGAGAAAATAACTGATATCTTGCAAACACTGGTAGACAATGGTTTCGCCAACCTGCTGAACAATGGTAATACTAACCATTCTCATCTTTTGACCGTTTTTTTTCTTTGCACTGATGCAGCAGTTTTGAGGACTAGTGACGGTTTTTTTTTGGAGGGAGAATGAGAGCAGCACGATGTTGAGATGCACTTCTGCCTGCTGCTGTTTAGGCTATCAGAATGATAGCGATAATGTGGGTGTGTCAATGATGGATGATTGACAGATGGATCGTATCGGATTAGTATAACTACATAGTTTTCCCCAGTTCCCAGCCCCCCCGAACTCCTACCCGAAATGATATATCTTGTGTTCCCGGGCTGGGGAGTGGAAGCCATCATTTGTGTGCGTGAAATGAATGTTTGACACGCAACTAAAGGATGAATAGTCTGTCTTGTACCCGTCTCCCGGAGCAGTTGTCTGAATTTTTCAGCAAGACTGCTCAGGACTGGGGCGTGTGAGTAGGACGGAGATGTAGTCTGTGGGGTTGTCAATCATCAGGAGAAAATGAAAGAGGTTGATGTGACTGAGAAGACCAGTGGATATAGTCTTACGTAAATTCCGTGTTGGCTTCTAATCTCGGCATCATGTTCCTTGGAGTTATTAGGAAAACGAACAAGGAGTCTACGTGCAGCACAGTGCTTCTTGGAAATTTCAGCTCAACACCCTCCTAACGTCCTTATGCAACAGTTGCCCAATCATTTCAAATACTGTCTGCAAACAGTGAAGCAGGAACGACCGAGCTAATACATTTTGGTAGCCAAGAAAGTCCGTTAACAATCATCAGGCTTGGGCAATCCCCGTGTGTTTGATCCACACATTCACAGCAGAATGTGGTGATGAACTTGGATGGTTGCGTTTTTTATGACGCAATAGCGATTCCCCACATACTGTGCCCTAGACAACCACGATGTGTCTCTTGGCATACGAAGCAAGTTTGATAATGAGCCGCAAATGCCCGCTTAGATGAACACATCACTACAGTCTCTCCACAACGTTTCATCGTTCATCAACTTCATTTTTCCGCTACTTTTACCGCCTCTCATCGTCCCACCGCGAGAAGCCGACGAAGGCTGTTTACTGTGTTTCCATAAAAAAACTTACATCTCTACTTACGCATGTAACCTTAGATTAGGGTTTCGACGTAAAGTTTGTTACCACGGCGCCAAAGGCTAATCGCCTACCACACTTCAAGCTTTGGCCCAGGAGGCGCCTGTCATTGTTTAGTGGCATGACCGCAATGACGATTGCGATGTAGGCATGAAGGATAAGCTATATGCTCTCTGGTTAAGCTTATTTCCTTGTCTTTGAGAGATGACAAAGTTTCGGAGGAATAACATTCTACCAAAAAGCAGAAAAATAACAATTTCTTCGGAATACCGTAAGCAACCATGGAAACGAAGAAGGACCGCTTTTGGTAAAGAGGTATTAAATAGTGAAAGATTCATAGCTGCCTTTCTACAAAGCTGTTTTTGTTCGAAGGTTTTCTTTTTTGATGCAACCTGAATGTCCACTCTATTTTATGGTAAGAATTCTTCCAGAATGCTTCGGGCACATGAGAAGCAACGTTGAAGATATCGCTTTGAGGTCAGACCAGATAACAAACCCCTTGATGTCAATCCCTATCAACCTTCAGGGGGTAAAGCTTTGTAATCGTAAAAGCACTTACAACATGCGTCCACAGAGCGAAAAGTATTGACTTGCAAATCAGATACACCTTATTACAGATTACTAGGACCATCAGCGTTTTTCTGATCTAACGCCTCTTGTATTGAGAATTGAGTAATTTCCGGTAAAAAAACAAACCGGTTATTAATATGAATATTAATTTGGTCAACTGCCTTATAAAGTTAAAAAAAATCGTAGAGTCGTACTCCCTGGATGAAATGATCCCATGAGTTTGTCGCCACAGTTTCTCTCGTCCGAATGTTCTTGTGCCATTTTGATCAAGGAAATGTCTGAGTTTAATTCTGCTTGAATACGTCACCTTCTGACTCAAAGCTGTCCAATTAGGTAAGAACTGGGTGGTGCTGTAATGTCCAAGGGCAAACGTTGCGTTGTAAAATTCTACGCCTTTAATGCTTTCCGTTATCATGTCATTTAATCGAGGAGCAGTGTTTTGATCTTTTGGAATTCTAGCTTACCTTTTCCCCCAACAAACATGGTGGGCCACCTTTCCTCTCCAGCTGGCCTATCACACTAAACTAAGTACTCTGTACCCTTGCGTGCAATAGGTAATTCCACACGCGAGCTGCCCTCAGACGCCATGTACCCGTTTGGGCCTGCGAAAGTAAGAAGGCGGGATGAGAGAAAGGGCAGTGCCATGACCATTAGATGATGGCACATAACTCATACGATGCATGCATAATATGCATGCAATGCATATTATGGACGTAACACACTACTCATAAGGTTGCTGAAAACGGTTTGATTGACCACGGCCAGTTTCGCTCTTCTTAGGGTTCATGAAGTAGGCACAGTTCCAACCAACATCATGTTTCGTTTGAAGCAAAATTTCACGCAGCGCATTCAGTTGAAGAAGACCGTCATAAACGGATATTCAGTTGGATTTGACTGAGTTTCTCCGTCGGAGCCAAATACGTACGCAAACGAGAGCATTTGGTGAGGTCCATCCAGTTTACGTTCAAGTAAAAAATGACGTTGACGGAAACGCGGCGAATGCGCTCACTTGATAAACCACAAGAAAAGCGAAGCCGTTTATGGGTTATCGAAGAGTTTTCAACAACTTTATGAGTAGTGTGTTATGCTCAGGTACTTATTTGATGGCCACCACAGCAGGCAATACTATGAAGAAAAGGGTAAATTTGAACCAAGAACACTACCCAGCCATTGGTATTTTAATAATTTCAGCTAAGTGGGTTAAAACAGGATTCGCTTAGCCTTAACTATCCACTTAGCACCTAAACTGAAAAACGGGCACCGTAAGTTCTACGTTTTTCACGTCTGGGTCGCTTCTTCTCGCCTCCAAATGAGAGTCTTCGTATGTCGAAGAGAGTGGAGACGGTGAGAAGAAACAGGTTCAAAGTAGCTTGTAGAATTTTGGAGCAAATTGATTGTGGACCATCATTTATGCTGTCTGATTGGGTACCATGGGTTGCTCAGAAATAATTTCTGTTCATTTCAGTGAAAAGCGGATGATCTAGTTCATCGATCCGTCCACGTTTTTCTCCTCAGCTGAATTCGTTGAGCTTTGAGGGCAGCTATTCTATCCGTGAAGTTGAACACAATGAACCTCTGCAAACAGCGATCACACGGTTATCGATTTTGCTCTAACTGCAACATCAGGACCACAACCTTAAGCCCTCCACTCTGATCGTCAGTTGCTGCTGAGCACAATCGACTTACCGCTGCGTGCAGTCACCCCGTAGTCTGGCAGTATAAACGACACGCACCGGCCCCATGCTGTGCTGTACCACGTAAGGTCCAATTCACGGGTCGCTGCTGTTGTATAGTAGCTGAGTGTGTGGTTTCACGACGCAGTTGGTAGCCAGTACACAAAATGAACTTCTTTTAAATTGTTGGCAGACAGATAATAATAATACGCGCTTTTAGTACAGATCGCCAGGTATGAAGATGCCACGAATTTGGTTCAGTTGGTATCCGGATTGTTCAGAAATAAAAGGAAAAACTGCAGACGAACAATTGAGCCTAAAAGACGGAAATTTTGGTCGATCGTGCATCGAATTGGTTGATGCACTCGAAGGCCTTCAACGGTTTTTATAGAATACATTTATAGAATTCATTAGGCCACTGCTAACCGTTTGTCGACTAAAGGGGGCTAAAACCATAATAACGAAACACTGAATTCTGATCTCCCAAAAGCTAGTTCAAAGAGAAATAAGCAGTGAGCGACTGGGAGTTTTTCTTTGCAGCTGGTTAATAGGGTGAAATTTTACCAGAGTAGCACCCCGAGGGTGCAACAAACAGGCACTATCCGGCAATCCGGGTCTTATCAATCGAATAGTTGTTACTCGCAGTATCAGAAAGGCTGATTCATGTGTCTATTCATGAATGCGGATCAGGAATGCCAAGAAATGTTTTGGGCTAATAGGCTATTTAAATGCTTGGGAGATAGAAATTCTTTCCACTCTCAAGAAGCCCTGGCATGCTTCTTGGTGTGTCAGCTTCTGGTGTCATCTTGTTGCTCGGGAGGTATTTCCGTTTTGGATTCCCTCAACTGAAGACGAGAAAACTTGAAGTTGGTGTGTAGATTTGAAGTATTACATCGGGATTTTGTGTTGTAGGCGAAGTGAGCTGGTGCTGAAAATGTGGGGGAGCATTGTAGTTCTTCTCGTTTTGAGAGTGGTAAGCACTGTGAACCTGACGAACCCTAGAGACGGTTGAAAAGGAAGCATGAATGAAACGGGCATTCAGCCTTTATGGGGGTTCCAGGTTCAGTTCAGTTTCTTGACTGTCCATCTGTTTCTATGGTTTTATGTAATAAGTTGGGTTGAACAGAGTCCGCCGCACCGAATACCATGAAATACTGACAGATGCAGTCCAAAATGGTCAACAAATCTTGATGCATGAGAGTCATAAGACAAAATGGAAAGAGAAAGATGTCCGCACACATGCTTAATTTCAGACTGATATCAAGATGTTAGGTCCTAATACATTCTTCTTCAATGTAATTCAAACTGAGAGATTAATTTTGTTCGTCGGGTCGAATACGTTTTATCTTGGTTGTGTTCATGCAAACCGGAGTTGAGATCAACAGATTTCAATTTGAAACACGCGCCCAAATGGATCTGACCACTAGTCACGACAGATATGGTAAATCCAAAGTCTTGGAATTGAGTTCCTTCGTGGGTACAGTAAAAACGTAAGATTCAGATTCCCGACAGATCTCAACGCACTTGCCAAACGACAGTGCGCACCTCTAGTAGGGAGTTCCGAACCAGCAACCTTCCGGCCAGTGGTTGAACACTTAACCGTTCGGCTTAGAGTGGCTGATCAGCAGAGTGATTAGTTCTCATTTATACACCGTTCATCATTCAGTCACAGAAACCTCATTTTGTGCTAACATACTGAGTGCCTCCCCAAGTGACGAATTCACAGAAGAAGTATGATGGTTTTGCATGATAACTCTAACGACAAGTAAATAACGGTTCTGTCAATAGATAGACCATTCCAACAGGACGCCACAGCTAGTTAGTAGGGTGAACGCTACTAGAAAACTTTTGAGTAGTTGTAGATGGTTGCATCCACATTTTTCTCTTTTAAACAGTCCTTCTCCTCTCCTGATGCAGTCGTTCTGGTTTGTCCTCTCTTTGGATGTGAATACAACTTATAGTGATCCGGCAACTATCCGCAGCTGTGATTTTGGTTTGTTTTTGAGGTAATTCTTCCATAAAATCCTGTCAAATGATGCCTTTGCCGGATTCTGGACAAAGATTGTTTGAAACCGAGAGTAACACCTTCGAAGTACTTCCAGTTCTAAAACCCTGACTTTCTCTGAAGGCGAGAAAATTTGCATAAATGCAATCAGTCGTACTGAAGAGGCGCGAACAGTTAGATTGAGAGCTAGAAAACTTGTCTCCCACAATGCTGAGCACGACGATTTGGCCGTGTTTGTAGTGAGCTATTCCTATAGTGCAGAGTCTGTGCAACAATAGCTGATTATAGGTAACACTTATACGGAAAATTTTGGGTACATTACCTGCTAATTCTGCTTGAAACACACGATCAATCCACGACAGGCGTGAATGTTGCACTGGATTCAGAAATGAGTTCAGTTTCGTTTTGGCAGATCTGTGGGAAAGGTTGTTTTGAAAATTTTCCAATTAGGATTCGTTTGATTGAATTAAACGGGAGGCGTGAGGAGATTTGTGGAATCTTCGCAGGTCAAGTGGAAAACCTGACGTGATTGGAAGAGACAGGTCTATCATGAAAGGTGTGAGAACCGTTTGTCGGTAGTTAATGCTTCTCGTCAGCACACATAAAAAACCTTGAAACGGCTGACAATACTGAAATCAGTAGATCACCAATGAGTGACATGACAGGATTCACCTGGATTTTCATCTCTAGTTTCCAGTTCTTCAATGATAAAGAACGATGATTTTACGGATGGAAAAATCACTGATTAGCACCATACGACTACCTAAGCGAAATAGCTATAAGAAAGGCCGATCGACAGGAGAGACTACTGAAATGCTCATCAACATTTGAAAGCCCACACCGAAGGGAGTACATCTCTTGGAGAGCCGCTTCTGTCCTGCCTCCATGAATAGTCCTAGCCGAAGAGAACATTTTTCTACAAGTGTACAGATTTACAACTGTGTACATGCAATCATTCCGGCCCATAAAACCACCGAAGGGGCTGGTCAATAGGGATCTATTTTAATTGGGAAAACTATGACAAAATCGAACGGCAAACTATTTGACAGTACTCAACACACAAATGGAACGGTTTGATAGGATAGATGGGGTTCAGTTGACGAAGTTGTCCACTGAGAGTAAAACCTATAATCGCCTTGGTGAAAGGTGAAATCTGCTGCACCTACATAACCCATTGAGCTATACTTCGGGAGTGTACGTGTGATACTCACACCTTAGTCAATGAGTAGTCTGACTAAAACAGTTTCCTTGTTTTCCAGGTTGGGGGTTAGAACAAGTGTGGCTACTTCCCCCTTAAAAATGTAGGCTTCTCTGACAGCCTCACGCCGACCACCACTTTTTGTGGTTATGCTTTTGAACCAAAGGCTTTGGTCGAGTACTTGAGTCATCCCCCTGTCCTGGTCTGGACATCCTGGCAACGTCCTAGCCAATGTACACCCGTGAATTACACATTTGAAATCCATTCAGATAGCGTGACATAGCTGTAGGCTCTCATCTGATGTTTCAGTCGGTGATGATCACGATGGCGGTTATGGTGATGAGCGAGTCTCATTACTTTGACGGTAACCAAACGGTGGATTTACGTTGTTCTCCGTATACTGACCAGTACTTTGTAGACTTTTATAAATACGTGACCAGCGTCGCTTAGAAACTCGACCACCAGGAGACATTTCACACTCATACACACGACTGCCCGGTCAATTGAGGGTTTATTCTACGGAACTGCTCCAGGAAAACGGATAGTCCACTTCAGTCTGAGGTTGGACGGGAAGCAATGTGCCATAAACACTGACCAGTGTTGGTCTCCTAGTGGTAAGCGAGGGTTTACTGTTTGACGTTGAGAATTTTTCACAAAGTGCTTGGCCTTGTAATGAGGTCAAACTTAGATCTCCGTTGGAGGGTAGAAAATGAAAATAGCTTATGTATACCCTGTATTTAGCCAACCTGGCTGCGTGCTATTTTTTCCGTTTTTTCAACTGAATCCTCCAACTGGATGGTTAGTCGGTTAGTGTTCGAGGGTTTCCTCAATTCTCTGCAGGCTATCTTTCTGGCCATATTTTATACAGGCAATGAATACGATCATGGTCTTAGCTGACGGGGATAAATCTATGGAGATTTGCGAATTGTGGGTCACTAAAGACCTAGGGTTGCAACCTGCTATTGCCACAATTACACATCGGACCAATCGGAACAAAACATACACCTCACCTCCACTTCTGCTGTAAACTGAAGTACACGGAGCAAATGGTCATCGTCCGTTTGTTCGGTGAGCCGAGCAATTCGATTGCAAACGTTTCATCAGCAATCGAGGTGACAATGCGTTATTGGGGAGCGTAGCGATGAGTCGATGTTGTTCTCAAACAAGTGGTTCGAGAACACCGGAGACAGATAAAGATTAGGACCGAATACCAACTGTGAATTTGGATTTACCCAATATTTGAGTAGAGTCTTTGATTTCCCAGGCTGTCTTTGAAGATGTCAATCTCTACTGTTCCTTGAGTTGACCTGTTGAAGTCACTTTCTTGTTGCCACAACATAATAAAATTTAAGCAGGAAATTCATTGTACAGTGTGGAGTAATATCTCCGCCAGTTTGGCAGTTTGTACGATCGCTAATTACTGAGCTTCGACGCAGTGAAATGTGGCAGGATTCTTGGAAACATTCAAGATAGTCTCAGTGACATCAGCAGTTCCTGGTTTACATTTGGGTATTTTATTTTCTCCTCCGTCTTTCCGACATTATACTTGGTCGTCTAAAATCAGGGCCACCCTATGCAGGCACTGTTCTTTATCCAGGATATCAGACAGGTTAATATAAAAACCTGATGAGTTTGTAGGCTCGAGGGGCCATTCAACACGTGTTACCATGTAAAGTGGTCCCCATGATTGAAGAAGGATATACGCTGTCTTAGTGCGAGTTAATCACACTGCTGACCAGCTGCTCGTGGCCGCTTGGTTAAGTGTTCAAACTACTAATCCGGAGATTGCGGGTTCGATACCCTCTGGAGTTTTGTGAGATGCGTACTGCTGACGATTCCCAATAGGGATAAAACAGCCGCACACTGTTTCTCGGCTTTTCAGCGTAGACTGTCTTCAGTTACAGGACGGATATCCGTTAAGATTCCCAAACCTGCTCACACCGCCAACAGTTACACGCGTGCATATTCTACTTCGTAAGTGCCTGAGCCTGATGGAGTATCCAGCGTATGTTCGAGAAACAGACATCCAACTGTTTCGCTGGGGAAATTCCCTCTATTGTTTTCTTATAATTAGCTACCAGTATTCTCCTTATTCCGCTCTCACAACTCGCACGTGAGTCACACTCACATCCATCCTGTAAATCAATATTTTAAATTATTTCTCTTTGTTGTTGTTGTTGTTGTTGATCCACGAATGATCTGTCTTTATAGCAGCTGATTAGCACTGTTGCTTCTTGTGTTACAATTTGACTGAATTAGTAGTTGTCACAAGGAGCCAACCAAAACGATTCTGTTGCTTTTTTTAGGTATGTAGCTGAAACGGTCATTTGTCGATCAAGCTCAAATTTTGTGTATGCACCAAAACCGCTTGTGTTTCATCGGATCCCACTGCCTGTCCTCTACGTTTACGGCATCCTTTAAAGTCTCCCTGTGTATACCTCTATTCAAGGGAAGAACGCTTGCTGCAACTCCTAGAGGTAATCTCCCGGAACCGCCCAGATGTTCATCCGGGACACGGAATGGATCTCTGAAAACATACTAGACTATCCGTAGTACACTAATCATAAGGTTGCTGAAAATTCTTCGAGAGCCCACAACCGGTTTCGCCCTACTTGGGGCTCATCAGGTAGGCGCAGTCCCCGAGTTTCCGTCAACCTTATGTTCTACTTGAACCAAAATTGGACTGATTTCGATAAATAAACTCATTTGCAAATCAATTTGATTTTTTTATTTGCAAATTAGTGTATTTATTGATACTAGACTATCGTTCCCTGGTTCAACAGTCTCGATGTTAATGCCTTCCGACAGACGACCTGAACAACGGTTCACAACTTATAAGTGCTTTGTTTCCACCCGGATATAAACAGTAGTTAGAGTCAGAGGACGTCAAGTCATAAAGCAAGCGATCAGCCTCACCTCATTAGGCAGACAGCTCTCCCACATTCTAGAAGTTGACTTTACGATTAGCGTGGAACTATCTTGTCGTTTGCTTTCAGTGTCAACAAGCTGCATACCAGCGTGCTCAGATGTAACAATAGACAATAGCGCTATTTCTCGAAATACGTTCACTTGCAACCGGAATCCCAACTGAATCTATCGTTCACACCATTTCTTCAACCAAATATGCTGTGCAAGAGCCAACTAATGTTTCATTTAGAGGGTTATTCGAGGTATCCACGTATATTATTTTGACGCGACATACTACTCACAAAATCGTTGAAAAGGCTTCGACAGTAAACTGCCGGTGATTTCAAAATTACGTGGTATTGAATAATTGCATTGAGGTAAAGGCACAACTGGACTGTCAGATGGCTGGATCGTAGCTGCTTCGGTTCTTACCAAAGCCGTACATAGACGTTCTCAAAACGACACTTGAAACTGGACTTGCCGTGGTGTGCTTTCCATGAACAACTGAAGCAGATGCGATTCGACAGTTTGACGTCATCGATGTCCAACCAAATACACATATAGACGCCTGGCCACCCATGCGTAAATCCCGAGGGCGCTCTACCATTTGGCACCGTCAGTTTCGGCGGTGGATTTCCCCCGAAAAATGTGACCAGTTTTCGCGCATCAGCTGAGATGCGGTGCACAGGGAACTAATCCGACCTAAACAATATATCTTATTTGGGCTTGCTCAGAGCGCGAATGCCTTATAAGAAATAAGTTAGAGTGTACATTATACTACTATGTTGGTTTAACACTTTGTTTCACCTTGGTCTAAGCACTCACTTATTTTGGGTAGTTGTGTGTTTAGTGCCTGTGACTGGGGAGTTACATTATCCGACGGCTTGCAATAAAACCCGCCTTCCGTTTCGCTGAGAACCAAGATGAACTTCATTCAGGCGGATGAAAAACACAAATCTGTTGAGGATACTTCAACTCAGTCGAAAATCACAAAACGTGGATCTGAGACATTAGATTGAAAAACTCCATTGGAACCCAACAGAATAACGGCTCATGCAAAGGGACGGAAGTGAACACCGCTCTGTCATTGGGACGGTGATTTTTCCAGTTTTCCGGCTGGGTTTTTGTAGTCAGAAAGCGTGGGTTTACAACTATCGTTTTGATTATGGCTGTGCAGTTGATAAAAAGCAGTGTTTCAGTAAATATTGACCAATATTTTCGACTTGATGCCTGAGAAGAAAGCAAGGCTTGATGCGAGCTTTACGTCATGCACAAGCCCTTTAAAGAAAACGTGCTATTCACGCGGTAGGCGAGCGGAAAACATATATAATATTTATATGACCATATATCTGCTAACATCTGTCCTAAAAAGCCGCCAAAAGAAACACTGGTTTGCTTATACGACTGTTCTTTAAATCCACATCTCACGCTGTCTGTTGAAGGCGACATGAAGCTTGCACTGCGGTCATCAGGGGACTCCGGATTAAAGCTTTAGCTACGAACAAAAAACATGAAAAGACACGCGACATTTGGAGTAAGATACTGGTGAACGGCGGATCAAGACAGATAGAAATAGTAACCGGGATCCCTATGATTCCAAATAGCCTCTTAGGCATTCGGGGTTGAAAGTCAGTCACGTCAGCCGGCAGACTCAATCGCTCCTGCATAAAATTGGCCCAAATGGAGTTTCAATCCTGAGCAACCTACGGGTGCGGTGCGGATCACCAGGGCTTTAGTTGTCACGATGCCACTTCTATGTTATAATCATGAGGCTGTAAATCCTGTGGCTACCCAGCAACTTGTCTTGCAATAAGTTGGTTAGTGACAGTATTATTTGTTTTCGCCTTCGGAATATCTCACTGGATGGTGGTTTGAGGAAATTCAGTAGTTTCTAGCTGGGATTCCATCATGCCAGTGGAGCCAATCTATGCTGAAAAGCCGAGAAGCGCTGTACAGATGTTTCATCCTTGGTAGGACTAAACAGCGATGTGCATCTCACATAAATAAGAGCTTTTCGAACTGAATTTCGAAATCCCATTTGAAAATTATCAAATCTCCTCACATTGCTGTGAACCAAGAATAGCGGCTCAGAGGAAGGGTAATGTTCCGAGATGAATCGAACTTGCTTCTAAGTAGTGGTCACTGGAGGATTCAGTCGATAGGTACCACGGGGAGAGACTAAAGGATTGGTGGAGTTATGTCCTATCGAAGTCAGATCCGATCACGTTGATGATCGACCACTTGTAGCCAAACGATTAGGTGTTCGACCACTGGCCGAATGGCCATGAGTTCGAAAGTCTCTGAGTTTCGTGAGATGAAACAGCTGTAAAATGCTTCTCGATTTTCTTTAACACAGATTGGGATGAAACCTCTGTTGGTAATTAGTTTCCTTCAAGTACACTTTTCTACTCATATTTACCATACACGATCGTCTATCCGGTTGGAGGGCCACTCATTTCATTCGGTTCTCTTAAATCAAATTTTAGACAAGTTTGTTGTTGAACTGGAACGAATAAACACTGGTGCAAAGTCGCACCGATCTTGGCACGAAAACAGATGCTTGAACAACGTCCTTTTTCTGATTACATTCAAACTGGAATCGTATATTAAATTTTTTTGTCTTGCTCAGGCGGAGTTTGAACTTCGGGTCAAGTGTAAGCACTTCCGGCTGGGGTGGCGGAAAGACAATTGCCTTGAGCTTATGCATACGTTCATAACTAGCAGATTTAAAGGTGAGGAGCTTCCCAATTTTTTTGTTTTAAGGTTACGTAGAACGAGATCTGAAGTCTCCATGAAAATTGTCCTCTGCGTGTTCATTCTCCAGTCACTGAAAGCGAACTACACAGTCGAACGGACAATTTTAGTTCCTTTATTGTAAATGAGGATTATAGCCGAAAAAAGCCTCCACAGATTAAAAAAAGACAAATACTTGTATAGACGTAATACACTACTCATAAGATTGCTGCACATTCAGTTACTTAAAAAGTCATTTAGAAGAGATTCAGCTCTGTTCCTGGTTAGTCTCCCGTCAAAAACAAATTGGTATGCAACGGTGTGTATTTCGCCAAGACAAATGCTTGTTTTGTGAAAAATTGGTCCCCACCTTTGGAACCTCGTCAGGTAGACCAGAGTGTGTCCTTCAGAATTTAACTCCAGATCCATCATGTTTTTCTCCTGGAGGCGGAAATTAATCCGGAAAATTGATAGTGGCTGGCCGGACCCGTGTAGACTCGGCCGAATCTAGATTAAGCTGTTTGAAAAACGATTCGAGACACCACACCAGGTCTGTCATGTACACACATTTGCAAACAAATTTGGTTTTGCGAGAGACTCACCTGGAACCCAGCTGAATCTCTCGTTTGTGATGTTTCCAGACAACTGAATATGCTGCACCAGGCCGCCTCATGTTGCAGTTCGTACGATATTCGAGATCTCGCGATACGTGTATAGACGCAATGCACTACTCGTAAGGTTGCTGAAAATTCCTGGACAGCCCACGGTCGGTTTCGGCTTTCTTTAGGCTCTTCAGGTAGGCGCAGTCTCTGAGTTTCCGTCAAACACTGCTATCAAACTTTGGTCGGTCTTCTCAACTCCATTCACCGAGTGCAATTTCGTGCTATTGAGTCCGAATAGCGCGCACAGTAACTATTCTTGTCCTCAATCAAAACACCAGCTAAACATCGAGACGGTCAGCGAAAAAGAAACAAAGTTCGCTCCAATAAAACGGAATAGGCTGGAAGGTCATGAATGATTGAACACATGAGAAACGCGACCAACGGTTCCATTCCACTTTCTTTTGAAAGACGGAAAAAGCGTAAGTATTCATGAATAGATAATGTCAGTCAGAGCGCTACTCGGGATTAGTTTGCCCTTGGCGACAGGACAGGATTGTGACCTTCATTCAACGCCACTCCTTGGATGTAATGTTTAGCAAAACCTTTCCCGTTCGGAGGAGCGTAGTTCAAAATTAAAACTTTGCGGTGAAGCCTATTGGTGATCAGTGACTAGACGAATGATGTTCATAGTTCGAAATGAAACCGATGTCCACATAATTCAAGCACTTCTGGTCAGAGTCGAAATACATAACTGGGTAAAACTGATCAATCACTTACACGTGTACGAAGTCGGGGAAACGAAACTTATCAAGAAAGTTGTCTTGAACATACTGATATCTACCAGCACTTCTAGGTAACTCTCTCATTTTTTTAGGTATGCTCCTGAAGTAAGAATGTAGTAAAGCAAGTTTTCGGAGGAGGTCGCGTCAAGCTTAAGCAGGTTTGCTGTCGTTATGAAAGAGGTTTCACGTGGTTTTCAAAGTTAACTCCAAGGTCCATCCCCATCAAGACTTAGTTTTGACACATATGGCGACTTAACCCGTAAGCTTAAACAAATTCGAAAATTCCAACAGACCATTAGTAACTAAATTTTGCCTTTTTATGCGTCAGATGCTAGACAAAGTGGGGAGTTCTCTTGAAGTGGAATACCTTCAATCTTTCCTCTAGTAAATGAACTCCCTGGAATAAATAAGGAACGCAACTCCTGGGTGCTTAAATAACCAAAGCTGCCAGACCAGAATGGCAGCAACATATTCTGTCTGTTCAGCTTAGTAACAAGACAAGGAATTCAGTTCGGAAGCTTAGGTGATCTTATACCTTGCGAGATCAAGAAGTTTTTTCCCATTGGCATTACCCCATATGCAACATTCGATGGGTAGTATTCATAAACTTGCCGACTCAAGGCGATACAACCCAAGGGTGTTATGAAACAACGCACGGGACTCGGTTTTTCTTTTAAAAGCCCCATAATTATCATTGCTTTTGGTTATTATATAAGAACCAGTCTTCATGTTATCTCTCGGTTTTTAATGGTTCATATTCAGGTCTGTTTGGATGAGCTTGTTGATGACCACGATGGACAGAATGCCGCATTTGTTGTAGGTGCTGGCGCGATCTGTAGTGTTAACATTCTCATCACTAGTTTAAACAGCCGTACTCGTGGAGTAATTATTCTGGTGAGTTTACACCAGAGGGAGAGAGCGCTGGACCTGAGTTCCACTCTTATTAGGGGTCACCAGCAGTGCAAATCCTTGGCCATGTCGGAGTTTGAACTCCGCACATCTAAAATGCAAGTCGAGCGTTACCACTACTCCACTAGCGCACTCTGGACGCATCTGTTTCGCTCCTTCGCACTAGAATATGCGGAGCACTGGTATTGAATACATGAAGCATTCAGGTGGAATGATTTGGATAAAATTTCATTTCACCCAGACGTTGTTGCAGAATATGGGCAGCTCGGAGGTTGTTGGTCTATTCGCCTAGCTTGGTAGTTGGACTTCAACCGTTTCACCATCAACTAAGGTGAAATCATCAGTGTGGAGTTGAGGGGGTTCCCATCTCACCTTCCTGTTTTTTTCGAAAACACCCCGATTCAAATGACACTTAATTACTGCAGCCCAGAAAGCATGGAAACTAGTTTTTATTGTTCACTTTTTCGCAAGTAAACACTTCCGCCGTAGAAACGCTTTGAGTTCTCCAGGGAATAGGTACCGTAGTTGAATGCGTTCAAAGTTCATTTTGGTTCACGCTACCAGGAAAGCATTGAACTCGAAATTCACTATTTTCTGGGACACTCAAGTCAGTCCAGATCATGGCCTTTCCAAGCAGTGAACCGCGGTAATCCGTCTTGTGAAACAAGTGTGCTGTGACTACTTCAAAGGTACTGTGGATTTACCTGACGTGAAATCCGTGTTCACATCACTCTCGTTTGAACAGCCATCCTGCTATCCTCGCACAAATATTCTGATGATTCCATACCAAAAGGGGCAGCATTGGACTCGAGTTTCGCTCTTAGTATAGCTCATCAGCGGTGCATATCCAATGGCCATGCCGGGGCTTGAACTCCGCATATCTGGTGTATGAGGCGAACGTGTTATACCACATCACCAGCAGAGCACGCACGTGCTCAGGTTCGACACCTCGAACGACCACTAAGTAACTGTCTTGATTGTCTCCATCGACCGAACGTTCTAGACAATTTTTTACTGAAGGATTCACGTTTACACCATTCTCGTTTGAACAGTGCTCCTGTCCTGAGATAGTCGAAGCGTTAGTACTATGCTCATCTTCTACGGCAGATTCTGAGAGTTCATATTCTGGTACAATAGATGATATGATATGCCAATCGCTACTAATGCAACGGTGGATACTACTGATGAGGCATGTGAGTAGAACGTCTTCTCGTAAGTCCGCTTTGCGTCACTTGAAAAGTGAGATCTGTTACGGAATTTGTGGAGTCTCTTTGTAGCATTTGCCTGGATTTGAGTAACAGTCAATGAATATCCACAAAAGTTCATGAAGACACGTTCAAGGAGAAGGTGGATATTTGGTTTTGTAAACGAGATGCATATGAGGGTTTTGCTCCCCTGTTCAATAGTTTGTAACTGTTAGGTTGCTGTTTCCCTAATGGACAACTCCGCAGCGAAGGCCTTCTTCCTTTCACTAAGAGTATGTAACAGGAGGTATTTTGTGGGTTCACATATGAATGGAATGAGGATGGTTCAAACGCGCGTGGCATGCATCTGACAGTTAGTACATGCTTCCCTTCTACTCTGGAAGTCGTGGTTATCTCCATTAGCTTTCAGAGTAGATTTTCTCAAAGCAGTGTTATTCATTTTTGTTTATCAACCACCATTGGTGTGATTTTATCAATCTTGTCACTAATAAAACCTGCCTTCAACATGTTTGGTAGGTAAAATTTGGCAGGTCCGAAATTATACAGCTGGACCTCCCTTCAGATTAGGCTGCTAAAATATTTCGCCATGCCTAAATACTTCTCCCACAACTTTTCTCCCTTCAAATCCCATCTTATGGATTCGGTTGTAAAAATGAAATAGGACGCATTCATGTAATTTCCCCAACCATATCAGGCATATGCGTTTTGTCTGTTGCGCACTTGATCCGCTTGTGGTGGCTTTATCCACAATGGCAGGGTTTCTTGAAGGGGATTGTCTGGTAAGAACAAATGTAATCAGAATGCAACCTGCTCCCAAACGCACACACACACACACACACGCAGATGCGCACGCGCACAAACAGCCCCTCCCAAATTCTTCAACCTGTCAGTCAAAATATTACCGGATATGTTATCGTTCAGTCTGAACAAACCCAACGTCAACAACAACATCAACAACAACAGCATCAACCACGGGCAAATTCCGAGTTGTTTGCATGTGTGCTGGCCTCCCCGAGTCCCCAGACAAATAACGTGTTCTGATTAGTATTCAGTCAGTCACAGTATTGCTGTGAGGTGAACTATCAGTGTTGACGATTTTTTGGTGTAATGTTAGGGTTAGAGGAGGGTGTCACAGGGTGCTTCTTCATACAGCTATAGGTAAAATATGTTGGCCCTGCAGTCGAACCAAACGACGTTCACTTAACTCAGTGTGGTGGGTGTAGATACTCACCCTGCCGTTTACTCAATGAGGATATTTAAAGCTTGACCGACCAGGAGACAATTCATCAGGGTACCCGACACGTTCTTTCCAGTTTTCTGGCATTTCTGAGCGATTGTGATAACAGTGATCTCCGATCTGCCCAATGAAGTCACGTGTCTCCTCATTCACCCACTCGAGTGGCTTGAATTGTTCATCAGTTCGATCGATTGCATGACGGGTGGGTACAGACGAGTGGTCGTTAACGCATAACTAGTGGAACTGTTCGGTTTAGTTCCCATATATATCTGATCTGACTGGATCGTAACTTACGAAACGAGTGCTGAGAATGTTGAAATCAATAAGCACTATAAACTAAGGCCAATGAGTGCGAATGGTACTGATTAGCAGCAGAAAAGGACTACAGTTTTTACTTTTCATTCTGTCTCCGTTTCATCCAAGATCAGTAGTTAAATCCCGAAAAATGTCCCCGGATCCTTTCAACAAATAGTCCCCATATTTGTCAAAGTACGTCGCTCACTGACCTGAGTTCATGAAGCCCCTCAGTAATCAAAACGCGGAATTACTGACCAGATGCTCCGTTCTTCAGAGTCTTGACATACCTTGTCTTGGGCTTTGGTGACATGATATTATCTCGACCCTCCTCGTTTCCTCGGGTGACATTCCAACTAGGTATCAGCCCTCGTGCTTCCTTCGGGTGACATGGAAGCTAGGCACTGAAAGAGTGTTGCAGCCAGACGGCTCAATTGTTTTTTATTTATTTACTTAGTGTTGTGACAAATTTTTTGGTGCCGACTTAACTAGCTGTTATGTAAATGGGCGGATATTACCGCTTAAAGCAGAGGAATTCGATGTATTCAATTACTCATGTACTTTCAAAAAACTGAGTGTAAATAGTTTAGGCGCAAGTGACCAACCCAGGAAGTAATCATCTCGCTGCACACAGAGTTTTCATTTCGAAGCACTGTTCAATTGGACATTCTGTTCCCCTAATATGACCTCCTTAATCGCATTCTCAAGGAATCACTAGCTAGTGGGGAACTTTTAAAATTACATCCATCCATTGGTTCAGTTTTCCAGAACCTCGTAGCCGTTCATACACGTTAGGTTTGTTGAGAGCCCTGGACAAACCGGTGTTTAACCTCATCCATCCCTTACTAAGTACCTCTAAGTTCATTCGCCTGTCCTCTTACAGAATCATAAGAATTATTGAACGATCGACCCAAGCCTGTCCTCATCTCCTTCACGTAACTCAGTAGTGCTTTTGGATGACCTGACTGAGCTGTGCTTTATCGGACGATATGTGGGTGGATTTGTGCGAAAAGTGCAACTCCCCCATTGCAAGTGAACCATGTTTTCAATAGGGAGCTGTTTTCTCACCAATGCTGTTCGTAGTTTACTCGGATGATTACGGCAATGTACCGAGGAATACCGTATATGCTGTATCTTGTGCAGCCTGCATTCTAGCTCCATTTTCACGATGGTTTAAATGCGATATCCACTCATCCTGCTCTTGGTCGCAGAGCCTACTCCGCGCTCATTGCGTTTGAAATGATTCACAATAGCTTTTCTCCGCAGATAACGTGGTTGTTCACCAGCCGAAGTGAAATACATCGAATATCCCGGAAAGTAGTGTTTCTTCCAAGCTCTTGTTGCAAGGTCACGTGAGAAACATACTTTTAAAGTATTCGACCATTTTATCTCTTTACCAGACGGCTAACGTTGTAGTTTTAATTCTGATCAAAATGCTTATTAAAATCAAGAGTATTCTACTGAAAAAAAGGCGTCTGCTATAAGTGTGTCAACGGGGGGGGGGTAGTCGTCTCCTGCCCTGTGGGTTATATCTGGAAGTGGGAAGCTCCTATTGGCTCATTGCGGATGAAAGCCTACTTCCATTCTCAACAGTTAGAAGGATTTACTTTTCCAAACTCGGAGGAGCATCTCCTAAGACCTGGAAACTATAATTTTTGCATAATGCGGAACGTACAGACCGGAAATGGTAACAGTATCTGATACGAAAAGGTCTAAACACCAAGAAAAGTAACTATTCAGGAGACAGCATCGAAATGTCAGGTGTCTGTAACGCTAAGACAGGTAGGAAGCCATCCCCAATACAGCTGGAAGCTAGCAGGCACAAATTAGAAAGCAAATCAAAGCAGCTGCTTTACAGTAAAACGAGAATTGGGACGAAATCGATTTGATTAAAACAACTCATCAATGTCCACGGTGATTCATGAGAAGAATGTAACACGTGTTAAAACCATCAAAGATTCGATTGGCGACCTGAAAGCAAGATGGTGGCAATCAGAACAAGAGCTTGGGAAAACCGTAGAAAACAATGGCTGAATGATAGATAGGAAAACTCAAAAGTCCCCAGATGTAAGGAGGTTGTTGTCTCCAAGAGCAGCGTTTATCGAATATACAGAAATCTTCATGTATTAAATGCACCTGTGAGAAAACAATACTGGTAAAAAGCTTAGAAAGGGCAGCCGAAGTGTACAGCTTGGAAACCTCTTTTTAACACCATTCGGTTAGCCAGGGGGCGAAATTTGAAATGTCATGTTCATCTTTTCCGGAATACGATGAAGATCTACTTTGCTGGTCTTACTGCGGGCAGCCATCTACCAGCCGCAAAATGGGGGAAACATAGAAAGGACGGCTAGTCCATAGAGGAGGACTAGTAAGGTAGAACAAACGTCACCATCACCTATGGGTGCGCTAAGAGGTGCAGGAATTTCTATCGCTCCAGAGATGCCAAGGTAATCCATCTTGGTTTATGGTGCGCCTAATCCACAACCGTTTGGCAACAAGAAGAAAAATGATCCAGAAGGCATTGTGGATTTTAAGGATACGAATTACAGTTGACTTAAACATTCATGAAAGACAGCTACAGTATAAGTGTTGTACCACATACCGCTCTCGATTCAGTTAAAAGAGGAACCTTGTGGATCACCCGGCGAAAGTCTGGCTGCCAGAAAGAGTTTTGCAACAGCAGTAAAACATTTCGGGCCGGGTTAGAAGTCGTGGCGTCAACCGGCACATACACCTCTATCAGGCCCAAGGCAGATGCGGAAGCGAAGCAGGGCTGTGTCGATGATCCAGCTATGTTCAGCCTGTCTGTAATGGCCATGTGTACAGAGGCGTTTTACCAGAGCGAGTGGGTTAAATAAGTTTATTATTGACCGAACGGTTACTTATTGATTTTAAAAAATTGCACAAGTTCAGTGACTATATATGCTGCGTTTCGTATACGAATATGCTTAATTTGGCATCCTGAAACGGGAATAATCTGGCTGAATTTGGTTCACCGACTACCGACGCACCAGAGTCTTTTGGGGATAAGACACTGATGAAAGCAAATGCAGTCTGATAGAGGATGAGCCCTGTCAGTTGAAACTCCTGAAAGGGGAGAATTTCTCAAGGTTGAATGAACTGCGTAGTTACAAGTCGGGATAGCCAGTATTGCCTTTTGGAAATATTTTCAACTTACTGTCATTTCAGAGAGCGTTAGGGCATCGAATTGACAGGGAAGCTCAGAGAATAGCTCTCTAAAGAGGCGCGGGAGCTTGGAGATTCAGTGTGTGTTCAATGAAGCAAAAGGGCAAGCAGTCTTCCCGGCATAACCAGGAAACTATAAATTTGTGCTTGTGCATAAGTCTCAGTACGGTCAATCACCCGCGTACTGATACCAGCAGACCACCATAAACGAGAGATTCGGTCAGTCTGATTTCAAGAGCAACTTCCTAAGCAAATGAAAACACTCGTCAAATTCTGTCCAATTTGGTTCAAGTAGGACATAAATTTGACCGACTGCGCCTACCGGATCAGCTGTAAGAAGGTCAAGATCGGTCGTGGGCTGTCGAAGAGCTATCAGCAACCTTATGAGTAGTGTAATACGTCCACACAATGTGTCTGATCTAATTACTTTACATTTTCTAACCAATACTTGCCTGACACATTCCGCAGTCGACAAAGACTTCAGCAACATGGTTACTAAGATACCGTCGACTTACCCATGATGATCACATTATAGAGTCATTGAGCGACCACCGGAAACCCAAGCACGGCATTATAACCAAGAGAGATGCGCGACTTGCACTTGAAGTGACAAACACCACTGGTATCTCAGTGACAAAAAACTAACTCGGATCTGTGTTCATCGTCACGCCCCTCATATTCAGACCGACAGCTGACTGCAATCACTACTGCGCTCTCCATGTCTGTGGCCAATAAACCATGTGTACTTATCCAGTACTTTACCCGCTGTTGACCGGCAAATTCGATCCGGGTAGCATTCCTTTAGTATAGACAAGTTTAGCAAGGTATAAGTAAGCATAAAAAAATCGTAGCGTAGAATGTTCTAGCATAGTATCCTCGTCATTATCATTGGCAGCAATACACCAGTAATATATACTGGTGCTTAACGGCCATACTATGGCATACGGTATACTATTTAAAGTACTAACAGGACATTATTACGATGTACGATACACATTGTGGTATATGGTATAGTATATAGTAAATGACGTGCTGCGGTATGGTGCAATATATAATTCGGTGTGTCATACGCTCTAGTATGGTACCCAGTAGTACAGCACAGAATAGCGCAGACCAAATAGCATATGCCTTTTGGGTGAGGGGTAGGGCTCGTCGGTCGATTAAACAGTTGGCGAGGTTATTGTTACTGTTACAGTCCAAGATCAAGTAAACAATCTCGATCAAAACTTCTGAAAGCATTTATTCAATCAAGAGCGATAGTTTGACAACCCCGTTGTTTCTGTCCACCACTGAGGCATTACACCGTCAAACATAGAGCACGTAAGCCTGTCGTTCTGGATTCTTTTTGGAACACTTTGGACGCTGGAGGTACGCACGATGAGGCTATACACGGGAGGGCTTTCCTGACGGACGAGGGTCATACGATCAAACAGCTGACTTGTTAGTAGACACAAAATAAACAGATCAGGAAACCGGAAGGAGGTGAACGAAGTACGTCCTTTCGAGACGACAGATGAATGAGTATTCGGACCGTATCTACTGTTAATTTGGAGATATCAACAAAGTGAATGGATGTTGGCCGGTCAGCAACTAAAACTATTGCTGGAAGAGGTATAACAGTGGACGAGCTTGAGAATGTCCGGCCGAGTTTCTTGGCGCTGGACCTACAGCAGTAGATTCGATATAGAACGTCACATTTTGGGGCCACCCTTTTGCAAGGACAGTCTTAAGTTACTGCGGTTTAGGTCACTTATCTTGAGGTTACTGCGTGCTGCTGGAAGCCTTACCTTTACTCGACTGTCTTTAGCCGTCATGAGTCACTTCCTACTGAGTGGGGAGAATCAATCGGATCCAACCTAAATAAGAACTTAGCTAAGCAACGAAGATCGTTACGAAATTTATGAAATATGGCATGCATGCATTACATTGAAGGATTTGCTTGAACAAGAGGACTTAGCAATGTACTTTTGGTCAATTAGTTTCTGTGATGGGCGCTCCTTCCTTGGGACAAACTAGGAAGATCAATGCGGGTAGCCCAGGAAGTTTCAATACACTCATAAGATTGGTGGAGTTTGTGAAGGCCCAACTACCGGCTCAGCACCTGAGCCAATCCCTAAATATCTGTCAGCTTGATTACTTACTTCAACGCCAAACTGCACGTACGTTGCGACAAAAGACTCATTTGTAAACTGATTTCGTGTTGGCTAGGGAGACCCAGCTATCCGGAGATCCTATCAACGTTGAATCATACTCCGATGTCTTTAATATCGCTCAAACTGAAGCAAGGTATGGAATTCCTGCATGCACTCATTTGAAAAACATGGTAAGCGAAAGATTCAGGTGAATTTCAGCCTAGAAGGTTACTTCTGCAGGAGCAGGACCATGATTCAACGACCTTAAGTCCTGGGGGTAAATGGTTTGTACAGAAAATATATACAGTTCGTTAAAGTAAGGTGTGGGCTAAAATATGCGCGAAAATATGTCGCATCGGACGAGCCAAATGGAATCAAGAATCGGCTACTTTCACCTACACGCAGGCAAAGGCAACACCCCAGGAAGTCGTTCAAATTCGTTGAGAACGAATCAGTGAGCAGATCACTCTCTTCTGCTAAAGTTCTGGAGCAAGACAAATGTCATCTGGGACGACGGGATCGAAATACCTCCAAGAAGATTGACTCACAATCAACTCACAGTCAATTTATGGATTGATTGCCAAAGTCACTTAAGACCTATGTGAATTTATAGAAGATTTGTCCCGTGTCTGACAACACCGTCACTTTCCTCTTGCGACTGTTTCCAGACTGATCACATCCAAAGATGTATACCTCTGGACTTGATGCATAAGTCTCAGTGTAGGAAACAGCCTCAGTTCCCGATGCATCAGAAGAAAGCACCCAGAAGGATCTTGTGTTGGCTCCGAGGAAACGTGGGAGAGATTGTCGGAATTCCCGTTTAAAGAACATTGCCCTATAACATTGATTGGGCCGCTATCCCATTGATTCTGTAGAGCCTGGGCATGCCACATCAGCGTGTTTCCTCGGACGTTTTTTCGTCATGTCTTAAAAAACGACCGCTGCTTTTCGCTGGATGACCAAAGTTTAGTAAACTCATACTTGGCGCACAAATGTGGAAAAATCAAATATGCTTACTCGGAGGAAGCATTATGGCCTTGAAGAATGTTAGAGTAAATGAAACCAAACAGGCAAGGAAGAGGCCTCTGCTGTAGGGTTGAGCGACACCAAACAGCATAGTCAATTCCACAGGAGTCGTCAGCAAAACGGTTTGGGAGACATCTCATGAAACCTCTGTGATAAGCAGAACAACCGGGTACACACCAACGATGGTTGGATACCTGGATAAAATCACCGATCACGAGCTGTTGATGTGTCATCGGTAGCATTTTGAGTGGTCTGTTCCGTCAAATACATATGTCATACATCATATGTTGGCGCCTATTTCAGCTTCATTTCGCTGATGTCTCAGGTTACCCGTACGAGAATTCTTGACCGGTATGTCAAATAAACAAAGAAACGAGTGCAATTGGTGGGTAACCATTCAGGGTGTTGGTCAAGCCAATCGCATTACTACAGAGTTCATACATGTGTCTCTTCAGAGTTGGCTACCTGATACTCTCCTTCTTACCCATCCGGAGTACATCAGCTCACCGTGCCGAAGAAGAATATGGCTGACCGCCTTTTACCGCTGCTCAACGCTTGCCAATGCTGCGAAACAAATTGTGTGTGTGATTCTAACTAATGGAATTTATCCAGCATGTGATGGCACAAGGAATTCAGTAACCTGGCCCGTGTAATGAAATTAGTTCGACAGCCACGCCAGTTCCACATATCCAGTGCGACTGACCGTGAGCTCCCTGGAGGCAATTACCAGCGGCGGTTTCCAGTCATCGCCCTTGTCTGATTCACTGAGACAGAACTATGGCCCGACGAACAAGCACGGTCACACCCGTTCTCGAATGCACGCTGGAGGTGCCCTAGAAATGTTTTGACTGTCGACTAATTGTCCATCTGTTCGCCTTTCATGTCGCTAGTCGCCTTTCCTCAGTAGTGGGTGGGCCGGATATGACTCAACCCTTACCAAGTTTCATGTTGCTCAAACAGCAATCAGCGGAATCGGACAAAACTTCCTCAGGAAAATCAACAGCAAAGTAAAACACTGTTGATAGTTGAACTCACTCATGTACATACTTATTTGGCGTGTGAATGACACATATACACACAGTCAAAAAATAAAACGGTTCATCTGAAAAGTTCGCTAGGCTTTTTCTCCAAGCAACGATCACTTGAATAAAACAATGCGGTAACAAGATAAAAGATATGGTGTCCATATTCCGCGGGTTCTTCCATAAATAACTACAACAGTCTTCTTAGTAAAGAGATATATTTTTCTGAAAAATAAAGGGATTTTTTGGCCCTTGTTTGAATTTATTGACTCCCTGTCGACAGTGATACCGTAAGGATAGCGACATTATTAACCTTAAGCGTAGTGATCTATCGCCAGCTTATCCCGATGCTGGGTTATTGGGCGGCTTCAAGTTACACCTGCATGGTTTTTCATTGATGCAGATGGACTATCACGCTAAAACTTAAAGGCATTGACGGGAGACGCTGGTTTTTCGATAATAAAGCAGGTAACTGGTGCCTCTGCTCAGTCTTATATCATCAGACTAACGGATTGCGACAGGCGGCCTCGGCCCATCCACCCATGGGTTTACATCGACATCCAGGACTTCCACCCATTGCCAAGGGCAACGTCAATGTCGCTGATTACCAGACACAACGAACGGCGTGTTGTCAACGCACCACGAATTAGGCTATCCATTGTTCTCTTGTATTTACCATACTGACATA
Organism: Clonorchis sinensis; assembly: GCA_003604175.2. Lineage (NCBI taxonomy): Eukaryota > Metazoa > Platyhelminthes > Trematoda > Opisthorchiida > Opisthorchiidae > Clonorchis > Clonorchis sinensis. Next base: position 211,897,501 of record CM030369.1, read on the forward strand.
CTGTAAAACCATAAAGGTCTACCAGCATCCTCCTGCTGATAATCAGACACGTTTTAATAACTCTACTTGTCAGCTAACCGTAAAGGACAGCTAATCATGGTTAGTTTATAAACGTTTTTTTTTTGGGGGGGAGGGGGGTCCACTGCACTAGTCGAAGATGGATGCAAAAATTGGCCCACTCTTGGAGGAATTCCATTGCTCAGAAAAGCTCCATAAGCCAAACTCTTTTGAGGGTAGCCTATTTACAGACAGACAAAATGAAAATCCGCAACCAGAACTGGCTTTTGGAGGTCACCACAGCACATAAACTAAGACTAAGATATCGCCTGATGATGTCGTGCCGCGCACATCAGTGTCATGACCAGCCAAACATTTGGTATAACTTTGTAGACCTAACAAGGTTTTGAACAGCCTGGATAACAGATTTCACCCCGACTTAGGGGTAACATGAATAACAGTGATGTCACGCACAAGTTCGGGAGATAGCAAAAGTCTTCAGTGCAGACACTGCTCGGGATTGCATGACAGCGATATCCTAACGGAGTTTCCTGCCTTGACTATGATACCGCGGTCCAAAGACGCTTTATACTGAAGCGAGGGTCACAGTATTATTGCATTGGCCGCACTATATCAACATAGCGTTATCAAAATGTGGGGTTACAACAGGTCGGGGTTCCACGGCTCCACCTACCTTCAGCTTGCATATGTCAGTTAGTCAGAGGTGTTATTGAAACAGATTGTACGTTTTATTTGAGTCATGGATTTTACCGGTGTATTATCCAGGGGTGAAAAAAATCAAATGATTGTCACGGTAGCAAGGCCTTACGTTTTTTATGAGGAGGAAATTAACAAATCTGCTGACACTACCATCAGGGTGTAAGTGCCTCAGAGAAAGAATAACTTCTCAAGATGAAAGAATTCCTTCTGAGAAGCTGGTTCTCCAAGATCCAATCAATAACCGATCACGTGATGTGTTTTCTCTGCCTGAAAGATGAGCGGTTCTTCAGTCTGTCTAAGTGAGGATTGTTCCCATTGCTGAGCAGCCGCTCGCTCAACCACTGGTCAGAAGGTCACTGGTTCGGAACTTCCGACTGGAGTTTCGTGAGGTGCGCACTGCTGATGATTCCAGGTACAGATGAAACTTTCTTATAGTGATTTTTGGTCTTTCAGCATAGAGTGCCCTCGCTAACAGGAAGAAATCCCAATAGGAAACACTAGCTTCAGAGCAGTTGGAGCTATGGTTAGGAGGCAGCTGGATGCTTGACATCAACCTGAGGAGAAAAGTGGCAGTTCGTAAATTATTTGTGATTTATTCCTTCATTTGCGAGTCTTCTGAAATCCGCACGAGGTCTAGTAATAACACTCTGAGCAGTGAAAGCCAGACTGACGCCGATGGCCAGAACTGTTTAGTCAAACCGTTTGGTATCATCTGTTGAGTGTTACCAAATCGATCCAAGGTTTTATGCAGCTAGCGAAGCACTAGAAACCCGACTTCGACAAATTAAAAATACCCACCCGAAGCATCCAGCGCAGTTTCTGACTCTCTGCTAACCACTTTGGCACAAGAGTTTCTGATCCTGTCAAACGCGACTTTAGCTGCTGACTCTAGTGTCCAATTATTATGCATTTTCGATGTTGCAAACTCTTCGTTCTACTTACCGGTATTCGCCTGATGATGCCATATGAAAAGTACTCGAGTGATCTGCACGCGTTCTAAAACCACCGACTTCTTCCTCCTGAATTTTTACCGTCCAACTCACATTAGGCCTTGCAGTTCACCGGTCGTTCTTCCAGAGAATATCAGCTTTTTTACTGAGAAAGCCTAACCTCTTTGTGAACCTGTTAGTCAAGCTTGGGGCAGACTTTGTAATGTTGGACACATCAGCTGCGCTTTGATGCGGTTATAGATTGCCATCCGGTTTGTACCGTTCCTGTACCCGTGTTGTTAATGACATGGTATAAGAATGGATTAGTGGTTATCTTTAGGGGCCAACAATCAACGTACAATCACTGCTAGATTTGAATGGCAACGCTGGGAACCATCATCAACAATGTGCGACTAAATCCCTCAACTTATCTGTTGAGGGATAAATCTGTAGAAGAGTTTGATGATAGTATTGGAAGCTTTTGAAATTTCGCACGAGGTCTTATTCTACAGGTGAAATCGATCTGTGCTAGAAAACTCAATAATTGTACGGATATATCTACCTTGTTATGCATCGACCTACGTATCTTTGGAGTGATTCGGAACTGTGACCTTCTAGCTCGTTGTCGAAGACCATAGAGTTTGGCCAGCACTAGCTGACTAGAAGTGCGATTAGCCCACAATTAGACGGAATTTGGTGTCGCTCATTCTTCATTTGTGTAATTCACGTCATCCAATTACTTGCTGACTTGCTCGGGATCAAGGCCATGACAACTAAGACCATTGCATTTGTTTCAAAGTTGCAATTTGATGATGATGATAATCGGACCCATCGTCATCTTCACAGGGACCAAGTCTCTGTGAAGTCCCAAGTCTTACTTGATCATCGTCTGCTGTAAGGGATCTCGCATCTCAGATGGAAAAACTTTCAACGGTTTTTACGCGACCAGAAAGTACCTCACTGTGCGAGGAAAAACCAATCCCACCTTCAAAAATTGTCTTCATGACTGATGTCCCAGTGGATTATAGGCTGTTTTCTGGTTTTACCAAACCAACTTCTATACTGTCTATCAAGAGTGATTCCCTAAGTCAAACGTTGCTATGGGTGAGTGTGGAACAAAAACAATCAATTCTCGTATGCAGTGTGTGCACGTTATAATAACACAACTTACTGCCGCTAGTTTTTCTCGAACTGACGGGCACTCACCTATCTTCAACGTGCTATTTGAAAGTGTCGTCACCAACCAGGTGACTGGAAGTTTAATTTAGGGGTAAGCAACATACTAGCATACTTACCGATAAGGTTATCTTCAATTGTCTGAATGTGTTCCAAACAGTTATCTTCCATCATTCCAATCCGCGTGTGCCTGAGATGATATTTTTCTGCTTGTTTGCACAGAATCAGCTGACATAAACTGAGGGCCAGTGAGCGAGGCTTCAAGACAATACAATGAAATTCTGTTAAGTTAATAAATACTAGAAGCATTAACTATGAGAGGTAAGTGAGAATGGTGATATGATGTAGTTTTAGAGTCATCGCAAAATGTTGGTTTGTAAACCCTTGGGACCTAATTTCATCCCAAATGCAAACGACTGCGTCGAGCATGTTACTCCATGATTTCCTCACGTGGGAGAAAACGATCATGTTCTTTTTAGTACACTGATGCTTGGCTCGATTCGTGAAAACCACAACGTTCCATACATCACTCAATCTCTGTGAGGTACGACACTAAACGGCTGTGCCTGTTACCCAGGAAGCCACGGTCGGCAAAAATCACGTGACAACTTTTAGGCCCAGCCTGATTTACTGAAGCGAACTACTACCAGACATATTGGGAAGCCGCGAATAGAAACAGGTAAAAATACAGTTGTTGCAGACGTTTTCTCCAAGAATACCACAATGGGATGCATATACGCCCAGGTAGAAGAGGAGAACAAGAAAGCTTTGACAGTTGGGTGCGTTTTGATGTCCACACGACATAATAGTCTTACGTGACGGATGAACATCTCACCCCAAATGCCAGCTGAACTAGGAGCTTCTAAACAGACAAGCATGACAAGCTAGACACATCCTTTTACCCGCAGAAAAATCTTGGACAGAAGTTCCAAGATATATTTTCATGTACATTACCCGGACTTGATTTATATATATATGTATATATAATGAACCTATATGGATCATACACTCAAGGTATGGTCTATACGTAGGCAGATTTTCCTCGGAACATGGGCACTAATTTCGAATAGCAGTTCTACCGTTTATCAGTTTGAAGAGACTGAAATTTACATCTGTTGCTACGTCAAAAAGCGTCTGTGGCGCGTTTCATCTTCCGGACACGTGCACTTTCAGGAAAATCCGCTCTGGAATCAGTGGAAGCATGAACAAGGTTAGTTAGAAGGCCCCCCTTAGAGATATTTTTCGCAATCGATGACGAATCATTCTACCTTCTTCTAAAGAAAGTGGGTAATTTTAGCTTCAACTGGTCGTAGAAACTATTTGTCTCGGACATAAAAGTGTGTCTGATTGCCTTGCTTGAGTACAAGCCGCTCAGTTATTGAACCCTATGTGCATGTAATTGGAACTAAGAGGTAGTGTGACAATTTCGGACTCCGTGGCGTTTTGACATGCTTGAGGTGTGAACAGTGCACATAAACATATGTATTCTATCAAGCACTGAATGTAAAGTGTCAAAAACTCCTGACTTTTGCAGTTTGACATTGGTTTATTGCCTCTTTTTACCTGTGCAGCACAGAATAAATCCAGTAGAGGATGAAAAAGAAGCCCCCTCTGTTTGGGAGTACCCAGAAATATATTCGACTAAATCTCCGAACAAAAGTCATTTTAGTTAGTACCGGTAATCAGTGGTCGAAAGCGACAAATATGGCATGAGTTTTATGTGTCACTTAGGGTTGATGGATCATTAGTCCAGCCTAGGTTCAGGGTCTGCATACATTGTTTCTGTACATAAACTTTGGATAGTACTATTACGCGCAGCACCTGCATTTTGCGATAAAAATATTTCGTTCATTATGATAAATAATAACCTGACCTGTACTTCAAAAACTGACCTAAAAGCAGTAAAAAGAATACAAATGTGTCCACTGTCAAGAAGCTGGGACGAACCACATCTGTTTACGTTGTATCGTTATCCTCTGGGCCATGCGGGAAGCATATGCTAAGGCATGCGCTTGGATAGTGTTCCTATCGTTCCGCCGATATAGCTGTCTCCTCAGTTGCTGACAAAGTCGATGACGCTCAATGTTCCGCTGAAGGCCGTTTGTAGTGTTCACGCTCGAACGTCACAAATCTGATCGCCTTTTTGTGAAGCGAAGTTAAAAATTCCTCGCGTACGTAACATCCTGTAGGTCTGGGCTGAAAATTTTCTGCTTGCAAGTTTTTCTCGGTAGGCGTTTACTCGCGACGCAATTTTCAAAACGTTGACCTAATCAGAGATGCTCGTTGGGCAGTCGTCCACTTTTCTCTCAAACAAATGAAGAACTAGACTGAGGGCTACACAGCCGTAGAACTATACGTGCTGATCTGTCATCTCATTGTGATACACGCAGTATGACGTCGATCTTCCGGACACTATTTTTAGTAGCCCGTCAAAAATGTGCAGCTGATACTTTTGGTCAATTTTAGAAGTAAATAGTACGCATGTTTCGGGTTCGCTGGTACCATCTGGAATGGGGAGAGAGATAACCAAAACAGGAGCATCACAGATTATTTGGAAAATCACCACAGTATTTCGCTTACGAGAATTAATTCTGAAAGTGTGTTCAACTTACAGGTGGTGTGGTACTTTATTGAACTTTTGTTTATGTAGACAACTATTATTATAATGATGTGCCCGTATAAATGATCATAAATGAACATTTACCAACAGCTCGAGTTTTCGGACCAATAAAAACTTTCATGGCCTCGTCACCCATTCGTTCCAGATTGTGTCCGGTGTAGAACCAGTTTTGCAACACTAATTGCTTTCCATCTCTATTAGAAGTCATAAAACAGTCTCTAAAAGTGACGGTATGAACGGGGGAAGGTTGGGTTTTATTTCCTTTGGGACAAGGCTTGAAGGTCTGTTTCTGTAACTGACTATCGACCTGCCCAGTGGCATCCACGTTCTGTTTTCCATCCCATTGGGCATGCAAATTTCTCACTTTGTAGTGATGTAATTTCTCCTCATTTAGTAATCTATGTATGGCATAGTAGTACTGTTGCACCGTTTCCTGATTTATTCGGTAGTTTTATTCAGTAGTTGTCTCGTATATCATCCCATTCAGTAATAGCAACCGATAATGGACTTGAAATGGCCACAGGACGGCTAGTTATCGAAACCTACTTTCTTAGATTCTATTCGCCAAAACGCGATTTTACATTTTGGTCGCCCAGACCCTCAGAACACAGTTTCTCCTCAGTTGGTCGTTGATTCCCGTCTGAGAAATAACAAAGGAGAAGAGATTCAAGTTACCTGGATTGATTCCGCACGATAATTGTAGAACAGCAATTGCGTGACACCTGCGTTTAACCCAGTCCGGTGGATCTTGTTGTTTCAGGCGCCACGCAAACGGTAACGTGCGTGGTTTCAGACTTCTTTTTTTCGACCAATGTGACTCGAGTGGGAACAGGCACGGCACAGAGGAATGTTTTACAGGTGACAAGACTTTGTTATTTTGAAACGTTGCGCTCGAAACCTCACAAAGTTTTGTTCCTAAACCATGTCTAGCTGAGGTCAATTATTTGATTTTTGTTTACTTAAGTGCAATATGAAATGTGTTTCCTGTACAGGATTACAGTTTTATCCAAACCAAATGTTGAAAGCAAAAGGATGTGAATGTCTCTTCCGTTTTCTGAAAGTATAGAAAAATGCTAGTTATAAAAGTTTTCACAGTGGTAATAAGGACGACACTCGCAATAATACCAGATGGGAAATAAACGCATTGCTGTGATTTATACTATCAGGATGGTGGCTGGTAGGTAATTTGGAGGTCTCATGGAAGGGAAACTCCACGAGTTCCTCCATTGGTAAACTTGTGCGACAGTTTAACCTTAGGACAACAAAATCAAAGACAGTTCTATTCCAATGAAAAATGTACTCTTTACAACCCGAATCCAACGCGACCTTGCTCATGCGTTTTTCACGAAGCCACACAATAACACAACATTCTAAGTACGTATGAATACTGCGAAATGCATCACAAATAACACCTACCTTCGTCTATGTACAGAACGGCAAATGTGTTGATCAGTAGTTCTTGGAGGAACCAGAAGCAAAGCTTACATCTTTGGTTGTATTGCGTTTCACAACGGTTCTTCAAACATGTAAGGCTAAAACAAAAGAACATTTGTGCTTTCCGAAAACCTTTCAATCTGTAGCTCTTTCCTCACTATCAGAGAACGCGCCAGAGTGGGAATCAGATACCTGTGCATTCTAGACGGAGTTTTATCAAGGTTGCTATATGCTTTGGAATCTGACTTTCATTCTGCATAGAGTTATCGACTGTGGAGCACAGTTCATCAGGCAATGAGGCATCTTGCCTGAAGAAAGATCATTCGAGAAAAGGGAACGGGACGATTTATAAAGAGAGAGGTTTTGCGGTGCTACGGAATGCTCATAAAGATACCATGAGTTCATGGCTACCCGTTTGATCATCAGAAACGTAGCTAAGCTCACAGCTTTACAGGTGCAACCTGTGCAAAGTCAGGAACAACTTCGAGAGTTGTTCATCCCAGTGGAAGGCAAACGGTTTCTCGCTGGGGAAAATGTGTACTTTGTACCCAGCTCAGCGAGCAAGTGGTGAAGAGTAATAGCGTCCTGAAGGGATACAGGAACAAGGAATGGACTGACTAGACCCAGAGAGGCAAAGAAACTCGTGCAATCAACATGGGTGGTCCGTTGCTCTCTGGGCTGATTCCTTCAGGTCTCATTCATGGAAACTAATCACTATCAGGAAGGAGTAGGCCGCTGTCACGTGTAGAATTTGGTCGAAAGGTTAGTAAGGTATTCAAGTTGAACCAGCAAAAAATTTCGGGAGTCAACCGAAAGAAAATACACATGTTACTACACTGAGCAATTTATGAGGAATTCGGGATGGCATATCATTTGTGCCTTCAACAAGATTACCCAAAGGTTTCCTGGGAAGAGATGATCTACCTGAATAGACCACGCGGACCGACAACGCGGCCATTCATACCTCACTCAAGAACTGAAGCAGGTACCAGTCGACAAGGCCGTATGGGAACAACGAATGGGTACGTCGCTCAGCTCAGCGTTCTTAACACACAATACAAGTGTGACCGCCGAGGAAGATCCGATGGTAGCTCACCTCCAGCGAAGTGGACTTGAATCCCTTGCGGATGTTTGTCGATCGTGATCACTCCTCAAGGAGTAAAACTGCGCAAGACCAGACAGAAGACAAATGCGTTTCCACCAGATGGTCAGTCAAGACAATTACTCCATGGTATATATTGATATTTGGTAGTAAATCTCCACGGTGATGTTCTGGGTACGTTGAAAAACCACCTTGAAACGTTAATGGGCACTTTCCGAGTTGACCAGGCTTTAGCGGGTAATTAGGCTATACTGAGCGAACAATATTTTTCAAAATAGCCGGTAAATAGTACACACAGGAAGCGCTCGCATATTAATAATAGAACTAATGTTCTCTAATGTTGATTTTGTTTGCTGTCTCATATTAAGTTTGGCTAGTTGCTTATTTCATCTCACTATCGTAAAGACCTAGTTAATAGCATCGTTTAGCAGGTTTTTCACGTTAACAGTGTGATTCACACACGAATGTGCCTTTCTCATGGGGCACCATCTCCTACTAGCTGAAAGTACTTCCAAAACCGAGGAGCACTGCTTTAGCACAAGCTAACGGTGTGCTCATACCAGAAAATTGCGGCGGCTGTAAAAATACTTGTTTTGTCATGCTCAAATCATTTTGTGAATTTTTGACACGTGACATCAAGGATGCTTCATTATGACTGCCGAAAACAACGAAGTTGTATTGTGTGAGTGACATATTTGGAGTTCATATCATCCAATACCTCACCGAATCCAACCTGAGTGTTGTTTTAACATGCTTAAAATAAATGATCGTCTATTTCTCAAAGTGAGATTTGTTCCCACTATTGACCAAGCGTAACGAAAAATTGCGGTTCACTGGTCCGGGAAATCGGCGATTGTCACGTCCAACTAACCGCTGCGTGAAAGTTGTTCCGACATTCCTTGCTACCTTTCGGTGAGCGTGTACATTCCGTGCGGTAAGATCATGTGCTCATCAATTTTGCTAACATGTTCGGCCAATTCTTTAAAACGAAGGTATCGAGCTTGTGTACGCAGACCTCGTGGGTCTGTGTGTAAACCTCGCTTAATTGGAATGGGTATTCTCAGCAAAAATGGTTGTCACATCCAAGATGTCGTTGTGTAGCCTGTAATCAACCTACGATTCATTGATTTTCCGAGCCCGAATCACGTGGTTTCTCAGTTCATCTATGTTGTTCTAAGTTGTTTCGCTTCCAATCTTATTGCTGTTTAGTTTGCATCCCAGCCACACGAATGCCACCTGAATAAACGCTTTGGCTGGCGGAAGATGACTAGTTATTCTCACACCTGCAGGATCTATCTTTGGCGTTCGGTAGAAGCAAAAAACCGAAGTACTGCACTAGCCGAACGGCTTATAGATTCTAACCCAAGGTGCCAAGCATAATAGAGGACAAGGTTGTCTTTATCTCACCTCGAAGGAAATGAATGTACTCACAAAGGATGCCTCATGTTTCCGTCAATACGATATTCTAGATATCACAGTATGTTTGCTTGAGGGGAACTACTCGCAAATTTGTTGGGTGCGCTTTGACAGCCCATGACTGATTTCACCCTTTTTGGACTCATCGGATAGACGCAGTCTGTGAGGTTACCCCAGCTCCAGCTCGATATCTCGAATATCGTACCAAGTGAAACATGAATTGGGCTTTGCGGAACACATTCAGTTTAAGAATACTATAAACAGGAGATTCAGCTGAGATCCTGTTGGGTCCCTAATTAAAAAAAACCGGTGTGTAAACGAGTCTGTTACGCATTATCCCCTCTACTGGTAGAATCCAAAGCAGGCCCTCTGAACTATTATCAAAGGCAGGACTAACAGACTTAAACACATGTCTTTCATTCAACGGTGATGGCGGTTTCACATTTGCTTTGTAAGGTTACTGAAAAAGTTTTTTTTCAACAAGAGTTGTCCTGATACCAGCGGGTCATGAAGCAGAGTCGGGATCAGGAATGATGAACTGAGAATGAAGGTAGCTCAGGTCGCTCACTTAACCATCGCTACACGGATAATAAGTGTCTTGAACGAATATGGTCTCAGAGTGGACAAGTGTCCAGTGTTATCTAAAAATGTTCTCAACCCGTCTTCTGACTGATTCCCAAAGGTCAACTTCCTCTCAGTTTCTATGAATTTGCAATCTGTAGAAACGGTGTACAACAGTAATTCGCGATTCTACATCATGGTACACAACACGGAGCGTTAGTTACGTTCATCTAACCGACCGTTTTAAGTTTTTCTGAGTGAGTCAGTACCGTTGGCACAAGCTATTACGAAGATTCCTTTAATCTGAAAACTTTACCAGATTCATTATTGGAGCCCCTAAGACGCAATTGCTTTATCTTTCTGAATGAGTTTACCCGTCGCCAGCATGTCTTTGATTATAGACTTCTTGTCCCGTGTATTGTATGCCTCGGCCAACTGGATGTATGAGCATTGTGCTCACTTGGGAAAGATTATTCTCACCAAAAGGGCAGTTTGCGTTCAAAATCTGGTGACATTATTCTAGGTGTGGAAAAAACTGAGGAGGAGGATTGCTGAAATTTCGCCTTAAAGCAAAAAAACAGGTTGCTATGAGGATTCCTTTGAAGTCCCTCCTGCAAGGTGAACTCTCTTCCTGGAAACTATATAGGGTTCAAGATCAATGTGCCAGACTACGACACCCTCTAGAAATAATTGTCTGGAACAAAGTTTTCATTGAACGTTATCATTTCTGAACATTAGTACACCATCAATTTTGTTCTGATTGTGACCTATCAGTTGAATAAAGTGAGGACGGTTTACCGCGACTACAAGAAGCCATTGGTACCCTCCAGGTTCTCAATCAGCACCATGGAATTTCGCGAACATCCACGTGACTGTCCTCAAGTAGTAAGATTTCTTAACCGATTCTTCATATGGGCTGAAATGTGTGACCACTTCAAAAGACTTAACGGAATTTGCCTCCTGGATGATTTCTACAGAAAATCTTGGATGACTGCATAGGTATCGATTGTTGCTTCAAGGCAGAAGGTTTGAGATAATTGCTTACCTAGATGACGTTGCTAGTCTAGTTTGAGGCTGCTTAAGAGCATTAGTAGGTTTTTCAAAGCGTTCCATTCTAGAAACCCAGGTACATCTGTCTTTGCCTTAGAACATGCAATGCCATAGCAACAGAGGAAGGGATCTCCAGTATGCTTTAGGATCAACCCAAAACCATCTCGAAAATAGTTACCGCCTGAAAGTAAACATCTTCACATTACCGCAATGGTCACGTTTCCAGTGCTACTCAACACAAGCCTTGCTTGCCTCTTTGGGAACCATCCTGGTAAACTTTTGGGTGTAGAGAAGTAGAGAACCAGATACACTGGGAATCTAATTTTTATTTGAAGTATTATTTTTTAATGCAGCAGGAGATACCTAACTTCAGCGTCCCCTCAACAAAGTACCACCTAAGTAGGTAATTTATAGGGAACCAGAATTACCGAAGCAAAAAATAAAACCACAAATTTTCCGGTCTTATTGTTGACATCCACTTACTGCCTGTCAAAAACGCACCTTCTGTCCTAGACCTTTAGAGGCCGTATTGTGAAACATGTCTCTTAATGCTAAACTGCATTCAACCAAACAGAACGCCACAATCAAATGGGTTTGCATGCATTTTACGCTTGCGATCATATCCTCATATCTACAACTTTTTGTGCAAATCTACTCAACTTACAATGAGAATCTGGAGGGTTATGGTATCAGGTAGTTGGCGCAACAACTACCTGTCTTATGCTTTAAGCTGTTTATCCGGCGATCTAATTCTATTCGTCAGTAAAGCCATCAGTGTGATTGTCATCATCATCCTGTCAGCATGCTCCCAGTGTGAGCTTTGCTCATCCGCGGCCTTGATCGTTCTGTTGGAAACCAATTAGTTTCGCCACTTACTGCGGTAATGTGAGCAATAATCACCTAGCAAAAAGTCGGCGATGAAAATGTGTTTGCAAGAATTTGTTATACCCAAAGTGTGCCTGTTTAGACTATTCCAGGAAAACGTTCTAATGATTGAATGATGGGAGACGCTATGTATTGCCTAAGTATGGTCTAATCAAACCGCTGATTAGTTACGAATGGTCAGGTGTTCAAATGACTAGCGGGGGTCGTGGATTTGGAACTCACGCATCAGATACTCACTGCTGATGATCCCCAACAGGGATGAAACAACTATACAGTGCCTCCCGGCGAAGGTAAAGAGAGATCAAATATCAAGGTCAACGAGAACTCAGCCTGTCGGGAGAGAAATCAGGCAACAATCCAATAAGGATACTCATTCCAATCATCACTGATAAGCTACGGAAGGCTTCGATGAACATAGTCCACATAAATACACCCACGCACAAAATCCACCCGTAACACCTCCCGCTCGCAAAGCACTGACGGTGTCAGCTCAACTGGTGATGAAACTTCTGCAAAAGAATTGTCATCGAACAAGTAAAGGGCCACATTTGCCTGCATAACAAAGCCTCAGGCTTTTTCTCTCCCCCCTTGCAGATTTTGCTCATGGTTGGGTATCCCGGTGGAAGAAATGCCTGTGTTCACGGTCGTCGTCGTTTACGTTAATCTAACAGCTGTAGCACCCTTTCGGTGCCTAGCTGCCGTGCCATCCGAACGAAACACGAATGCCGATGTACCACGGAGTCGCCCAAGCTTGAGCAGGAGCAATCGAGCTACCGGGATTCGGTTCGAACCACTGACCTTCTGGTTGCTAAGTTAGCGCTTTAACCACTGAGATTTCTCAACCTACGTGCTCTTACATAGTGTATTTGACCCCTTCGAAAGTTGGAAAATTTCTTAGCTTTGTGATTCGCGTGCATTTATTTCAAGATGACAGAGTGTTAGACAACCGGATTTTCTGTTGACTGAACTGTGTTCCATCAAGTAGTACACGTAAGAATGACGTCGGAGAAAACAAGGAACCATTTGAACTGACGTTACGTCCTCATCAAACTTGAAGAGGATGAAAGCAAGTAGCGAACATCTAGGAAAAACAAACTGAGAAAAGATTGTCCTCTCAGTCAACTGCTGCGCCTGCTCAGCAGTGATCAGTTCGAATACGCATTTCTCTCTCCCCCAAAATACATGTTTTTTCCACGCACTGATGGGTGTTCAACGTTCTACTTGGCCACTTCTATTTCCATCCGTTTTAATCCAGAAACAGACATTTCTGCTAAAAATTTGTGTTTGTTCCACTCGAAAAAGTGATGGATGGACCGATAACACGCATCTGTTGACTGTCAATCTCGATCATTCACTGACAGGACCGGACTGTACTATCTCAAGCGCTATCTCAACCGCTCCCTGTTTCGAAGCTGTCTCAACGGGAAATGCAGTCAGATAGGCAAAGTGCATATTATCCAACGGACAGCCTCATAAGAATCCGGTCTGATGTTGTTCTACAAAGTGTTCTACAAAGAGAAGGGGGTGAGGGATACGATCTGCCCATCCCCTGAATTAACCGGATTCTTCCATCGCTGGATACGTTACTACGATTCATGATCAGCTGATCGGGTAACAAAATCCGGAACCGAACTATCTCGGTAGAAGTAATTGAAGAACTAGCGGAGAAATTAAGCAGAGGAAAATGTAAAACGTGAACGTTTGGAATAATTCCGTCGGCAGACGAAGCCCCACATTTCCGGATTAAAAATATACAAGTAAAGATTAAGCATAGAGCTAAATTATCTCCAGACGCTTAATTGAAGAACTAGCGGAGAAATTAAGCAGTAAAGATTTTGCATAGAGCTAAATTATCTCCGGACGCTGATATAGAGCCTTGGTGGTATTGTTTAGCTAAACTAATCTTTCGTGCAAGATCAATTATTGAACGATCTAGGATCTCTTTTTTCGGTTGTACGGCACTAAAGTAATGCCCTTACAAGGTCAATGTTTTCAAGTGATTTCGATGAGTACATCAAAACTGTGAACTCCGCTTTGGTGCTGTGATTTGATAGGTTTGCTTGTTCCACAGAAGGGGCTTTGGAAAAAGTCTTGCTAGGCTTTTGGAAATTGACCTCTCTTACCCGAATGGTCATCACGGCCACAACAGATGACGAATGAATGATCGGGCAAACTATATGACCTAAGCCGAGACACAAACTGTCGCAGGGGAATCCAGTCTAACTTGGAAAATCTATATGCGAAGGAAACAGATAAAAATATTATAATTTTTGTCATGATTTTCGAAAGAGAAAAAATCGCGTTTAATCCACCAAAGCTGGAAGTCATTTTTCATGGGTTAGTTGAGGAGATCGAAGGAAAATTCAAGCCTCTTGGGAACGGATAGACCGTTCAATTCACACCCAGCCGAATTTCGCAAAGGAAACTAACCTGGTGGTAGATATCTTCACTTAGTAGTTGTAACAGACTTACCAAGCATTCAGTGCTTACTTCGTGTGTTAAAAGGAGAACCTTCTGGCCTGTCACAACAACATCGATGACAAAGAAGCAGGGGTTAATTAAATTGACACCCATTCGTCAAATGTGACGCATTGTGGAAGGTTAAAAGCGTTTTAGCACGCACCTTTATCCCCAATGACTACTGGAAACGCCTACATCAACAGGAACTGATTGTTACATAGTCTTGGTTCATTCTGGAGACCAGAAAACCCGAACTCGAAAAAGCCACCTACATGGCACGACAAGTGGCTTATGGACATCTAAGAGCTGGGCAGATTTCACTGTGGACTAATAATCCGCGTAAAAAAAAACAAGCGAAAATTTCAGCTACCCGACAAAAACGATTGCTCTTGCATCTATAATTGAAAGATGGGTCTAAACAGAAAATAGGCTGATGGAGGAGGCTACATCGCATGGACTTCGCTAAACAATATGGTTTATAGCATTCAATGGTGGGTAGACCTGAGAAAGTCGCCATTATTCAACAAAGAATATTCATCAGATGTCTTATTTTTTTTATCAAGGTATACCTTTCAGCAAACGATTAAACTAACATACAAAAAGATTGCTCTACGTACACATCACGGAGGTTCAGCCCTTCTCTAGCGTAGCCAGACCGTTCACAACTCCGGTCTCGGATGCATTCAAGAGTCACGAAGTTGATGAAACACACTCATTTGCAAATAACTGTTTTTGCGGGGAACTCACTTGGAACCCAGCTGAATCTCTCGTTTATGATGTTTCTACTTACCTGGTGAGCCCCAAGAAGAACGAAACCAGGCGTGGGCTGTCGAAGGGTTTTCAGCAACCTTATGAGTAGTGCATTACGTCTAACCACGAAGTTGCTTTAGCGGTTTTTGTGTCAGTTTTTAGGTGTCAGTTTATCTGTCGACTGAGCTTGGCAACCAGTTAGCAACCAAAAGGTATTGGAATCCATACCTGGTTATCTCAACCCATTCAACCATTCAACCCACTCCAGACAGCAGTCCTTGTGTAATTCGTTCGAAACGCAAGATGTGTCCTCTATGGTGCGCGTAGAACCAAACAGCTTGCGCCTTATTTCTCAATGATTTAGATCATGTTCGGCAAGTGAAGGGGTATCGTGTGGGCTGTGTAATCCGCGGAAGGATGGTTTCGAATTATTGGCTGTTCGTCTTGTAGTATTGAGTGACAGTTGCATTGTATCAATCACAAGCGTTAAAGTAATGCACACTGAGGCTTTCCTACACCCCTTGGCTCACAAGCGTTAAAGTAATGCACACTGAGGTTTTCCTACACCCCCTGGTAAAAGGTCATCTACACCAACCGAAACGTCTTATTCTCCTCTTCACACATTGAAGCTTTTTTCGAAGTTTAGACTTTTTACGGAGAGTTATATTACTGAAAACCAGGAGGAAGTCCCCAAAATTAGAATCCAACTCAGCAAAGCAAAACAGACCACCAGTACTCAAAGGAAACAGAGGTGGTTGTTGGGAGTTAGATCTTTTACTAAACTCCAGTTAGTCTCTTTAAATTGTCATTATTGGAGAGGACGGGCGTGTTCGCATGCAAGGTTTTGCCGGACACGAACCGAAAAGGAGCTATACATCTTGTCACTTGTTCTTTGTGAATCTAAACCAAATTAGAAGCTAGGAAACTCCTTTCAGTTGGATTTTGTAGGTAAACCGTGCTATCAAAATGGAAGAGATTACACTAGGCAAAGGAAATTTTCTAGCCAGTCTGATAGGGCTTCTTTTCGGAAGGTGATATTGCTTCATATGTAATTCCTTATTTTCTAAGTTTGCATATTTCTGCCATCAACCTGGCAACTTTGGCACCGAGAGCATTTCCGCATCTGTTCAGCTGATTGTGCAGAAAAATCAGCATTGCTTCTCAGCCGGGACTTGATACAAGGTTGTTTTTATTCTTGTTGTCTTTGTTGGTTTGTTTTCCGCTTTCGCCTTTGGCTGGAGGTGCTCTGGGGAAGAACTCCGCTTGAATAAAGTTCTCCAGGTCAGCCGGTGTGGCTATTGTCCGAACGTAACAAAATTGTTTCGTGTTAGAACCACATGCACGCAAGCCAGCGTAAAATTGAATTTCGTCGCGTGCGGCGAAGTTTGTAGCTAGAGACAATTACCATCCATGCCCAGTACAATCGCGTCTGCGAGAAGAGTTCAACCGGAAAAGAATGTCCACACCAGTCGCTGGTATTTGAGATTTGTTAGGTGAGTCATCAGGGTCATTTTATGTACTTATACGGGGCTATGACGCACCCCGTTATTCTAATGTGTCCAAGATTACTAAAGGCTGTTTGTTGGGAACGGGATGTGGAATCCATTCGATTATGGTATTAACCAAATGAATATACTGACTGTTTCGTGCTATCAGGGTGATGGATTAGATCTACCTATTTTTGGATATCCTCCCTGCGTCCTCGCTTCTCCCTTATTTCACTTGGTTAACAGTAGATCTCCAAATTGGGAATTCATCTTCCCCGTCGAATAGTACTCCATATGGACACAATTCCCAGACATTTGAGTAGTGTTTAAGCAGTGTGGGTGTTGCGCCGCACTGGTTCTCAATCAGGATCAATAAAAACGTATTTTTTGGAGACCAACACTTTTTACCAACGATGAAGAAGGTGCTTTACTCGTGTCACTGAATCACGTAACAGTCTCTCAAAGTACCGCTTGTTAGCCGTTCTCCACCATGGTCACACTCACGGGTCCAGTACGTACACGGGTACGAAATCCCCGTGACGCCATTCCGTACATTGGTGCTTCGATCACACAGGTTCACATCTAGCCTTGGTAAAGTGATTCTGATTCTCACCGTGCAGAGTAAGTTGCATTATCACCGAGCTATAACGACCTATTATGTCCAAATCGACAATATTTCTGACAGGTCGTTTCAACGTGAAACGTTCGGCTCAACACAGAATCATCGATAGAAAATCTAAGCAGATTACCAGATGTAATGCCATTCAACAAGATGGAAGAATAAAAGGGGTGAGTGAACGCATTCCAAGGGATCATTCCAAACGTTGGATGGAATTCAATGTCCAGAGTACATTTACTATGATAGTATTCTGTCGACTCATTTAATACAGCCTGTATATATTGTTTGGAACTATCAGGAAGCTTTTATAGTGTGAGGTTTTGACGCAAATTGAACGAGACTGCTTACAGTAGATTTGATTGTCTAAAATCTAGCTCATGTTTTTCTAAAAAAACAGTGATGTATTGATCAGAAATAGCTCTGAAAAGTGTGGGTCCAAAAACCATTTGGTTTTAGTGAATGAGAAATGCTTCTGCGCTGAGAGGTGCAACTTTGTATGCTTCGAAATAAGTATAATTACGAAATAGCTACTTGTGACACAATTCCATGAGGATTATACTACCTCAAAGAATTAGCCATATGTGTACTATCATCGATTTTCAGTGGTAAACAAGCTAAATTGTGCTTAACAGCCTTACTCAAAATTCCAGGGTGGGTTTCAAGCGCTGGAATTTCCACACAATACTACTGCAAATTTCCAACTCAACCAGGGTCTACACACATACACAGAAACATTTTTTGAATGAGTGCTCTCCAAAATTACGCCTCCTCTACCCAGTGCACAAAGCGTACCTTCTCAACTAGAAGCAGAAACATGAGCTGTTTCTTCTAGTGTAAATCGCACACTACCGGAATTTTCCGTGGAGTTGAAGAAATCACTCACCGGGTCGGTACCAGCGGACGTCAGAATCGAGTTTTGTCGTAGAATAGAGCACCACTCCTTCAGAAAGCTAGGAAGACACAATAAAGCAAGTTTCAACCGCTGATCGTCGAACCTTTCATCGTTCTTGTTCCTGAAGCCATTACTGTTAGTGATAAAAAACATTCTTGAATCCTCACCTCTTTCAGGTTGGTTTGCTGAACAAAATGACGCTAGGTCAACCCCGACAATTAGGATACTTGGTATCACTAGGTAGCCTACAGTTTCGAACAAATCGTTCATTTTCACTCGAAACTTCAGTTAAAATATGGTTTATCTTTCAGATTATAGCAACGATCATTCCATCTTGCTAAACGGGAAACAGTGTGATTTAGAATATACTGTTCATGGGAACCCCTATCTGATGAGCCCCAAGAAGAGCAACACCGGTAGTGTTCTGTCGAAAAGTTTCAAGCAGTGTGCTCTGTTAAGATGATTTAGGCTTTTAAATCCCATGTCCCTAAGGGATTTTTATCCAAATGACTTCTCGAAAAAGTGTTATCTATAGATTACATAAGTGTCCGCATGAAGGTGCCAGTCCCACCAGTCATTACTAGTCTTCCGAGATTTTCTCATGGTTATACAGTTCGATCTTATCGAATAGTAAATATGGTGAGAACGCATCCTTGCCATCATAAAAAGCAGTAGAGATCCATAGAAACAACCCGGTGACAGTTCAACTAAACACTCTGGCCAGAAGACCAACTTCCGCTGCCAGAACCAGGTCGAAATGGTGTGTGTGTGTATGTGTGTGTGTGTGTACATCATGGAAATTGATGCAAATTGATGTTTACAATCCTGGCCATCACGGCGCCATTGTTGGCATCGACCAGGTGACGCAGAGGCCTAGAAAGCATCCTGTGTGATTGACGAGACAGTCGAGGAGATGATTGACACTTGCGAACGCTCACGGCCTAATGGTAGTCTAATTGTTCACAGGACAGTATCTTTGAGTGACATCCTGTTCTGATAACAAAAACTCTGAAACATATTCAAAATAGTTATGAAGGATGATGGATAATTGAGCGATGAATTTTGTCGGTGGGCCAAGCATTCGTCTGGGGAACTTTCTCTCACCATCTACATGATACATGAGGGGGAATATTGGGGAGAGTTGATGGAATCGGAGATAACCAATCCCTCATTTGAACAGTGGTGGGGATTAAATCTAAATATGAACTCCCGTATATAGTAAAACAGCCAAAACTGTATATTTTGTTGTGTCTAATTTACAATATCAGTTAGGTGACTTCTGCCTAAAGCATAGCTGCCGATTGTGTCCAGTTAATGAAGGTTATATGTTTCTGATATAATGGTCATACGTTGGGGTTTCCAGATATTGTAAGCTTTGAAGTGATCGCATAAAGAGTTAGACTTCACTAACACCCAAAAGTAAGAGGTCGTTTTCAAAAAAGGGCTCAGCTGGAGTTCATGTAAATCTCTGGCCTACGGTGTTCTTCAAAGCTCGAGATACATCAGTGATTAAGGCGCGAACCTAATGACTGAATGGTCCGTGGTGCGAACTCAACATCATCTTGACTGCTGTTGTCTAGGCTCGGGTAGCCTGGAGAACCTCAGTGTGCTTTCTTCGGGTGGCAGGGCACCTAGGCACCAAAAAGATCTCACAGATAAATGACTACCACCATTTGTTACGATAATTTTCTTCAATTGAGTGCACTTCTTGCACTCTATTTCATGTTTCATTTGGCACGATATTGAAGATATCTACGGTTTTCTATGCTAATCTTGGGGAAAGCGAAAGGCATTGTCAGCTACTTAAGATTTTTACCGACCGAATGAGTTGTGTTTCAACACGCCTCAACATCAACTAAAATATCAGGTAGGACATTTAATGGAAGAGTGCTAAAATCGGGAGTTTCGGATGGAATTCAGCTGGAAACTGTACGAACACCAGCCTAATTTGCAAATTGATGTTCATCGAAACGTACGCACAATTTGGTGTTCAAATACGGAGTAATCTGGTTGAAAACCTGATCACCACAATAAGGGCGGAACCATTGCTTTGTTCTCCAGTGTGTTCAAACAAAATATGTTTTGTTTACTGTACTCGATTCTCCTTCCGTTTGTTAATTGCGTGTGGGAGACTCATGCCCATCCTGCTCAAAGTGGATAATAATTTACTAAGCTCTGACGTTCAAATCTAAAAGGAAGACACAGCTAACAAGATCAACCATTGGTCTGTTTGCTGAACTTCAGATTTACTGGTTCAACTACACTATACTAGCTGTGGTTCAGTAGTGTTCATCGTTTATGAGACAGGACTGCTAGCGGGAAATTATCATTTGCGTACAGTTGTGCGTTCAATTAAAACATAAGGTCATTGAAAACTCAGGGAGGCAGCTCGCCTGCTGAACGTCAAGAATGTCAAGCCCACGGCCAGTTTTGTCCTTCCTGGGACTCATCAGGTAGGCACGGCCCCCGAATTTCCTCCGACCTTTTGTTCTACTTGAACCCATATTGTCCAAAATTAGCAAAACACACTCATTAGCACACCAGTTTGGTTTTCACGGGCGACTCAACCGAATCTCACCTGGATATCCCATTTGTGATGGCAAAAACCAAATTCGTGTGGAAATGAGTGTTTCCGATAGGTACAGTGTGTTCTGTCAAGAAAATATTTGTACTATTTTTAGATGGTTTAGATTTGGCTTAAGTCCACAGGTAAGAAGACTGTTTCGGATTGGGAAGATAATGGGTTAAAAAGCTGACTATAAACCATCGGTAGATTTAGCATGTACGTCATAACAGATCTCCGCGCATCACGAGTCCAGCGTCATCGATTTCATTGTGTTGGCGAGGGTTTTACGAGCAGAACTATTACTTACAAACTGGTAGGTAGCAGAGGATGGCTTGGAATTGATAAGAGGTACATACAGAAGCGTCGTTTGTGACAGATGTGAACCATGCAGACGCACACTAACGAACCAAAATGCTCCACTGTCTTATAAAAGGCAAAATGTGGATTCAGAACCTTGGATTTTTCGGACTGAAGTGAAATCAGTAAGCTAGAGGGCGAATTGAAGGTACCATTTTCCTGTCTGCATTATGCGTGGAATTCAAGACCGTCCCATCTCTACAGCGAAACGGTTCCAAATTTTTAAAAAAATATATTCAGGTTGATGTGAGTGTTACAGACAGGTTGTTGAACATACACCTCTAGAAAAAAATTACAGGTCTTCCCTATATTCAGATTATGCCATGACATAGAACAAAAACGCAACCGTTACCAGTGAACGCGATAGAATATCTGAAAAATAAACACATTAGGTGGAAAGTTAACTGGCGTGTGTTTTATTGCATAGCAGCTAGGTGTAAAAAAGGTCCATCTCGAAGAGGATTAAACAAATCAAGAAACCAGTGATTTGACGAATCAATCGCGGCTTTCCGTCTCATTGTTGTCCGGGGTATAAAACTGACGAACCCTATCGGTGGTAATTTTCAGTATCCTGGTGACTGCTGAATGTTTATCAATGCCATTCATTGTTCGGCTTGCATATATTGATATCTCAAGTGTACTTTTTCAGCTTGTGCGTGCCCCTCACCCAATTTCTTGGACCACTTTAGGCCCTGGAGTGTTCTCTGGAGTACCGTAGACAAACTAGAATGCGGTACAAGTTTTTCAACTCAACGAAATCCAAGATGAAGGCAGTGGTGAAATAGCAAGACATCGTGAAACTAACATTTATCACTTACTTCTCTGAAGGACCTTCAAATCCGTCAGGGATAACTTCTCGGATGCCTGCATCGTGAATGTATCAGACAACATGAACAAAACAAAATCCGTACCTGGCGAAGCTACAGAACGATGAAACCAAAAAAAAAGATGAAGGTAGTTACGGGATTTGTAGGATGCACGCTTAGATCACTCTCGTTTAAGCAGTCGTCCTCCTGTCCTGGTGAGTACACACCAAATGACTCGCGTTGCTCTCTCGTTAGAGGTCATCAGCAGTGTCTATCGTTGGCCATGTGGGGATTTGAACTCCGCACATCTGACACGTGAGGTGAGCGCGTTACTGTTATTGCACCAGCGCACATTGCATGAATTTGCATTTTCAAGTCTGAGCAAGCGAACATGTTCACGCTTGAGCGATGTGATTGGCTTGTCCGAGGTCAGTAGCTGATCTGGCTTGTCGATCGATTGGCCCAACAGCTGATGAGCTGTTACATGAGCGAAACTCGAGTCTAGTGCATCTGCCCTTTGGTGTGTACTCGCCAGAATGATTGCTACAGGAGCATGACTGTTTAACTGAGAGTCAAGTGAGACTGAATATATAATTGTGAACAAAACCTAGCAGAAACCATAAAAGACTCCAAGAACTGCCAATGGTCATGGAAGAAAGGAGCAAATGATGCGGATAGTTCCGGGTTCCAAAAACATCTGAAAGTGCACAAAAACATTATGGCCACTACCTGTAACACGAGTGAGAACTTCAAAAGAACTACAGAAGAAATTGGTTCGTTTTATCATGGGTTCCAATACTCACTCGGTGACGCAAGAGAGATTTTGGGTAGGAAAACTGGATACAAAGTGTAATGGGGGAAATACCCGCTACTTCCAATGTGAGCTCCTTTTTCACAACGTGGAATTCAGTTCCTCACAATGGCCTTCGCTGAATTGCACATTAGCCATGGAGAAGAATGTACTTATTCGAATTTTGTCAAGTGACGTACATAGAATTTGACGAGATTATTAGTGACATTTAAGAAAAACACCTGATCGCAAATTTCAGGGTTCACCGAGGAGACCGACATTTCAAAACTGTGAATCAGTCAAGCAAACCATACCTTTGTCATAGTTTAAGTGTGTGAATGAGCCCCCTAGCAGACAACGTTTTCGAACTCTATGATAGAAGATGGAAATTACGAAAGGCCGACATTGCTGAACCTGCTCATTACCAGAATTTTAACGATTCGACCACCAGTAAATGAAAAAAAACATTCAAACTGACAAACGCAGTTGTTTCTGATCAACGTTTCAGTGGAGTCGAAAGGTGAACACAAAAACTGGTGTGCAAACTTCTCCGAATAAATGGAAATATTGTCTGAACGCCTCTGAGGAGACGTAGCCGGACAGATTCTACAAAGTCAATAGAAGGCAAATGTACAAAAAAAACACGTTTGAAACGACTTCGGGGATGTTTCGGTGGTATGACATAACGATGACATTAAAAGGAAAACTTATGGACAAACTTTAAAGAGTTCTATGAAAACCGGAAACCCACCCAGAAGACCGGCGGTACATACAATATTCAATGTACGGATCGTGATAAGTACATCGCAGGACAAAGGACGAAGCTGTTCAGGCCAACTTTTTCTAGGAGGTGTAATCTGGGTACCTGAAGGTCGACGAATTCAACTTTAAAAAGATCCATAAACTAGTCGGAGCGAAATCAAAGTAAGAGGACGAATTGTTGAAGCTGTGGTATTCAGCCGAAAAAAACCATCAACCGGGACTTTGAGATTGGCGCAGCCTGTCGGTCTCCAAGACAAATGAACAGTGAAACCGCCGAGCAACCAGAAGTAACGAAGGGAACCCAAAACTCCACCGATAAATTCAACACCCAAGGTCTGTACGGTCTAACAGTAGGCAAGTTATTAACTTACGAATCAAACAGAACCACAGCTGGAAACCGCGTGAAACCGAATGATGCCTTGTGAACCAACTAAAAGCCATCAGACCACAGTCTTGTTCCATATAAATCGTTGCAGGACGAGAAAGGAACATATGGTAACCACGCACACTCGGCTAAAGACGTAAAAGCAATTGTTTATATAATGTCTTAAACTAATTAAACGGATGGATAAATGCACACAAACACCTCCCTGGAGCATTCACAACAACCACATGTAAGCTGTGTATTTTTTTTGCGAAAAAGGAGATGAATGTTCAGACCTAATACACTACTCATAAGGTTGCTGAAAACTCCTCGACGGGCCACGGCCGTTTTCGCCCTGCGTGGGGCTCATCAGGTAGGCGCAGTCTTCGAGTCTCAGTGAAATTTATGTTCCACTTATAAACATCATAAACGAGCGATTCTGCTGGGTTCCAGATGAGTCTCCCGTGAAAATCAAATTGATACGCAAATGAGATAAGTATTTGTTTTTGATGGGTTTGTTCCCGTGAGCCGACCTGTTTCTACACAATTTTCATACAGACTGTTGACGTTGTTCGGTAACTATTGGCTGATCAAAAAATGATTGTCCGTCAGTCCAAAAAAGCCTATAATAAATGTGTATAAAAGTAGAGCTTTTAGAGGGGGATAAACGTATTATTTAGCAAAACAATAATAAATTTGACTGTTTAAAATGTTTATCGCACGTTGTTTGTTTTGCGCTGCTTAGGTAGACCTGGAATCTTGAAGGTATAGTTTTATTTACTTTAGCTTTTGGATTGTTTACAGTTTCCAATTAGAGCACCGGGAAGTGCACGAGGTTGAACCGGAGACGTTAAGAGAAAGAGCTTTGTGACACAGCTTTTTCGTTACACAGATTTATCTCTGTCAGTGTCGACGTATCCACATCCACTGCCTTTATCGTCGTCATTTTATTCATCAGTTGGCCATAAAATACTCACCTCAAACGCTCCTGAGAAAATACTTGCTTCGACCCCGCACGAAACAGGTGAACTTGTTGTTTTTGAGACCGCTTGGGTAATTCCCTTCTACGTTTATTATTGACCGCGCTTCACTGGTTTCCATTTGGCTCCAGGCGACTGTCACATGAAGTGACCCCTTGAAGCGTATTCTTACCAGCACTCAGTTGGGTGATAGTGTCCTCCGGTATGCTGACTGGTCGCGAACATTTCATTCACAGCATACTTGCAGTCTAGGGGGTCGCTACTTTCTGAATTCATGTAAACCTTTCTAGGATTGTTCGCTTTCTTGTGAGAATACTACCTGATGTGTGCTCGGTGATCTGCACCGGTTATTTTCAACTTTAGTCAGTTCGGTAATTGTTGTCTGTCAACGTTGACAGGGGTTACGTCTGTCTCTCAATCAATTCGGCCGTCATTGTGTCGGTTGGTTATAATTATTGTGTGAATACTACTGAGTGCGCGAAAAACAGTAGTGAATGCAAGGTCTACTTTTGCGAATGGCTTAAGTTAACAGCAACTGCGTATCTGAGCGGTCACAAACGCCATAAACTTGTTATGGAATGAACCTTTAAGCTTCCCCCAAA
The DNA here is from genome assembly GCA_003604175.2 of Clonorchis sinensis. NCBI lineage: Eukaryota > Metazoa > Platyhelminthes > Trematoda > Opisthorchiida > Opisthorchiidae > Clonorchis > Clonorchis sinensis. The sequence continues at coordinate 211,922,826 of CM030369.1, forward strand.
ACACTCATTTGCATATCAACTATGTTTTCATGGGAGACTTAACTGAATCTCTCCTTTATGATATTATTCAACTGATAGTGCTGTAAAAAGGCCGCACCAAGAAGAGCAAAACCAGTCGTAGGCTGTCGAAAAGCTTTCAGCAACCTTGTGAGTAGTTTGCTTAGTGCAACTATTCTTTTCAAGTTGTTCTAGTGGCATGCAACAGGGAGATTCGGAAGATTTAAGTGACTCTTAATAACCTTCGGTGCGGAAAATACAAAGGCCATCTAGTGGTATAGTTCACACTACGCCAGTTTAATTTTTAGGATTGGATAGAGCTTAAAACAGCTCGTGCATTTCTCAGTGCCTTTTGTTCTCGTAACCGACCAAACGACGATGGGTTGTTTTTGATACCTTTCCGTCAGTAAGCCAAAGACTAATCAGTCGGAAGTGGGGTTTACATGCCTGATGGTCGGCATAAAGCATACCTCCGTGTTTTTTTTATTTTGACCTGGTTTCCTTTTTTGGTCTCCCACCTTTCGAGCAAGGCCACAGATAAAGTGGTGGGCTTGCGGACCTGGTGGTATTGAAGTTTTACCTGCTTATCTGACCAAACAGTAAGCTATTGCACAGTAGTGCTCATACTAAATTTCCAAAGGCAGTTAGTTACACGTTATGTATGTTGGCTTACTGTGCCCTTGTGGCGCAATCGGTTAGCGCGTTCGGCTGTTAACCGAAAGGTTGGTGGTTCGAGCCCACCCAGGGGCGCGCCGCCTTTTGTCGGCGAGCTGAACCACCTCCTCGTGGTGCCGACTGGGTAGCCTGGACGTCACTCTGGGTGAGCTAAGAGTTCAGCAACTCCAGACAGGACTAACCACTCTGTTTGGTTTCAATGTGCTGGTTACTTTTGACAATGTACACTACAAATCATCTGGCGCCTCCGCACCAGTTCCAACCAGTACACAGGAGAGACTCGTGGGGCTCACGTGTGAGGAATGTGGCAAGTGGTGTAAATCAAAAGCTGGCTTGGTAGCCCACCATCGAGTTCACGACAATGATAGTGTTGGTACGAACATGGTCGCCCAATTGGCCTGTGCTGATTGTTCCCGCCTTTTTCCGACGAAGATTGGCCTGAGTCAACATCGCCGGCACGCACACCCCACCCAGCATAATGCAGATAAGCTCAGCCGAGTGAAGCATTCCGGTGCCCGCTGGTCCCAACAAGAGTCACAATCGCTCTTGCGCCTGGCTAACAATTTATATCCGTCTTGTGAAACGCAAACCGCGCTGTTCGCGAGACTGGAGCAGTATTTTCCTGGTCGATCGGCTATCAGCATCAAAACCAGGTTACGGGTGCTTAACTGGCAAGCACAACAGGACGAATCATCATCTGGTGGACCTGACCAAACCATCGGTCAAATAGCGGCCTACTCGTCAGAAGCCGATGACTATAGCGTCTGGTTTAAACAAACCGTGGATTGCGCCGTGTCACTCTTAGAATCCCATGCTGACAGTTCACTTGCTAGTGTTGACCTTCTGGCATTTGCCCGAGGGTTGCAGTCTGGCATCATGACACCGGAACAAGTCCTCTCGCTTCTGGACCTCCACGCCTCCAGGACATTTCCACACACCTGGAAAACCGTATCCCGACGCCGTCGTCAGTTAGCCCATCGGATGCCGGTCAACCGAAAGCAGATCCGCCGAGCCAACTACGCCGCCATCCAGACCCTATACCACCAAAGACGGAAAGATGCAGCGTCTGCTGTGCTCGATGGGTCATGGAAAGATCTGTACAAAGGCAACTGCGGCCTACCTCCAGACGCCGAGCAGTACTGGAAACAGGTGCTCTCAGCCCCAAAACACGTGGACAGCCGGCCCAGTCGCGTAGTAGTACCATCCGATTGGAGCTTGATTGAGCCCATCACAGGAGAGGAAGTCGGCCGTACGGTCCGTTCAATGGGCAATTCGTCCCCAGGCCTGGACAAGCTCACACCCAGGATGCTCCGCCGGTTCAATGCGAACGTACTTGCTGGGTACTTCAACTTACTCTTACTAGCTGGGGGTTGTCCCCCACACCTGTGTCGTGCTCGTATTACTCTAGTTCCGAAGGTCCCTAATCCGACTTCACCGGATCAACTGAGACCGATCTCCGTATCATCCATTCTTGTCCGATGCTTTCACAAGGTGCTTGCTGATCGCTGGAGTCGTAGATTGCAACTGCCTTCACTCCAGTTTGCATTTCTACATCGGGACGGCTGTTTGGAAGCTACATCGCTGTTACATGCCCTGCTTCGTCACTCTTCAGCGACTGCTGCTAACCTCAGCTTGGCGTTCGTTGATATCTCGAAAGCGTTTGATTCGGTTTCGCATGACACAATCGTCAGATCTGCCGAGGCGTTTGGAGCACTGTCACCTCTGGTTCGATACATCGCACAGTCCTATGAGAATGCTGTAGCAGTTTTCCCCAGTTCTGAGGTTCACTGCCACAGAGGTGTGACGCAAGGAGATCCACTCTCCCCATTATTGTTCATCATGGCAATGGATGAGGTTCTTGGATTGTCGATGCCGCAACTGGGATACCAGCTCCATGACACCCTAGTAGACGGTTTTGCCTTCGCTGACGACTGGGTCGTGTGTGCAGAAAGTCAGGCTTGCCTCAAAGAGAAGCTTGAAGCTGCCGCGGTTGAGTTGGGAAAAGACGGTATGAAGATTAACGCCCAAAAGACAGGGCCCGACAGACACCGTAACATATTTGGGCATCCCCTTTACTTCCGAGGTGAAAGGAGTCTTCAACCATCGACAGCATTTGCTCAAACTGTTCGACAAGGTGACGCCTGCCCCGTTGAAGTCGCATCAAAGAATGGAGATCACGAGGAACTACCTGATACCGAGGCTGACATATTCGCTCATGCTCGGTCAAGTCCACCGAAACACGCTCAGAAGGTTGGACAACTACATCAGGAAATCTATTCGTGGCTGGCTACGTCTACCGAAGCATACCCCGATCAGCTACATCCATGCTGGTAAACAACATGGGGGACTTGGTATCCCAAGTCTGAGTGCAACAATCTCGATGCAGCAGGCAGTGCGTATGGAAAAGCTCCTTTCTACTCAGTGCCGTGTACTACGCAATGTGGTCAACGATTCCGCATTTGGCAAGGTTGTTTGGGATCTCAGCCTTCCGATCCGTGTCCATGGTTCATGCGTTAACACCAAGGAAGAGCTGGTGGCTGCTTGGGGTGAAAGCCTGCACAACAGCATTGACGGTCGCGGTTTACGAGAGTTGGTCGCTTCGCCTCTTGCTAATCCATCGCTTGTATTTCCAGAAATAGTGTTTCCTCGGATATTTATCCGCGGTATCCAGCTCCGATGCAACCTGCTCAGGACGAGAGTTAGAAGCGCTCAACATGGTCACGGTGGCCAGACGTTCATAGGTTGTGGAAATTGTGGCCAACCGGAGAGTTTGGTGCATATTTTGCAGTCCTGCTGGATCACGCATGACGCCAGATGTGCTCGTCATAATCGGGTTGCAAGGGAACTCGCAAAACGCCTCCGTTGCCTGGGACACACCGTCTTGGAGGAGTTGAGAGCACCTACTTCATGTTCTTCATCAAGCCTGACCTGATCGCCGTTCTGGAGAGCCGAGCAACTGTAATAGACGTCAGCATAGCCTCGGATGGGCGCAGAGTGACCGTGTGGAATGAGAAAAAGCAGAAGTATGGTGCTGATGAATTTTCCCTCGCCATAATCTCAGTCCTACGTACAATTGGTTGTGATATCGACTTTTTGGTCCACCAACCGATGATGATCTCTTATCGAGGAATCTGCTTCCTCAATCCGCCAAAGTTGTTATTGGACTGGGACTTTCTAAGGTCACAGTCAGTGACTTGTGTATGCCAGCCAGTGTGGGCTCTCTGCGTACTTACGACACTTTTATGTGTGACACATGGCGCTGAGTGTATATTCTGGCATTGAATCTCACACCAGACCCAGTATGACGGATACTTTGTGCCTGATGTGCGAGTCTTGACTGTGCTGGCGCCTACCGCGCCTTGAAGCGCATTCAGCATTGTTTGTCCTTTCTTCGGTTGTTAGACTTTACAAGCATGTTTCCATACCAAAATTCTTGCGTACGTTAGGATTCATCTTATCTGACTGGAACTGTTGGTAGCATGACTTCGAATGAGACATTTCTCTATTTTATCTCATATTCTCCTGTAACCCTTTCGAACTCATCGCTTGCATTCACGATACTGTTCACCTGTGGCTATTTCGAAATCCATAAACTTATTCGTATTACTAGTAAAATAATCACTAGTAATATTTTAAGCCAATCAAAGTACAGCTTCAACTCATCAGAACGGTGATTTCGGTTGTCTGAATTGTAGAGTGCGACAGTTTGGGTAACGTGTTTAAAACCTTAATTTAGGAATGGAACATGTATAAAGGAAAGGTAAGGTGAATTTCACTCATCTAAGAGCCTTGGATTTTTGCTAAAAATACCGTTCTGATATAAGAGTCACGGGGTGGGAAAATTTTTCAATATGGTCCAAGTTCGCATATTGGAAACGCTAATACAGAATCCTTGGGTGGGACACGAACTCGATACCTCTGGCATATCGGACAAGTGCCCTGTCAACCGAGATGCCATGGGCATTGCTCCACGGCGCTCCACTGTGGGACTAATAGTGACCAGCCAACAGTGGATAGAACTGGGATTCACATGGAATATAGTGATATTCGTCCGTTACCCAGACAGTTCTGGTCAGGTGACCTTGAACGAGATATTCAACAAAATAACGGCTTTTCAAATGAAGTACCATTCAGTTTTGGGATGTTTTTCTCTTGAGCGTATTACACAACTCTTTACAGTTACTGTAGAGTTTTGAACTTTTATGTGAAACCGCTATGCAGCACGATTTGACATACCTGCTGGTGTGCAGGCCACATACATTTCAACATCTCGTTACCTATAAAATTAAAAGAAAGTATCCAAGAAGGGAGAGTGAAATCGATCATTCTTTATGGATGCACGAAATACAACTGGTTGGGTTTGAAAAATCAGAACTTCTTCCAAAAGTTTCGTCGTTTTAGACGAAAATTAGGCGTGAAAGGATAAGGTTTTTTTTTAAACATTTTCAGGAAAGTAGCCTACCGACCCAGTTTATGTACTTTCAATGTTACCGACAGGTGAATGACACAGCAATCTTTTCTAACGGCATTAATAGTTTCCGTGGCCTTGACTTGTTACAAGGAAGGTTTTGGGGGCTTGAGGTCAAAGGTCACTCTACTCTGGCGCACTTGTGTATACTTCCCATATTGTATGCCTGTGTTTCATAAGACTTAAAAACACACCGGTCGGATCTCAGAAGCTGTAATAACAAGTCAGTCTTGAGCATGATACTTTGCTTTGCAACTGTTAGAAGTAATCGTCTGTCGTTTCTGATCGAGGTATAATGATAGGCATAAATCGGTATCCCTCAAAGCTCGCAGTCTAAAAAAACAAGCTGTTTGAAATGACGAAAATTGCATGCTGAAGCACCCAAACAACGTAAACGATCGAGCAGGTATTCCAATCTCTGAAGAGCTGTGCGATCTACGTACAAGTACACATCAGACAGATATTATACATGATTGTAACGAATAATGCGGACCTTTCGGTCAGTCTACAAGCCCGTAAATACTGTTTGAAGCAGCGAGAATTAAAATTAGAGCAGTTTGCGATACGTGTTGGTGATTACGTAAAACCTTTACAGCAGTCAGTATACTGTTGGCAGCCATTCAGATGATCGGCAGTTGCAGTAAATTCACAAAATCTTCGGGAGCTCCCGCTTCCGTTCTTTTTATGATTCGTTCACCAGCATGTCCCTTCATCATTCAATCCTGTTACTGAATGGTTAATCAGGTGACTGTTGAGTTGCTCACCGAGCCCGGTAGTTGACTTGCTGACGTTTCATCGCCAGTCGGGGAGACAATGTCAGTGCGTGGTGCTAACATCCTCTCGAATGGCGACGGAGCGTCTTCAATTCAGTTGCCAAGTTCGGCGAACACCATAAATGCACCCAACCTACCAATATTCCAACGAATACCAACATACATTACCCTGATACTAAGAGTTTTGTGCATGTCCACAACTATGGATTAATTCTCCTGTCCGAACAAAATACCGGGGTGGCTAATCCGAGTTGACAACTCCCGAGTTGACGATCCCAAAAGGACATCTTTGGGGGGAACTTTTGTGGCGCTACCTGCACAGCCTCACCAGTCTGTCGCCATACACATATTCCAAGCCGGAATAAAACTCATTCTGTGGGAATGAAAACCATGGAAACAAATGTGGTCATTTATAGGTCTGTCAGCGTTCTGTTGGCTGGAACTACAGACTGGACTTCTCATAACTTTCGTAACATCAGTGTGTTAGCTAGTGAGCGTCTTTGAGTAGGATTGTGGCTGGGTTTTACCCTGGTATTCGGAGCCACTTCGGACAAAACAACAATCAGTTCAAACGACTTTGGGGTCCTCTAATGAGTGACCGATCGTTGACCAAATGAGGCGGTTTGATTGAGCCGTTCTCTCTTCGGTAGAGGTAACGGGATTATTCAGTCTGATTGCAACATTTGAAATCACAGTCAGACCACAGTCAGACTCATTGAGCTCCCTGTAGACGATTCTGAATAAGAAGCCGGATTCACCTGGTCAGCTGTTTCCGACCCGCTACCGAATTTGGCAGGCAACGCTCCGGAAGAGGCAGGAATGGCTAGACAGATCGACTTCGAAGTTTTAGACGGGCCTTGTTTCAGGGCGAGTTGTGCATCGAGGATAAAGTAGAATGAGAGTTTTAGTTCGGACGTGTAGTGAGAACTCCTTTGATCGCTGTTTGTAAAAAGGCATACGGCTTATTCTGGGGCAGTCAAATCTGAAGTAAAATTCCATTTTTGAAAGCTTTCTGTGAAAGTTGTAGGGTTTTTGTTTGAACGACAGATAACAACGCAATCCATAGTCATTTGTTGACCGCTGGTTGACCTAATTGTATCACTCAGATTAGCCTCCACGGTCCCTAACCATCGACAAAAACTGGTGGTCAGGCTATGCTGCACACCTGTCTGTACGAAGTTGCATGAATAACCTGGCGGTATCTTCTCCTCCGTGCTTCCTTTGTGCCGCATGGCAGCTAGGCGCCGCCGACGAACAACTCTATTTGTAGCTTGATTCGACTAACCAACCGTTGGCCAACACAGATCGGTCACTTAGGTCATGTGAGGTGTCTCCATTCTGCCCAAGCTTGCTCTGACAACTTTTCAGTGTTCACAAAAATTTTGTTACTGTGGTTGTGAAGGAAATGGGAAACAAATTTTGGCCAAGCCATTTGTTTTGATATCAGTTAAAAGTTCATTCGTCACAGTTCACAAAAATTAGATTAAACAAACACGTAAGTGAGAGGGTTTTGATGACATGACTGAACCAATGTAGTCGTCTGTTGCACATATATACAAAGACATCGGAAAAAGAAAACTGAAATGTTTGGTTTTGAGCAAAATATCACGCAAATACTAATGATTTTTGAGCCATAAGTGAGTTGTATGATGATGGTTAGTATACATTATCCTTCACTTAGCGGATATCTATTCTATGCCACGGAAAATCGAACGATAACTTTGGATTGTGGGTCTCATCTCAGTTCTGACAGGTCTTCCATAATAGCCATTAAGTGGAACACAAATCCCCGGTGGACCCACTTTTCCATCACCTGTTCAGATTCCAAGCTTCTTTATCGATGTGCAAATGCAGTGTACTAATACATCCTGACGTGAATGATGCCAGGCGGACGTTGGTGGTGAACCAACCACCCTGCAAATATGGATATTTCTGTCCATAAGCAGCACTGTATGGGAGCTGTCAATCAGCCAGGTGGTAGGGTCTTGATGAGAACTGGACAGCAGTTCGTCTGCAACCCATGTGTGAGACGCGTTGTTTTGGACAACCCCCCTTTTGCATGTATGGTTCCAAAACAAGCAATTGTACTTACACCATGGGACGATTGGCTTCCTCCCAGTCTAATTAAGGTCAACCGATAGAACAATGTCAGTAGAACCAGCATGTTTAGCAAGGGCGTTCCCCAGCCTGTTATTGGGGTGGGATTTGAGTAGGCATTTCGGAACGGGGAACAGACAGAACAGAATAGAATAGAGTGCTTCCGACCATGACAGCTTCACGAGAGAGAGAGAGAGAGGGAGACAGGAAATGAATAACACGACACCTAGTGGAAAGAGGAATACACGAAAGAGCCACCACCAATGAAGTGACCCGTGACAGTTGGCCAAACTAAGAAATATAGGAGCTGCTTTGACCACATAAAATCAACCGCTGTTGTTTGCTAGCTATTGTGAACCACGTTTCTCAGAGTCAATATTCTTCCTGAACAATGATAATGCAAATAACTATTCACAAGGCTAAATTCATTCCGGCAGGAAGCGAAATTTAATTTCCTCTGCCCTAGTGTTCTACATAAACAATTCAGCTGAGAGCCAAATATCGTTCCTATGTACGTGTGACTAGATGGATAAATGGATGTCTAGGGAGTTCCACAAAACTTTTAACAAAGAATTCGAGATATCTGTCTGGAACTAGATAAACCGTGAAAAGGGGAGTAGAGTGTCCTGTCACACTGAATTAAGCATGTATGAAAGTTTAATCAAAGGCAGGCTGGATTTAAAGGAAAATAGAAACTGAGATTGATTTGCAAATTAGTGTATTTTTCGAAAAACAGTCCAAATTGGGGTTCAAGTAGAACATAAGTTTGACGAAAAAACTCGGGGACTGCGTCTACCTGATGAGCCTCAAAAAGGACGAAACCGGTCGTGGGCTGTCGAAGAATTTTCAGCAACCTTATGAGTGGTGCATTACGTCCATACATGTATCGCGATATCTCGAATATCGTGCGAACTGAGACATAAGGCGGCCTGGTGCAGCACATTCAGTTGCCTAGGTACAGTATAAACGAGCGATTCAGCTGGGTTCCAGGTGAGTCTCTCGCAAAACCAAATTTGTTTGCAAGTGGGTGTATTTCGCTACAAACCGAGCAATTTTTTGAGGGTTGCAGACAACAGCGCTTGCCTCTTGTGCGTGTCCACTGATTGCAGAAATCATTGTTGTATGTTCAAGACCATCTGTGATCTCATTGGCGATTTGGTGGGCCAAACACCTCCAGTGAGCAGGACTAGATAACCTCTGGCCGTCTAAAGGGCATTGTGATCACCACTCGACAACGAGTGCATCTCGGAAATAAGCTGTGTTTTCTCCGATGACATTGCAACTTTCCAACTTCGCCTGCACGATACAGCTGAAGTTTTACACGTGGAAAGTCAATAAGACCTGACTGGTGGTGAAAACTTCCAACCATTTTGACTGCCACTCCCTCCTATAAATTCTCTTATGGATTTCGATTCCACCGATTCTTCATTGCTTATCCGAATATACCACAGAACTAGTGGATTCTCTTTTCCCTCTTTCCTATAAATTCCATTATCATGAAGTCGCGGGTTCGAATTTGACTGAGTTTCATGAAATGCACACTGCTGATGATTCCCAACAAGCATGCAACAATAGTACGGTGATTCTTGGCTTTTGAATATAAACCGACTTCAATGACGGGAAAAATATCTTTTTAAAAGCCCCGCGTGATAAGCAGTAGTGTGGGAGACCGGTGCATCACCAACCCAAAACCGCAATAAACAGAGCCAAAAATGTTGTAATCATGCCATGAATGGTTCGAGATAATCCCACTTCAGAACACACGGTCAACCCACTTAGATAGTATCCAGCACCAGGCAAAGCAGTGAGATCGAGTAGCGCTCACATTCTGTTGGACCTCGGTTCAGACACGGGGAGGGTAACACAGCTGACACTCTCTTGACAAGCCCCATTTACTACCTTGAATTCGGCAACTGTAAAAAACGCAGTTTTCCGCATGCCAAAAGACCGTGTGCATCACGGAGCTCATTTTGTCAAGCCCTGTGCTGAGTGGAAGCGACCGACAGGTGGATAGTATACAACCATGTAACGAAGTTCGAAAACACTAACCAGTAAACTTGGTCGGGTCGGCAACTGCTGCCTCCCTGGATGGGAACCCCAGGACTCAACTCACCGATGATTAATGGCACTGGGAGAACTGACCCTATCTCGCAGTCAATGGCGCTCGTTCATCGACGCTATCGCCTTCAATTCGTGGCTACCCGATTTCCGAACAAACTGAACGTGCCATCCCCTCCAAGGTGTGGCTATATGTTCCACGCTTTCCAGTTTTCCGGTATTCGAAACAGTACTAACTGGAACCAGTGTGCCTATAGCTGACAAATTAAAGTGAACTGGATTGAGGTTAAGAAATAGAATTCATCACATCCAAAATCCAAGAGCCGCATTTTTATTTCTTAATTTGTATGATAACAATAGGTTTATTCTGTGTACTGTGTACTCTGCTATTACCTATGTACGTAAAACGAATATACGCCACGAAGAACACTCCGTTTTTTCTTTAAGTTCTCAGCAAATATTAAATTAATCGGCCACACAAGTGCGCATGCGCTGTGTTGCGAAACTGAACAACGACGCGCAAGCCTTTTCTGTTCTCTAAATGTCCGGTATTGTCATTGGTTCATGTACGTCGGTCAATGAACGACACATGTCCTTGACTGATGTCTGTTCAGCATGTTTGCATCAAGGTCAGGCGGCGGCTTCTTGCAGGCTCAGAGTAGAGTTCTGCTCAGTGGTTCATTCCCGTACGCAATCTCGCTGTTCCTCCATCTTTTCGGTTCAGCACCGACAATGCTCACAATGGTTTCGAATCAACTAGTGAATGAACACGTGGTCACTTTGGAAATTGGAATGAGTTAAATCAATTCATAGCTTTAGATGGACTACTAGAAACACTCTGGTCATTTGGACAAAACAGTAACTCTAATTCGATTGTCCGTGTCTAGAACAAACATTTCGGATGCGCTTCCGGGGGAAGTTTCTTTGTATCCGAGTCCAAATTTTGACGCTGCCCAAAAACTCATGCAATGTATCCATACTAACAAGTTCCACTTAAAAACCATCACTCCGGAATGTGAGCAGGCCAATCCAACCGCCAAATGTTACGGAACAACTACCAAATTTTGGTGAGGCAAGCAGTATATACCACTGTCAAGCTGAACAACCGGGAATTACGGCCGAATTCCCGAAATCTAAATGGACAGGAAATCATTCAGTGTCCTCATGCGTAACATGGCGGTCTACTTCCCCTTATTTCCTACGAAAGCGCGTTCAAAACCCTCACAGACCCATCAACGTAAGGGGAACATTCGGGTTCTGGTCCATCAGGGACAAATCGGTTGAATTACTTTCAACCTCGAATATCACAGTTTTAGGTTTAGATTTCAAGCTGATCTGGCCAATAACCCAGTTTTTCACTCTCGAACGCGGCCACAGTTCACCTAAAAGCTTGGTGTTCTTCTGTCCCTTACATGTGATGCTCACTGAACGCTTGGGCGGATTTCGACCCGAAGGAACAATATTGGCGGGAGATCATGCAGAGTTCCGCTGCATCAACCATCAACCGACCAACACGTGATGCCATGACATCGGATACCAGCGACAGTCACTTGCTTACCATCAAACTACCGTCCTTCTCTGTCGGCCTCTTTAGGCTTCAGCGTGAGAACAAGCTTACCATACTGTAGGTCCACGTAAACGTTCCTGGGAGCCGCCCGGTAAAGCATCATCGGGTAGTAATGGATAAACTGGTGGTATTCCATCGGCGATATGTTACTGTTATTGTCCAAGGGATGAGAATGTCATGCAGCTACTGATAGGAAAATGAAGCAAACTTACCTCGGTCCCTGTGGTTTCCTTTTATTAGGTGAGTCGGTGACCTAAAAGGCTCATCTAACTAAGGCAGTTCCTTTCGAGTGGTGGAAGTTCATATAGTCAAGGCTGCTTTAGAGTGACTGGGATCCTTCCGAAAGGTTGGCTTGTTTTTTAGTATTACGATGCGTCGCGGCTCAAAACTGCTGGCCCCTGTTCGGATAGCTAGCTTTCAAATTTCTCATGAAAGCAGTACTGACAGACATATTTATCGATGGGAAAGCCAGGAATTTTCTATTTGGGCCTCGTACTTGCACAGCAGATTTGCGAATGTAATTCTGAGTCTTTGTACACCTGTGGTTAACTTTGAGCAAGCTTAGTCAGCGCCAATTTCCTCATCTCTGTTTTGCTTATGTTATGGTTGATGCTCATTCCTTTGTCTTAAGCACCGGGTGATCTTCAATCACAAGTCCCGCTTCATCTTGAAGCCGATCGATAACGCGCAAACGAACGTCGCTCAGAGAATCGGTTGAAGACTTGAGAGACTGACTCATCTGTGACTAATCACCATTGACCACTCCAAAGTGACCTCAATAACGAGCTAAATTGCGAATCACTATGACGCAACCTTCATTTCGAATGCTCCCTTTTGGGTCTTTTGAATACACGCCATTATTCCTGCTCTTAAACAGGCTTGAAGACTTGATCCAGTTAGTCCACACTTTGCTAACTCTCTCTTGCATTCCTCTCCAAGGTAAAGAGGGATGCGTTTATTACAATGGCGCTCGCCGAGCCTGAAAATTTCCTTCGCAACTTTCGGTCATCATTCGGGAAGAACTTGCGACCACCACATTGGAAGAAAGTGCTGAAAACAACGGCTTAATTCCGACAACTTGGACGCGGCGTTTGGTGACGTATCTTGAAAGAGCGATCGCAAAAAACTCTCAAACAATAGATTGCTATCTTTCACAGTCCTTGCTCAAACAAAGTGACTTGGAACGAGAGTTTGAACAACACCGTAATCAATTACTGTCGCAATTAGGTTTCGTCGGGAGTGATCTCATTTTTAAACTCATAGTCACCTATGTCATGGTTATTCACTAAAAATTTTGCGAATTCCCGCCTCTTTTCGAAACGTAAGCGGCCCTGCTAGTGGAGACCGTTCCATGAGGTTTTTTTTCAAAAAAAAACGGGGAGTCGAAACAAGTGTTGTCATTGTGTCCATTGTTCACAGTGCTGTTTCCTTTTCACAAGCACTTATGAGCTGGGACGCTCCCATGATGTCAAAAGTAGGAATTCCGGTTTTCCCTCGAGCTCTAGCACGCCCGGAAATGCGATGTGGTTTTACTGTGAGTTCTCCAACAACTGCGGGCTTGCAAATTTGGGCGCTGTGTGAAATGTCAGACACACTCACTCAGGTGCGTCAGTTTCAAGTAGCTGAGGCTTGTTGAGCACAGCTCAAAAGTCAACTACGATTGTTCAGGTATCTGAAACTGGAGTATCTGGAACAACGACTTTGGGAGCTTTCACAAAAATGAATTAACATGGCACTTCCTGAAACCAAAGTGTTTTTTTTTAATTTTAGGTCGGATATTGTTGCTCAGTCGGAAATATTCGATAAGTTTGGTCCTGTGCGTTTTGATTGTGTGCAGTTTAATGCACTGAGTCGGCATTTTGAAACGAATAATGAATTCACCCGTTTGCTATGTTTATGCGTACTTCAACTTCGATGCAATGGACACACAGGCTCATTACAATAAATCACCCATTTGGTCCTAGTTGCTGACAGGGAACTTAAGGCCACAGGAGTACACTTCGTATAAACCTTGTAGAAGATGAAATTCCTCTTATAGTTGAAGTTTTTCGGCAGTCAACCATACTTTCTGAGTACGTCCGATAGCATTCCAGTGCACTGGGTTGCTATGCCCCCAGTCCCCTGTAGGTATCTGAGTTTGCCATGGAAGATCCATACTCCAGTTAACTGGAAGCCAATCTTTCATTTGCAATTCGAAGGGAGTGTTCACTTATCGAGGAAGTTGTGGGTCCGAACCCATTCGCCTGTCTTAATCTTCACAAATCCGGTCATTCCTCATAAGGCCCGCATCCTGTGAACTGCTTCTCAGTATAGTTTGACTTTATGGTGCATGAGTGATGTTCATTAAGCTAAGATTGAGCAATTGTATTTTTGGCTGCGTTTTCCGGGCCATTCCGAAAGAACAGCCCAATAAACATCCTCCTTTGCACGACTTTTCACTTGGCGTGCTAAGCCAACCGTAGTGTTTTATTAAACAGTGACTCGACGCCTCAGCGCAATGCATCAAATGATATGTTTGTTTAGACACAAGTCCATGATAGTCAGGCGCACTGCCGATGTTCTCAGCTGCTGCTCATACTCCACAATTGGGATTAAAGCCTCTTGGAGTGCCAATCGGGACTTACCACTTAGCACTACCTAACAAGCTCAAACTTTCTGCGTTGCTTCTGGAGATAACTAGATACCGGTACTTCTACGCACCTGAATTCTGAAATGATCTCCCAGTAGCCCCTACCTGCATCGTGCATGGCACATTCACGGAATACCTACAGCCGTATTGGCTTACAGCTGTATGACGGCTCACTATGATGAACAACCTGGATCGGGATAAGGTATTCAAGTGAAAACCACATCGGAAGGAGCTCCGTTTTTCTAATTTTGACAGTTTTTTAATATAAAGATTTACTTTAAATTGGAGCATTATGTCCACCCTCTCCACTCACTTTTGGGTTGCTTGTAATTTGAGGAATTAGACTTATTCTAAGAAATACCGTATCTGATATCTCAATCTTCTCTGCCTTTGGTAATTTATGACTTTTGTATAGAACCGAACAAATGTAATCGAATTCGCGGTTTGGTCATTTTGTTATCTGAGCAGTTCTTCTCTTTGACTCGTCCTGTGACGGGTTCCATGGAAAACATACCCCAACGCACGTGATCACTGGTGTTTGGGGTATGGCAATTGTGTATTCTGGGAAATGTAGCTGATAGCTGGATTGCCTTCATTGGTGGTAGACCAGGTGACCGTTTGGTTGTTCGCTGAGCTTGGAAATTAGTTCATCATGAGGTGCGTGGTGGGGTGGGTTATTCACTTAACACCGAGAGACATCTCAATAACCAATCAAACTCCAGGGACTCTTCTAGCACAAGAAAAAGAATTATACCAAGCAAAAATGTACCCAAACAAGCAAATCTGAGGAAATCAGACCACACGTGATAGAAAGCCAGAGAGGAGTAATGTAATCGAAAAAAGTGAACTTGTAAAAAACAGAAAACACCGTAAGGAATAATCGGATGAAGAACAGGGAGGCCACGGTACAACGCAAACTGGAAACCGACTGCTCAAACGAGGACCAAAAGTTACCGAACAGAAGTTACTCGGGGCACCAATCGCATTTAAGGAATACAGACGACAACGCAACAAAACTCGAAACGCATGAATCGCATTCCGAGAGAGATCTGTGTCGATTCGTCTACCACAGAATTGTGTATCAAATAGTCTTAGACAACTATATAACCTCAGGCAGTTGCGGAGGACTTATCCATTCAGCCGAGCACTCATGGGGTCACTTTGAGTGGATCTGAAATGTCTGCGAGCTAACTGCCAAGCTCGGTAAACCCGTCAACGGCTACCCTGATGCTGTATTCTAAAAATGCAGAGGTAATCAGATGCGGAGACATCTGAAATAGCGTGCACTGAATTAGTGCACGCGACTTTAGATGAAAAAAATTATCAGTCTTGCATCTCAGACACATAAAGTACAGGAATGGGCAAATGTTTCTAAGAAATACCGTATCTGATATCTCAATCTTCTCTGCCTTTGGTAATTTATGACTTTTGTATAGAACCGAACAAATGTAATCGAATTCGCGGTTTGGTCATTTTGTTATCTGAGCAGTTCTTCTCTTTGACTCGTCCTGTGACGGGTTCCATGGAAAACATACCCCAACGCACGTGATCACTGGTGTTTGGGGTATGGCAATTGTGTATTCTGGGAAATGTAGCTGATAGCTGGATTGCCTTCATTGGTGGTAGACCAGGTGACCGTTTGGTTGTTCGCTGAGCTTGGAAATTAGTTCATCATGAGGTGCGTGGTGGGGTGGGTTATTCACTTAACACCGAGAGACATCTCAATAACCAATCAAACTCCAGGGACTCTTCTAGCACAAGAAAAAGAATTATACCAAGCAAAAATGTACCCAAACAAGCAAATCTGAGGAAATCAGACCACACGTGATAGAAAGCCAGAGAGGAGTAATGTAATCGAAAAAAGTGAACTTGTAAAAAACAGAAAACACCGTAAGGAATAATCGGATGAAGAACAGGGAGGCCACGGTACAACGCAAACTGGAAACCGACTGCTCAAACGAGGACCAAAAGTTACCGAACAGAAGTTAATCGGGGCACCAATCGCATTTAAGGAATACAGACGACAACGCAACAAAACTCGAAACGCATGAATCGCATTCCGAGAGAGATCTGTGTCGATTCGTCTACCACAGAATTGTGTATCAAATAGTCTTAGACAACTATATAACCTCAGGCAGTTGCGGAGGACTTATCCATTCAGCCGAGCACTCATGGGGTCACTTTGAGTGGATCTGAAATGTCTGCGAGCTAACTGCCAAGCTCGGTAAACCCGTCAACGGCTACCCTGATGCTGTATTCTAAAAATGCAGAGGTAATCAGATGCGGAGACATCTGAAATAGCGTGCACTGAATTAGTGCACGCGACTTTAGATGAAAAAAATTATCAGTCTTGCATCTCAGACACATAAAGTACAGGAATGGGCAAATGTTTTGTGATCAGCTGGTCTCCCAAACAAAAGCAGTCTCATCAAATATAGTCGTCAAATGTCCCCAACGGCAGGTAAAATATGATTACCGAAGACCACAACAACAAACAGGAGTGGGCCGGAAAACATAATAGGGACGCTCCGAAATTTCTCGCGTTCCGTATCAGCTTTCCGAAGACGGGGTTTTAATTTTTGACACCGATTTACCACTAGAAATCTGACAGAGATTTCATGGGATAGATTATGACGATAAGTTCGAAATGGCTTGTTAATGACTGTAAAGTTCGGTGGTTCATTGATGATCTGACTACTCTCTCGTCAGACACTGAGCAATCAACGACCTCGAATGACAGGACAATCCCAGCAGTGTGTTTCAATCGACTGAGGGTTTTTCCCTTTTCGGTCTCTAGGACGGTTATGCGGCAATGTGGCGCAAATGAATGCTGCTGTGATCTTGAGTAGAAGTGCACAACCGTGTTTTGTGATCACGGATAAACGGATATCAGGGGGAACTTAGGAGTGAAATGATCGGGTCACCAATTCCGCCTGATCCTCTGTATTTTCCTATTTGAATTTTTTGCATTCAAAGACCAGTGTCCTAACAATTCTTTGCTTTTCGCTGCAGGTGATGGCGATATGCCACGGAAAGACAATTCAACGTCCGCAGGGGTCAAACACTCCGTGTTGTACTTGTTAGCGTCACCGAAGCGACTCACAATATGGGTGATTATCCATGTCTGTTCTTGGTTAAAAAAACGGGAATCCACAATGACCGAAAGTTTTGAGTGCTCACCGAAACGTACAACGGTCGACTATCTTGTCAACATTAGAAAGACAGGAGGATACCTTGCAACGTCTGAGCACACGACGGCTGTCTCCTTGAAGATCGGGCACAGAACTTCTGGAATGGGTGATACACAGTTCCGGAAATACTGTTGACGTTTTATGTATTCCGGACAGTGTCCTGGAATATTGGTAACTCGGATGATTTTAGTGGTAGTTAATCAGGTAGCTGTCGATCTTCACAAATGAGTTGCAAACTTTTTGTCACCATTCGAGAAGACATCATCAATGCACAGCTGGGTGGCTTAGCAGACCACGGATGGACCAATCAAACACTTAGTGAGATAGTTTAAAAATACTCAGTCACATTAGAGGTTAAAGATGCTCTCCGAAAACTGTATAAACGCAAGGATGAATAGATTTTTCCAATCAGCAGTCTCCCTTCAAATGGTGTGGAAATGTCCGCCAGTCGGTTGCGAAGCTCGGCGAGTAGATCAAGAGTCCTGAGTAGACTGAAAAGTTCTCTCCTTCCTGCAGCATGCTTGAAATTTCGGAAAAATCAATAGTCCAACTTGAATTCCGCAAGGATTCGAGTTTGTTGTATTCAACGCTCTTTTTCTCATTAGGAAACCAAACTTTATTTGCGTATTGTATGTACGCTTTAATAAGCATCGTCTTGGGAGCTATAGATAAACGCCCAAAAACCATAAAGCAATTTAGGTACTTAGGTTTTCAAACCAGAACGGTTCCGATCTATTTAACTTTTATGTCAAGTACGCCATTTTGTTTTTTGGAAGTCGAAAGATCGAATTTCAAAAATTGACAGCTACAGCTCATTTTTGACAGAACAGCTACCCCCAGGGGAACTTTGCTTCATAAGCGCGTAACGCTTCATAAAACAGAAACTGAGTGTGAGAAACCTACAGTTCCCGATGGTCTGACTAGGATCAGAATATACCCCACTCAGTTGCAAATAAGTTTAGTGATAACAGAAAACTCAGCAAAATCCCTCGCCAAAATTATTTTCCAGCTGTGCGCTCTGCCCCAAATTTCACTTGGCAGGAAGTTCGAGTTATCGAACCATATATTCATGACGTAAACCATCACATAGAAAGTTTCCTGAACGTAAAAGCGCTCTCCTCAAACTTGTGAGTAGCATGTTCTACCAGCAGAATATACTACGATATCTCGAATATTGCGCCAACTGAGTAGTAGGTGGTTTTAGTGCAGCACGTTTAGTTGCAAAATGCCAGAAACGGGACAACCAACTGACCCTTTCGCTAACATTGGAACAAGTTGCGAACGATTGCACTTAGCCATTTGCATCTAAGCGACTATTCAAGCATACACAAAGTTGATAGAAGATTGGGACTGCGTCTACCGGATAGAAGGGCGTCGAACGGTTTTCAGCAACCTTCTAAGTAGTAGGTTTTATTATAATGCATCAGATTGGAAGGTCCTTCTAAAAAATGGACATTATTCGAATGAGCTGAGAGATAATACACTGTGTTTGGATTGCGTTGAGGAAAGCAACTGCAACATATCGGGGGTTGCTTTTACAACAGTGTCAAGAGTATGTAACTTTGTTCTTACCTATACAAATTTGGCGTGGCTTATAAATAGATTTATAGAAGACTTGTTCAACAAACCCTCCTCGAACATCATTTGTGTTTTTGCTCTTCAAGACCTTACAAAATGGACAGAACAATTATCTCTTGATTTTGAAATCGGCTGGTAAAAGTGGACTGAAGTCCGTAGATGCGATTGAGAGAATCACTCATGATTAATGCTCATATTCTTTTTGATGTGCTCCAAGATAGTATATATATATATATATATATATAGTACTAGTCAACCAAAGGGCACGCTTCAGGACGATTTAATGAGGATCGGGTAACCAAGATAGCTGGCCGTTTGAAAAAGTAAAACCGTTTTTCAAATCCCTGCACAATGTAGGGTTAGCTACAGAGCCGGGAATATGCATGGCTCATACAATCCATGCCCCGCAGACTTCCATAAATGGTGGCATCTGGGAACATTTTTAGTAGAAAAGTTTCGTTTTGTCACCTTAGTAATAAGTTGACTGCTACCATTTTCTGACTTTAAGTATTAGGACCCCAAAAGAAGCACCTCGTAGAGGGATTTGCTCACCTTAGAAACTGCCTGGGAATCCTTGAGTTCACCATTACTTAAAGTATGACTCCCTCCCGGAAAAGGTTAACTCCCCTCTTCTCCCATAGTACTTTGACTTATGGTATTATTGGCCAACTGGCCGCAAATAGTCCGTGCGTGGACCAGCCAGCTGATTGTGTTTTCAAATAGCTCTTGGTCTTAATGGTGTTCCTTAAAAAGTGAGAAACATTTACAAAGTGTAACGTAGACTTAAACCACTAATCACAGATCTGAAATTTCTACTCACTCCACTAGTTACTCACCAGCGAAAGAAAAACCATCTTTACATACGGGAACAAATCTTCCCAGGTATTCTAAACCCCAAAAGTACCAAACTCAGCTTTACTCACCTGTGTACCGATGGAAATTGACCTGTTTCACATTGTCGCGGCAACCTTTGCATACATATGACCTTGCCCTCCATTACAGTTTAATTCATAGCGTTCATTGTCATAATTTAGTCTACTATAGAAGAGTCTCACTTCCGGTTGTTGAAAAAATCCCGTATCAGTGCCACTCTCCGATGAGTGACCTTATTTTTCAACTAAACAGGGCTCAACCTGACACATACCAAGAAGTCACCTGATTACTTCGTGGCCTTCACAGTCTCCTCGTTCGGTCTCATCATTTTAAGCTAGTAATAATTGATACTGGGTCTTTTCATTTCCTGGATTCTAAGCTACCTATCCACTACTGTTGCCTAATGATTTTTTTGACTTGAGAAACACGTGTAATGCTCGCAAGTTCCTGTCATTAGGAAAAAATGCTTTCGGGCCACCTAGCTAGAGTCTAATTAGAGTCACCAGGAAGTCCATATCACATAATGTGATAAAGTAGGAACGAAAAAAAGAAGCCTAGAACTAGTGCTTTTTGAGATTTTGACAAATATTGATTATTTATGCTTTATTGCACCCTATTTTCTGGCTTTATCACGCTGAGTTGATGCTAAATTTGTGACGTAACCAGTCGTAACCTGTGTGTACATGCGCTAAATTACAGGCGTCGTAGAAGAGACTACTGACGTCATTTGATAGTTTATCAACAGTGTTAGGACGTTAACCGTTGAAAGTTGCAGTTGACTATGGGTCTGTTTTTGCCTTTCCCTTCAGTGAGACAGTCGGCTGTTCGAAAGATTGGAGAGTGGAGGCGCTTCCTTATGGCAAAGGGTCATGTGCCACGGCACTTTTCCGATTGCACAAACGTAAAAACAATTTGAAAAATTTCGCAGTCACCACAAGGTTTTCGCTGAACTACTTGGCAAAAGGTCAGTACATTTCGAGTAATGAAGAGATAAGCTATAACATCGAAAATTTATCGATCCGCTATGATGTTGAGTTTTCCCGCCCAGATAAACGATTCTTTGTGGATAAGACCACAATTTAGGGATCTGTTCAAGCTTATTTTACCGATAAGTTCTCACAGATGGCAGACCACTGTTCGCTGCTCCATTGCCACAGTGTTACCGTTGCGGGAAGCTTCACTTGGTAAAATTCGGTCAAAACTTACAAGCGCAACCGAAGTAGGTTTTTCACAAACCTGCTTTGATTTCTCAATTAGGCAACCAGGGCTTTCTTTACACAGCACCCCATTATGCTGTAAGTCATTCATTCTGCCCTTGGTTACGTTCGCTCCTCAGCTTCAAGCCAGGTTGTTAGTTTCTCAGCATTTGCCAGCCTTGACTAATGCTCATACAGTTTTTCTCTTTACGTTTTGAAATCTGGCTCACGGCCTTTGACGAATCACTTTCATGCTGGTTTGATGCGTGTCTGCGACATCTGATTCGCCTCCGCATTAAAATGCGATTGCCTCCACAACTTGGACTCAACAGTCAACTACTATAAAAAGGTTTCTATCAGTCAGCCGACTGGCTTTTCGCTTATTCACAAGGTCACGATGGTTGTGATCATTTGAAAAACTACTACACGCTTCGCCACTCTGCTGTAATATAGCACAATAGATCGTCAACCGTCACTCGAAACCGATTACCTATAAACACAGGAGTCTTATTGAATTGCCGTTGAAGCGTGGGTGGTATGATGATGATTACGAAAATTGGTGGACTACACGCTTCGCCACTCTGCTGTAATATCGCACAATAGATCGTCAACCGTCAATCGAAACCGATTACCTATAAACATAGGAGTCTTATTGAATTGCTGTTGAAGCGTGGGTGGTGTGATGATGATTACCAAAATTGGTGGTGGTGGGGGGGTGGGGAGGATGAAACCCGATGAAATAAGAATTGTTCATAAAATATCAAATCCTAACTCGCACCTGCCGCAGTAGACCAAATGGATTACTTCAGGTGAGCGGTCTACATGAAACACTCGGCCTTTCCTGTAGGACAAATTTTTGGATTCACGAGCTGTAGTTAGAATAGAGTCTCGTGTTGCCGGACACATTCAGCTATGTGAAAGCTCCTCGCCAATTATCTAATCAGAACCAGAGGAGAGGCGGTCCTAAATTATGATGCGTGAGTTTGAATCGTCTAAGTACCTTAAGCTGGAATGGAACAGTGCTAATTACCAGGTTCTGACAATGCACCCGTAAAGTGTTGAACGCCTTTGTTCTTCTTGCCTCGAGGTCACTGCTGTCGACCTATTCTGTTGTTAGACGTAACCAAGATTCCCTGCTGACCTATTGTCATGCATCTGAAGTCAAGAGCAACTGCGAGAAAACGAGAACGGTTGCAACGAATACGTGATTAACAATTATTAATACGGTTGCTATAGTAGCCACTCTGAATGTACTGGTTAACGGCATTGTTGGTAATCTAAACTTTTGAATACAAGCAACTGCGCATTGTCTGCGAGGGAGATAGGTTGGGGTTTGGATTTATCGGAAGTTAAATTAGACCCAGAGTTTACCGAAACAATTACATATTTACACACACTTCCTTACTTCAGGTTATTGAATTCGAATTTTATCAGCGAGCATCCAGTCCAGAAGCAACTCACGAATAAACCTAGTTTGCGCATGTCCAAAAAGTGACCAAATTTACATCAGATCAACAATATGTTTACAACTATGTGGGTCGTACACAACTTGCATAATCTGCCCACAGTACTCGGCATGCTGAATCTGTCTGGTGGTGAGATTTTAGCCAGAGTTTAGCTAACATATGGGTCTATGGCTGTAGGCACCCTGGCGAAGAGACGTTTGATGTAGGAGGGGGAAGCCAATCACTAGTGAAAAGAGGTCAAACTTGGTCAAGAACTCCTGTTTTATCTTGGTGGTTTAAGTCGGTGAGAGATAAGAGTGCTTCTTGAATGGCAAACACCGACCAAGTTTCTGAGGAACTAATCATCCATGAACCCCATCTATAGGTGAGAAAACTTTGAATCTGGGATAAAACACGTTTTTGGTTTAACTTTTCAGTCACCTTAACCAATTCTATCGGAAGCAGTCGAAATTTCCCAAACATGGATTCTGCTGGATGATATCCACGTAAGGAGGTAATGACCTTCACCGCGAAGTCGTTTGTTGGCAAACACCAACTAAACAGTTACAGACTGTTGGACAGGAAAGTAAATACCTCATATGCGTCTTCTTAAACTTTTGTAGATAGTCAGTGACCAGCACGCAACTGTAAACGAACGCTGCAAAGCAGTTCGAAAAGTTCCGTAATAAACCCCACCTTCCATTAAGCGCGAGACGGAGTTATGGGAAAACCGCATACTACTCGTAACCTTCCATTAAACGCGAGGCGGAGTTACGGGAAAACCGCATGCTACTCGTGTGCCTCATCAGTAGTACCCGCCATTACACCCATATTTTTCCAAGTTGCTGTGGAATTTGCTGAGTGGAAAGATCGTTTGCATTAACCTGGAACAGCCGGGTTGGTAGATTATGGGGGGACTAATGTGTTGCTTCTGGTTGCTTTAGTTTGTCAGCTATCCCTAAATTCCATAGCTGTCCGTTATCTTGAATTCAAGAACGTTGTTTGTCATTTTGATAAACATGACTCAATCCTGCAGGAAATGGAGATCTCGCATAAAACTGTCGCGACGATCCGTAGGTATCGAGACTCTAATCGAAGCTTCGTGGGCTTTGATCCTTCTGTAACGTCGTTTATTGCAACCAGTTTCCCATTTCCACCATGACATTTTCCGCTTCTCATCAGAGATACTCAAACGACAAATGTATTGATGGTCGCGCGAACGAATTGAAAAGACGCTACTGGTTTGCTCGTCTCAGAAGCACCATCGATTTATTGTCACGAATCTTTTTTCATTCCGAAAGACGTAATGCTGGTTTTGCAATCTCTCTTGGAAATTTAAATCAGGATGGTCTTCTGTTTTCATCGATGTTTTGGCGAAATACTCTCGTTATATTATCCCTCATTTACAACTTTTTGCAGGGTTGAGTATCACCTGTATACATCATCACGGACTGGTGACCTCCCGGCTGATAGTTGATCATGTGCGGCTGATCAGTAGTGTGAGTAACTCGCACCTGGACAGTATAGGGCGTCACTCTTGCGTCAACCACAGAATTCGCCTCACTTGGTCATGTGCTGACCGGCTGTTGATGATTCCCAATAAAGGTGAAACCGCTATACAGTACTTTTGATTTTTTCGGCCGTAGACTGGAAGAAAGCTCATCCCCTCAGTAAAAAAACAAACTGTATTTTTCTGGATAGAAAGTACAATATCAAAAGAGATCTGAACTTGAAAAGTTCAGACATTTGTGTCCTTGATGACGCCAAACTGTTTGCACCGTACAAGCTCTTTGACAGGACAGAACCATTCAGATACATTCGAAGACAGGTTCGGTCAGATGGCCATAAGCACAAGCAGACGGTAACGTTAAGACAGTCTTAGTTTGTCTATGTTAGTGGATATCAACATCTCAAAGTTCATGATACCACACCACCTTAGAAACACTCCTAAACTTAGTCCGTAAATCAACAACCTGTAACCAAGGCGTTACCATCACAAACAAGTCAAATTTTAGGTTGCACAATCCGACGATAAAAAGGGTTGGTATGCGGCTGGCCGAGCTCTGCACGTCGAATAGGTAAGTTAATAGTGCACATGTTTACCGATATCAGACCACTCTAGTGACTATGAGTGGTACGCTGCGTCTAGATTTTGACGCCTGACAACAACAACATGAAGACCATTGACAACAGAAAAGACAGTCATTTAATCCATTTTGCCAGCCACGATATTATGTGGTGGTCATAATGTGTTCAAGTATAAACTCACGTGAAACATCGAATCCTGAAGTTTTTGGGCTACTTACTACTCAGGTTATCCATTCATATTTGGACAAGGGTATTGATCTAAACATCTGTGCAACTGATGATGGCATTCTGTATGCCTCATCCAAGACGGCACTAACGAAAATGTCCTATCCTCATCATTGGCATTGAATGGTCATTAACAAATCACGTGAACATCTGAATTGTGGTTCTGTTCACTGAAACCAAAAGTGACCAAGAGAACCACCATCAAACGGTGCCGAAAAGGACGACCTCACGTTCGAAACTTCTTTCCTATGAGAGAGGATGGCCAAATTTGACCGGAATTATGTCGCTGTTTCTGGTGCACAAACTGATTTTCAGCAAACGACAGAATTGTATGATCTTCGTGAAGTTTAACACCAGCTTATTGAAAGTAGAAAACATATCCAGCCTGGAGCAAGAAAGCTCATGATAATCATGGAATGGGAGCTCAGTGAACAGAAAATTAGCCATAAACACTAAAAGGAATACTGTAAAATGAGTGGAACGGGACAAAAGGGTTCATCACCGGATTTATGCAGAAAGTGAATTCACCAAGCAAGTGTCTAGGAGATCAGAATTTCCTGTTTATACAATTTTGATGTTCTTTTTGTTGTATCCTCTTTATTTACAGCCATTTACAAATTCGGTTGTCTTCTGAGTCCTTCCACGAGGCGCATTATTAATGAAGAGTCAACAAATCAACGCAAAAATCCAGATCAACACTTTGAGTTTACCCCAGAACTTGGAAGCCGACCACCTGTAAACCGTTGGTTCTGGGTTCCAGATTGACCTGTTACGACGAACTACGCTGATGATCAACCGAGCACAATGAGTGATGACATTTGAGGTTTTCGCTAAGCAGCCTTGGTTGTTGGTATGTTGGTCGATCCTGGCAATCGGACTGAAAACGTTCCGTCACCAACCGATCTGACCGCGTCAGTGCATTGACAGTTTGATACCACAGAGTTATCCATAGTGCTATCCTGGGGGTGGTGCGGCATCATGCTGAAACCTAAGTGAGCTGACAGATGACTCCGATACCTTGATTACGAGGAGGTAACTGGTGTCGGTGCCCATTATCATGTCTGAGATTTTAAAACAGGCCGCTGCGCGTTATCCAGCCAATATTAACCTTTCAAATTCGAGTCGACGTCAAGGTCCAACGCGAACCGTTTGTGGTTTCCTGCTGAGTAGCGTTATGTGGTCCGACTACTATCGACCGGCAGATCCGATTCGGATGCCACCCATCAGCATGCATCAGATTTGAGTCATTCAAACATGCCTGAAATCTTTCGATCTTTCGCAACTTCGAGCCTAGGTATTAAACCAACCGTTCTCCGTCCTACAGAAGCCCGGTTTGAGGTAATCGAAATTAAAACCAATATTCACGACAAGGTATCGGGCTTCTTGTCGAAGCCTTGTACTCCCTCACACCTCCAAGTGTCGATTCCTCGATATGCCGAGGAATGAAGAATGCTCAGGACAAATTTTTAACTATCGGGTGATCCGCCAAAACTCCGTGTAATCTTTGGTGTCACTTCAGGGTACGGGAAGCTAGTCCAAGGAGAATCCAAAGTGATACGTGGCTGTTTCCATACATGATGACGAAACTGCTACCGCTGCGACCACAGGAATTTGGAGGCTCTAGGGGTTAGGATGAACTGTTTTGGTCTCCGACTGGTGAACTTCAGTAGGCGGTAGGTAATCCTCATCATTGGCCACGTCTCAAACTTCAGTCGATACAATCAGTTTAACGTCTATGAACCATGTACCAAGAGTAAAGTTGTTCCAGCTGTTACAGATTTGATTGCTGAAAAGCTGGAGATCGTGAGAGATATAACAGAGAATTGAAGGCGGTGGCATATTTGGGAACTGGGAAGCTACACATTGAAGGCGATAGCTTTGATGCAAAGGCGCCAGTGACTCCGTGACTGGGCCTAGCCTTACAGCAGACATGGCTGTTTCGCGATTTATTGCCTCTTGCTTGACTGCTGGTTGCTGTTTCTTTATCAGTCCGTCACATTTCTGGCGTTCCGGAGAGTTAAAACTACAACCGTGCTTGAAGTGACTGTCTTTGACTACCCTTGTACATACCAAGCTGGTTGCTTACAGCTGCCTATGCGTGTACAATAAAGGTGCATTTTACTTACGTTTCGGGCCAATGAATGGATTTTTGAATGCGTTCAAATGTTTAGCTAACTTGGAACTTATGAGCCACCAGTTGAGCGCGTTTATGGTTTTAGAACTTCCCCCTCTTTTTGGCCATTTAGGGCTGTGTCCTCAGGTTTATGGCAGATACAGGACTTTCAGGCGGACTTTCATGCGGCTCAACGCAAACCACAGAAATTCTTACCTATTACGCTTAAACGCCCATCACTAAACGCAATAGACTTTAGCGGTGGTTTCATTTCAGCTGTTTGTTAACTCTCACACAAAATAACTTCCTGGAGCTGACAGCAAAAACCCCTTGTCTCGTCTTACATAACTGTTTCAGTAGCTGCGAATAGGCCCTTGGAATAGAACTAAAGCCACCGTAATTGTCTGTTAATCAGTTTGATTTTTTAACCTTGTCTCCACTCTTAACTGCTTTTGGCAACCGTTTCGTCACCGTGTGAAGCGTTAACGTCTATGGGCGTCTTCTCCAGACGTTTACAAATCCACTGCCAAGCGCGACGAACAGATCAGCTGCCATGATCATCAGCCAATTAATTCATCTGTGCTACCAGTATCCGGAAACAACGTTGCAGAAAACTTTAGCGGTAAAATTGGTATGTTTTTCACCGTTTGTTCACCTTTTCCAAGACTTCTTAGAACTTGAAGATCACTCGAACGGCCAACAGCAGCTGAGATTTGCACAACACGTTCTGCACTATTGGATGCTCATTTTTTGAAAGAAAACACTTCAGTCCATCCAAATGTTGTCTACACTAGTGAACTCCGCGTCTGCGACCCTCACTCCCGAGGTAAATACATGTAATCCCATGGTGCTACGGTCTTGTTTGAATCCACACGATAGACATACGTCAATGAGCCCTTTCTGAAAATTCCACATTGTGTTATACTCTACCACGTATGATTTCCCTGAATAGTGTCAATTCAGTTAACCAAAACGTTCCCCTTACAGCATTATTAGTTACTTTACGCTGTTCGTCTGTGGTATCAGCTGATTTAAAAGCGCGCACCACAATGCATTCAACTTTTACGATCTACAGGTAAAACTCCACTTTCCTTATTGATCAATATTTGGTCGAAAAAGCAAGCAAATATCTGTAGAAATTTTTGAAGAAAATCCGTGATATGTTCGCTACACACCGCACTATGAAAAGGAGAATTACCTTTAAAAACATGGTTTTCGTGACACCAACTTGCGTTTATATGTACAAGAAGACCTGTTTTTACAAACTGTGTGGTTCCTGATCTCGCTTGTCTGTTGCTCGCAGATGCATCCTCCAAAGCTCATATTCCAAGGTTTGCATATGCATCCTTTGGTCTGCTGTGTTTAAGTGAGTTGCCTGCTAAGTATTTATGTTCTTCCTAGCTTGCATGCGCGTGTTCGCTTCCGCGGAAGTTTCTCAGTATTTTGGTTAGGAACCTTTTTCGAAAATTCCTCCAACAGTGACGAGCAGTTATCGGTTGTCTTCCCTTAGACAGACTTCTCGCGAAATCTTGCCCTTCTTCTATCCACTATTAACCGGTGGCCTGGAGGTTGCAAAGCCCCGTGGAATCTTTTGCAATATAGGTTACTTCAAGTAGAAAACGACAAATACAGACTGCTCTGGCTCGCCAGTAACTTACCAGTCAGTTCGGAAAGTCACAAATGAGTGTTTATTTCCACAAATATACCATGAAACTTCCAGAGTATGCTACAGCTAAGACGCAGGACAATCCGGGAATGCCTAACCTTTTTTAGGTACGGCAGCGAAGCATCGGTGTTCAACACTGATGTCATGCTGTCGATGATGATGATGATGATAACCTTTTTTAGGAGATGAAACCACCAGTATTCTTTGGTTTTGTCTTCCGCTACTTGGTACATTCCAACAGTTATCAGCAGTATGCTTAGACCCTATTCCTACTCTCAATGACAGCTATGCAGAAACATGAGAATGCAGCTGAAACCAGGATTTTGAGTGCTATTTTTGGAATACATAATAAAACGGTATAACAAATGGCAGTGAGTGACAGCCCTCTTACGGTTACTACCACTTTCTTATTTCCGGTCCTGTATAAAGATAGGCGATTCATATGGCCAGGCTTTATGAGGGAAACTGAAGGGTTACATCACGGTTTTTCGCGGTCACCTTTCGACTCTTGTTTGATTTTGATCGTGCGACACGTAGAGTGTTTGCAACGTAAGCGTTTGTCATGTCGGCGGGTTTACCTTATGCCGCTCACTCATGTGTAATGATAGTATTTTGTGAACAAAACTGAAGAATTTTGGGTTGTCATTTTTTACGATACCGCACGAATGTTATACGGAAATGAGGGGTAGTAAACCTGTCTTGTCGCAGCGTCTCCTGGGTCAAGTCAACCGAGAGGTGTCCAGAAAGCAGTCTGCCCACTTAACATTCCAACCAGCTATTGGATATTACAATCCAATGCAGGAATTTCTTGGCCAACAGCCGGGAGACTAGGTACTTTTGAGTGTCGACACTCCAGTAGGACACTCAACGTTTGAGGACTTTTCAATGAAGCAGTCCAGGATTACATCGTAATCAAAGGATCGTCAGTGCTGTTTGAGTTAACATAACGTTATCATAGACTAGCTTCGAAAGCGATGGCTTGAAATTTTTACATTAGCAAGTACATTACTGGGTGCTTGTAAGTAGTATGAAGCCTCCCTTGGTGGGTAAAGACAGGCGAACATATTTTGGAAGACAGAGTTTCGTGTACGGACAGAGGCAATTACATTCCTGGCTAGAGCCTTCTGACTCTCCGACTGCACGTTTATGGCACCTCCAGAAAACAGCCACGATGCACTGTGTGCCGCCTGTCGAGAGTCGATTTTGCGGGAAAAATTTGAGCGCTGGTGTAGGTCGGACACTAACCCACTAATGTCTAATGTGACTAGGTAGATGATACTCTTTCACACTTTACCTGACAGGTAGGTGGATTCCTGTTGGACTTGTGCCTTATAGGCGGAAAGTTTGATTTTCATGTTTTTTCCAAACCAGATGGTGCACTGGAGAACACTGCAATATTGCAGTTTGATCGGGATTAGCTTGAGTCGAACTGTTGCCACTTGATGAACAGGTTTAAGATATCGTGCTTCGGTATTTTGGTGCGCTCAGTTCCAAATGCAACGGATTTGAAGGCTATTCCACAAATAGTAACCAAGAAAGGTTTTCGGGGTAAATGCAGGTGAGCAAGGCATGCTGAACATATTTGACAGCTTGATACTCACATAAAAGCAATGGTTGATTGACAAATCCTCAAAGGGCTTGTCGGCTGGGGTGTCTTCCAGGTGGCTTTTATTTTTGTATAATTAGGTGAAGGTAGTCACATGATTTGTGGAAAACGAATTCACATCACCCTTGGTTGACCATATCTGCTCCTGTTCTGGAGTGATTATTCTAGTTTGGTCGCACCAAATGGATGAAAAGTTGAGCTCACTTTGGAACTCATCATCGATGCGCATCCTCTGTGGTGCCGATGTGTGAACTCTGGACGTGTAATATGCGAAGCGAACGTGTTAGCACTACTCCATCAGAGCACGCCGAACGCGACTGAATTATCACGTCTGAACAGGCGAACATATCCGAGATTAAGCTATCCGGGAATTGACTTTTAGTCTGAGAATTAACAGGACAAAAATCTTGTTAAACTCAACTATATAGGCCGCATTGTGTCCTCTGGCGACATGCAAATGGCGAAGCTCCTCTTGGGTTTGGTCTTTCCTCGTACTGGCAGCCGAATTACATTTGTTACGAAGGCGACTCACTTGCCCGGTAACAGGAGTTTCAGAAGTCTTTGATCTCAACCGTAGATTGGACCGCTGTTCAGCACATCCTTTGTCCTCCGTTCTAATTGAATGCAACCGCCCGAGGCGTATGCCTACTATAAACAATCCCCGCTTCTTGTCCTGTCTGTTGCGTAGGTTTCTCCCATAATAAAAGATTACCGGCTATTTCAATTACGTTCTCCTCTTATCAGACGTACAAACGGTTTGGCGAAAGCATGTTTCTGTTGAAAGTGGGCGAACGGTCGTTATTAGATAATCCTTGTGGAAGAAGAGACGAATACATGAAAACGCAGGTGTAAAGACCGAGACACAGAGGCTTTAACAATTGGCTTAGGGGGTGAATAATCTAAACGGGATGTTTTACGTTGCAGGTAGTCAACAGTGTGTTTTAGGCTTGAAGATCGCCTATATTTACACGGGTTGGCGAGTAAACTTTGTGACGGAATAACCATCCTCCTTGATTGAATAGGACAAGTCATCTCTATGCTTTGAAACCCACAAGCCAAGACGGCCGCATTTCTTGGATGCCGGCCATCTGATGGACGTCTACTGACCATTCTACAGTAGGCAGCAGTTCTCAATGTCATTTTTTGTTCCGTGCAACATTTAAAGCTGGCTACTTCTGTTTCTGGACTGAGTACTTGCTACCTCATTGGATTCCATTCAAACTGGCTGGTGCAGTTTGATATGGCATAGTAGAAGTTTTTTGGGTTACACGAGGCCTGAATCACTGACCCAGGAAGGAGGACTCAAGGTTTGGCGAACTGGGTAGTGTAGGAGTCATTTTGCCGCATTTTATCAAGTTTTGGGAGAATAATATGAATGTAGGAGCCCCTGGTCTATCAAGGACAGAGTTTACACTGCAGCTGTGCGATCCACACTGCGTCATGGTTTAGAAACGTGGCCTCTACGCACATATGACAGTGTTTGACCATCGGTGTCACCGAAACATTGTCCGGGTCTGGTGGGAACATTGGAATAACAATGCGGGGGTACACCAGGTGGTTTTAGGAAAAAGGAACTCTCCCACGACATATGACCTACTTACGCCTTGTAGGTTACTCTGACTATGATATGTAGTGCGCATGCCAGAGGACCTCGGCCTCACAGAGCTCTATTCACCCAGTTCTGTGCTAGGTGGATGCGACCGAGCAGTGGACAGTTTATGACCTGGTGACGAAGTATGAAGACACTATCCATTGCACTCTTTTGGGTAGACACTTTCGCCCTTCATGGATGGGGACCGAAGGACACAACTGACCAGTGGCTAATGACACCAAAGGATGTGGCCCAATCGCTCAGTTAGTGGTACTTGTGCATCATAGCGGTTCCTTCAGTGCGTCGCTGCCCTGTTTCCTGAACTAACTGATCATGCTATCGCCTCCCATGCTTTCCCATTGTTCAATGATCGAAACTGTAGAAGCTGGAACCACAGTATCCTTGGTACATGGTTTGTAGCTGATAAACTGAAATGAACCGAACTGATACCATCTACGCTGGTGCCGGACCAGTTCCTGAACATTTGTGCATGCCGCTATAATATGTAAATATCAAACATGCGTTATACTCATGTAGAACTGTAAAGGTGCATAAAATACCCCTTATAGAAAGTTTTCATAAAACACTGCTGCTGCAAACTGCTGTATTATTCGATTGATCCTGCGAACAAGTCAGACGATGTACATTTTTAAATGCCGCTAAGGAGTTTTATCAAGCAACAGTACTCAAGTGTGATCGTTGTCAATTTTAAGCAAAAAATGAGACTAAACTCCTTGCTGGAAATTTTGATCGCCGTATCACATTTTTTCTCACATGGTGATCGATCGATCCGATCAATCGTTCAGCTGTAGCACCCTCTCGGTGCCTAGCTGCCATGACACCCGAAGGTTGCACGAGGGCTGGGATACTGCCAGGTCGCCTAATTCTAGACAAGAGAAGTCGAAAGGCAGAGGTCCGGTTTGAGCCACTTGCAGTAACACCAGATGAGAACACTGGTGCTTCACTTCCGTTTGGCCCTGAACAGGCGATAAAAAGTGTTTTTGACATGGAAATCAGGGAAGCAAACAGTGCCACAACTCTCGAAGTAGTTATTATTTCACAAAAGAATATGATGAATACGTGCCACCACAGAACTCAAATACTAAATAAGCCGCACCATCCCCAAAATGAGTTTGTACCGAACTAATGAATGCCTGCTTGTGTTTCACATAAATCCACCCAAGCGTCAGTCGAGATTTACCTCTGCAAGTGAAGTCAGCCTATGCTGAAAGGCCATGAACCACCGTATAGTTCATTCATACAATCAGCAGTGCGCACGTCAGGAAGCCTCAAGGGATTTCAAGCCTTTGACCTCCCGGCGACCAATCAGAAGTGTGTTTAATTCGCACGTCGACTAGCCTTTTGTCCTTCGCTTACAGAGTTCACTTCGATTGGTTACTTGTCGACTGGCTCTTCTAGTGAACAGTTCTCAGTACGATGTCATCTAAAGTCACTACGGTTGTACTCACACCAATGATGATAGACATTTTGATGCTAGTTCACTTAATGCGGCCGCAAATGCGATCAGTATCTGCGCACTTCTTCAGCCTAATTGTAGAACTAACTTGATGTAATGAGTTCCTTCGAAATGGCACGGCAAGAGCACTTTAACAAAACTCTTTTCCAAAACGAAACTTCCATTCTCCTATTTATTCTCTAGAGAGTTCGTGTTCAGTTATGGGAAATTTCACATTCGATGATTTTATACCGTTCACGTGCAGTCTCCAGCAGATTGCTGGAAAAAGCTAACAATATTACGAAACGGTGCATTCGGCTACTATCAGCCTTCCGCAACATTCCCTTTAGCTTCTCGGTGGATAAATGTCTGTGAAAATCAGTTAAATACAGTAGTTTATCAGCTCATCACGGTCCACAGGTTGTGCTGGTTAGACCAGAGGACCTTTTGCTCCTCTTCGCCCTCTTCGTCCAGCCTTGTATCGGATGGGGATGACCGAAGAGTCGTCGTTTTTTAATGAATTGGTAATGAAACATGAAAGCCCTTAGCAGTCTACTGGGTTGTTTTACTAACTGCCGTCTTCGAGGATGGGGCCGGTAAACGATAACAGATATAACCGTCGCATGGCAAATAAGGATCTATCACCAAAGTCCCCGTTTTCACTGCGTACCGGACAAAAGCAACCAGTTGACACCAAGGTGAAGATTGAGCCTCCGACAAGTGGTTCTCAGCCCCTTGTTATCCCTATCTTCGGTGAACGAAGCCGTAAAATCCGGAGCCACTGCATCTCAAGGAGCCAAAAAACGAAACTCAATTAATTCTTCCATGAAAATCTAGTGCAATTTTTGTCTCGCAGGTTCCACCACTCCATACCTAGATTATCCTACTGATTGTTCGAAAATTCGCTTTGAGATAATCATGGTCAGATAGCAGTGAGCTAAATCGCTGTCGCAATTTTTCGGGAATCGGCTTTTCTTATCCAAAACATTACGCTTTTCGCTGTCAAGAATGATAATGACAAGCATGACTTTTCACGCATCTCTTAGCTTTCGCCCGATAAGGTTGAGTATGCTCAACCCACAAAACATTGCCGGTTCAAGAGGGGTTATCATTGTTGAAGGTGGTGCTCTTTGCGTTCTTGCGAACAGACTGACAGCGCTTTGTAAACGGAATATTCAAATCTGTCCCCTTGCGCGCAGAATTCCATTGAGTCAAATTGTAGCTATTGTTTGGTGACCGACTACTAAACGAGCCCGCAGATTTAGAAACAAACATCCGCCGGTTTCACTTATTCGTATGCATTTTGATTTTTCCCTTATATGCACACGCTATCCGTATTCCCACACTAAAGCAATCTATGCTGCTCAAATAACTTACAACGGCAGCTATAAAAAGGCACAGCTGTGACGGTTTCGCAAAGCATCTGATCGAATTTTCAGTCCACAAGCACCGCATACATGAACCACCACCACCATCACCATCATAGCTCATCTAACTGCGTTTGCTTCCCCCCCCCACACACACAGCACCTCGTTCCGTACGTTTGATCTGAAGCGGATGAAACAGTAACTCAAAGACGACAGCTGCTGGTCAAAAATTCAGCCACCTGCGACATTCTCACGCGATTGTTCCGAGACAACGTTCAGGAAGAAGAAGGAAGACGATATTGCTAATCGTAATTTTTTATTTGCCATTTCGTTGCTTAATCGAACGGATATTTTGAGGCAAATGGCTTGGACAAATGATCTGACTAATATCAGTGGTGTTTTTCTGGTCGACAGAAGAAACATTTCAAATCCGGATATTGAATTTTTCGACTACTACTATTATTACTACTAAAACCCGGAAGGTTGCGGATTCGAAACTCCTTTAACTTTTGTGAGGTGTGCGCTCCTGATGATCCTTGTGAAGCGCGAACCAGTTGCACGGTGGTTTACGGCTTTTTGGCCTAGACTGAATCCAGCTGCACGACGAATTCTCGGTTGAAATTTCCAGATCTCTTTATAGTATCAAAAGCCGCTGCTACCAAATGTCTAGTTTAAACATACCCCTGTGGGCGTCTCATTACTGAGGAGCATACTTACTGCAGTAACAGTAGTTCTTCTTCCTCATTCCGTAGTTTGGTTGAATCCTATGGTTCACACTGGAATTAGGTCCATCGAAGGCGTTTCTTTAAGATGTGTGCACTTCAGATGCCACTTGTGAAGCAGCACTGCATAAAAATGGAAACTTTGTAAAATCATATTGACAGAATTTCAATCGTCAGCGCATCCAAACGACACCACCTGGCCTCGATGATATCTTGTTTACAAAGTCTTCAACACAAAATTACAAACCATCTAGTCACTGAAACAAGTCAAGAATAGAATGAGTATGGTTCAAATTAGCGTGGGCTGGACGAGACAATCGAGAAACCACCGATAAGCTCATTAGTCATGAATCACGCGCTGAACAAAGCATCTTCTGTTCAGTCGTAAATTCTCCTCTGGGTCAATTCGTTTTCACACACACACGCACACACACACCAGTAGACGGGCAATCCACTGAACGTCAGTCACCCCATTTCACTAATGATGTTTGGAACGCTTCATTTACAAGAAGAAAAAAACGGGATGGTCCAGTGGATGCGTCAGCTCAAGCAGGAGAGTGTGAAAAAGTGTTTGGACAATACGTCATCCGGAGTTGACAAAAACAAGCTCATCTCTGGACAGTGATTAGGTAGATTTATTGTGCCAAGAGAGCTACTGATGTGCAACTGCTGCATTGTGACGGACAAGGTAAGGGTTGGAATCGTACATTCTCGTTCTTCAAGCCTGGCAACAACGGGGTGAATGGTACCAGAAGAGAGAGGGAAAACTCAATGAATTTTTTTTAGAGTGCTTTTCGCAATCGAATCTGGGACTGTGTGGGCTAATCATTAGTTCGTCGAAAGAATTTTGGATCACTGGTCATGCAACTTGTCAGTTGCCCTTTCCCAGATCATCAGGTAGATGCAGTCCCTGAGTCTATGTCAACCGAATATCTTTAAGTCCTTTAAAAGCAAAACTTGCATTGGCTTACAAAATTTATCTAAAAAGGTCATTAATACAAACTATAAAAACCGCACATGTTACTGAGTGGTGCATTTTTTGTTTGTGATACTACTTGCATTGAAGCAGAACAGCCGAAAAGAGGGATTTGGCTGGTTGAAGCAGAACAGCCGAAAAGAGGGATTTAGCCGGCGTTCAGGTGAGTCTCCCATTAAAACCAATTTGCTATTCGAGCGAGCGCATTTCGTGTAGTTTTGGGGTTCTTGTTTGAAGGTCCAAACATTGTGCAACTTATCTCCATTCATCCTGTCACGTTAGAGCAGCTTTTTACTCCGATGTAGCACCTGAAAGCAAATGTGCATAGGAGCAACATGTAAGTGGCATTCGGGTTCTGCTCAGAGTAATTTCGAATCTCCTAGCACCTTCATAGTTCAACACTTACCGAGTGTCTCCATCGAAACGTAATTAGCTGAGGCCTCACAGATATGAAAACTGTCAGACTTAGGGAAATGACAGTAAGATCACTTATAAGGGTGTCTAACTCGGAGTTTTTGGAGAGTAGTCAAAGTTAACGAAACAAGGTTGTAAACAGTGTAGGTGGGCTTTCGTCTATCTAGGCCATTCCACCTTGTACCTTGATTATACCTGCAAGATATACTCGTCTAATAAAAAAATGACAAAATCACCTCTGTTATTACTATATCTATAAGTAGCTTTAGCTATTTTCCGTTAGCATTCTAGGCACGAACGGACTGACCTAGAGGAGAGCGAGATTCGAATTGCTAAAGGACCCTACACATAAAATTTCCATTTGCTAGAACGGCCTCTCTTCGGAAGAAAGAGTAACGAACACAATCACCCCACTTTATCTCAATTTAAATCATGAGTATGCTGTACATCACAAGAAAACGCCTGTTCCAATCAGCGGAACGGTTTGTAAACCCATGTGATGATATGGTAAGGGTAAGTCCCGTCAGGAAGTTACCAGCAATGGTGTAGACCGATGCTACTGGGTGTATACAAATTGGTCCATCTCAAGGGAGAGGATCGACAGAGAAAAACTGCAGTCAAACCACCACCGGTTTGGAGATTCTGTCGTCACATAACTCGTGACATGACCCCGGACTGCAGCTCAACGGATGGGGAACATCGAAATACTTGAACAAATCCACATAAACCACAATGCAATACTCCAGTAAGGAGCGTGGTTCAAATATAAACATTACAGATATTTAGATATTCCTAAGTTGCACAAAGCGAACGGGCCCTTCTGGATTGCTTCATGGGAGTTATTTCCGCCCATGGTTCAACCGGCTTCTAGTTTGCCCGTTTGACTGGTCGAATTAAACGGATAACGTTGAAGCCGGCCATTCTGTTATCATACGGCTTTTTATGCGATAACGCACTGCGACTGTCTGGATTTTTGATATCAATAAAATGGTAAGAAACCAACAGACAAGTTCACGCCAGGGAAACCTCTTTAGGGTATTTTTTGATTCAGTGAGACTTTATGGACCATTGTGTAAGTGACACGCGTTGGTTTCCATGTACAGGCTACTAATGACGCCTGGACCGCCCACGACCGCTTTTGCCCTTCTTGAGGTGATAGGAACTGCACCCAATGGAAAGGTTTCAGGAAGGGTTGCTGGAAAGTTTACCCAGATCTCATAGGAATATATACTGCGACATCTGGAATATAGTTCCAACTGAAACTTGCAGCGGCTTGGTCCAGAACGTTCGGTAAAATTACACCTCAAACAAGGGCATCGAACTGGAATCAGTTTGACTTTCTCATTACCAACAACAACAACAACTCACTTTTCACTGAGTGCAGCTCGTCAATTTTTCACAGCCTTCACCCTACACATATTCAGTCTACATAAGTACAGGATGTCCCGATCAACACCTGCAGTGCAGAAGTCTGTAAAAATGAAGCAACTGTTCCTGGGGCAACGAGTCGGCGATGAAAATGGTGGGAATTTTTGGTGACCACACTGGATATTGAATCAGTACAAGTTAAATCACAATTGAATTCTGGAAGCGTTGAGCCGATTTGGAACACGGCTGGCATATCTGTGTACCGATGTGACTACAATAATTTAGTCAAATTGAAACTGAGTGCAAGTTAGTCACCACTGAGATCATTTTGTGTAACCCAAAAACCTGACTTGAGCGACCCAAACGTCGGTCTCCATGTGTTATCCAGACAGATCATGTCATTCGTTGTGCTCTATCGCGTGTTTCCCTGGTCCAGGCTGAGCCAAAATGGAAGCATTTAGTGGCCTCACATCCGCCAATTTTCACCGAAAAAAGCGATTGTGACTGTGCTGTTGTGCCTCGGCGGACGGTTGATAATCTATTTGGGTTCTAAACCGTTTTCTGATGGACCCTGCATCAAGTCGTCTTTCAACGCTTCACCCTTCTTCAAGTTAGCCAACACTAAAATGTCTACAATGCCTGAGGGTCAGCCACTAAGTAGGCACAATCAAATTGATTTTCTGCCAGATCTAAACTCAAATCACCTGATCACGCAGCCACATACCTTCCAGGGTTAACAGAGCTCGCTTTTCACTTCCACCGTCATCGTCGGACGACTAAGTTGACTGAAAATCTCTGAATTCCAGGTAGAGACAGCGAGAAACCTTCTTCGAGTTCGGTTAGACTTCAGCTAACCAAATCTCAAGACTACTGTTGTGTGGCGGCAAAAAACCAATCCATTCAGAAAACAGTGTAACGAAACTCGGCTTTGTTATATTCTGAACTGTTAATTAAAGACCCTAACTTATCTTTTAGACTATGCTGCAGTAACGGTATTTCTCCGTAAATTTTTCCTCTTTCCATCAAGAAAGCATTTTCAACTTATTTGGCCAAAAATGAGTTCACCACCTGGAACACAACAAGCAAAATATTTTGCCGCAGATCCTCGCAATACAACATTTAGTTTCCCATCGATTAAAAAAAAACAATACTTGACTTTCATCAAAGACAATGCGGCGCAACTCGCAAGATGACTGACAAGTCAGACACGTGTACTCAGCTGAATTGAATTATTCACAACATTGCGTCCACCGTCAACAGTGAAGGAGATCCGCGAAACACCCGTTCTGACAGCTATGCTGAAAGTCGTGAAATGATATACCCAGCATTCCATCTTGGAATGACGCTCACAGTAAGGCCCCAGTGAATTATTTTGTGTGGTGTCAGAAATCCGAAAAGCCTATGGGAGGCGTCAATCATTCAGTAGTCACTGCGATCAAAATATGCTAGCTAAAGGCCGTTTTTTGCGTTTTTTGGCACAGAATTGGGTTTTGGAAAGCAGGTGGGCTGTGGACGATGTTGGTACTACTGTCTGCAAGCATGAATTATGAAGCAACTTCAAGCAGGACCAATAATCTAGTGACAAGGGGAAAACACCGAGCAAGCTTATGGATTAGCTTAGAGATGAAAACTACATTTTAGAAAGAGGCACTGTTCGGTGAAACAAAATTGACTTCAGACAGCTCAACGGTAGAACATTTAGTGCCCAGGTCTATGTTCAACCTCGTTTTCTTTGCTTGTTTATCTGTATTAGTTATGAGTAGTCCTCAGATGCCTAACAAGCGGTTTCAAGGGGATTTCGAATTCTTAGGTACGCAGAAATTAAGAGGATTTTGTGTAGTAACTAAAATATTAGGCATGGAAGGCCTAATTTCAACCCACAACTAGGTGCAGTTAGATGTTATAATCCGATGTTACAACTCTAGATAATCGCAACTATGTTTGGCTACATTGGTGTGACGGTTTTATTCTGTCTGAATTGACCAAGCGTACGACTGCGATAACTATTGCCCCCCAGATCACTCAGGCTCGATTCCCACTTCACCCTCATTCGGTTAGTCTCAGCTATGTCCATCCACACATGTAAGTAGCACAGAGAAAAAATCAATTAACAAGGCAAGTGAAACTTCCATCATCACTTCCAACATCACAAACGGGAGATTCAGCTGGGTTCCAGGTGAGTCTCTCGCAAAAACCAAATTGATATGCAAATGAGTGTATTTCTCGAAAACAATCCAATTTGGGTTCAAGTAGAACATAAGGTTGACGGAAACTCGGGAACTGCGCCTACCTGATGAGCCCCAAGAAGGGTGAAACCGGTCGTGGGCTGTCGAGGAATTTTCAGCAACCTTATGAGTAGTGCATTACGTATTCCATCTGAGAAGTCGTCATTCGGTCAACACGTGATCACGTGATGTGGAATCCGTGTTTGGATGATGAGTGACTCTATGTCCTGTCTTAGAACCAATCACATTGCTGATCAGCCGCTCATGGTAAAAAAAGCTGTGTTCAATCTACTAACCGGAAGGTTGGGGATTCCAAACTCCCTTGGGTTTCGCGAGATGTGCACTGCCGATGATTCCCGATAAGGATGAATAAGCTGCATTGTGCTTCTCGGCTTTTCGGCACAGATTAGCTTCATTTCCAGGACGAAATCTCAATTGGTTATATAGAAGAGCTAAGCAGCCATAGCAGTTTTCTTCGCCTGAAGTAAGTAATGGGGTAAGAAATGCTGGTCTCTAAATCCCTCAAGACAACCTTGGAGAAATAGCCACCTAGATAGCTGTTCAAAACCTGGGCCACGTGATAAGTACACTTGTCATTAAGAAGAAGGTTGTGTATATCCTGTACTGTATAAGTGAAACAATGATTTTCACCAACTTGTAGCTAGTAGATATTTTTTTACATCCCACGTGGAATGCCCCAAATCCGAAATTACTTGGGATGCAAATTATTGCCGTGATAGACAAAATTTTTTGAGGTATGATATTTAGTCAGCTCTAAATAATGCCCTAACCGGTTGCTGCATATGACAGAGGGGTCGCAGCGAGACTGCTGTAGGATGCTTGTAAATCATCGACCCACCGGCCGATTTCATAGCGTTTGGTCACGAGCTATCAGCATCAAAAATCACGACTGATATCCAAGTTTTAAGATGTTCTCTGACCAGGTAGCATCATCATGTGGACGCATAAAAATCAGGACGCCCTTGTTCTATCATTGTCTCGTTTCGTACTGAACAACGAAAACAACGTAGCCGCCAACATTGAAAAGGTATCGGAATTGAAAAACCATCTTTTCCGAATAACTTAATCATCGTCAGACCTATGATACACCCACTGTGCCTCATGTACACTTGATCAGTCATCTGTACAAGGCTTTCTGCACTACACCCTCAGCTATCTAGACCTTATGAGGTGAACTGAGAAATTTAGGTAGGCCAGAGGGGGTCACAAAGTTACTGGCGCTGCGTTGCTGGAAATTTTGGTAACGAAATCGTTCTTGAGAGTATCTGGGGACAACGAACGAGTTCAACCAGCCTATGTGTTGTTAGTCAAAATTTTAATATGTATGTGCGAGTTGCAGAAACATGTGCCGTTTCTGTGTTAGCTTCCAGCATGTTTTGGGGTTCTGTGTAGATAGCTCCGCCAAGCTGACTGGAGATTATACTGCGGCCGAATCCAGAGTTAGCAACTTCAGTACGAGCATAAATATTCTAAAAATATATACTACTTGAGCAGCTCATAAAATTTAGTATACAGGATCCTTTCTACTTGGGATCACCGTGAGTTTGGCTAGTACCGCATGTCTTGTATGCTCAGCGATCAACACCAGACTGAGTGTGGAAGAACTCAGGGAATTTTGGTTCATTATGAAAACTTCTGGGAACCATTATCCATTTTGTCAACGAACAGTAGCGTAATTTTTCGTCTATCGAAAATGTTCGAATGCCCATTGTTTTTTGTTTGCGTCCTGAGGCACTCCACAACTCAATAAAAAATGGGCACATTTGCCAGGGGAGGTCGCCTAAAAATGGCGAAGGCAAAATGTTGTTGTTTGACAGCGACTGACGTAATAATCATGATTCGAAAATTGAAGAATTAAGGTCAATGCTTTGTAAAAGAAACTACTCACAAGGTTGCTGAAAACCCTTCGATAGCCCATGACCGGTTTCACCCTTCTTGGGGCTCTTAGGTAGGCCTACCGACCAGTTGGGCGTATTGCGGAATTGACTGAAGTCTTCCAAGTTGAGTCTCAAAAATCCTTCAACTTTTACGTCAACTCGACTGCTTCGTTTTGGCGCGGCGATATCCAACTGGACGCGCAGACCTGACCTCTGTGCACGGAAACAATCTTTAAGGACCCTCAATCCAGCAGAAGCTGCCACAATGTTTTGGTTGACAACGACCTGATCTTTAAAGTTTGCGAACTAAATACTACACGACTTAGTTTAAAAACAATGAAAATTCATGTTTTTCATTTTTACATGACCCTGTCTGTTCTAACATCCATATGTATTGTGGTGTAAATTGTCTGAGGAACAAACCCAGGTAACCCCATTTCTAGCTGGCACACTATTCGAGATATCGCAATATGTTTTGTTAAAGGAAACCAAATTGGTGTGTGGAGAATTTTGTACAGTTTGGGTTCAATTAGGACGTGAATTTTAGGGGAAATCCGCCTACCTGTGAGCTCCAAGAGAGGTGAAAACGGTCATGGCCTGTGGAATAGGTATTCAGCAACTTTCCTATATCCTGAACACCATACATATGAAACGTGAGCGGCCTTTATGCAGCACATTCATTTGAAGAAAGTCATAAACGAGTGATTTACTTGGGTCCCTCCCAGCTCGTTGTGCAAATCAGTGAATTTCGCGAGTCATATGATCTTCTGTTCGTTTTTGCCACCGAAATGAAGTATGGGGTTGACACATGGTGATTCCATAGGGTCATAACCCATTTAGGCAACTTCTTTCTTTCACTGAACACCCCCATCAACTTTCAGTTGTTTCGAGCCCAGCTATTTTCCATAGATCCACACAGTTCTCTTCGATACAAGGGGATGACAATATGGAGTGTTTGGACTGTAACTGAGTTCATGTTTCTATAACCACTGAGTCAATACCTACTTCCAGTTGTAACATAGAACAGAGGATACCGTAATTTCACAGTGACGGAATAAACAAGCATTGGCGATGACATTTCCCTCGTTTATGAATAGGTTCCAACCAAACCGCCCAACTCAAAGAACATTTGCAAACTGACCTAATGATTACCGTAATAGCGAAAGTGATTAGGTCATACGACATGAATCAACTGGTCAGTGGTCCTCGATAGTCATGTGACACTGCAAAGCCTTTTGTTTTATGTTGTGTAAGTGCGAACTGAAACACATCCGCTAAGAATTACAAACTGGATTTTACAATCCAATAACAGTAAACCAATGAAAGTGACAAGTAGAGAAACAAGTTCGCTTTTCTCACTGCATATTCCCAGTGATATACGGAATTTTTTCTCGAATACGGACAGGTTCTTTTGAATTTAAAGCTTAACCACTAACGCCTTAGCATAAGTTCACTTGTGATTGTTTACGAATAGTTCCAAGATCCACGCAGATTGCGTTCAGGCGCACACCGAGCAAACCAGCTACATGGTGTAAAAGCACCTCGAGCACCTCAAGACCGAACAACATGGCTGTCTTCTCATTCCACGTAACGGAGATATCCAGGTAAAGTAGTTCCCGCACAATGAAATCCTTGACGAAAAAGCTCTTTCTATGAATACAAGAGTTTCACAGTGGAGAATTTGATTTTAACCCATTACAAGCTTATTTTCTTCCACTACCAGATGTTATATGATGATTTAATTTTGCTACTAATAATGGAAGTTGCTGAAATCTAGATAATCATGCCATTGTGGAGCTACAACGGGAAAAGCACGTCAAAATTTTGTCGCTGTCAGCAGTGTTGATATTATCTCGTCTAGGTCGGACATGATTTTATTTAGCTATATGGATGGAACTCTGGCACGCGTCACCTGAATGCGACACAAAGCAACCGTGTTAAAGCTGCGCAACCAAATATTCATCCATTTTAGCTTCTCGAGACATCCATTTGGAATTGTTCACTTCTATCAGCCGAGACTTGATGGAGATTACAGTCTTTTCGTAACTTAGGTGTAAGGGGGTTGTGATCAGTAATCAGCATCACGATAATAGTGCAAAATTGTACATTTTGCTCATGTAAGTGCGCGGCTGTTACACGTCTGGTGAATGCGCCTTGACCCAATGGGGTATTTCACTGCAGTCCGGTGAATACACTTGGGAGTAAGCGGAACGGAACATCAAGGCCACAGGTTCTTACAGATAAACCGTTCCTTCTCCGTAACACAACTGTTTTTGCAAAAACAAAAGGTTTTGCCTATAACTGTTTCTCATTCCCGATTAAAAAACGTTAATTTTGGAACGGAGTTACGACACGTGGACACTGTTAGAATTACTCTCACGACGGACTTCTCTTGTCAGAATTACAGATGGTCAAAACACCAACAGAAGTCATCCGCTTGTCTGTTTTAGCATGATGTATGAACTCAGACACGCAACCTAGTCCTGTCGTATCTGACTCTGGGCATGGTAACTTTCTAGTACCTACTTGTCAAGAATTAATTTTCACGGTACCCTTGGA
Source organism: Clonorchis sinensis (assembly GCA_003604175.2). Lineage (NCBI taxonomy): Eukaryota > Metazoa > Platyhelminthes > Trematoda > Opisthorchiida > Opisthorchiidae > Clonorchis > Clonorchis sinensis. The sequence goes on from CM030369.1 coordinate 211,967,647, forward strand.
TAAAAATAACTTATTACTATCCAAGTCTTCATTGACAACACGTCAAACTTGAGCATATCCGTTTGACTGAATTTTGTGGTCCAGTGGGTCCGGACGTCATATAGCAGAAAACTGCAATCAGTCAATTCACGAAACAGACGCGATTTATTGGTCCCTCAAATTTGGGTTTCACGTCAATTCCATCTGATAGATTGTGCATAGAAAACAACAATCGAGTGCTTTACGGAATATGGAAATCAGACAGACATATGCAATTGCGTATAAATCTGTAAGTCAGTTACTCATACGGAAAGATAGACAAACGCTTTCTGCCTAATAAGCCACATGATGTGAGCATGGACAGTACTCGTGCTGAGCGCGGCCTACCTTGCCAATTTAAAATGGGGAAATGAGAAAACCAAGTTGCTTAGAAAACAACACCTATTGGAGTAAAGAGTTACTTGGTTACACCGTCGATCCTTGTTGCGGCGTCTTAGCATTTTGTCAAAATCGGAGCTTTCACCTTCCATTTCGACAGCTATTCATTGTTACACCATCATAACTGCGACACTCGTCTTGTCCCGCGCAAATTGGGTCCTATTGGTCATTCATAACTCAGTATTTGGTATGCACTTTGAAGAGGCTTTCATTGAGTGATTTAGAGAGAATGCTATGACTATAGTCTCCACGATCGCCATCATCAGTGTGGAAAATTGGCCAAAGACTGTAGACGAAGAGACATTTGTCAATCTACGTGCCACACATTGCAAATCCGTATCGTCTGATTCGTCTATCACAAACGGAACGGGAGTAAACTGAAAGTGCGGCTGAAAATGACATTGATAAAGGACTAACTTTGTTTTATCGTTGATCACATGAAATTTCACGTCTAAACGTTGTCTTTCGTTCACATTTATGACGCAAACAATGTGGTATTCTTCTTCTGTCTGAACAGCTGAATGTTTCATGAACCATAGGTATCTTGAAAGATTATTATGGAGCAAGCAGGTATACCGATACCGAGAACAACCAGTTTCGCACTATGTGATCCTTGATTCGGTAAAAGTGAGATGAGTGGGGAACTATATCGGTTTTTATCAAAATGAACACAAACTTGGCCGATGACCCTGTTTTGCAGCTATACGTTACAAAAGGTCAGCTCAGATTTACAAGGATACCGCCGGCGTGGTTTGTATGATACAACTTGCTTAACTAAGCAAAGGTGCACAGCTACTGGAATCGCGCTTTATTTTTCTACGTCTATGCAGCTAACCTGACCCTCGAATACGATGAAAACGGTCTTCCTGTGACGTCGTCATCTTTCCCTCTTTCTCAACATTTTTACCAAAACACGTTTTTATTTTTAGGCCGTACGTCATAGATCTGAGCTGATCTGTGGCTTGGTGGGGAAGATGAGGCTAGGTTTTCGGTCTCATTGGCTTGTGCAGTATCGTCCTCAATCGTAACAGATGTAGGACTAATAGGATGTGAGATAATATCGAGATGACCCCTCTAGCTTTAACTTTATATCATATACTGCCGATGTGTTGTACAGCTATTGTAACCGTCCGCTTAACTCAACCTTTCCAAAAGTTCGGACATGACTGTGGGCGGTAAAAGGGATAGGAAATGTTGTTGCCTCATCTCATCTCTCTACCTGGCGGCCTTTAAAATTATATTTTGTGAGTAACATCATTTTCGGGGGGTAACGAATGTCTCCCTCTTGGTACACTCCACCTGGAGACTGCTGACTTGGCGCGAGTAGCCAGGTTTCGCTTGCTATGCAGGGAAAAACGTGCGCACATTTTGCTGAATGTTGTCTCTGTCTCCCAGCTTCATAATTCACAGTTTAAAGGTCTCGACAAAATCTTCGGCTTGACCGGCTACACAAATCATGAGTGATTTGATAGATGAACAACTGAGAAAACTCATGGGCTGTTAACTGAGTTCATTTATCTGCCACTAGGAGCCCCAGAACTTCCAACTGTGCAGACACTCCGCCGCAGTCGAAGCTCGCCCCATTACGGAACCTTCTGGTCTTTTTTAGAATGCATACGCAACGATCGAGAACATACATCATCTCACTTGACTGGCGAAATCCAACGACTTTTCAAGCTGCATCTACGAAAGTGATTGAGAGTCTGCCGTGGGTCAGACGACGATTGCACAATGTGCACTGTGGCAGACAAGCTTCTTAAAGCCCTCACAAATAGAAGACTACTAGGCATAACTTCGAGCGTTGAATTTCATCAGGGTAATATCAGAGTGCCCTTCATGGAATCACTTCAGCACTTGGTACCCAAGTACTTTTGGCATGAAAACACACGCACAAAGACCAACATTTGAAGAAAAAACAAACAATGCCAAATGCTCTTCAAAGTGTAGTCAGTGCCAGCATGTCAAGACTTGCAAATCAGTCAAAACGTATCCGTCACACAGAGTCGGGTGTGAAAGTCACTGCCAAGAATCAATCACACAGAAACGTTTCGCAACTACGTAGAAATTTTAAACTGGTCAGCGAACACACTGTGACCGTGATAATCCCCAGTCCCACAACGGCCTTTGGGGACTGACGAAAACACGTCCCTCCATTTGAAGTGATCAGCGATTCGTAAACCAAAAACCAACATCACAATCGATACCGCATGGGGTTGATACGATAGTGGGCGATCAGTCATTAACACTGCACGTCTGCTTCCTATCACAATCACACAATCACTCTGCGCCCAGTTGAGGCTATGTTTACGTCTGTCACAGTTGCTCAGAGCTCTCTAAGTGTGATTAGGTCGGGCCTGATTAAAGATGCCGAAGTAGTTTCTTTCAATCTCTCGAAGACGGTTCATGCCAGAATACTGAAGCGTTTTGCGAGTTCCCTTGCAACACGATTATTACGAGCACGTTGAGCGTCGTGCGTGATCCAGTAGGACTGCAGAACAAGCACCAAATTCTTCGGCTGACTAGTTTCCACGACAGAAGATCGTCTGGTCACCACGACCACGCCGAACGTTTCGAGCTGTTATCCCAAACAGGTTGAACCGGAGCTGGATACTGTGAGGAAGCACGCATCTGGAAACACAAGTCATCGATTTGAGAGAGGTAAAGCAGCCAACTCTCGAGAACCGTGACCATGAACGCTGTTATGCAGACTTTCACTCAAAGAAGCCAACCTTTCTTTCTAAATGAACAAATAAACAAGGACATTCGTTGTTAATGTGACTGCTAGATCTGTGCCATCTATATTAAACTCCTCATAGAGATAAGGTTTATAACGCGTACGAATTGGTTAAGGTGGGCTATTACTCGTATGTCTGGTCAGATATGAGTGGAACCCTGATGAAGGACGTCGAAGTAGGTGCTCTCAACTCCTCAAAGACGGTGTATCCCAGGCGAAGGAGGCTTTTTGCGAGTTCCCTTGCAACACGATTATTACGAGCACGTTGAGCGTCGTGCGTGATCCAGTAGGACTGCAGAACAAGCACCAAATTCTTCGGCTGACTAGTTTCCACGACAGAAGATCGTCTGGTCACCACGACCACGCCGAACGTTTCGAGCTGTTATCCCAAACAGGTTGAACCGGAGCTGGATACTGTGAGGAAGCACGCATCAGCCAGAAGGAAATTAACCGAAGATTGATGGACTGATTAATTACCCAAGTTATTATATAACTAAGTGATAATTTCGCGCTGCTAATAGAAAGTATTGTTTGCATGCGCTTTGTTGTAAATTTTCAGAGACATAGAGTATTGCCAGCCGGGAACTACACGGTGCGGAATAGTTTGAGACCAAGCATATTATTGTGGAAGTCGTACTTGATGTGATCTGGTTTTTGTATATGTTCTTTTATGAGAAAACTGAGGGCTAAAGTAAAAACAAGAAATGTGTGAATTCCGCCGGTCGGTTGCTGCCTGTACACAGCAGCATTCGTTCAGTTGATAACCGACAACAAAGTGCAAAATTAAAAAAACTTTGAAGCCAACAGTAGACGTCATCTCGTGACAATGTATTCAGTTAAACCGGAAATGTACAAGTAAGAGTAACGGCAAAAAAGAAAATATCCTGCATTGTTTTAAATAAGTGAGAAAGCAGCCAGAGATCAAAGTGCATGTAGTAAAAGCCTGTATTATTTTGGTCAACAGTTCATCTATAGCTGTTCATTGCAAAAGCAGATGAAGTAAATACCAGGAGCGGTAGATAAAACACACTTACTCATAGCCTGCGTATAAGGGTATGCCCACTAAACAAGATATTCAGTCACTATGACAGCATCAATTCTAGCTTCCTCCACGAAGTCATTTATTAAAACGTAACTGATATGAACTTGTGAGAAAACATCCCATGTGCAACTTAAACATTAATTTAAGAACACCACGCATGACCATGCGTGGTGATTTGTGGCTTCAGTTTTGCCTGCGTCACCTCACCGAGCAGTTTCAGCAGCTGCTGTCTGTGGTTACAGATTTCCTTCCTCTTAAAAGTAAAGGGGATTCTCAACTATGTCATGGTGTCTGTCAGACTGGGAGGAGAAACGAGTTCTTCTGCGAGGCAAAATATTCGACTGAGACCGCGGCCGCCAGATTTTTTCTGCCTCCAAAAATCACCGCTATATTCTTCTTTTGGGCATTGATTTTTATGCCAGCTCATCCCAACTCGAAATCGGCAGTTTCAAGCTTCTCCTTAAGGCGAGTCGAACGTTTTGCACACATGACCAGGTCGTCAGCGAAGGCAAAACCATCCACTAAGATGTCATGAAACTGGTAACCGAGTTGAGGCATCGATAATCCAAGAATCGCTCCCAATGCCACAATATTGGGGAGTGGATCTCCCTGTCACAGTTCTTCCCTGTCTGTCTAATTCCGAGTCCATCGTGCTGTTGGCCAGCCGTTCGGGGTTGCAGAATGGAATCGCCCTGGATTTTGGTGAGGTAAGCACTGGTGACGATCACCATAAAGGATGGAAGAGGGCTTTCTAGCTGTTCATCATACTAAGCTTCCACTCACAAGCTAAAAGACTATTTATGAACATTTTATTGTCCTAGTACTTTGGAACTGCCTAAAGGGACTCCATGTCTTAAATGGACGCTCATTTCTAGTACCCTGACTGCCTACCGAGTAGAACTGTCAACCTTTTGAAAGCCCAGTGCACACCACCTCTCCACCTAGGGATCACGAAAATTGGCTACTTTAGGGGATAGAGATTCTATCAGGTAAAAGTCCGATAGTTGACCTCAAATTATTGACCTAACTATACATTTCTGATTTCTCAAACGTTGACATCGCATTTTTATGGAATTCTGTTGAAATGTGGCTTTACCGTGCAGTCTGTGAATGGTCAAGAAGATGATGACGGACCACAACTCAGACCGATGATGATAGCATCGGTTAAACTGAGGACAATATATCGCCCTTCATACGTCGAATTGCAATTGAAGTCTGATGACCTGCTACTCAGTCATTGTAACAAGACAGTTAATTACCCCGGTACTTTAAACGAAACGTTCATCAAACCCCACCAACCAAAATCTAAGTGGGTTCTTCAAATCATGGACACGAGTGAGTTAGGTGCGTGTATGTGTATCTGCATGAGTGTTTCAAACTCGTACAATTAATTGTCTCGCTTCTCATCTTGTATGCAGTAAAGAGCACATGTGGCCTATGTGCTTTTTGCGCTGTCGGAGGGTAAAGTGTCAGGAGAGAGAATCAATTTTGTGCTCCTCCGAACCTTTTCTTCCAAACTATGTAAGGCAATAAAAACAGCTTTTGGATAATAAACTGTTTAGACTTCAGTGAGTCGGTTTATTCTGTCTAGTAAAGTCAACTAAACAGTGATTCTATCTAAGTAAAAGAGATATTCGGTCCCTTGTTGATGGGTTTTTCCTTCTCGACGGCACGGCATGCTTGAGTAGCGTCGAACATCATGAGGTCTTTTATTGGAACTGGTTCGATTTTGACGTAAAGCTCGTTTACTCCAAAACGTAAGTCAAGTTCATTCCCCGCCAGTATCCAGAACACCACAGATTATCATCCTCTTATACAACTACTGGTGTCCGGCATCACTTATTACTGACTACTGGGGAACGTGTTTGACGACTTTCAGTGGGAACTCCGAGGACAAATTGTTCTCCAGTCTCCTTACCATTCTCTACAATTAACGAAATGGACATGGTAATGGACCTGCGTATGCTCCAGTTTTACGGCGAAGGATGAACTTCGTCATCTGGCTTTGCTCGACACTAGTGGACTGAATTGTCACCATATCACTGAGCCGAGCATCCATTGAAGAATCCGTTTTCACCCGTTTGCTGCCACATGCGGAGCCACTCGTAATTTACGGAATCACGATTCTTGACGGCCGAAGTAGGCCATGGTAACTACAACTTAGACTAGCTCTACATCTTGACCTTCGGCACACTCGGAACACTCTAAAAGTAAATGCTTTGTAGGGCAGTCGCTAGAATTTTGACCTTGAAACGAAATCTGCGCTAACGAAAAAGCAGCGGATCACATAGAATCGATCTAAAACTTTCCAACTGATAGTTAGTTACGCAGAGCACAGTGTCATTCGCATCCACTTGAAATTTCTAAAAAAAAGAGAACGATATTTGCGAAGTGCTCATCAATTTTTTTATGGGAAACTCAAATGTTTCAGTTGGTATGATATTTGAGGTAGCGTGGCATATATTCCTGACGTAGACTAAACAAAAAGGTCTTTGAAGGCTCTCTACGGTCCCCAGCTTGATGAACGCAAAGGAGGACCAAACCGGTACGGGAGCCTTCAAAGAGTTTTCAGCAGCGTTGCAAGTAGGTTTCTTCAAGAACGATATTTAGTAGACCTACTGGCTGCTGAATTGTCCAAGACACCCTCAAATCAAAGACGATATCTTAGACTCGCTTGTGTACTCAACAGAAACTGACATGAGGCTGCCCAGAATTCTGACATGCACGGGTACTTGCAGTCTTCTGGATGCCCCTTGGAACTAGCGGTCTAGTGGAACAATTCTGAAAGCTTTTCGTCAAAATCTCGCTTTTCATTTTCAAATAATTCATTCGAGCAGTGGTCCTCCTGTCTTGCCGTAATTATTCTGTTGAGCCCACAACAAAAGGGGGAAAGCACTGAGGACTGCAGTTTCACTTCTGTTTGAATTCATCAGTAGTGCTTATCCGTGGTCATATCGGGGTTCTGAACTCCAACCACCTGGTATGTGCACGCTGAATTGTCAATTCTGAGCAATTGAACTTCTTCACGTTTGAGCGATGTGATTGGTTTGTCCGACGACTGGAACGCCAACCCAGCAAGTGTCCTGGTTGTGCGGATTGAGTAACCGCCTGTCAGCAGTCAGGTTGGATTGTAAGCTAACAGGAGATTTTTTCCTTGTGCGAAGGTGATCGAGAGGTTAAGGCCGACTCAGCAGTAGTCCTGCAAAATCGCCCATTGCCTCAGCAGTCATAAAATTACGAGACCTAAGCAGCATCCGGCAAGAGAGACCTGTCATCTGGCTCATAATTTATTCGTTCAATCTCGTAAAATCTTCGATGTCTGAGGCATTTGCATCTTTCGCTGAAACTTTAATGGCCGTGGCAGTGCGATACTTTTTTCCTATGGGTTTCTAATGACCTGAAATGCTGGATGTTTAACATTAATTCTAGTGAAATTCACGTAGCGCTGGTGCATGTGACTAGCTGGTTATCACCAGGTTGCCTTCTTGGACATGAAGTAAAATCCCAGTGGCCCTCAAATCACAATATGTTTGTCATCCGTGGGCTTTTATAACTCTCTGTCAAGATATTCTGCCTTGAAGATATAGGGAGCTCAAGAACCATCCCAGAGGATTCAGTGTACTTTCCTAAGATGTCCTAGCCCATCCACTGAAGTCCAAGATTATCAGAACACCTTCCAAAGTTATTTACTAAGTGTGTAAGAACCCTTGTCTTTCGCATACAAGACAACTTCGAGTATTTCTTAAGAATTAACATTCGCCGTCTTACTTCAGAAAGGAATGCTGGTAACCCAAACAATTTGGAATGCAGGCTGACGTGTCTCGGTGTCCTGATCCTAAGTTTAACTAGAAGCACGATGGTAATTAGCGGAACACTTAAACGCTTCACTGATGCTTGCTGTTGGATAAATCCTTGTTTATGCGCGATGCAGTGCACGAATTTTGAAACCAATAAAGCAGAAAAACAAACTAGATTACCAGTCTTCAGCTAAAGGTTGGCTTGCACGGAACTACCACTCACACAATAACGGGTGGTTATTGACAAGTATACGTGAACTCAAGAAAGTCTTTTTTTGCCAGGAAGTGACTGTAAATTGTACTGTTTGGCAGAAATTATCTCGGTCTTGTCCCTAAAGGCATTGCGGTGATAGAAGAATAACAGCACGAATGAGGATTACTTAGCCCATCCATGAGTTAGATTATCACCGAAAGAATAGTATATTAGTTTGTGACTGACAGAGAAGACTTCTGTGTATGTTAGATCCTCTCTCGTTCACATCTTCTTTCATGGGGTCATCCAGCCTCAAAAGTGTCCTAATTCAGCCCTGGTCTTAGGGAGGGTGGTATGATAGTGGACATCAAATCATGCCTGGTGCATATCTGCTGACCTTGAATTTTATTTTAGTTGTAGAGTCCAGCTGTCCAGTTTCATAAAGTATAATCATTTACTAGTGACATGCAACCAAAACCAACATGTTGTGTTCAATTAAGGTTTTCATCTTTCCCCTTCATCATCATTTCCCCTTCTCTCTCTCTAATTCTCGGACATTTCCTGTGAATCTCCGCGCACATCTTTGCTTCTGTAATCAAGACCGGAATAGGTTCGAAAAACTCGAAAAGTAGGTGAGTACTTGTCAGATTGGTGAAATCTATACCAATCTAGTTCCGGTTTGAAGCGCCTCAATCATATCCTTTCAAGATCATTATCGTAAGTCCAAGTCAACTAGGGAGTGAAGTGGACTTGAGTTAAACACCAGTTAGAGCTTGTTGACTGTGTGTGTATTCTACCTGTCAAGATTCACCCTCTAGGGGGGGGGTTATGTTTCCGCTATTACGTCAGTGCATGATGGGACATGTCTGAATGTCTAATTCCATGATGGAGACCATACTCTCGTCAAATCGGTGTGAGTGAGTAGCTGAACACCTCGTGCCCACCAGTCCATTTGGCTTGCATGTCAACGCCGTCGGGACCAGTGCCAGGCGCTTCCAAGAAGCTATAAGGACAGCGTAAGCATGGTCCAGTGAGGTCCCACTTTTTTCTGAAATAATGGTTCTAGTGTAGCTGTTTGTAATATGTTCGTAAATTTTATAAATGCGATTACAATGCAACTACTAACAAATTGTCAGTAGGAAGAAATAGGCAAACAAAAGGACCAACAATGAGGAAACGAATCGGTTAAATTGCGAAGTGAGTTTCTACGCTCATCGGTTGCTAAAGTGACTTAGACCGGTGCTTCTCATGTGAAGCAAATTTTGACGTTGACTTTCCATGATGAACTGAGGAAAGATGGAACGGTAAAACAGAACAATTCACTCGTGTCCGTTTATTCCAGACCAGATGAGATTGAACCGAGGGAAGAAATTTCCATGTCCTAGGTTCAGAAACATCTTTTACGATGAGTTTCCAGTTTTACTATCCCTAGAGATGCCTTGCTTTCTTCACCAGGATTGCATAGTTGAGTGGGGATTGCAGATCATGGTTATCACTGATGTGGAAGTTAGGGTGCTTTTCGTTATATTTCATGAAGTGGTGGTAAGTGAAGACGTGGAATACACATGAAACTATCTGCCGCAGGAATATGCTGGCACGACTAAAAACAGTCATAACCGACTGAGGATCCCACATTTGTAGCCTTCAGTGAAGGCAAATCACGTATCTGCCAACTAGTAACAAGTATTATTCAGCTAACAATGGCATAGATAAAAAATCTCGTAAATAAAAATAATGATCAGTGTTTAAATGCGATTCCGACTTTCAGTAGAGATTTCGTCTTTTCAGTGAAGTCGATCTATGCTGAAAAGTCGAGAAACACAGTAAAGCTGTTTCATCCCTCTGGGGAATTGTCAACAGTGGGCTCCTTATGAAGTCAGAATTCATTAACCGTAGCCTTCCGGAAAATGCTCGAACACTAAACGTTTGGCTGATCAGCGGTCTGATTAGTTCTCACTTAAATAGGACAAAAAGGCCCTCGTCCGCCAGTCACGGAAACTGCATCACGAAGTCAAGTATTAACTGGCGATTCTGGTTGATGGATATTGTGTGGTGAAATATGCATCGTTGACCACTGTTTTTGCGCAGGTCACTGTTAAGGCCACGGAGTGTCTTTGGATATCTCTTCCTCCATTCAATTTAAGATGCGCAAAGAAAGAATGTGGTTGAATGGACAAGCCCCCGGGGGGGGGGTAAGCAACATAATATGGGGATAAAAACGTCATTAAAGCAGAATCAAGTTCAATGCACAACTGACTGTTTCCTTATCAAATGATAGCAAATTTTTATATTCTACTACCGATGTTCCTCGTTTTAGTGTGTCGAATTTGCAAGAAACTGTACACGCATTTTCATGAAAGGGAACTACTCACAAAGTTGCTGAGAACTCTTCGACATTCCACGACTGGTTTCACCCTTCTTCCGGCTGATCAGATAGGCGCAGTCCCCGAGTTTTCGTCAACCTTATGTTCTACATGAACCCAAATTAGTATGCAAATGAGTGTATTTGTCGAAATCTATACGTAATTCTTCATTACCCCTGCGGTTCTGGCATTCAGTTCCATGACCGATTTCAAACAATGGCTAGCACTAAACCATATTTGCCGGTCAGCACTGGTCAAACTAATGGAGGTCTGTGCAAAGTGAGAAGCCAGGTAAGATACGCGCAGAGACGGATTTTGTACTTCGTGCAAGCTCATGGAACCCGTGTAATTCCGGGAGGATAAAATCGGTGGGAGAACGTGCGCAGGTCCTTCACCAGCCATCAGCCAGCCCACTCATGATGACACAGTGGCTGCGTTACCAGCTACCGGACTGTCATCAAGGTATCGGCGTTACCCGTCAGGTCGTTTAGGTTTCAGTATGATACCATACCGCGGCAGTGCCATGTGTGTGCTACAGGGAAAGCCCACTAGCAAACCTTTTTCAGAGGATCGAAAATATAACCTGGCGCTATTCCACTATTGATGTTATCATCCTATGGATGATGGTTTGTAGTCGATAGAAAGTGGGACAAACTTACCTGGGCCCCAGAATGTTACGTTTATCAGGGTACCGTTGAGTACGTTGGCGACCTACACCGCTGACCCTCCCGAGGTGTATGAGTTTGCATTTTGTGCAGGCCCATATAATAGGGGTTAGACTGGGGAAATTCATCCCCTAACGAATAGCTCGCATGTGTTCCGGTACTGTAGTGCGTCACGTCATGAAGCTTCAAACTTATTAGTGCATAGTCGTAGACCATGAATTTTTATCGAGCACTAGGTTAGTTGTTTTGGGCCGCGGGATTCGGTGGCACTGATTCCGCACCAGATTTCGTTCAACTCTAAGGAAATTTCCTCTTTGAGGGACTTTGGTGTTCGGGATTCCATCATTTGGAACGGTTCTGTGCAGACAAGACGACTGAAATCGACCATATTAACTGTGTAGCGTTCAGGTCTGCCCACACAGTGAGAGTGAAAGCAGCACAACAGCCCGATGCACGGGAATCTTTCTGTCTAGGCTCAATTTCAGATGATTTCAGGTATCACCAAATTCTGTACTGGCTTTTATAACTCATATGTATGCTTCTCTTCATACATTTCTCCTCATACTCCCCAAGAAGCTGTTCGCCTGCTTGAAAAAGCAAAGCAATAAATATTGCAGCATTTAGATCAGGATACTTTAAATGTTTGTGACATTTCCAGATGCATTATCCCATTAATTGAGGGCATAAATCTATTAAAATCATAAACATTGTGCGTACGGCAGCACGGATAGGGAAACCGGTCGTTCGAATCTAACTCTAGTGCTCTACTGTATTGCTGCTGTCGCACAGGTCTGAGAACCCTGGTATTTCTTCAACCCTGCGGCTCTCCTGGAGTTACATAATAACTATAAGCTGGAAATGTGTCGTATCCTGTTAATATCTTTTACTATACGCCTTTTGTAGGTAACAGAAACTATGCAGCTATTCAAATCCGCCGTGTGCGTAACTGCCGTTTGCCCTAAAACCAGACTGATGGGTTACTCCCCCCCGATGTCTGAGCTGTCTCAGACCAAGCGTGGAGACTTGAAGCTCTCCGTACCTTCCTCCATCAAAAGCAAATGAAGCAGTTGTCAACTAGATGGAGATTTAACTTTCATTGAATACCTCGGAATCTCCCACTTGAGTTAGGTAACCCTATGTACACTCCGTCTTCCACTGCAGACAGATGGAATTCATTGAAGAAGGTCCGGAAGTCCGTGGTTCGGACCCTACCTGTGCATCTCAACTCTTCCAGTCTAGGCTTAGGCAGTCTGGCAGCATGCTGGCCCTCGTGCTACCTTGGGGTCGTATAATAGCTGAACACCGAAAGGGTGTTGCAGCTGAACCACTGTTATTATTTGTTATTATTCACTGAAGAAATCCTTCCAGTCTTCGTGCAGCTTTGGTGCGGAGGAAACTGAAGTTGATGTTGAATTCGTCTCAAGCTACTCAAATTGATACAGTTTGTACGGCATAGTAGCACCTGGAAAGGTCCTGTCAACTACTTTAGGCACATCCTTAACACATGACCGACGTTTGGTTGCTATTCAGCCGCACTGGAATCCTGCAGGTCGATTGATGTTGTTGTATGACTCTGTTTTTTGGTTTTTCTTCACGGCAGGTTCGCCATTCCAAAGGAATGTAGCAAAGAATGAACTCTATTTTGTATTCAGCTAACTGTGATTCAGACTTGTCGTGAGTGGTAGTGGAGGCCACAAGCAGTGCACTGCACAGACGTGATACACTATTCACAAGATGGCTGAAAACTATTCCTCTGTGGAGGAACCAGACTCCAGCTAACTGATAGAAGTTTTTGTTGTAGAAGAACATGGGATTTAAGTATCCGGTAAGCAAAGTTGGTTTGGAAACATCACAAACTAGAGATTCAAATGAGTGTATTTCGCTAAAGTTGGTTTGTTTTGGTTGGTAGAAGCTAAAAACAATTGGCAACTTCACACAAACAACGATCGTGCAGCAGAACCATTCCGATAGTAAACGAATTCGGATTGAATACATCTGGAGATCCAACGAAGTGCGAACATTGTTGTCTGTTTCCGAAGGACTTGAAACAATTACAAGCTCTTCCGAAACGATGACTTCTCAACTGGTTCCAAGTGTTGTCTGTTCTCTACTGAGAGAAATCATGCTGTTGTGCTAATGAGAGGAGAATTCCGTGAATTCAGCCGATAAGCTCGATCGATTCCCGGAACATTGCGGATCAATTATAGAGGACAACTGAGCTAAGTGAAAGAGTGCTATTCATATTTGTGGAGCAGTCACTGACCATTGTTAGCAGGATGCATTTGGTCCCCGAAAAGTCCCTGGTTGAGACTTGTTGGCTGAATGTAGCCGGACAGATCAGATCGCATGGTGTTTTGTTATCAGATTTCCATTTAAGGCAGTTTCCTGCAGCGGTGAACCATCCGGCCGGGCGATTACTCGTCAACTAAGTTTCAGTTATAACAAAACACAATGGACTGTTTTCGAAACATCAAAAACGGGGATTCAGCTGGGTTCCAGGTGAGTCTTTCGCAAACCAAATTGATTTGCAAATGAGTGTATTTCTCGAAATCAGTCCCATTTGGCTTCAAGTAGAACATAAGGTGGTTGACGGAAACTCGGGGACTGCGCCTACCTGATGAGCCCCAAGAAGGGCGAAACCGCTAATGGTCTGTCGAAGAATTTTCAGCAGTCTTATGGTAGTCCATTACGTATATACAATGGATTGTGTTTTTCAGTAGTAACCAAAGTCTGTCATGTATATGTAACACTTTCCTATCCAAGTCTTACAAATTTGGTAATCAGCACGTCCTCCACGAGAATTGCGAAATGTCAGGGTCAACATTTGGTTGCTCTAAATCGGTGTAATTTCCCAACAAACTTTCGCATGAGCTTTCGTTGGAAATCGCTTTTGATCACCAAAAACAATCACATAGGTTTCGCCAACGCCGGACTGCGTCTACCTGATGAGCCCCAAGAAGGGCGAAACCATTCGTGGGCTGTCGGAGGATTACCAGCAACCTTAGAGTAGTGCATTATGTAAAGACAATATTCTTTTGAAAATAAGCCCATCCGTAGGGGAGAAACTCTCAAAGGAAGGCCTCAATGGCATTTTACCTCATTCACAGTTAGGCGTAGCATTCTCCAAAGCTAGATATTTCATAACCCTATATGTTTTTCCTCCACGGGAAGCTCATAGTACGTGCCTTCTGCGGAGAGTAGTTTATTTCTAGAGTGGTCCTTCTTGGTTGGCTCTGTGCCGAGTTCGCATGGTAGTTGCACCATTTAGATTGGATCACTGGATGTTCGCAATACTTGAAGAAGCTATTTTCCTTACAGTCCAGCTAACTTAATGATTTTTTTCACGAGGTACAATCATAAGCACTCTACAACAAGCTTAGATCGCGAATAAGCAGTATCCATCGACGTTTTTTGATCCTTAAATTGCTTTTTGCTATTGAAGTTCTCCATCATCCCAATGTCTGTCTCAGGTTGTTCGTTAGTTAGTTAGGGGAACAAGATACAACATTGCGCGGTACTTTCCTGAAGGTACATGCTCACAAGATTGCTGAAAACTGTTCGATAGCCAACGACCATTTGGGATTCAGTTGGGTCAGCCGTTAAAACCAGACTGGTGTACCACTGGGAGTAGCTGTCAAAATTCGTACAATTTTGGGTTCAAGTAGAACATAAAGTTGACGGAAACACGGAGACTGCGTCTACCTGATGAACCCCAAGAAGGTCAAAACCAGCTTAAGGCCGTCGAGGAGCTTTCAATAACCTTCCTTAAAGAAGAGGTACTGTGACATCACGAACATCGTACCATCCAAAACACGGGGCGGTCTTCGTGCGGAATATCCGGTTGAAGAATATCGTAAACAATGGGTTCATCTGGGATTCAGTTGGTTATCCTTTTAAAACCAAATTGTAATGCGAAGGAGAATATTTGACGAGTGACGAGTTACGCCTTCAACTAAGCTGTCTTGTTCATTCAATCGTTTAACCGTGGAACTCACCCACCTCATAGATGAAGTCAAATATGATTTGACTATCTAGAGACAGGGTCCACTTCGGATACTTGTTTCTAAATGGCCATTCCTTCGTAAAGAGACTGGGTGTTGGAGGCATCAAAATTGGTCACTTTAAACTGACTTAGCTGCGTTACTTTAGGTTGGCCGGCTCCTGTGTGAGAATAAGTTCATTGATAGATGTGGAGTAAGGCTGTTGCTAATGCCTGTTGACCTGCAGCATGATCTGCACAAACCCACTCTTGCCACAGACGTCCTGAAGATCAAGTTGACCATCAATATGAACAGCGAACATAACTGTATACCTAGCGAACCCAATGACTAAAAAGAGGTATGTAGCCAGCTAACGGAAACTAGCACAGAGTTCTCGACAAAAAACTCGCCTTCCACAAAAAGACAGCGGGTCTGAAGCAACCAAATACTGGCCGAAACGATGCGTCAAAAATGATAGATTGGGGTAGTTATTATAGCTTAACTATGGTCATGCGGTATCCGAGACGACTTCCGTCACATCCAGGCGACGAAGTCACCACTCCGTCATATTTGGGATGGAGACCGACTGTTCGGTGATCTGGAAACATTAAGCTATATGGCTTTTGATTTAGGCGGTTGGTTGAGGCAGCACATTCACTGTGCTGCCCTTGTCTACAAACTGGACAAGACCTGTGAGACACGTGGGCGATTTTCGCACATAACAGACCGACGAGTTGACAGGATGGATATGTGCCCCGGATATGTTGCTATCTGAGGGAGTAATTGCCAAACTATGCTCCCTTACTTGTCAGCGACATCTCCATATACACTTTAGGGCGGCGAGAATCCAGTCTACGTGGTGATGTGCGGAAGAACTAACGGATATGAAGGTTCGTATGACCTTCAGCTATTAAATAGTTAATAAGTTCAAAATAGCCCTCGACAAAATGATTTGTTCACCACGCTGTAAAAAACGCGAAAGGCAAGGGGAAAGTTACCGTACTTGTAGCGTATTCGCTACTATTCGTTTCAAAGTTGATTCAAAGAGGCCCGACTGATTGCTAAGTAATCTTCGTTTATTATGCGTGCAGCAAGGTAGCTATGTACACTCCACCAGTGATGAAACAAAAAAGTTGTAAAAAATTATGTCAGTTTGCGTCGAAAATGAGAAGGAAATGACTTTACTAGGCAGGGCATTGGTATTCAAATGAGAGCAGAAATCGCAGTCCTTACCACCCAGATAAAGCCATATGGCGGTGAGTGCTACCATCAGATTTGAATGAAGGGTGTACGAAAAGCGGTTCTGGGATGGAAGTTTTTGCAACAAACTCGATCCCTTGCGATGCTCAAGAGCGAAGAACAATGAACAACAAAGAAGGAGATGTGGAAATGTCCGAAAATCTGATTCTTTGGTGGGATGGTGGTGGTGGTGATGCTTTATGCTATGTGGCTGTTCGACTGAGGGGGGCAGACTAGGCAAGCGTCGAAATAAACAAAAATATATCTAATCTACAAAATATTCTACAACGCTTTACTACTTTGAAGTGGCAGCCGAATTATGATCTGGAGAGGGGCTTGGGGATCTTGTAGGCAATGGAGAGGTGGATGGGTGCATAAATAAATTAGATGAAGTGAGCTTTGATTCACCAACAGCCGACAAAGTCTTGAAGGATGTCATGAAACTAGTCCGTACACCAGCTGCAAGTGCAGCGATAGTATCGGCTGGAGCGTTCAGGCGGTTGGCAAATTTGATGCGCAATCTCTTTGCGGTTGAGCTAGAAGACGAAGTAGAGGAAACTGACGAACAGTCTGCTGTGCAGTCAGGGGTGGAGCACGACGGTGCCATCGAGGTGTTGTCTGGTGGTGATTGGACTTCAGGTATGCCCAAAAAGTGGGCTGGAACTGGGCTGAACCTGAAATATGGAAGAAACATTAGATACCGAATCAGCCCATGACATAAGCGTGGGAAGATAATATACCTTAGCGAGTGTAGCAAAACGTTGCTTGCTTCCCTATGTCCTGTCATAGGCAAGATTTTGCCTAAAGAAAACAACTATAATGAGCAGAATTCTGGTTATTTCTCGCTATAAGGCGATTAAGAATCGGCATGAATGATGAAAAACGCGATTTCGATCGACTCAGCGGTGAGAAAGCCGAGCCCATTCTGGCGCACTTCAGCCACAGAATGGACCGTAAGGCGGAAGCATTGAATAGATCTTCAAAACCATTTGAAGGACTTAGTTACTGATGGTTTGTAAGTAGCGTGATTAACAACATAATTAGCACGCCTCAGCTGGGGTTCTCGCAACACGATCGAAAAGATAAAGCCCAAAAAATGGGATATAAACATCCAGCTTCCGAGATTATTCTGATTTCTATAGGAGCGAAGGAGTTTCATTCTCCTTTTTATTACCGCTGAAGGGTATTAGGACTGCCGCAGATACACGAAATTGATTCGTCGATCAATCATCGTATGTTATGGGTAGAGCCAACATCGTGCATCCAGGACTATGCATCAAACCGCATCCCCAATCGATGACTTATGTAGTACAAAACTAAATGCAAGTTCGCAATAACATTAGATTGTGGAAATATCTATACTTGCTGACGTGATATAATGAGGGTCAAACTTGTGATGGTTTGGACGAAATTTTATGAAGTTGTCCGATGGGAGAAGCAAATCGGTGGAGACAAGAACATTTATAATAAAGCTGCTCTGCCTTAACAATTGGCCACAAATGCACTGAATGCCATTTTAGATCTGGCTTGATGAACGAAAATAATCGAAGTTCTTTGAATTATACATCATTTGGTGTTCATCTCAGACTTCCCTCATAAGTCTGGGGGAAGTATCACTTGATTTTAAGTCTTATAAACGACAGAAATTGAGTTAGGGCTGATTTGGGACCTTAAACTCAGCCGAGCATGCGGCGTACTGTCTCACTTTCCGGTGGAATTCAGCACTTCGAATCTGTGTTATTCGTATCAGAAATATCGTGTAATTAAAGATGTATCAGAGATAATAAATTCCTGGAATGTGGTAGAGACAAAAACAACATAAGTTTTTCATTGTAGGCTGGCCAGACAAAGCTTCGATCAAGATACTGGTGGATGAATAGGATTGTATAAACAAACTTTAATCAGTCACAGATGATCGAAATTCGTTTACTGCCGTTGACAATGGAAAATTGAGAACCTCAAACCAACCGGTTCATGTGCATCTTGGCTCCAGGGACTTTCAGAATCTACAAGATTTGTTTTTTGTTCAGATAAACATTCGACTTTCAGTCTCTATTCACTGAAACTCAATACGGCTCAAAGCAGCGTTCCATTGGTGTTACTTTGGCGGTATTTCCATGACCTCGTTGAGAGCCGGTTAACTAAATGTTTGCGAAATAATACTGAGGCCACACCTCGTTGAGAGCCGGTTAACTAAATGTTTGCAAAATAATACTGAGGCTACACAGTTCTCACAAATTTGTCCACTGATGTTCAGTGTATAGTACTCAGTTTCGAAAGGTCAATCAAGTCAACCGTTTGCCCAATTTATAACCAGTTTCGATGTATTCTGCACGTAAGTCCCAATACATGTTGCTGCGTGCTTAAAATGTTGTGAACCGTTCCAAGGCCACTTCATTGGTCAAAATAGCGGCAACCTCTAAGGAATGCGCAACGTTCCCAGAATGAGAACTGCTGCTGTCAAGTTAGAAATTTCTTCTCTCCCCATCGTGATAAGCAGCGAGCAGACCCGGTTTGACCTCAATATGTGCAACGCAATGCAACATTTCCGAATGTTGATTTCGGAGCTACGTATGTCAGAACAAGCGACCCTGCAGCGAAACTTTATTGAGAGAAAGTCTCAGTCAACAATTACTGACTCAGGACAGAATTTACCGGGGCCAAGTGGGAAGTAGCCGGGCACGAAGCAGTTCATTTGATTCATATTTGAGGCGTGCTTTTGTCCAGGAAGTGATAGCCTCACGGCCACATTTGTGACGGTTTTAGTCGAAATCAAGTCCGACAGAGGAAGCAAATCGGAGGTTGCTGAAAATTCTTTGAGAGCCGATCGGTTTCGTACTTCTTGGGGCTCACCAGGTAGGCGCAGTCCCCGAGTTTTCGTCAACCTTATGTTCTACTTGAACCGGTTGTGGGCTGTCGAAGAATTTTCAGCAACCTTATGAGTAGTGCACTACGTATATACATTTATCGCGATATCTCGAATATCGTAGCAACTGTAACATGAGGCGGCCTGATGCAGCACATTCAGTTGCCTGGAAATATCACAAACGGGAGATTCAGCTGGGTTTCAGGTGAGTCTCTCGCAAAAACCCAATTGATGTGCAAATGAGTGTATTCATCGAAGTCTGTCCTATCTTCAAAGTCAACCGTAAATGCACCGAGTATCATTTTCGATCTACTTTGATGAACGAGAGTAAAAGCAGGTTTTTGGATTATACATTGTCTGGTGTTTGTGTGTGAAACTATTCACGACAGAACAGGTTGGGGCCAAGTGAAAAGTGCCCGGGCACAAAACAATTCGTATTTGAGGATTACTTATATCCTGGAAATGTTTTCAAGTTTTTTGCTTTCTAAAAAGCCAGAAGAGAGAGAGGTTCAAAAGTTCAAATTACAAATTCAACCGGGAAGAGCCACACTCGGGAGAAGGCGATGCCCAGCTCGGTTTGTTGTCAGAAGGACAATGAAGGGGAACTATAGGTGAAAAAACGATGACAAATCAAGTCCGTCTCAACCTGTACTGCTACGTTAATAAGATCATCGTTTTAAACCCAGAAATTTGTGTAACAATTGCTCTTGCGCATGGATATGGATGTAGACCTATTCAGAACAACATAGGTCATAATGTTCCGAACTGGGCGGATTGCGTCAAGTAAGAACAAGTGACCTTGGGAGCGTTTGGCCCACCTGCTCGTTTGGGTGAAAATGAACCGATGCCCTTAACGAATCCTACAACCCTAACAAATTTATGCAACAAATAAGTTTGGAGGGAAATCTGCCCCTTAAACAGTCCAGTTGCATGACTGACCGATCCAATGTTGAAATAACCGGGAAACATAAGATAAGTTTAACAGGTTTTCTCGCTCGAGAGAAAAACATACATTTCAAACGTCTATATCCTAGATTCGGAAAGCTTTGGTCAACCGAGACACCCTGAAATAACTAAGTGTCTGTTCGAAATAATCTCCGGGATGACGATTACCCGGAACGCCAAAAAACCTCTCGGATGATTTGTTCCCCGCGGTGATTTAGCTGCAAGTCCACTCAGTACCGCTAGTCTGACGTGAACTGCTGCGTTTCATTTCATATTCGGGACCTTCAGTCTGATACAGGCGTGCTGACGTTCTGGCGTGCTGACCAATTCTTCATAGTTTGTTCATTCAAATTTGTCGGCGACAAAGTCTGTGTTTACCGTACGCGGGAAGATCATCCATACTAACTCGAGGGTCATCAATGAAACCGATCAGCATTAGCCATACAATATGCCCAAAACATCCGTCCACACTCCTGAACAGCTTACATGACTGTCATATACGTATTCTTCTAACAAGATCGAAGAGCACAGCTATCAGAGAGCTGCCCAAGTTCTGCGCGTGTACTGAAACAACTCACGTTGGTGTTACAGTCTCCCTTGTGACGAATAGCAAATGCTTTTCGGGGAAGATCAAGTTGATAGCGACCGATGGCCCTTATGTATGTCTGCATGTCTCCCCGTACAATAGCTACTTTGCCCAATGTCCCTGGAACGTACTTATCTTTGCTTCTGCGTCACTTTGTTTTCTATCTGAAATCTTTGTTCAACTTTGTTCCAAAGTACCTTGCTCGTCATAGTTAAACGTTACCTTTGGCATCATCTTGTCAGCCTTGTTTGCTTATGACCGTCATCCTTTGACATACAACTCACATCAGTCAAACGTTGACGATAAGAAACCTGTCTCTAAATACCGAGAAGACATTCGAAAGTACCACCCAACAGGGGAATGAATCCGTACTAGTGCGTAAAAGATTGCTGAAGCCCGCTTCTGGCAGTGAACAACGCATGGGCAAAAAAAATCTAAATTCATACTACTGACAATGGGGCACGGAATTCATTAAAAATCCTATTCTTATCACGTCAAATGTGGATTAGCGAAAGGAAACGCGCTTCAAAGCTTCCGAATAGCTCTACGCATGCCGTGCGAAATGTCTGAAGACTACTGTGCGATTGAGGAAAGGGAGGGAAGTGAGCATTCGGCGGAAGGTTCAAATCCCAAAGAATACTTTCCAAACATGAAAAGCCTTCAACCAGAACGCTTGGTGGCAAGATGAAAGCATTTACGTGTTTGAAACAGCTGATTCGTTTTTCGACGATCGCACTGTTACGTCAACTGAAAAACCCCGTTTCTGGATTCATAAATTTTCTTCGCAATGTTTAAAACGGAGTGTGACCTGATTTTAAGAAATAAGAGAGATTCGTTCCTGTATGAAAAACGGGAAATTTCTCCGGGATTTTCCACAAGGAATAACCGGCTTTGTCTCTTCTGGGGCTTGACGTGTAGACGCAGTTCACAAATGTGGTTTCCTCTTATTTTAAAGTCAAAGTAAGCACTTTGCATGACTCACCCCGTCGTATGCATACTATAATATACGGTGTTGTATTATGGTACGAGGTAATAGTCCATAACGTTGAGGCCACCGGCAAGACTTACCCCTTGGAGAGTACACAATAGAATCTCGTAACAAGTATAGTCTGTTATGAAATCCCTCCAAGCATGAGCACCACTCTGATGATTTCATTTCATTATTAAGAAATAGGATTCCACGTATCACAATGGTTAACTTGAAGTGGCAAAACCATATCCAAAGCGTTTTGCACATTGCTGATGACATTTTCATTTTTGGTACTTTGTAGTTCACAACTTGTTGATTGATTAACATTGTGATTCACTTTCACCTGGACCAATTCCATTGACGCGGTTGATGTCACCTAAATCAACTCATGGTCAAATGGTAGGGTACTCAACCACTAACCAGGTGTTTTTTGCTTTCAAGTACCTTAGAGTTTTATAAGACTGCCGTTGCCGAGAATTGCTGACAAGGATGAAACAACCGCACAGCACTTCTATGATTTTCGGTGGAGATTGACTCCGATTCCAGGATGGAGGCACAAATACACCTCAAAAATTTCCTTACCAACCACAGTCTAAACCGACTTCCAATAGGATCACATAGTAAAATACGTGAGGGGATTGCGTTATTGGTAGTACGATTTCGATCGTGATAAAAGGACCTTTCCGGTTGGTCTACTTTCAGACGTATGATCAGTGGGTCCATTAAATCAGGCTAAAATGAACGTGGGCTTCGGTTGCACAGCCACGCAGTAGCTACTATCTAGCTGGTATACGCATGGCAACTCGAATCGAAGTTACGGGAGGCGGTGAAAGTACCTAATCTTATCAAAAATATCCATAAAAGTGAACAACTTCTGACTCCCAATAACCCTTCCGAAACACTGGTTCCAAACAGTCCCGCTTATTAACCATGCTCATGGGGACATAGTGATATGCAGATAACATCTGAAAGCATATTTTCAAACTTTATTCGTGGGCCAGTAATGTACTCTTCGTCTAAGGCTCAGTAGAGCTGGCCAGTGATGACCTTAATGAAGGAACTAGTCTCCCAAGAGTGATAAGCGTGGTGAGAGTTCTTAAACATTGTGGGAAATGACACCATCACTCATGGCTGACGGAGAACGTTATTGTAGACGACCCAGGGTGCGAATTTATTTTCGGAGGAGCCAAGTTACCAGATGCACTGTACTGTAAAACTAACTCGGAGAGCAGTTTTTCCGGTTGTCAACCAGGCTGCTGTTTGTCTCATCACAGAGCTTGGTGGGTGCGTAGCCGAAGCGTTTGCAAGTTTATTGCCAAACTCGGTGAGTAGATCAACAGCCACCTGATCAGAAACCAACAAATCTACCCGAACTACAAGTATTTTGACTTTTTTTTATATCTGTTTGGTTCAGCACATTAACCCGAACTACAAGTATTTTGACTTTTTTTATGTCTGTTTGGTTCAGCACATTGGTAAACGAAATATACCTAACTGTAAGAAACTGACTGTCACGGCGTCTATACTACCTGGTTAGGTAATCGAAATAGACATATTTAAAAATAATCCAATAACTGATACATTACCACAACCTTTCTTTAAATTAAGAAGCACCTGTCAAAGTTCAGTAAAGTCGATTTTTTCAGTTGATCAAACGTGCAACGGTTTGATTAATAATTCCAGGTAAACGATTGCTGTTTGCACAGCTACAAAATAAAATGGAGTTCTGTTTAGAGTGGATAACCGGACTTTTCGTGTTTGTCCACTTTTCTCGTAGATGTGCGATAAACAGAAACTATGAAACATCATTCCACATGTTTGGGGGGTGGGAGTCAGGTGGTTGATTAACTGACATTGTAATTTCACGGAGGGAATGATACCTAAAGGTTGTAAGGCTAAGCGTGCGCTTAATAGTCGAGCGTGACGCAGGTTAAACACATCAGGACGAAACTTCTAAGTTCTTTTGATTAGCTCATTTCAGTCATTTGGTTTCGAAATTTCGATGTTTAACTCAAGGAGTGGAGGGATTTCCACAGCATCGCTTATTTCTTCTGCATAGTTTTTCTCAGCAGCAAACTGGTCTTCAGGGAAGTATTGGTAGACAGGGTGTCCAAGTGTTTTTCATCTGTTTGTCGGGTCTGACTCTGAAAACGTCACGTCACCAACGCCGATATCAGCGTCAACACAGAGTAGCTCGATGCTGTGTGTGGTTGCTTAACTGAAACGCAGGCTTCTAATAATTTCGTTGGTCTCGTCAGGTGTTGCACTCGATTACTTCATCGGATGTTTTTTACTCAATAGTTTTGTTACTTTTCCAGTTCGTTCATTGACAGTTTGTGTTGGACACATTTTCTTCTTTCCCAGAAAGCAAACGGTGATCTACCAAAAGCGACTGTCTGCAACTTAAAGCCACGAGTGAATTGGCCACTGGGTAGCTCAATGATTTTCAAAGTGAAGAACGGTACAATACATGGTTAAGAACTTACTAATGTTGTTCTATACGGTCAACCACGCATCATGATCAATCGATCGTGTGATGTGACGTTTTACTCACCCTAGCAAACTGGACAACCCTCCCCGCTCGGAGCTACAGTTAGTTTGAAGCACATTTTAAATGAGAGATTAAAAAAAAACAGTAAAAGGTCGTGAAAAATTTGAAATGTTCGAGAGCTACAAAGTAACCTCCACCGTGCGACAATCTAGGAAGTTACAGTCCAAGTTTCTCGTACCACACAGCACCAATCAAGAGGAATTTTAAAGGGAAAACCCACATTCCCACTTTGTAAACGTCAGGAAAAAGGCCTGATAAGGGATTTTATTCGAAACGCACTGAATCCCCCTAACTTTTCCAAAAGTTTATGTCAACGCCATCTACACATCAAACTCTGGTTTGCTGTTGAAATTACAACGGACTTTCTAGAGGCACTGGGATTCGTCATCCAAGCAGTCTTTAGGAAGGCACATGTGAAGTCCGACTATATGAGTATGACCATGATCACATCTTCTGTAGTTCAGCCAACGGTGCACCTTTCTGGAATGCAAGAATTCCGCGGTCTGGGTCCAACACAGGCGTCAGTTTGTTACTTAATGTGTGTACATGAGCCTTCAATTCAAGCTACACCGGATCCCTATCTGTTTCATAGCCAACTGACTGACAACATATCTCGTCCATTCAAATGTTTTTGGGGATTTTGAATAATTTCCCTGGTAACTTCAACTCAAACGAGCAACCTTTGTAAAATAGCTGTGTTACTGATGAGTAACAGTCTTAATCACGTCTTTAATCACATTTCTTGCATGGTCCCCGCAGACTTTGCAACAAGATGCGTACGAAACCACTGAGCTGTGATCTTTTGCGAATAACTTGAAAGAAAACACTGTCACCTGTCAGTTTCAATGATCCTGTTTAGCTCCACTCGAGGCTAAAACTGTGATCAATACAGAAAACTGTAATCTAGTTGCTGTCCAATTCCCAGATCCTATTACCTTTCTACGACGGTTAGGACTTTCAGTGGACTCAAAAATCCAACCACACATTGGAAACTTTAAAACATGGAATATGAAAAATACTCTTCCCAAAACTCATCAGCGTTCCCCGTCAACCATGCTTCACTGGGCGACCTCCAGGGAGATAGGTTGACTCTTTGAATACAGTGAAACACGTGTTTATCAGTCCTGAGAGAATTAAAAATGTACTTAATTCTGTTCTTTCTTTACCAACCAAAGTTGTTTAAGTTGAGATGAGCGTGATATCAGTCCACTGTGCTTCGGTCTGCTGGGTTGAATTCATGAGCGTGACTTCGACTAGACATGCCCCACCCTATTGCAATTGGGACTGCCTACTTTAAATCACTGAGATATCCAAGTGGTCTAGCGAAATCCGTGTAAATCCCCCGAGAGTTCGGTTGTTGTAGCCTGTCTAACGAAGATACCAAAATCGATATCAAAATCGATGTACGGAAGAGGGAAGGAGTAAAAATGTTGTACTCAAAAAGAAGCAAGGAACACACGAAGGTGATATGCCCACCCACGCACATGCGGCTCTCAATCCCTTCCATCTACGCAACAAACAGACCAATGTAAACTGTTAGTTAGAAAATCGTTGATGTGCATCCGGTCACCAGCGAGATGACGAGAGGGGTTATCAGATAATCTAATTGAAGTTTTCCAGTCCCCACATTCATAACTTAGGCGAGAGCAAACAAATAAAGAGTAAAATTTGTCTCCACATTCAAAAATACAGTTACACTTTCGTCCTACTTCTGTATGGACAAACATGGATCACTTGTTCTATGCACGCTTCAACCGGACCGTGACAATGTTTCACTATTGTTAAAAAGGGATAAATTTGATTGACGAACACAGGAATCGTTTGTCCACCTTTCGCGTTCGTTGACAGTGATTTTGATGCAGGTGGTATCAAAATGTTCGACAATGACTGTTAGTCGAAACCACTTGTGATGGCATGGAATGTGCTGCACTCGTTTGATAGACAATGCAACACGGAAGAAGAAACAACTGTCTCCAGGCTCCTAAAAATTACGTGGAGCCTACAAGCACAACAGTGTAGTACAACGGTTACCATAACTTGTTTTGACCATCTAAAGACTCAAAGTGGGTACAAATAGACATTCTCATGTTTGGAAAGGCGTGTTTCCACAAACAGTTGTCTTGCCACGATTAAGTTGGGGAAGCTTATGACGTGATAACTTGAAAAAACAGAATACCGCCGTCAAATTTTGCAGGCTGTGATCTGCACGCATTCCTAGTTGCGTATCTTTTGGATTCTACTTCCACGTGGTTAGGAATAACGCAGGATGCGGCGAGTAACCGAATACTAACACAGCTAAAGTTCATCTATGTATGCTAGGATATTGTTGGATGCAGCTGGCAAGGAACTTCGACTCAATCTCACGGGTGGCGTCTTACTCCAATGTAATGTTCAAATGCACTTGCTGTCCCGAGACTTAGGCAATGTTGATCGTTTCCCCTAAATGCTCTTTCTCGCCCCTCTTTGTTGTTCCCACCTTCTACCAGGGTATTTTCCTCCATA
This sequence comes from Clonorchis sinensis, assembly GCA_003604175.2. Lineage (NCBI taxonomy): Eukaryota > Metazoa > Platyhelminthes > Trematoda > Opisthorchiida > Opisthorchiidae > Clonorchis > Clonorchis sinensis. The sequence continues at coordinate 211,994,497 of CM030369.1, forward strand.
TATTCATGGAAGTATATCCCACTGGTGTGTAGCTGTCGATGATGTTGTTGACATGTGGCCGAGTGAAGCAGAGCCTTCCACTCACATAGAAAGCAATGGAAAAACGGAGCAGCTCGTCTGGTTACTGTAAGTTTCTGGCGTATAATGTGGGAGAAGCATATTAAACAACCAGATGATGGATGTTCCATTTTGGAATAGTGCGATCTGACTAACTGATGCAGTGAACGAATAACCTGTCGCAGCAAGATAATGACGGTTAGTTTGCTGGTACAAACCATCGCCGTTGGTTGATTGGTTCCGGTGCTTGTGAATTGTCGGCCAAGTTTCTACTGGAGCATCACTGGCTTACAGATCACCCAGTATGGTCAGCAGCTTTGGCGGCATCCGAATTAAGCTAAGATCCCAGACCACGGGCCAGCAACAGCATTAACACAGGGGTAGCTAAGCCGTTGCACGAGCTCAGCCAACAACGCTGTGAAGCTAGCAAAAGTGATGGTTGAGTAAGTTCGGTTGTGGCGTCAAAAAGGCTCGTCACTGGGTCTGCATGGTTGGAACTAGTTTACAGCAAGGGCAATGTCGTTGCACGATTGCGAGTCATGGCCTCCGCGGAGAGATGATCTGGGGGTGTCTTCAGGTTTTCGACCACTGATGTATCAGAATCTTTGCTGTTTTTTCGGACGGCGTGAATGAATTTCTAACAAGGCAATTAGAACATGGATATTTGGTTGTGCAGTGCGTACTTCAGCTGCGGGAAAGGTCGTGTACCATCAACCGCGGTGATTCGGTAATGTGCTACGTACTCTGAAATATCTTCGACCGAGACAAGTGTGGTCCTTCCTGTCTCCTTCAGAATGACGTAAATGGTGGGGTGATCAACCAGTGAAATGAGAGAAACAGCTTACGTGTCGCCTGTGCGGTCCACTTCTCAGAATAGTGTCCCGTGACCTATATGTGCTTCGATAGGGACATTGCAAGAAATGGAGGTTAATCAATGTCACTAGCGTTCGTAATATCACTTTAGTCTCCTAATGTCCGACTGGACGTTTTGAGTTGTAGACACCTCCGATTGCTCAGAGTTTACTACACTTCATCTGCTATTACCCTCTTTCCTGTCCACTGTAAAACACTAAATATAAGTAAACTTTGTCGATATACAGCAATGAAGCCTCAGGGTAAACACTGGTGCTGCTGGCTCTGATAATAATGATGATGATGATGATGATGATGACGAAGACGGCCGATGGCCCAAAGGATGCCATGGAAATAGGTCAGGTTCAATCAGATAGCTCAGGACTTGTCGAACGGACAAAGGCTGACCCTGTTCAGGCTACTCTGGGAGGAACCTCAGGTTACTTGTGTTTGTTTTAATCAATTACTCAAAAGTGCATTCACTTGCATACATCTAAGGAAGAGTGTTTTGTGGACTAAGCGCTACCTCATTTTTGCCAGTCCGTTGTTGCGTGAAATTTAACAATACGGTTTTTTTGCCGATCAGCTGATGGGGTAATCTATGCGGGCTTGAGAGAAGCCAGTGATTATGGTGGGGTTAACGATCGACTTCAAAGTCGTATATGTTTGAAATTAAGAAATAAGCGACTTAGAATTTACACTACCAACCACCACATGAAGGACCTATATAGACAGCTAACGCAGTGATCAATCAGAGGACGTGCGAGACTAAACTTTAGGCAGTTATGTTCGTCGGTATGCGGGCTTCATAAAGCATCGCCGTGCAGATTGGAATGAACGGGTGGTCGCATATGAATGATTTGGTTGACCAGGGTAGCTCTATAAGTTCGTCACCGTGCTTTTTGGGTTTTCGTGTGCCTAGGGAACTGAAATGCTTACACTAGGTGTTAAACATCAAAATTGGGGCTGTAGTCGATCTAAACCGTTCAAACGGCGTCCTATCCTTTCTATTTCTTTACAAATTTCCGTTTATCTAAAGAGTTCACACTAGGCTGGGATAATAACTATACATCCTCTTAGTCAACTGGGGAACCGCCCGTTTCAACTTTACACTCCCACAGCCCACTATGACTCCCATGACCAATGTGTAGTAAACACTCATTCTCCAGACATAGTAGTAACTGTGAGTGTTGGTTGCGTATCGCTAGCCATGTGTGCACGCCCAGTCGGCATTTCCTCATCCACAATATGGCGAATCAGGTGTCAGTATTCCTGGATCGATTGATTTTTCAGCAATAATTTGTGTGGCTGCTCAGTCAGCGGGGAATACTGGTGGTACCAGTGAATTTGACTATCAGAAATCTAGGGAGAAGGCTTTCTTGTCCAGAATTAGATGGTTTTGTGTCCCAGTGATTTTAAACGTGCTTTATTGCCTAGGGGTGACTCATTCATTGCGAAAACAGCCTACTAATCAGTAGTAAGCAGATACAACATCCTCGTAATTTACGAATGCACCATATCTAGCTGTTTCACGTAGGTGATGTTCTGGTGGGTAGAGGCAATCGTTTATCCTTATGGTGTGGTGCTCCAGCTCTGCGCAGAACAGACAAAACTGAGTAAATCAAACGTTCCATATAAAGATGATACGCTTCATTTACTGTGCAGTGTTCTACGTAGGCGTGAGTCAGACAGAAGAGACCCCAAAGGTTACGTTTGTTCCAGTTGCTAGTGGGGGCGTCAAAGATTGAGAGCAAAACATTTGGAACCTTAGTCAGGCAGAATGAAATTTCGACACGTGCCAGTTTCATCAATGTTTTGGAACGACACAATCGAAATAGGTGACTTTCATGGACGCACCAGTGTGAGCGGTATAAGAAGTTAAACTATGCATATATAGTCGTCCTCCAAACGGACACCACTTGGGGAGGTCGGTCTATGTGGGATTGATCTTCTGTTACGGACAGAAACATTGAGTATCTTAAACTCCCAAGCTATCCACATTATAGAAATATACGAGGGGATCAATAACGCGTCGTGTGGTCGAACTACTCATGTGTCAGTGTACCTGGATAACAAGATGGGTTGCTATGCCCACAGCTTCAAGACAGACACTTTTGCATTATAATTGAAAACAATACCTACGTTCAGCTTCGATTACTGCAGTGTATCTGCGGATTGCAGTTCTAACGTGTGTTGAAAAAAAACAGGATAATCTAAGTCCGTTTGTCCCAAAACGGACTCATGCAAACACACTCGAATCACACTCATCCGTCACTAGGCGACGAATAGACCATCATTTCACAATATTATTTTAGTGACGAAAACAATAGCTGATCCAACATTGAACCCCTGGTGCGTTTGACGACACATTATTCGCTCTGCCTGCTAGTTTCTGACGTGTGCCTTTGCATCTGAAAATGCTTGAAATTCCAATTCGTTATTTCAGAATCTCTGAACTGTATCCCAGTCTGTATTCCAAAATGTCCCTCATGAGGGAACTGGAGTTTAGCACTTTATATTCCACTGAGTTGCGAGGTTTTTTTTAACAACCCTATTCCTACTGTTTATGTAGACTGGATGAAGTGGAAGGCAATGGCGCCGTATGATGTGCGCTACAAGGTGATGAGCTGGAAAGTGTCAGAAAAACTGGACTACACAAACACCCAGCATTCCTGCTATGAATAGAATAAATCTAAACACTGGCTAATTATAGAACCCTGCTGCGTTTCTCATATTAGTTTCGGCGCTATGTACATTTCAGCAGGTGGACTAACTGGACTTCGATGTCCCCAGTCAATCATGGATGGTGGGGAATTCTAGTGTAATCCTCTCTGGTGAATTAATTTCCTTTGGGGGAGGTTTGTTATTGAGGGACTACTGCACTATTTAGCGGTCATGTTTGAGAACCTAAAAAACGCTGTTGACAGACGCGTACACTGCGGGCAGTCATAAACTTACATGACACCATCTCAATGTGTGTCAAACGCAAAACACATTTTTGTATCGTGATCTTTGTTGGGGGTTCTGGGTGGCTTCTCAGAACCTACCAATGTCAAAGTGAACTAATCGTATACGTACTGGACTACTCATAAGGTTGCTGGAAATTCTTGGACAGCTCACGACCGGTTTCGCCCTTCTTGGAGCTCATCAGGTAGGCGCAGTCCCCGAGTTTCCGTCAACCTTATGTACTACTTGAGCCCAATTTGAACTAACCTTAACTAAAGGTTTCTTCTCTGGGGGAAGCGTTTTTTAGAGGGTTTGTACAAACATACGTGTCTATGTGATAAATGACAACGTAGACGCACCTGGTCACTCAGTACGCCTAGGGTTGAGCACCAGAAAGTAGACACAGCCTGATCAACACCAGTTTACCTCGAACTGCTCAGAGTAGGTTTTTGTCTCCTTATCCCACCAGCCTTGAGATTTCCAATCCGACTCTTTTGCACCTAATGGCTCCTATGGCATTCTGTTTTGCATTGTTTTTCACCGCTTGCCATGTGTGCATTGAGAATCGACAGGCTTTCACTGATAGGACATATTGACCACATCTACCCATCGACATACGAATGAGGACGGATAGTCCACACCACAGTAGGCCGGATCACAACAGCAAGTGACAGCAAGCAGAGGAACACAAAGCCGCTATGCAAGGAATCAGTGAATATCAGTGAATATCTCTCAGACGGAGGCAACTGTCAGAAGGGCTTTGGTTCATTGATAGTACACACTGAAGAACAACAATAGCTGAAGCGGAGCCATTGCTTTTTCGACCAAACACCCAGATTTAGACTCAGCTGTACTTAGTCGTCCTCCAGGACTCAGAGATTGGCCTGTCCGTGAAAATGTATATAGGTTTCCGTTTAGTGTTGACTTCAACAGCTGATCCTCATCAGACTGACTGGCCGGATCAGTAATGAAGCGGTGAGTGGACCTAATGCACGCCTCAAACCTGATCTGATAAAGGTGTGTAGGATTTCCTGGCCACGTCGTATTCTTTGAATAGCAAAGATAGATGGTGGTGGAGCTCCAGCAAAAACCCGAACGAGATATGGTAACCCTGACCGTAACGCTCAGCAATATTGACGGATGACGTCTACCGGGTATAGAGCCAGGTGATAGCCAACATCAACTGTTGGAGGTACTTTTGCTTTGAAAATAAATGTCGCAGGTAGTATCGGTTAACTGTCAGGCCTTCCAAGGGAGCTTCGGCTTCTGGTTTAGGCCCATGATCCATCCTCACTCATGTGTTAATAAACCTTCAGGAACCAGTTATGATGGCGATGATGATGGCGATGACAATTAGGGCAGTGAGCGTAAAATGAGAACCTACGTGCAAGGATGTTTAGTAAAGCTGTCCGGTTACGCTTCGCTTGTTTCAGAACTCAATGAAAAATTTGCGGCAATTTAGCAGTTACCAAACAGTTTCGTACTAAGACAGAAGTACAAATGGTGTCCCTGGCCGGGGATAGATTTTTACAGAACGCACACAAACACTTGGCCAAAGGAAATGCGTTTATACAACTGTGGTGTGAATTCAAGAGGCCGTAAATATTGTTGTTCTATGCATTTTCTGATTGTGACAGGATCCTTTCTTTGTGTGTATGAACATATTTTTGGGAGAGAAAAGTACTTTTCTCGCTCTGGATGACCCATGTCACTTGCAGGTGCAGGTTTTTTGGGCGATTGAGAACTGGAAAAACCGGCAAAGTTGGTTATTCTTTATTCGCCATGATGTCCATTTGAGAATAAATGCCTTATCTGGGGGGGGGATGATTTATTCAGCACCATTTAGCGGTATTCGTTTCACCAGCTACTCCAGGCTGACTAAAATTCGAGACGTAAGGAATACTACAAAACAAAAACACGAGGTTTGCTAGTGTCAGTTTGTCGGGAGAATGTGAATAAACTCCGGATAATCTGCTGTCGTCGGCCTTAGAATAAACCTCACTCTGGATTGGGCCAAATTGGGTCCTTCTACATGTATCTGAGCTGTGATGTGCTTCTTTTCTTTTCATGAACCCTAATTTGGTTTTGGTATGTCACGCTTTCAAGAATGTCTTTTTACTTATCAGCTGGGCGAATTTGCCTTGAGCAAGCGAGATTCTATACACTGTGGTGGAACAAATTAAGTGACAAAAAGAGTACAATACAATCGAGAGAAAACAGAAAAGAGTTGAGCTTTATTTGCATAAAATCGAACGAGAATGGATGCTGGACTCACGAAGGCTGAACTACTGAAAAAGCTGGCGAATTCGGAGCGCTGGATGGAGGAGAGAATTCACAACCAGATGGACACGACGTGTTGAAGCAGTAAAGCAAGTCCTCACAGGAATCCGATGAAGAAGCTCGAAGTTGCTGAAAGCTGTCACATTCATGAAGTATGCGCCGAAGGCGCACCGGCAATGGGGATTTTTGGCCTAGTACAGAATCGATCATTAACCGGAAAGTTCTTGCCGTGCGGTTGAGCAGCAGGAAGCTGGTAAATAGGGAAAATTGAGAACGTAGTTCACCGAATTATTTGGAATCAGCATGCCTATCAATTTTAAGTCTACTTGAATGGTGTACATCCCATAAATCAACAAAGCCACATCGTTAGTGACGTACTGGACCCATGCTCGTCTCCAGGGTGACTACTTTTAGTTGGGTCTCAAAATGTGGACAGTGGTGAAGTTTCCCGCCAAGGATGCAACCTCGCAGCAAAGACCATTTTTGTTGGTGTCCTCTGAGAAGGGACGGCGTAACGATGAATGTTCAACAGCAGCCGGTCTAACTGCACTATCTCTTACGTCTTAGACAGGGTAATTTTGACACCCTGAGTCCCATGTGGTTCTTCGGCTGTTCTTAATTTTCCATGCCAGTCTTTCTCCTTGAAGGTGACATATCTACCTGTTCGATCAGGAACTATCCTCCCACGATGCTAAGTGTCCGAGTTTAACAATGTACCCGAATTGACCCGCTGTGGTCTCATCGTTTCCTTGCGCCTCCGCGGAGGACAGAACTCTGTTACCCACCGCATTTGTTTGTTGTCATGTGAGAGGACAAGTCATCCCAATCGGAACTCGACATGTTAGCGGAATCTGATGATCGTCAAAGCCACACTGGTGATGCAGGACTTTTGGCTGAGTTCACTGCACGAAACAATAAATGGACGGGTGTTCGATCAAATGACTCTGTTAAAAGACGCCGATAAGGGCAGTAGAGCTTGCTGATGTGATCTCGCACCATAAATAATGTTACAGTTGCACGATTAGTACGCACTCTTGCAACTTGGAAAAATGCGTGCTCTCCTGGCACGAAGGCAGTGAGTGAACTTAGACTAAAAGATTTCGTATACCTAGTGCACTATATCAGCGGCTGATAAGTGAAAATGGTCCATCAATCACGGTATAACGTCTACAGCGTTGCGCAATCCATGGACCTGTATTATACCTGAGAAATTTTCCAGCACGTTAAATCCCTAAAATTTCTACGCATAAGAGATTTCGACATTAGATCTTTGGCGGTAAGATGCCTTGAAATCATTTGCTCGGATGTAAAGGCATATCATAACAAACAGAGAAAATCGTCTAAAAACTCATTCATACTGAATTGAATATGTTACAGCAACTAGGCTTCCGTCAATCGTTGGAAGTTGGTGGCTGTTAATGTTTTTGAAGGCGAAACGTTGGCTGATATTACAGTATAGACGTAACACACTACCCATAAGGTTGCTGAGAACCCTCCGACAGCCCACGGCCGGTGTCACCCCTTTTGGGGCTCATCAACTGGGTTCCAGGCGAGTCTCCCGTCAAAACAAAATTGGTATGCAAATGACTGTAATTCGCTGATTTCGTGCAATTTGGGTTCAAGTAGAACATAAAATTGACGGAAACTCGGGGACTGCGCCTACCTGATGAGTCTCAAGAAGAGCGAAACTGGTCGTGGGCTGACAATGAGTTTTTATCAGCCTTATGAGTAGTGTACTATGTCTATACAGTGTTTCACGATATCTCGAATATCGTGCCAACTGTAACATGAGGCGGCCTGGTGTAGCACATTCAGTTGCTTAGAACATCATAAACGGAAGATTCAGCTGGGTTCCAGGTGACACATATAGGGGCAAACTCTGGATCACTGTCCCATTCCGTTGTTCTAACTAGCTCTAAGATTTCTATGTATCCACCCTTCTGAACTCTAGAATAATGCCAGCTTTACCAATCAAATGTGCTAGGCGATATGTGATGCGAACCCGAACATCCTGAGGTTAACATGGGGGATGGGGAAGCTTGAGAATTTGGTTGGCTTCGAACATTTTTCGCCGAAAACATAAATTTGAGTAATCGGAATAATGCATGAAATGCTGGAGATTAAAGGACTGCGCCAATAAGTTAACCTGATACCGTCCAGGTGATCCCAATTATCTAACTCCTAATGAATTTAGCTGCAGAAACCCACCCTAAAATCCGTTTTTCTGCAACTACGGTCGCTCATCTGTTTTAACCGAATTAGGACTTTAGGGAAGGCAGATCGGAATTTATCTAAGGTGACCATGCCACTTTGAGTTTATGCAGTCAGATTTCATGATCCAAACTTTCGGGTTGCAGCAGCAGCATGGTCTGTTTCGTCCCAGCTAAATACCTAGAATCTTTGGTTACTTGTGAGTAGTCACGGGATCTGTATAATTTGTATCAAGGATCAGTCAAACTGCTGTTCACACGCGTTGTCTCTCGTTAGCTCACAACGCAGGAAAACATTGATTAAATTGCGGGCTAAACAAATTTGTTGCAGCCAGACGGAAAGTGGGCTGCCTAATCACGGATGATGTGGGTAAAAGTAGGTAATTCGTTTACTGAACGTAAATTTGTTTCATTGCACGGAATCTCTTTCGGTAACACCACCCTCGAACACAGGGAGCGGGCGTTACAAAACTACCCCGTCAGTGGTTGTTGCAGGACATTTTTTGTACGAAACACTTCAAAGCAACCGAAAAGAAGTGTTACATTGTATTTAATGCGGGTCCGTTCGTGCAGAACAACCGATAAGTTTGAATGTTCTTCCATCACTAGGTAAGCAATGCAACAGTAGAGAATTAGGAGGGTTTTAATGCCCCGAGGGCCAAACAAATCACACAGCTGAAGATTCCCGGTCTTTTACACTCTTCCCGCACAATTGTAGCGATGTTGTCCAATTTTGTACAGATTGAGACACCACACAAGTGGCGGTAGAATGTGTACCAAAAGGTAGGGCGTGCGAAAGGAAAGCGAACAAACAAACAAACGCCTGTTCGGACTCGGTAAACAAAATCAGTTCATCGCAAGAACTAAACACGCACATGTCAACTTGATAGCCATCGTTAATCGAATGGGAGAATGAGCACGCACTAAACACGATGCTGCTTCAAGCGACACACCCATTCATCAAACCCCTGTTTCTGCCTACTCGCATGAACATGCCTCTGTAGAAAAATGTCCCGAGGACAACAGCTGTTCCTCTCATCCACATTGAGATAATAGCAAACACTAGTAATGAGGGGTGGAGCTGAGCTAAGCTGAGCTGAACTGAGTAACCTTGTTTTTAATGGGTTAGGAACAGGACCAATTTCAGTGTTTGCTACTCGATGGCGTCCTTCCAGCTGACGTTTCCAAAAATAACGTCGACATCGACGAATACTCAAAACAAAATTGGGGGCAAACGACGGAAAATTAGAGAACGAGTTGTGTCGAAAATGCATAAAGAAGTGCGAGTTTGACAATCTGAGTGTATTCGGCCCTTAGATTGGGAAAGCAAACTAAAGTTGTTGCTGGTGAACATGACTCTGTTATACAGCAGGAGCTTGGGTTAACCTTACTTGAGCTATAATATCTCTTTACCGACTTCGTGTGTTGAGAACCGTTTGATGTTTGCTTCGATTTCGTGAACACTGATAAGCCTTTTTTCAGCAGTGATTCGGTGATCTATGCACATCAGACTCGCGTAGTTTCAAGTCAAGAAAACCAGATGGTAAGGGCTGCTTCTGCTGACTAAAGTATCACGTCCCTAATCCCTCAGGTTTCGGTTGATAAGTCCGAATAAGGGTGGAAACACTCATTTGTATGACCACATACTCGCTATATGCAGGCCCTACGCAAGGATGGAACGCTTCGCCTCATTCTAAGTAGTCACATGACTATCTGAGCTATTTTAAAGTAAGTCAAACGAATGTTCATTGGCAGCGCACGCTTCTCGGCAAATATGTTGTCCAGAAGGCTGCAGTCGGAGACCGCTAACAGGAGGCTTACATGTCCGATACACGTAAGTCATGCTGATGAATACCAACATGGAAAACTTTCGTGAGCCATTTTGGAGTGAGCACATGTTTGTTAAAATGGCAACTAAATCGCTGTCTGAAGTAGGGTTCTAATCAAATGCGCTATTTTTCACGCAGTTTCTCTAGACAGCTGTAGAAAGAAATTGTAATGATAAGGTTTTGAATTCCTAGATGGAATGTAAAAAAACTACATGCTGGGGAGGGAAATCGACTGAAAATACATTTGTTCTGGAGCTCTGCACAGCTTTTCGCCGGTCCGGTCATCGTAATGTAGGCAGTTTTAGGTGGGCCGAGACCTATTCTTCTAGCGTGTGCGTAGCTCTGGAGATTGCTGCTCAAGAATGTGCACGGCATTCCCAGCGCGTTATCAATGTGCTTCTAACACGGTCAGTTAACATAATTGTGCCAAATTGTTTAATCCACCGACCATTCACCAAAACGGTTATGCGACAGTGTCCCTCAAAAGAGACCCGCCAGCAAAATAGCTTCTCAGAACAAGCATTCCGTCCCCAGATCCTTATTTCTAGAGAGACCACACTCCAGCTTACAATTCACCAGTGTAGTGTAGAAAGAGATCTGATAATCGCTTGAAAAGTACTCTGAACTTCTGAACCAAGTCCGTGGACCTCACGGTGTTTGGAAATACCCAGCACAGAAGTAGGCTCTAAACGCTTGTTGGTCGTTTTCAACGAGTGGTCCCCAACGCAAACCTACAAACCGGAGCTTATTGCCTCCAGCTGAGAGGGGCCGAATTTCATCTCACGTTTCAGGGGACAGAAAATATGGCGAGAATTCCAATTCCCGAATTCTTTCCGTTCGGCTTACCGTAATCATGCGACAGTTGGTTAGCGTGGATTATTTAGCTATTATATATTGGTGGTAATGACCAATATTCTTCGGACAGATTCTTCATCGATAAAGATATCGCACTAGAAAAGAAGAACGTAAACCATGAAGTAAGCAAGGTAGAGAATAGAAGATGCAAGAAATGCCTTATAAGAAACGGCTCCTTCAAATAGCAAGCAATGAAACAAACAGCATCATGTGGAGGCGGCTCAGCCCACTGTGAGAATCTTACTCAGCAACATAACATAGCAAGCAATGACCGAAAAGAAGTCAACTAGACTGTTTGGTTAGGAATTGACAGAATGCGCACCGCCGAGATGCAACCTTCTACGGGTCTTTCAGCTACAATCAACGGTTTGACTTCGATCATTAAGGCGCACGAATTCCACAACACCAGAGGCTTGACTCTGGTCGCTTCCATTTCACCTTTCTGAGTTATGGCTTCTCACCCGAGGAGGTTTTCCCAGCAGTTTCTTGGAGTAGAGACAGAAGTTTTTGGTAGAATGCGGTTACGGCGTATTAGAAGACTCGGCAACCTTAACTTGCTAAGCTCCATTCGCCGCTGGAGCGCTACGGACTTTCGCACCATGTGATTGCGGATAGGCCCCGGCACTAAATTTGCTCCTGCTATGCCGCCAGGATCAAACTTTTTCAGAGGGAATACGAGTAAGGGTAGACTTTAAATATACCGCCAAAAAAGTGAGTACTTAGAATACGGCCCCCAGGGGAGGCAGGTAAAGCTTTTGCTCAATAGATTAGCTTAAACTGGAAGACTGAATTGATCAACAACACTTGTAAGCCTGACTTTCAGACCAGACACTGCAGGTTACTGTCGCCAGGTGGTATGGATCTTGTACTACGACATATTTTGTAATAAGAGAGAGCAGAGAGTTAAACTAGTGTGGCTTTTTTTTAGGGCACCGGCAGTTCTTTTGAGGGGATAAGTATACTGGAGATGTGCTGTGCTAGCTGAAATACAGTTACAACACAAGACAATTTCAATCAATGTGGTTGTCTAAAGAATCGATTCTGGAGGCCACAAAAATTCCCGTATGACTTTTTAATGACTTGACATACAATGCGAGTGATTGTGCCAAATTGAGAGTTATTCATTGGTCGTGAGTTTCTGAGAGACGGCCGTTATAAAGTAAAAGGTGGGGTTTAAGAAAACGGCGAAAGGCAGACCAACTTTCAGTTAAAGCACATCAGACCTGTAGTCGTGTGCTGATTGAGATATTTAGTAGTACACAAACAATTAGTATGATTACTCGGAAGATTTAGGCTAGAAGCCAAGTGACAGAGTATTCAACACTACAAACCTGCCTACGATGACTATGGTGAGCTTCCTTGCTTGAGTACCACAGAATGGGCTGCTACTTCCGGTCTTGGAAATGTTTCACGAGTTTTTAATCAATCGTCAGCAGGTCATGGATATTGTTTTTAAGGGAGCATTAGATATGATTTCAAGATTTGGCAAAAAAACAAAGTAAGCCTGGCAATTGACTTGCAAACGTTCCGTCACCATACAAGGAGACATCATCAACTGCGCACTGATGATGTTTCCTCGTATAACGACGAAACGTTTGAAAGTCATTTGCCAAGCTCGGTGGACGCATCAACAGCCACCTGATCAACAGCCAATAGACTAACCCGAGTGACCAATATTTCAACACACTACCACGTGATCCTATTCGATGAGGCATGGAATAATCCACCGGAACACAAGTTAACTTACAAGAGGAGCGTTTTGGCCTCCACTGGTGACAGGACTTTCTATACTTAATCGTGGCTATCGACAGACGCTAATGTGACGTCTTTGAGGGCGTTTAAATGTGAAGCTCGACAGTAGATGAGTGCAGCATGTGTAAATGTTACCAGGAAAGATAATTCCTTAGCTGAGAAAATGGGCAGGAGAGAACTTCAATAGGATTGTCCAAGCTTCTTTGGCTTGTGTCGACCACCCAGGGTTCTCGGATACGTAAGCTCGGCTGATGCTATTTTTCGGGAGATGAAATAATCCTCTCTGGGGTCGACAATGCAGCTGACTACACTTTATTGTGTCCAGTATTGGTCGATTCTTTATTGTACCAAAATGACTTCGAATGTAAAACAGCAGCTGAGCGACTCGGCCAGAGATTACAACTTGACCTGAGCTAAGGGCTCGCTTGTGACACATAACGGATTAAGGACATCCAAACCTTTGTACGCGGAAAAAGATGTGCGGCATAATAGGTTCCCAATCGTGCTTCAGTCTACAGGTTGAGCGAAGTGAATGAGTGGAAGATGGTTCGAATCCAAGTACGGAACTCCTCTTGTTGTGCCTATCACTTGTGTATTGTTCGACGACTTGCGTGGGTTGTAAAGCTCAAGGGAACCGTGTGATTTACCGGCATTCTTGTCACCCCCTGTTGTTAGTTTGAAGCGAAGATTGTCTGTCATGAGGTTTTCGAAACGAACATCCAGCAACAAGTCAATTAAGGTAAGAAATTTCTTCAAAGAATATATAAATAGCCTTCTTATGCATGCTGTGGATAGTCGGAGGATGTGACATTTCTGTTAACTAGCAAAGAACGCCTATAGTTGACAGCCTACACTGGCAAATTAATGAACTGTTTATCCATGTCATTCGTGTACCCGAACAAACAAACTCACCCACGCCCTGTTCAGCTAAAACGAATGACTGAGTAAATAACCAAGACGCCAGTGGAGTGGCTTATGACTGAGTGGGTGCAGCGAGTTAACAAACGAAATTAAGAAGGGCAGGACGAACTTGACAAAGTAAGATATCAGTTATACTGGAAAAAGCAAACTAGGACGGAGTCAGGATTTCACAGTCAAATAGACGCGGTAGCACGACACGATAGTTCGCTCTCATGTGAGTGTCTCTTTTATGAAGCACGATATCCCATTAGATGTGAATCAAAGTACGCGCAATTCGTACTGCAAACGTGTTACGAACATGAAGAGGAGCCACAAAGTTGAGTTATCAGGGCGCGATAATGCGAAGGGCCTCGGATCTGCTTTACTAGGTGCATGATGTGAAGCCGTTTGAATGAGGTTTTTGTATAGGTTTTCACTTCCGGTTGTGTGCTCTAGTTTTCGTTTTGAGCAGTCGCGTTACCGCTTACAGATTCGTATGCTTCTAACGGTTTAATAAACTAAAAGAAATAACGTTACACACCAGCGCCATTTAATCCATGGTGAGCATAACTGGCCGTGTATCTGCAAGTAAACATGCCTTCGTGCGCCTGGAGGTACCACCCATTGAAAATGCATGTTGATCATGCTAACCTAAGAATAGCATAGTATTTTTGCGAGGATTTTGTTTTGTAAGCGGAGCCAATCTATACTGAAAAGCCAGGTACCACATTTTGGTTACTCCATCCTTATTGGGAATCATCTTGGTTGCCAGCCTGTTCGCCTACCTTGGCAGTTGGACTGCAAACGCTTCACCACCAAGCGATGTGACGTCGTCAGCGCCGGATTGAGTTAAGAATCATTAGCATTGCTCAAATCACGAAAACTTGGGGATATACGTGTCGCTAGCCACGGCCGACCTTCGACCTCGATTGGTTGTTCGGTCGGGCATTTCCATTGGTTAGTCTGTTATCCTGTGTCCTGATTTGTCTATGACCACATGACCATGAACATGGTCTCTGCCACTTTCGTACTGTAGTCGGTACTGGAATGACCTCTGTCCTTGACCTCGCCGAGTCAAGGAGGTACGTATACAAGTACATTTTGCCTCACCTGGAGAGTGGCTGTCCTCGCAGAAAATGGTACAAAAGCTGGGAGGACTTGTAGCGGTTACTTTCTGACGAAGATCCCAACAAAAGGACCGAGGCTATCTTTTAATAGGAAACTAATGCGACTCGTAAGAAACTTCTTTAAACGCTATAGCAATTTCCGGTAAAAGTGTAAGGGCAAACATCCGAGAAAGCAGTTTGTTAGCGCTGTTTTTGGTCCACTCTCTGTTTTTTTCCTTCTTCAGAATTTTAAGCTTAGCGAAACAGGCAGTGGCATGGTTAAGATGACGGAAGCCCGCAAAATTATATATACCTCAGGCGCTACATCACGCTGTTGGTAGCTCGATTGTCTTTAATGAGAGTTGATTGGACAAACATTAATCTGTTAGCCTACCTGATGATGTCCCCGTGATTGGAAACGAAACTTTTACAAGCTAAATTCCAAGGTCGTTGAACAGACAAATAGCCACCTGATCCCCAAATCTTACTCTCAGAATTAGTTGGTAAGCCAGTATCAGCTGTCTCCTCAGGCTTGGATCTTTCTCAAACTCAGAATCGCCCGATTCGCTCTAAACATTCATCGAAAAGTGTAGTACTGTTTTTAAGTGGGGTGTGACCACAAAATGGCAGTCTATACTGGCGGCAAGGATAAACTGATTAGTCGGCTGTGATTTTTTCTGCCTGCGACTGGACTCCACCAGCATCCCAATCAACGTTCACAAACTCAGGCGCGAATTCCCTCCCTCCCCTTCCACATCGTAAACGACCTCAAGTATGATGTGACCGTAGAAAGGCAGCCTAGACTGCTACCTGAGGTGGATTGATTAATCGATTGGGTTTTTTCATGCCTAAATTCATGCCTAAATTCCAGGTCATATCAGCCTTATAGAGAGAGATTTTGGACGTTTTGGATGAGTTTTGGAATAGTTCTCTAAGAAATCTAGGAAGCCTCTGGCCAGTAATTTCTTTCAAGACCCCTCTTAGACAGTGCCTTGACAGAAAATCAATGGAGCGCCTGGCGTCGTTATGCAAAGAGATTATCCACTCACATACCATTTAGACCACATATAAACCGATTTACAAGGTATGCAATGTGAAATTTTACCTTTTTTTATCTAGAAGAGAGACCAAGACTTCTACGGATTATGGGAGAGCGGCCTAGAGGTCATAAAGACATCTAATTTGGTTTAGCATCACTCAGTCCTTCACGCACTTAAAATAAAATCTTATGGAAGCCAGTGGTGACAAATCGTGTGTATAACAATCCTTGGGACAGTTGAGGAGTTATCGTTTCAGAAGGCCTTGGTAAACAAACAAAAAAGTAGTTATCGATTATCTACCGAGACTGTCTGAAACGAATCCTTAGGACGATCAATCCTAAGCATCGTTTCTCCTCTCCAGGGCGTCAACCCCTCAATGGTTGTAAAAAAGTGTATTATCGGTGCTTTTCAACGTTCACAACGAAACGCTTCCCACGAACATGCTACTGATAACAACCACAAAAATGCACCTATCACTCGGGAAACAATAGCTACCCGCCATCGAAAAAACTATTCGCACACTCGTTTAAATCAGCAAACTGGAAATCTAATCAGTTCGTTTGAGCAAATCAACTTGACAACAGACATCAATGGAAACCACAAATGAGCATACAAACTAATTAAACTTGGAAAAATTTGATGTTATTTCAAACGGCACGCCCACTGTGTTGTTTGTCTTCGGCCACATGAACGCAATTTCTCCGAGTCCATGAGAAAGATCCGCCCCGCTCATCCCACTCAACCTCATGCAGATTGACCGGTTAATCCAATTTGCAGATGATTAAATTGAACAAAAGGTTGGGTAAACAAAACCGAGCTGGTATAATACGCACATAAGTTGAAATCTATCCGGACAGCCAACTTATCAAGCCAAACAAAAGCTAGGATTTACTATGTGTCCACTCAGCGTGAAGGGATAGACAACTACAAGAAATTTGACAGAGACTCTCGTTTGTATATGAATTTAGTTTTGACGGGAGATTCAACTGAATCCAGCTGGATCGCTCTATTTTGATGGTCGTGAAATGCGAAACCGGTCGCAGACTGTCAACTAGCCCTCAGATTTGGTGTGTTAGGCTTAGCGAATCCCAAGAAATGTTAATAATCCTAGCAAACGGTGACATGCTGTTTAACATGGCGGATGTTTTAATTAAGTACTAGGAGGAAACGCGGCAATAACGGAACACATTTGTCCTTCACGTAGAATAGATGACAACACGTGATTTTTAGAATTTCTAAGGAAAAATGCCGATTATCCACATGTGGGCACAGTGTCGGGTACTTTTAAAATAGACTCTTGTCAACCCCACTAGCCAAAAGTTCTGTCAAAGGAATTACCTGCTGAAGCCGAGTGGTTGAGAAAGGATTGAGGCACATGGTTTTAAAACGTATGATTACTCAATAGTTGTGAGCAATACCGCATACAGGTGTTAAAGGACATCAGTGACAGACTACATAGATAAACGAGTGGTCACTCGACTGCCCATCGTTTAATAACCATCTCAAACGTCAAATCGCAAAATCACACTACTCTGTGTTCACTTTATTTTGGATGGCAGAGTTACCCATGTGAACGGGATGTGCTATGTGGAATTCCCAGTGCTCAAGATGTCCCTATTCGTGCAGGCTGATTCGCAAAAGAAAGACAAGAATACACGGTGTCAACATCGAGTGTCAGATTCCCACGCCAGTTAACCATTAAAAAGTGGTGTGCTAAATTGCTGGGGCCGATTTCTAATGAGATGTATTATTGTCAGACGGTTTCAACTCCGCAAACGGTTGAGTATACCGGTGATACGATTCTGGAAGATCGTCGAATATCACTATTGAACAGGATCTTGAGATATTCACGGAACGTGTTGTGCTCATAATCTGTGAACATCTGTGTGTGAGAGGACTGTCAGCCCAGTGACCACCAAAACCTTTGAATTCTGAAGAGAAACGATATCAAGTGAGCATTTCCAAGTCGATTTTCAGCATTGTCGTCGAGTCGGTGATGAAACATAATTACTCTATGATTCTGAGACCAAGCAACATTTAATGCACTGGTGGAGTCAAGGTTATCAAATATTAAAGAGAGTTAAAAACCGGTGAGTCAGCAGGAAAGCCCATGGCCAAAGTGGTTCGGATTCGACAAATTGCTGTAACGAATAACAATGTTCCAGAGTGTCAAAATGATACTGCACAATATTACAGAAACTTAATGTACAGGTTAAATGTATTCTTACAAGAAATGGATAGGTAGATTTATATATAAGAAACTGTCTTTCTCCGAGACAACGCGCCAGCTTCCGAAGTTCACAAAGCTGTGGACATTTTGATGAAGAATGGGGCATACCTGGAGTAGCTGATGAGTTCTACGTGATTAACTTTTGGGTCACTTCAGCACCCCCTCGTAACTGCTTACACATCGGGTTTATACGGCTCAGCTTAAAGTGGCTTTGCAACGCATCGACTCGATAAACCAATAGCGGGGATTGTTTAGACAGAGCTAACAACCTTGGCAGTTGGGAATTTTCCCTAACAGATTTCGTTCACTGAACTAAATGGCCAAAATGGAACAGGTAAGGAAGCAGACAGAGTCTAGCTGCAATGTTAGTACGTGCTAGACAGTAATTCTTGAGTGAACAGACTTTAGGAGGCGGACCGTGAGACGATCCTACCGTGTATCCACATTACAGAACATTCGCCTGACAAGCGAGATTTAGTGGGTCTGTTCAATAAATCGGGCGTTTGTCGTTTCAGTCACCCAATGTGCGGGTTAGATTCTACCGTTGCACTTCACTGGTAGTGGGAAATAACAACTAACTGGAAGACAAAGTCTGAGCAAACAAAATTCAATTTTGGTGGCGGTGCGTGAAGCTCTTATGGAATTTCATAGGGTTGGTTGTGCTTGCATTATGTGAAAAAAGTCTATCCGCTTCAGATACCAATTACCCACTCTGTCTTTTGGTTTTACCCATGAATCGAATTCCCTATGAATTTGACTGAGCATGAGCGGTAGGATAATTGTTCTCATAGCTTCATTCAGGGGCTGATAATTGCTAAGCCGTGGATATGAGTTTAGTACTGATGATAAGATAATTATAACGTAGAAATATTTTGTTCCAGAGTAGCAGTCAAGACACTTATTTGCATATCAATTTGGTTTCCACGAGAGAGACTCAACTGAACCTCTCGCTTGTGATATTCTTCAACTGAGTGTGCTGCACAAATGCTGCCTCATGCTTCAGTTGGTGCGATATTCGAGATGTCACAGTATATTTTCATAAAGGCAACGACATGGCATACGATTCTTCCAATGCAGAACTGGAACCATTGCATTTCAGCAACCTTGTGAGTAGTTTCTTTTATGAAAAAGCAATCAATCACGCTTTTTGTGACTAAAGAGATTCAGCAGACGGGTGAAACGGAATTCAATCAACCAACGTTCAGGTTCATATTTGCGTTGTTATCACCAACACCAGGAACGCTATTAACAAGATTTCTATGACTTTCTCCCTGTGCCCTTGGGTTAGGCCGTCCGCCACAGCCATGTGAGACAGATTGTTGATGCGGTTCTGGTTCGGAAGAAAAACCTCACCTTCCGTCACAATAAGGATGAAACACCTGTAAAATGCTTGTCAGCCTTTTAGCATGGATTAGCTTCGCTTACGGGGTGAAAAATTAAAAATTTACAAATTTTCTCACATCATCAATAACCAGTCTCGATTGGATTATGGATACATTCGCTTAATGGCTTCTCCCATTCCCCATAATAAGAAACAAAGATGGTAAATTATCCCGGCCAACTCTTGTCGCAAAGCCTTCAGCTAACTTAAACCAGTCCCGTGGTCATCACGTGACGCATGTAAAAATGAACCTCCGCACATTCCAAACAGCTCAGTTGATAACGACCACCTGGACACAGTAAGAATCTCAACAAAATATGATGAACGAATAACTGATTAGAGAGGAGCAAAAGGTAACGCCGACCTGTACAAACACACCTGCAATTTGTGTGTACGGTGATAGAAGAAAAAATTTTAGGAATTGAGATTTCCCAGTCACCGAAAAACTCTATTTTGAAAAAGAATGTTTTAAACCGTTTTGTGACAGTGAGGACAAAGCTAGACAGAGGATAAATGGTAATGCATAGAACCTCCCTCAGACAACCTAAACAATGCAAAGAAAATCGATGAGGAAAAAAGACAGTTTTGCAAAACGCCTTATAGCTCACCCGGATTGGGAAGTATCGAGTGTCTGCAGTCGACTCTGAAGACTATCATACCAAGTCCCACAGAACAGCTCAAACAGCGTCCGACAGACGGAGATGTAGACATGCTCATGAAACGGGCATACGCATGGGGTATGCCGGTTTGTACAAGTTAAAAGAGGCGCTAAGTCGTTGAAGCAGTCCACCAATCCATCCACGTAGTCCGTATGCACAGTTTCAGCGTTAGCGTCAGATAGTGAACCAGCCGCGTACAATTGTCGTAACACCGCATCGCATACATTCCGGAATAGAGATTCGTCGAGGAGCTGCATATGCTGTGCGTAAAGAGACACAAGTGTAGTGAGAATAAGGCTGAGACCAATCAAAATATCAACGGAGCTTGCAGTAGGTTTTAGGGTAATTTTACCCACACAGTGGATAGTATTCTGAAATAATGACTATCGAACTCACTCAGTCACGAGAAGGCCCCTGTGTTGCGAACATTTTAGTTAGTTAGCACCAGTTGAGTGTAGACGAGTTGCTTAAGAGACATAGTGTGAAATGGGCGTAACCTTATTCCTTAACTTTGGGTTATAGCACCCGGAACGTTTATGAAGCTGCCTTTTTTCTTTTGTACAATATCAATTCAGAGACTCAAAAAGAATTAACAATTTGGTTGCCGGGACTCTTTATGAAACAACCACACGTGCAGTGTTCAGCTGGTTGACTGATCTAAGTGGGAAGAAAAATTTCCTTGAATGAATGCTTTAGTTTGCCGTTTAAAATAACTGCTTTTTACTGTGACCAATCTGGGGCACGAAGAGAGGGGACAGATTTTATTGGCGGAACACACTACTCCCTAGGCTGCTGAAGGCTCTCAAACAGACCATGGCCGTTTGCATACTTCTCTGGGCTCATCCGTTAGGCACATCATCCTAGTACCAATCAACCGCCTAGGCAAGTTTCCGGCATGAGCATTGGTTATGAATAACATCAGGTGACAGTGTGGACTGAACGACGTGATCGCAGATGAAGTTGGTGTGGCAACCTTGAGGTGGATTGGGATGTGTTTGCGCCAACGAAAACTTTGGCACAATCCGTACTGAGGGTGACTCTTTTGACAACATTTCCTTCGTGTTAATCTTGCACGCTGTAGCCAGCCACTAATCAACGGAGCTAGATACGCGCCAACATCTTAGCAACTGGGTGATAAACACATTCGGAGGCAGTACTCCGCCGTCTGAGAGCTTTCTTTAGGCTCCCACACAGGAGTGATCACTGCATCCTCAAAATCTTGTAAGAGGCCGAACTGTATGTGGTTGGCAGAAAACTTCATTTCGCTGCGTCAGCATTCCAAGCCTCGACGAATCTGCGGACAAGCTATCGTGCCATACATCTGTGTTATTTCACTACTTGATTTACAGCTATCCGCGGTTCTTCCCTCGCAGGTGCGTCAGCCTAACAGATCTTCAGTGTATTTTGGAGCAGCCAAGCCATTAAATTCCAATCCATCTATACTAGCCGATGTAGCTGTGTTGACATTTTGCACTTCCAAGCTCACAGAATTTTCTCAGGCTTAATGAGGTACGATTATTTTCCTCGCTTTATTCCCTCCAGTAGTTCCATCTTTGCCTTCCGCAAGTGTCATATTGGCTCGTAGTGAGTGTTTCTCAGTTGCTTATGAACTGTCAGCTTTGTCGGACCAAAAGCTGTTTTGAAAACTGTCAACTAATTCTGTTGGATCAAGGTGGATGTTGATGATCACTCAACACAAGACTAATATGGACTCCACTCTCGCCCCAGGCCAAAGGGATCCTCAGCGACTGAGTGCACGTTATCTTGTCCTGTCTCACTATTTTCGGAGCGTGATTAGGTTTCGGTCATTCAACAGTATTTAAATGGGAGACCCTTAAGGTTTGGGTAAAGCTTCCCGGGCCGGCGTAAACCTGCTTTCAGCTCTATCGGGGCGTCAGGCATCGGACTACAAAATATCGTCAGTCCGCCTCTCCAGTTTTTCGATGAATGAAAGAAAATATAGTTGTTTCGGTTGTATCTCCCGACAATAGTTTTGTTGTGCATTCCATGCATATTAAGCCTACAGTGAGGCCGAAAGATGATGGACAGAATACTAGATCATAGTCATACGCGTTTGCGATCCACAGCACGCGCCTTAGTCTGGCTCCCTCTGAGGCCTGCTAAGAGCAACGCGAAGAAAAGTGGACCAAACCCGTCAAGAAGGTCGGATTCCTGACGATTACTCCAGAATACCCGAAACTTCTGAGACCCTTAAAGTCCACTAAAAGCCTATCAGACACCAACAAGGTCAATCAGTATCTTTCAAAATATAGCGCGAAGCCGTTGTACTTTCACACCCGCTGGTTTGCAATAAAATTGTGTTCCTTTTCGGAGAGTCTTTTTCCGGCACTAAGGCACCGGATCGGGGACATCATCAGATATAACAGAACCTATTTGACAAGCGAAATATAAAAATAATATTTGATAAATTCAGACAAATTACTTTCAAACTAGGCATATCGGGCGTTATACCAGGTTAGTCAACCTGACAAGACACAGTCAGCAGTGCAGTGTCCTTGAATTTTAACCAAAGGTTTCTTTGCAGTTTGTGATAAGCTTTCCGTCTGCATAAAATCAATACTCAACCGCACGACTGAAATGGCAAAAAACAAACACACCTTTATACGGCGAGATAGATGTGATATCGATTGATCAATCGTCTGAAGACAGTGGAAGACCTTGAAAAACCGTACTGCACTGGGAATCCCCAAACGTAAATGCGATAAGATATTGGTGCTGATGGACCAGTCGGGTTCATTGTTGGCGACAGTGTCGAGGTGCTCTTCAGGTGACGGGATATGCTGTTCAGGTGGTGTACAGTACCTGTGAATGTTGTTCACAACTGTTCTCACCAACCCATGAACCAGTGTGCACTGAGCTAGCAAATGGGCTATCGTGGCCGTTTCTTCCAGAGCGGTACGTGACACAAGACGAAGGAGGCCGACGGATCCTGGATACACGTCCTTCTCCGAATGACACATGCAGTTCAGTAGGATATCCTGATAGCAAGCAGTTGTGTTGTCCGCAATTGAGGAGATCAACCGCAACAATCGGAAGGCAACGGCACTAAGCCGCCGACATATATTGTAAGCAGACTGAACACGTTCCGACGACTGTAGACCCGTTAATTTGAGGGGAGCCTCAAGTTTCGTGTGGAAGCCTGCAGGAAATTGGAGGGTAGGATTACGGAGGATGACCAGTTAACATCGTACTATCAGGCAGTGAAGAAAAATTTACCCGTGGCCAATAAATGAAAGTGGCTGGAGCATTCCCGAGTTTTAATAAGTCCGCCTGTTTTTCATGCGCCTGTTAGCCACTACCATGAAGTGACAGATGAAGGAGTCATTGGATGTGTTGGGCAAACGAAGCACCGAATCAGTCGGCATCAAAACAAATCCACAAAAAGCCGAGAAGAGGTTCTGTCCTCCACTTAGTTGATGTTTAGTCAGAAGGACGTAAAATCAAGACAAGCATTTGAATTTTATACATTCTCCTGCAATCCGATCCACAGAATACTGTGGCTGACATCTTTCTAGTTGGCTAACTTCAGACCAACTAACTCATCTTAGTCAACGTTTACAAGCATGGGTGATAGTCTCTTTAGTTGGATCGGTTCGTTGGGAGGCCGGGGCCAGTCTCGTTAGAGCATCCATCAGTTTTTCATGCTCCTTCATGCGTGGCAAGAAATGTGTAGAGTAAATGTACAGTTCCACTTTTACCCGTAAAATTGGATACCCGATTGCTGAAGTCCATTCACCAGCCGTTTGAACAGTCAAGTTCATCTAGAAATACTGCAGCTTGGAGGAAAAAGGCAAGAATCGTGGGCAGTCTAGTTTTCAGGCACTAGGCTAGGAGGCAGCAGGAGAAGCTCACAAAAGTCGCAACCCACACATGTCGTTCTTTTCTTTCCTGGACTGCCAAATGCTGAATGCTAAACGTAGCGCTACAGAGTCCGCTAGAAAATTATTCAAAATTTAACATGAAAAGCTACTTGACTACAATACATGCGCAGACACGTGCTGTCTGTAGAAATAGCAGAAATGAACCCATCTGATAAAAGTGTTTTTTTTCGCCGGTTCCTATTTTGTCCGCATCCTTTGACAACAATGGTTCATTCCTGCGGCCGAAATAAATTGCCATAGATAGAGTTTTGGTGACAAAAATGGTGGGGACATTGCTCAAACATCATCCCACAAAGACCCAGAATTCTTAAGGCAAATAATCAGTTAACATATCAGTGATAGACTTCTCCCTATCAGATTGGTTCAGAGAGTGAACCGCAATCCGCTGGTACGGGTCTAACTGTGAATACTACTGACGAAGCGTGCGACTAGTCTATGCTTGGTGTCCAAGCTCCACCCTGTATCTGGTAGAAGGTGGGGTTTATTACGGAAATTGTGGAACTGCTCTGCAGTGTTGGCATACTATTGTGTCGATGAATATTCAAGAATATTCAAGAGGACGCGTGAGGATTTTTAGTTTTCAAAAACTATGTGCAAATGAGATATTTAGTTTCATATCTAATGACTTGTAACTGCTTAGTTCGTGTTTGCTAGAAAAAATGGCTTCGCAGCAAAGGGGTTCCCTTTTTTCACAAGTAGCCACCGTCAAGGTGAGAATGGTCAGCCAGAATCTCAAATCTTTTGAAGATTCCTGCCTTTATGAGAGTTATGAGCCAAAGCGATGTCGTAAAAGGCTGAACCATATAAGATAGGAGGTTGCATATAGCATGACAGTAGCTTAGACCACCGAAGAAACAGCACCATGAAAGAGACTGCCAATGAACTAAATGAGGCCGCACCATGTAGTGACAAGGGTGACAAAATTTGTACTGGGACTACACAATTGTTTGTAGTGCCGTTTGGTGAAACGATCCATTTTCGGTCAAGTAAGGGAGGCTGAGCAGTCGCAATGACACGATATTGTCCGAGATGAATTCTACTTCTTGTTACACTGGTGTCCAGTCCGGAGACGTGGTCACGGGAAAATAGTTCCTTGAAATGTACTAGAGGATGGTTTTTGTTCAAAACGCGAATATGTGTGATCCACAATAACCGTAACAGTATTTGATCTAGTTCAAGGTAATTTTCGAAGTCTAAAGAAACGATTTTCAGACAAACTACTCAGTAGCAATCTTTCGAGCCTGTCTCGATATATGAATGTAGTGTAGAAATCATCCCTTCTCCACCATATGTCGCTTCAAAATGATTCTTTTGAGTTGCCTAGCAACCTCTCGCTAACAATACCGGTTTGTTTCTTTTTTTCAAAGTGTTTTCTCTGCATCCTGCTTTACTGTGCTCTTCAAAGGAAACTTTCCAGCATGAAGACGATCATTCTACACACGTGGCTAGACTGCTGTTATTTTCCAAATATGAGGATAAACAATATTCCGCCTATTCCGGCCGTCGCTCAATTTTTGACTAGGTTAAGCGAGTTTGCGGCAATCTGCTTCCAGAACATACTCACTCCAGAGATGTACTTCCAGTAATCTGTGTTCATTCCCGTTTACAGTCCTTCAGTCTACTGAAATATGATTCATTCTCATTGGAAACTCTGCTGGAAAGGCTGCGGGCAAAACATAGACAGGGTCTCGAAAATGTTTAATGATTTGAGAGAGCATAGAAAGGCAGGATACTCGATTAATTTTATTTAACCTTTACTGGATTAGATATAAAATCGTCTTCCTGAGTGTCTCAATAAGAGCACTGAGTCGCTTTTTACACAAGAAAATCTACCGAAATAGCACCCGCAGTACCGTAGTTTGGTTTCTTGCACTTCAAAAATTAACTTCTGGAGATGCCCCTTTGGCTTATTGGCACTAATCATGTATGCGCAGGTCAACTTGTGTTAAATTGATGTGTTTTATTGTTCTATTCGTATTTATTGTGTTCTCGGAATAAACATCAAAATGTTTGTTGGAAAATTAGCCAGTGATGAGAAAAAATGAAAAAAATAACCTCATACCATGGTATGGAAAGATGCCATGCAAACATTTTCGGATACACGATTCTTTATGTGATTGAGATTACTAATAGGGACAGAGAAGCAGAGCCTCATTAGGTGTAGAGGATCCATATACTCATGATGAACCCTGACGAAGAACAGTCCCCTCTTCAGAGGGTGCCATTCATTGTGGATAACTTAGTGGAATTCTACACTCTGTATTGTTGTCATTGGCACGAATACTGTCACGTCCGACCAGCTAGCCGTGTTGGGTAAAAACAACTCCATTTCTTCCATGTTGGCGCTTATAGATGATAAACGATATTGAATTGCAGAGGAAGTAAACCATTCCGGCATAATTTGTCAAGAGCTTTAGAATGCTTTTGATCGTACCTATGTACTACGGAAATTCATTTCAATAATTTCAAAGGGCAGTGAAGTGTAAATAACCTGATATCCAGGAAGAATCGGAGCGTGTCAGAAGGTTTTCATCAAAGTACTATTGAAGTTTGGAGTTTTGCAAAAAAGCTCAAGGAAGCAATGGACAGTACACTTCTACAAAAGAATGAATTTCCGCAGGAGATTCTGCAATTGTCGTTGTCCTACAAGATTACGCGCATCTTTCCTCATAAAAGAGTATACCTTGCTTGATCAAACTGCTCTGTCTGGAAATGGGAGCAAACATAACTCTATCGATCGACCTGATTAAGGTGTCCGGTTTCTGTGAAAGCCGATGGTTCATCTGATCTAAAAATATCCTTGTTTTATCTTACAAACAACTAGTCTCTTCTTGGTCGTCCACACTCGCCTCACGAAAAAAAACTCACAAGGCTTGGCGGCTATTTTTAAAACCACATGTTTATTCCGACATGCTTAGCTCCTGTCCCTCCTCATTGGGGAAGCAAATGGGTAACCAAACAACGTATGTCCATGCTTAGCTCCTGTCCCTCCTCATTGGGAAAGCAAATGGGTAAGCAAACAACGCATGGTGGCTTAAGATTTATGCCTCTTTGACAAGCGGCATTTTCGTGGATGCTTCGCTAACAGGAACCACAAAAAACGCAGATCCACGCCACAGCAAGCCAAAAATATCAATGCCAGGACGAAGATCTCATTTTGGGTGTCTGAATAGATAGTGCTGTTCAATCGGTTGCACACACACCAGAGAACAGGTGTAACCATGTTTGTTGCCCTATCCGTAGGCATGCACCAAAGCTTCTGGTTGAAATTAGCCTAAAGAAGAAAAGGTTGAAGTATCTGCCTTCTTTCGAATTTTGTCCCAAAATAAGGTTGATACAACTTTCTTGGAGAAAAAATGGACATCAGTGTGAGTTTCTTTATCACCGTGCACGTCACAATGCAACTGCCCTCAGCATTTCGACCTTTTCTGAGGAACTAAACATAAAGTAACATTTTACCCGCCCGCTGGAAAACCCCAAATCCAACATTTACAGCTGATAGTGATAGGTTTCACTGAAAATCGCACATAGTTCCACAAACCGCAAGTAAACCACGTTTACATCAAGCCCTTCCGAACAGTCAACTGTCCATCCTGGTGGAGTTATTTTGGCGATTTCGCAACAAGTGGGAAGGCGCCGGACTACAATTCCGTTCTTATTAGAGCTCATCAGCAGTGCGTACACTTGGCCTTGCTGGGACTTGAACTCTAAACGTACGAGACGAAAGTGCTGCAATTACTTCACCATTGAACGCAAAACGCTCAAAACATGTCCGTGTCTGAGCAATATGACTGGTTTAACGGACGCCTCGAACGACGATACAGTAACTGTCCTGGTTGTGTTGGTCGATCTGACAAGAGGGCAGCTCTTGTTCTGTGCATCCCTCCCGTTTGGTGCGGACTCACCAGGATAGCTGTGCTAAGATAGGAGGTGGAGTGTCCAAACAAGAGTAGTTTGAACTTTTACCTACCCACTATAAAAAACAGTTTAAACCTGCGGGTACAAATAAGCTTCTACTCAGTATGTTGAAGACTCTCGACTGTATCGGCGGAATCAGCGATTTGTATCCCCGAGTCTCTTAATTAAAACAAGCTCAGTACGTAATGAGATGAATTCACACAAACCAATTTACCTTGTACACAAGAGTAATATCAAGTGATTATATAGCCACATCTTTTCAGAAATTAGTGTGATGTGTTTGCTAAGCGCATTATTTTTCACACTGCCTTTTCTAAACAGTCGTGGCATCTTTGATAGCTGTGTTTTTCTTTTTGATTGGATGATGAGTCCAGTTCATTTAATAACCAGCAGCTAGGACATTGCATTCCAGTTTGTCGAATTTCATGTTTATGTATGACGCGGCGACATTACCAGTTCACACCGTCGTCTTCCTTACCTAAAATGACCCAGTAACCTTTGTAGCACGACCCAGGCATATGTGGATTTCTGTGGGTCAGTGTCGTGCAACACACACGGTACAACTCTCTGAAGTGGTTTCATGCCTTAGTAACCAAAACAATCGGATATATTCAAGCCGAAGAGTGCTCTCCTGTTAGCAGTAAACTAGTATATCTCACGAAGGTGTTTCCACTTTGTGTTGGCTGCAACGTACAAGTTTGTTACTCACGACAGAACAAGTGAGCGCGATGGCTGGATTTCCAATTCATAAAGTGCAAAACAGGGCCAACGCGATGTGACCGATGAGGAAAGCACGTAGCGTATCCTTGAAAAGTTGCAGGTCAAATAAGTTAGTTGGTGTAACTCATTCTATAAACATCTGAATCATGATTCCTGAACGTCGTGATGTCGATTTCCAATCGATCCATAGAAGACGTTTGGACGTATCACTATTCAATATTATCTGTGCAGCAAATAGTATAAAAGGCGTTTTGCACAGTTGACCAGCATGAATTCCACGATCGCTTCTCATCCACTTTCTCACCTAAGGACAGAGATCTTTGGTTATGTGAAATCACATGGAAACTGCAACATGCTTCTAATTTCTTAACTCAAATGGGGAGCAAGATTCTAATTTCTGCCTGTTTTGGAGAGACTTGTTGTATCCATTTGTAAACGGTAAGATAAAACTAAAAGTTACTGCGTTTGATAAAGCACAAGCTTTCGCACCAACTCACTGTCAGTTTTAACATGATTTGGGGTGAAAAACGTCTAATCTTGCGTCAGAATTTGACCAATATACCCCTATTAACATTTCTGACCGACAAAAAACGTCCGTTTTTTCATCGTAAACGTTAAACTACCCATTTCGGAGGACACAGAATGGAAAATGCCGAATTTCAGCCCACCTTGGCACGCTCCAAAACGTTCCCCGAGGATCAGGGAAGGGTTTATAAAAAACAAACTTGCTATATCCCAGATACTTTCCCTTAAGTTATCCCTTAAGCCCACAGACAAATCTCTTAGACGAGTCCCAAGAGGGATGATGATCTGGATAAACCCGTGGAACTTATTCGCCCAGCTTTGCCCACCCGAGATTTCACGAATTTCTACCAAATCTAATTTGGAACGTGCGGTCCAATTTTATCTTAAGTGGATGCGAACAGCACATCGAGTATGGGTCTACGGGGAACAGGCTAGTGTAGACATCGAAGCAGTGCAATGACGTATGTCTGAACAGACATCATTCACAAGCTCGCACAGCTGTGCGTTGAATGCCTGGTACCCAGGGACGACAGGGTATACCACGCTTCTGATAGGTGAAACTCACCGAAAACCTAACGGTGGAGAACGTCTAGAGCAGTCTTACAGAAAAACTCCATGCTGTGCTGGAAGCGTAGGAGAAGAAAAACGGTAAAACGTGATAGATCGAGTACCCATGAGGACCGTTGTTCGAATTCGCCCGTCACGCTTCTGATAGGTCTCTTCGACCACGGAACTAGGTAACCCTAGAAATCCATAGATGAAGATTACTGCCAAAGTGGCTCCGGGCATTTGATGATAAAAATTCAACAAAATGATCCAATAAGAACAGGCGGCCCTGAAAAGTCTTGAATAGGTCGCCCCTCTAGTCAAACACACACCATGTTGTTGGTGATTCGAACGATTTTTCCTAACGGTTGGGATAGCATGCAAAGTGATTTTATTAGGAATTGAGATGAAAATAATGATTAATTGAATCAACGAAATCACGCAATTCACCCGGCTGAATCGTTCAATTGTTTTCAGTATCAGTTTCAATTTGTACTTTTCCTCCAAATGAAATCAAATGGATAAAAAAATCTCAGATTATTAGTTTACCTTCATTGGAATATGTAAAACAGATCAGTCCTAACACTTCGATTCGAAGGGTGTAATAAGTTAACAGCAGTTAACAGTAGTTAACAGTTGTTTAACACTTTATCAATCCGGGCGTACTCACGTCCCCTCTAAAAAATTACCTCGATAATTTTGATTGTTCCGAAAGCTGTCATTCTTTATCAGCTGGAGATTAAGATAGGCACCGACCTACATCAGTTAAAGTGCAGTGCAGTCTAATAGCCTACAGATACTAAGCACTAGGATATTTTTTAAGCTTCTGGACCAAGTGAATATCAGCGTTACGTGAGCTGTACTCATACTGAATGATAATGCTCCATAGTTATTATCGATAATTTTTAGAAACAGGATTTTTGGAAACCGACTTTGTGCTTGATGTATTAACTAAAAACGTAGCCATAAACGGTATCCCTGGAGGTCTAGAAGGTCACTTTGGGATGGTTCACACAGTTCAAATGGCCATTTTGGTTCACATAATGGTATTACCAAATGAGCGTTGTTCACCCAAGGTCACTGGCGGTCAGCTTAGGCTCTATCAGCATACTAGAAGGTTCATTAAGCTGCGGTGTGGCTTTCATCCTGTCATGAACATTTTGCTTGTTTTATTTAGCAGATATTTTTTATCTTTCTTGAGAATTACTGTGCAAGAGTGAAAGAGGTCTGGTAAATCCTGGGGCTTCTCACTTCATTAGTAAGAAGCATCGAACTCTTCGACCTGAGCTACCAACAGGTTTGCTCGACGTCATAAATGGGCCTTGTCGGACTAATTATACTGATTCCCTGGCATTTTTAAATACGTACGAAAATTTCTTACATCGATACCAACTCATGCAAAGGCCCTTTATGTATTCTGAAAATATCAACACCCAACCGAACGGCATCGGCTCTCAATACATTAGCCAGAAGCATCACGAGACACATCTAAGGCTCTATTGAATGTGTGGTGCTTGGAAGCGTCACCAGTAGCTTAGTTGCTTGCACTTCAAACTTATCAAAGAAAGGTCAGCGGTTCGTGGCTTTGTGAGCGTTTATTTTCATCCACCCAAGGCGACATGGATTTTCAAATTGCAGGTATTTGTTGGAAGTCACCCTTGATCATCAGCACTGCACCAAACATAACGGTTTCTTGGAGCATCAGGAGCACGTAAGCACCATATTGCAGGCCCCATTGAAGTGGAAACTTTCCCACCACAATGATTGTCTCACTCTGAAGAAAACGACACCGGTACAGGGTAAAAACCCTGATATTCTGAATGGTTCTTTTTTGGGGTGAGCACAGACTGGATCAATTATTCTCTTCCATTTCTGCGTCCATGATGGCCATCTCTGTGTGGTTAAGTTGTGGAAAGTCATGGGAAACCACGTATCCGTCAAAAGTATAGACTCGCAGGATCAGTGAACAGAGAACGTCGTTGACAGTCTTTTAAGATCGCCGTAGAAGTCAGCCGCTATTAAATAAATCCACAGACTAGTCCGTATTGATTGAAACCGGTGGAGAGAGATTTGCAATGTGTTGAAGGCAACATCCTTATCAGCAAAGCTGCCATCATGAGAAGATGCAGGCTTCCTTTCTGTCCCATTTGTCTGCGTGTTCGTCCGCACTACGCAAGCCTGGATTCTATTATACACGAGACCCCCGTGTTTTGCATGAATGGTGAAAAAACTGTCATTTTATAAAGTTAACGAGCCCTCAGTTTTCTGGAATCACTCCCTGAAAAGATATTATAAGCGTAAATGAGGCGGGGGATTCTGATTTAATCGCTTCCCGTGGTTAACACCATTCGTGTTGGGGCGTGGCGATATTTGAGCACAAACGCCTGTAGTCTTCAAAACCACTCATAGTCGGACAGGCTGCCTAGCAAGCCATCTCTCAGTCAAAAAGTGAAAACCGACAAAACAGAATTTGAAGCCTGGACCACGCACACGCAAACACCAATGCGGTTCACATTGACAACGGACACAACAGTAAATTAACGATGGCACGCGACGGGACATGGTAACTGGGCTGATTGCTTATCAGCCGCAAACGCAAGGCAACGACAAGAACACGCAAAATTGGCAGAGCAGACAACAATGGTTCACCGGTTGTTAGGGTGCTCAGAATGCGTTGCAGGTAGACAGGAAAAAAGCGAAGGGTGAGAAGAACTGAGATGAAACAATTTCCACTTTGGCCAGTTTCGTCAACGATTTTCAAGCGAACCTTTTTATTGATTGGGAGCACTACACACCACCATCGAGGAAACCCCTCAGGAAAAAGCATTTCTTGCAACCAGAAGACAACAGTGAAGGCAGGACACCGCTGCACTCAGTCGTCCAGGACAGAAGCCGAAGAGGGTGCAGACTGTGGTTTCACAATGAGCCGAGTCGCCCCCAGGAGGAAACATGACAAGAGAAATGCATTATGAAATGTAACCCAATTTTCCAGTCGACCAACTCATAAGCATCGTCATCATCTCAAACCACTAAATTCATTTTGACTTGAACCAAAGTAACTTTACTAATAGCATGAGGAAGGTTAAAGATTCCACTGGGGACTTCGTCCTGTAGTTGAAATCATTTTAGTTCGAAAAGCAGTTGAATTACCGACCGAAGGCATTGCGGCCGAGAGCAAGTTGAAGACTCCGTTGAAAACTCAGTGCTTCTCACGTGGCTTTATTCCACGTTCTTTTGTCGCAGAAACATACAACTTTCTCATGTGTCACATTCGTGGTGGTTCTTTTTCGAGCTTGAACGGAGGAAGCAAAGTAGTGTTTCCAAGTGACGATCCAGGTGAGGGCCACCACATAAGTTTGTCATGTCGCGCTCAGATACGTGGATCGGCGATGAGGTGAAATGGAAAATTTCATGCTGCCTCACAGATGCAAATGAAATTTAGATACCCAGGGTTATAAAGGATGCAGTACAGTTCTTGATGATCATTCTCCAAGGGAGAATCACCTCCTTGGAGAAAACACTGATATTTCACAAAGGGGAGGGAGAGTGTTGTAATATAATGCGAAATCGCGTACTGCGCCAAAGAAAAAGGTACAATTCCCAAAACAGGTATTCCAAACAGTCGCATATAAGTGCTTTGGTACCATGGCGGACGCATATTTTCTGCCGATCAGAAGGTACTTACACTCCGAGACCATGCTTTAGTAAACGCAGGAAAGATGGTGCAGAATTAAAGTTACATAAACCTGTCGCGTCTAGACATCATCTTCCACAGGGCTTGATGTCAGAGTTGGTCACAGATCACGCCTTTTCACTTTTTGATGTAGAAGAGAACTTTGGTGGTTTGTGTTGTTCAGTTGATGGTCGATTTGTGCGCCGAGCTTGGCGTCCGATCACCAATGGAGGTGACGTCTTCATTCCTTCGGTTTGAAGCGCAGCCAATCTGTGCGTTGGTGGCAGTGCACTGAATAGTGGTTCGTGCGAGTTCGTAAGTGTTTATCTGAAGCAGGCTACCTTTAATCCTGATTGGCTGCCTAAGTGAGTAACCCTAATGCTTGAATTTTTCACTCCTGTCCTGATTGACCGACGTGCAGGTAACTTCTGAACTTTGCCGGACTTGAAGACCTTTCAGAAACTCCCGCTGCAGACATCGCTGGACAGTAACACTTCTAGAAGAACTTTATCCTTTACGTAATTTTCACTCACTTGTTAGGGTCAAATTATAAGTAGGAGACTGAGACATTTCCAAAAAGAAGCTGTGTGATTTTTTCGTATTTTAGGCCTTGTACTGGAATATTTCAGGCGTGTTTCGCAAATTCCGAGAAGTTTGGTTGTGAGTAGTATCACAAGTTTGAGGTAACTAGAATACTTTGAATCTCTCCCTGTGAGTACCACTGTTAGATTCCGGTGGAATATGGTTAAAACCACTCAATTCAGCCAATTATATGAAACATACTTTATTCCTCAAGAACCTTGTCTCTCTGATGAGCCCCAAAAAAATATGAAACATACTTTATTCCTCAAGAACCGTGTCTCTCTGATGAGCCCCAAAAAGGGCGAAACCGGATAATTTTCAGCAACTTTATGAGTATTACATTATGTCTACACATTATTCATATTTTGAAGTTTTACAAGGGACAAAATTTAATAGAATTTACCTCTGCAGTTTCAGTGAAATTAACGGACATATTATATGTCAGAACCGGAAAACCGCTCAAGCCGTTCGATGTTAATGCATGCATTGAAAATTCCGGTCCTGCTTGAAACTGCTTCAGGTCGCTCCAACGAAAGGATTACATCGCAAACGATTAATCATCCTCAAGTCAGTGGATTCGATTTCTTTCCCGCTTTCCAGCTTTCCTTGTTCTGTCAACCGGCGAATGCGTCGAACCCTGAAATCCACCTTTACTTTCTCAGCTCCTGTCAGCAAATTAACAGCAACCATAAAAATTCGTCTGGGGTGTGATATACATCGACTGACAAATGTTCGGTCAGGCTTTTCCAATCACGTTACTGGATAATGCGCAAAAGCTATTCGTGTAGACTGCCGATCACGTGACTGTTTTTAACGCCAAATCGTATCCTCAAGTTATTAGCACCGCATTAACCCCGATAAAATAGTATCAAACTGGACAATCTGTAGAAAATTGATCCACCAGTTTTTTCACAGTATGAATAAACAAGGGATGTACAAGAGAAACCGTTGTCATGGCAATCCAACCAACAGTCACCACCGACAGTGTGTGTTAAAAACTCACTCAAGAATATGGACAGACTTAAGTGAGCCTACCTAATGCAGAAATACGAGTAAATTTCCAGCGGAACATACAGAGTAGGAAGTAAGTTACATAAAACACACTTGCAAGTGGGCGTAGGTATTAACGGAATTAAAAAAAACACATGGGGTTTGTCAGGGAATGCTATGTTTAATTTGTGCTTAATATCACAAGAGACTGCAACTGCTATGTACTTGTCAACGGCTGAGTTCACATTTAGTGAAGCTTTTTACTTAGACGGCAGGTGAATTGGATATAAGTTACCGTTAGACAAACATGTGACCGTGAAAAATTATTCCGGTGTGACGCCACGATAAACTATTGGGCGGCAAACGATGTGTAAATATATACGGTTTGATAGTGCAGATCTTACCGTTAGGCGTTCGGTCTTCCTATCTGCGCCCACATTAACTGGGAAACAAGTGTGTCGAAATCTGGTTGAGAGGTTAAGCCTTCAAGAGGAGTTTCCGACGCAAATAGCATAGCTACCGGATGATTTGGCACAGCAAAAAGAGTATCATTTAAGTTGATCTTGGCTGCGTCTAAATCCAAAGTCGTCTACAGTTTGTCTTGTCTGAGAATGGGTTCTCATGCGAGTTTACGGCCACATTTTAATCTCATAGGCGACCTGTTCAACCTAGCTAGATTGTCTCAGTTTGGGTAGCAGCACACTCCGCCTGTTTCCATGAGTTCCAACCAGTCACCTTGGTTTTCCCGTTGCCTGGGCTCAGCGTCACTCCACTACTAAGCTTACGGTCCTAGTAAGAGCCCAGTCAGGGCGGAAATTTGGATCCGTGCAAGCTGAGTACCGTACATCCAACAGAATTCTGCATGCTGCTTTGTCAAATGATCGGCCCAAAGAACCTTGCTTTCCACCATAAAGTGGAGTTAGGCTCAAGAAGAATGCTGATGAGTTCCGAGTGACGGAGCACAACAATCCACTGCTCCGTTGCCTCTAGAAGCTGATGAGAAACCGCTACATCGAGCCTCGCACGTCATTAACTGCATGCAATCCGAGTAAAAAGAAACCGAGCGCTATGGATCCTTCACCAAAGCACCAGAGATGAAAGTTGCGAAAAGAATTTGTGTTACCACACAACAGGCTTGTGGAAAGTCACTTTTCTACCTTAAATGGTTTCTCGTACCACAGAGTCGCTCAGAGCATCGAATCACCAGATCACAAAATGAGTGTTTGTCTAGTTATTTCGTGCAACAAGCTGCCAACAGAATACGAACTAGTCCTGTAGGATACTCTGTTCCGTTTTAAAGACATTCAATACACTCGGGGCCTTCAAACTACCCTCGCAAAATTTCAACTTACTCAAATCTCAGTTTTGAATCTCAAAATTATATAATGGAACAAAAATTCGCTTA
The DNA here is from genome assembly GCA_003604175.2 of Clonorchis sinensis. NCBI lineage: Eukaryota > Metazoa > Platyhelminthes > Trematoda > Opisthorchiida > Opisthorchiidae > Clonorchis > Clonorchis sinensis. The sequence continues at coordinate 212,030,855 of CM030369.1, forward strand.
GGATGGCCCGACACCCTAGACTCACTTGTCTATAGAAAAACGGAATGAAAGCAGCAGACGTTGATGCGCTAATTTTCGGACCCCACATGAAGTGAAACAGAGATCTAGTGAGCAATATTCCCATCGTCGCTCAAAGTGTGCGCCGTTGCAGACTTGTTGTCATAATCTCAGGTGGGGGAAACCCTCAAAAGTGACCAATTTCGTCGGTGTGTTCAGACGGTTCGTCGAAATCACATGAAAGTAAACTACAAAGTGCGTAAATTTAGAAATCCGGAGGAGCTATAAAACCACGATTTATATTCATAAAATGAAGTCTACTTCTGGGGCAGAACAATGATTTTGACTTTAACCCGCCCCGTACCCTCTAGCTTCGTGATGATTTTAATGAAATTTCATGTGGAAAAATAAAAAAATCCTCTCAGGGGTAACCACTGTTTTTGGCGAGACTCCGGTCATTTGGCCACGGATCGTTAGATGTAAGCTCGTCTCTATTATTCTCTCCAACTGTGATAATTAGACCATAGAGTTAAATTCTACCTGTACTTGGCAGGACCGGGGTTAGACCACTGTGTATATTCTGGCCCGCTTTATCTGGGCGGATTTCCCCAACACTGCTGTGTGACTCCTAGACCGACATCATTTAATTCGTTCTATCGTAACCCAAATAACGTGCACTAATCATTGTGCCAACAGGGCAAACTGTGTTCTCCTTGTGTAGTCAGATAGCTCTCCCGCACGGGGCCGAACAACATACGAGTTTCTAAACAAGTGGTTGATTTTCTTCAGGTAGTAATGTACCTGGGCCAACACTTAACCGCTAGAAGCTCCCAGCGTTTCGCAGACTGTTCGCAGTTAACGAATCTCTTCAAAACACTACAATAAAAATGAGAAATTTACGAAAAAGTGGCTGCTTTGGCCTGATTGAATGAAAGCATGATCTGACCAAATCGAAGTATTGTGGGAATGCCGCAAGCAAAACATGAAGAAGCACGTGTCAAGAGATGTTAAAATTTCAGTTCCTTCCGCTATCTGCGGATGCAAGACATGTTACGTCCAGAAACCAGGTGTATGATAACCCTGAATAAACAAAGAAACAGACTTTTTTTACCCTACGGTAAGGTGAAATCCTACTCAAAACTAGACATGCGTTTGTACTCGGTACTTCCTCAGCTTACGAGGCCAGCCTTCGGAAGCCTTTTCCGGGTTGTTTCAAATCACCTACAAAAATATCTAAACGTTTCAAATCATTCGGTTTTAGCAAAAACTATCCAGAAATTTAATTGAAGCTTGCCTTCCCGCAGATTTTTCGAAGTGTGTTTAGAGGCTGTTACCACTGTTTGACCGGGAGGCATTTTGGTAGACAAACCACATTCTGTTCTCGTTAGGTTAGGCAGCGTTGTAAAGAGATGATGTTTCAGACTCGTTTTATCATGTTGAGTGTATCTCAGTGAAATTAGAAGGCTAAAGATGCTAACATCAAACACTGTTGTACCGTGTATTTCGCAAAAGTGTTCATTTCCGACTTCAAAATAGCAACCTGGGTCTTCGTGCGGATTATCGCGGAGCTGACTAGGTCATTTCGTACTCCACTGAGTGATGTGTTATGGCTTGAGCCACCCACGGATTCATGATCCATGGACCTATATACAATCTTAAGAATGGGTTTGCCGCGATAACTTCGCAAAGTTTCATAAGGGAGATGTCGAAAAACTATTGGTAAATGCAAGCTCTGTTAACCGCGTATACATGCACGGTTCGGGGAACAAAAACGCTTCTCATCCGTTATGACGCTTGAATGGATCGCAAACCGTTTCACTATAACCATGAAACGAATATCCATTCGCTTGTGCGCAAAGGCTGAGTAGTAGGTTGTTTGAATTATCACCTTATAACGACCGGAAAGTTTCCGCTGTCATAAGATGCTTTTCTAAAAAAAGATTTGAACTTGAAAACAAAGGAATTTTGTCTGGCCGGAGAGAACTTCCACATGCAACAGAAAAGCATTCACAGTAGCTTCATCCGCTGTGACGAGATGCACATGAAACACGCTGATAGTGGACACTTGAAGCTAGGCCTGAGAAGCCTGTTCGATCGCCGAGACCTTTGGCAAGATAAAACACTGACAATCCAGACTTCCAAGTATCTTCAGCCAAGGAACTTGTATCGGGTTTGGTGTGAACGAGACACAAATGGAGCGCATGCCAATTCCAACCCACCCTCTAAACAAAACGAATTCTCAGTTGAGAAGCTGGATAGAGTGAGCATGCTGTGACATAACCCTTACGTTTGTTTCACTGCTTACCTTTCCATCGTGCGCATTGAATTTTACATTGAAAAAAATGAAAATCCTACCACTTGGGAGAGCTTGTGCTTTCTTATGATGGAGGGGACTTTTGATGTCCAGCATGTTGCATTAGAAGGCGCAGTTTTCCTTGGCGGAATGAAACTAATGGAAAAAATGCACCTGTGCTAGCCACGGTGAAATGGTGGTCTGAATAAACAGCTAGATCTGTATGCGGTATGTTCTGATCAAACGCTGCCTGCACACAAATTCGCGGTTACTTTACTGTCTTGTTTGCATATCTCCTCAGTAAACAGGTGGTTTTGTCTCGGCCACCTGCACGATTTTGTGACGATCGAAACCAATGGTCAGTTTTATTGGCAGACATTGTTCAATGGAGCACCGACTGGTGCACATTTGTCCAAGCAGTTGCTGTCAATCGATCTTTCCGATGAAATATCTGCCGTGACTTTTGGATCCACCCTTAAATTGCATCGGTCAGTGATTGCAACGCTTAAATGTCCACTCTCATCTTCCCAGATCATTGGCGAACGAAACTTTAGTGGCTATAACCGCTGTACCACATGTACAAGGTTTAAATACGAAGATTATGGTGATACCGAAAATATGCATTGTGGTAGCTGATCCCGTTTGCTTTCATTAACATTGTTCATGAAAATTCTGAAGCGCTGCAAAATAATTTGAAACTTTCGGGTAATTTTGCTGAAACTTTAAATGATTTTGCCGACTTATGCAATGTTTCAAATTTTTTCGAATATTCCGAATAATTTGCCGCTGAAACAAGTCTCAAGAACGTAGAGTGAGCGTAGGAACAACTGACCGGAAACTCTTGTCTATCCTGCTACTGGACCGCACCCTATCCTGATGTTTAAATGTCCCTTTTTTTGATATATGCATTTGTGTCCTAAGTGTAAAGCGTGTTTTGCTCTTGCGTGTGACGCACCCAAAATGCTAAAATCGCTCCTTGATTTTTTTCATGCACTCAGTGTGCTCTAGTTCACCTTGATTTAGTCAAAATTCTACTTGGTCAAATAAGGCTGTCAGATCGTTCACGATTCTCTGCTCCCACCATCTCATCACTAGAGACATAACAGACGGCTAACAGTTTAACCGGACCTCTCTTCTCAGTTCAGCTGCGTTACGAACAGCATCAAGGTCGTTGAACTAACACAAGTCTTGCTATTTTATCGTGAGAAGAGTAAGAAAACCTTGCAATAAGGCGATATTTCCTAACATTTTTCTTCATTTGTAAAGTGGTTCACCTGGTTTCCTGTGAATTACACTACCATGAAAAGTTAAAAAAATATTGCTGAACAAGTCGGTCACATGGTCGACTGCACAATACATGGTGTTTGTGTCTGGCTGACTCGTGACAGCCTTCTTGGGATATGCTTTGTATTTCCTTGGGACAGATGGTGTCCTTTCCTGTCAGTGTTGGTGAACTAACAAGTGAGGTCGAGAGCAGGAACGCAGGACAAGGACAGACAACTGACCTTCAATGTGTTTCCTGTCGGTTGAGCCAAGCTCTAGCCGTGCGGCCAGACAAGTTGAGTTCAATGCCTCCGCGAGTTCTGGCTAAATGCTTTTGCTATATTTATTTTCCCGCGGTACAACTGAATACATTAGATACATGACTAGGTAATTAGGGATTAAACTCTACTTTGGTTGGCTTTTGTAACTAGGAGAATGATAAACTGCTCAATCGTGTAGTCTCTAGCATACTTGGCGTGCAGCGTGGTGCCAACCCAAAGTTTCCCCACTGCTAATCAACCAACATCGGTACAACACAGCACAATTCCAATGGCTATCGTCATCAGAATTAGCGACCAGGCAATTCATGGGTAAAAGCGCGTTGTTTGCATGCTGGGGTTACTACGGTCCAGTTAATTTCCTAGACATCAGTCCGGTGCTGAGCAGACAATCGTGACGTAGCCTGCACCGACGAACTCAGTTCGTTCTACCAGTGGCTAGAACTACACCACTTCAAATTCAACATAGGGAATTGTTACTTCAAGATTAGAAATAAACACTTCGGTTCAATAACAGGAAAGCGACCTGTGCTGTTGTTATGCAAAGCTCAGAGACTGGCTCTCTGAGGCACCTGGATGAAGCTTGAAGGTTTCCTGTCCGAGTATGTTACACACGCGGGACCAAAACCAAGACGGGGTCAAAGCCGGGTCAAATGGCATCGGTTCACACGCATTACCTCAGAACGGATGAATAGCATTCAAGCTTGGATCATGAATTATGAATGGTTACCAGGTAGCTTATCCTGGAAAGAGCAAAACAAGAAATTACTTATTCCCCTTGTTAGGTGATGACGCGTACACTGTGAAGCCAAAATCAGGTCATTCAACCTCCGCATCAATATCTTCCTGACCTGTAATCACAACCGCAACGAATGCACGTCCGCATCAGCTAGAAGCGAGTACCCTGTTGGACAAAGCGGAAACACCGGACCCACATGCTTAATGTCACTCCAGTTGTCTGGTTAGCGTGACTGATGTGGGTGGTGGTGGTCCACTTTGCGAAATCCACTTTGCATGGTCACAGCAGTCCAGTTTATTCGAGAATCACACAAAACGATGGCGCAAATGGCTTTCCTACTTTTGAAGTGCACTGGTTATTCCTGCCCCTGAGATGAGTAGTTCTAGCATTTTAAGCTGTAACTCTTTCAGTTGTAGCCAATAAGTAATGCCATTTCTACCTCGGTTTCCCGATATGCAGTTCTCTCACTAAACTCTGTTAATACTGCCGTCTTAGCCCTTCAGACTGTGTACCTTACAAAGACCACGGGCGTCACCCCATTTTTGTTCTCTTTGAGAGAGGCAATTTCCAAAACTCAGACTTTATCCTAGTGATATTTTGCTCTGTTGCGTCTCATGAAGGATATAATCCATCCATCCGTTTTCTCTATCTATCTATTCAATGTCAGTACTTTTATCTTTATCAATCGCGAAAAGTAAACGATGCAATTTATGTATAAGAAGGGTTCGTGGAGAATTTGAACGAGATCCTGAACAAGACAACCAGGTTCATAGCTTCAAAATTTCTTGTGCATCAAGAACCGATTGATGGTCGCTTGTCAACATGGCTTGAGGTAACTGCCGATACACAAGGACGGAATGCCTCAGATCTATTTGGTGGCCCCCTTGTAGCGAATATTTTGCATCACACCGCATAAGACTGTGATGGGGCAGCCGATCATTTGAAGGTCGCTGCGTCACTCCACGGCGGAATGCTCCGGTATACATTCCGCCGCGCGTTCCGACACTCTATCCCGACAACCGAACAAGTTTTCTGGAAAGCAGAAGAATTTGATGAACTACTTTCGTGCCATTGGAGAACCACCGTCCTAGTGGCATGGGTAAGGGAGGAAGTACACAGAGTTGCCCAAAGGCTATTTTACTTTTGGCCAATTCCTCAAACTGGAGACACCATAGGAAGATAGAAAACTCACATCAAAATTTCTCGTTCTGAAAAAGGTGCGGGAGTGCAGCACGTTTATTTCTGAACAAACGCTCAGGGTAGCCATCTTTTCAGAAACTCTTCTTCCTTTGTTATCTAGTATCCAGGACTATACATCCACCTTGCCTTGTAGAAGAGTGTTTTGACTAACCCACGCTCGTCAATATGAAACTGTTCCTATTCAAATACTGTCAAATTTTCCTACTTACTCATTAGTTTTTCACAAAGTTCAACTTTTCCCACCTATGTTCACAAGATGTAGGTTTGTGTGAACGGAGTTAGACATGTTACAGAGAAAGCCTCCAGAGCTGCTCCACAAAAGCAGTGATGAAATTTCGTCACAGTAGGAGAAATATTAAGAGATACTTTCTAAAAGTTGGACTACAAGCATTCCTTCAAAAATGCGCGTTCACGCTGAGCCCGACATATTGCCTATTGCAACGGCGCCCATCTATCTGTAGAATTACAGTGAAAATTTCCGGCGAACAGCAGCTTAATCGAACTCGACATGAGCAAAATCAATTCGCAATACACACATCTGTTCCTCTTGGCTATCAGAAATCTTCAAGTAGATCTCCAAAGGATGTGGGTAAAAATGTGAAAAGTAGTTGAAAATGGATATTGTTTCGTCCAGGTAACTGCATTCCACACCGTATAGGGGACCATCAAATGTATGGTGCTACCTTTCACTGGACTCAACTCTATGAGGAAATGAAAACCATAACTGTAAAACAGAAGAATCAATTATATCCACGGCATTCCATTGGGGATTGACATGCTTCGAATCTCACGATGGTAAAGGCCTTCTTTGGTTTTGGTAATTTATGTATTTGACATTCTTCTGTATTACACATCCGAAGGGATAGAGCAAAATGTGCTCAATGTTCCGAGCAATAGCTCAATTCTCTGTGTGCTCTCTTTGATAACTATTCAGGCAGATAATAAGTCACAGAGAACTAGCTTTCTTGTGTACCTTCGACGACTTCCTCAGAGAGCACATCACCGAAGCAATTGGGCTCATGGATCTACACTACGTCTCTGAAATGTAGTTAGAGTGTGGCCACAGCTGAAATTCTATGGCGATTGGGTTTTCGGTGAGATAGCGACTAATAAGTCCCCATAACTGTGCACTTTCTCAAAGGTGAGCATTGTTATTTCTTATGAGCATTCCTGAACCTTTATCGAAACGGACGAATAACACGTGATTTACGTGTAATGTTTCTTTAGCCCCATGGTTTTAAAACAACCCCGTTGCTGTTGAAGAGCGGACAAGGAGCTTTGCCGAATATCTGTTAGTTTAGCTTAAAACAAGGCGAGATGGCTCAGTGGTTGGAGCGCGAATTTACTGACCGGAAGTTCCGTAGTTCGAACTTGACCTCTGCCTCTTGGCTTCCCCTGTCTAGGCTTGGGCAACTTGGCAGCATCCCAGTCCTCGTGCTTCCTTCAGGGGACATGGCAGTTAGGCACCAAAAGGGTGCTACAGCTGATGGATTTTGGCTTAAAATGAGTCTACAGAGCATCAGGCTTCTTGATACGAACCTATGTTTATTCCACCAATATTGTGTGCTGAACTTATCCATTGTTTCGCGCAGGATCTCGTCTTTAGAATGATGCTAATTCCACCATCCTAGAGCTAGTAAACTGAGTCCAGTTTGGAAATACAAGGCTGCCGTTTTGCATCTTGTTACCTTTGAACCAGGTAACGTTGACTGACTACTTCGGACTGATCGGGTTTCGTAAGAACACCCAAAAAGTGACCCATGGTCTTCCTTTTTGATAGCCGGTATCTCTGCTCCGGGCGAAGTATACTTGCAAAAAGATACTTGGCTCACTTTTTAACTCAAGACTCACCCATTGAGGACAAACAACTGACAACCATCCTAATGTGAGTATCCTCATTGTGAGTAGAACTTGAAGGCGAAAAGTGTTGTGCACACTGCAACAGCAGCTGTACGGTTGATACCATGGCCGTTCGCAAGGCGGAGGAGCAGATGGGTGGTGTACGAGAATGACCGTTTTCTTCCGGAGTTCTTGAAACTTTGGCAGGCAATTCATCATCTAATCGGAGCCTTGTTAATATGGACGTCACACATTCGACGCTGTTCGACTCAGTGAAACCAGAGCTGATTGCTGTTCCGGGTGATTGTGGTGAAGTGGCAGGCCTTTGTGTGGTACTCAGCGAACAGTGCCCGTCTGAGACGCTTTGTTGACTGACGAGGAATGTGGGGTCGGGTTCCGGGGGACAGTGATATCTGCGTGTGCTGGCTATGAGTTTCAATAACTCTAAATGCACGAAAAATCAAGAAACATGAGGTCATAAAGAGCGCAGCCAGGTATGTGATGTAGAAAGGGAGCGGACCGTCGCCTTCACCAGTTAAGTTGTCGTATCCTGCACGCGCAAACTACTAGCCATTGTGTCGGATGGTCGGAGAATAAAATTTAAATAAAGCTTGAGATGATACCCCGTTAAATGCCTGTCAGTTAGACAAAAACGAAACACAAGGACGGGTTGGATTTAGCAATTTGCATAGTAACCCATCAAGGGTAGTCCAATCTTCCATCAAGTTCGGGCGTGAAATCGGTCATAACCATGCTTGGAGGTGCAAATATTCGGTTGAAAACTAAATGATAAATCTCCACTTTTATCAACAGTATTCCTAGAAGCAACCTTACGACAGAGCTTTAACACAAAACCCCGATACGATTTCAACCTCAAAAACAAGAAAATATGTGAGCACTTTCTGGTGCTGGCATGGTCAAAAGTTCGTTCTGGTCACATGTCGGTGAGACTGATCACATGATTGAACCAAGTGGGTCATTTCAATACATCTACAAAGTACCCCATAGTACACAGACATCAACCCAAAGGCCTGGCTTGGTAACAGTTGAAACAGCCACGCTACGGGGGCCTGGTTTAGCGTTATTCTGTAAAAAGCGAACATCACGAACTTTGAAATTACTTCGGTCACGTGGCACATTGCCAGACCGTTCACTCAAAAGACCTTTGAACCAGCGCCCATCCATTTACCTGAGATTTATTGTTTCTTCCAGTGGGTGATTCTACGGTACTTCCTGTTTGTTTTACTCGCCAAACCGAGATGAACTATTATTTTAATTTCTGAATGTGTTGACCCGAAGGCGTGAACTTAAAAACACTAACGGATTTTCCACCCTTACTTGAGATTTCCGCTTGACTGCTAGAAGATTCTGTTGGCCCGAAGGGCTCGTATTTAGAAAGCGTCTCAAAGTGTTCATTGTAGAGGGATAGTTCTGTCTTGATAGCAAAGAATGAGAATCACCAAGAACGCTCCTTTGTTCGGGGTTTTCAACTGAATAGACATTCCTTATAAGGAGAGAGCAATACACTACTTTGTGTCGGTGACTGATAAACGCAGACAAACAAACTTTCATTCCAGTGATTTTGATGAGATTTGGTCCGCTAGTGGAAATAAGAGAAAGTGAAAATTCACTAGTTTTCTGGTACTCCCAAGGGTGCAATTATCCAACAACGAGCGATAACGCTGGAGAGTTTATGTGTTCTGCTCCCAAACACCAGCTGTCTGAACAGAAAAAGACAGAGTCTATTGTACTTGGCCCAGTTGTTAGGAAAATTGGAGGACACGTCGTTGCTTGTTTACTGGCTGGAAAGAAACCTTGAATCTGCCGTCCAAATTTGGAAATTTCAGCGAATAATGTAAAGGTCTTACAAGTGGCACTTACGTAATTGTACAGTCAACTTTCTTGGTGGCTGGTGGAAGGAAACAAACTACTACTTTCGTTTCGTAAAATTAGCGTGGGGCAATTATGAAGGACAAGAGTTTGATTGACGTTTGTTCGTTCAATCTCAAAGAAATAGACAAGGCAACTGGAAAGAGGAGAAGCATTGTACCACCCTCTCCTCGTTGTTGAGAATCATCAGGTGTGCGCACATCGCCACTGTCTATCAGCGAGAATCAACCTTCTGGCTAGATATGCGAACATCCAGCTATGGGTGGCTGGCCATTTGTCAAATGACAGTCTTCTGGACATTCTCGACCTCTTACGAGTAGTGTCATTTTCATCGCATGATGCGTCGCATGACGATAATAAATTTTCGATAAACTGTCTACTGTATCAGCACATTCATGTCTTCTCACACTGATAGTTCCCCTCCCTTTCTGATACAACCAAAATGGCTATTCTGAATCAATTTAGCACTGCAGTTCTCCAGTCTCTGTAGGGTTTAGTGACCAATATTTGTGTGCAGATTTCCCCACTAGTCCGAAGGATGTTTTAGCCACTAAAAATTTGGCTGGACGGAGTACATTTAGTTACTTGGATTGAGATAAATCCAGCTGAGCGCAACGGATACATTTTTTATACACTTTACTTTTACAGTAATCAAAACCCATGCTTCTAGTTTATTTAAGTGGACACTGTATTTTTTAGCAAATGGACTCCAGTGCCTCCCACCGTTTCGTTTCGCCATTGCATGGTTTTTCAACAACCGCTTGAACGGAGACGCGTGAAAAATATTCAAGTACTGCGGAAACTGTTTCGATATTGACTTCATTTGAGTAACTGCATCTAACCTAATTGGAGAAATACATTTATTTTCAACTTGCACACGGGCGGTTCAACTAAACTTTATCATGATCTCTCGTTTGTGATATTTTATTGAATGTGTCACATGAAGGACACCTGGCTTTTTGGTTGAGATATATATTCTCTCTCTCTATATATATATATATATATGTATATATATATATAGAGAGAGAGTGAGTATATTTACTTGATGGGGCACACTGCTCACAAGATTGATGATGACACATCGAAAGCCAACTACCAGTTTCGGGTGTACGCTAACTTTGTTTTCCTGAGTTGAGAGTCTGCCGTTAAAAACAAATTAGTTTGCAAATGAGTGTAATTCGCAAACAGTTTGGTATTCCAGTCGAACCTAAGGTTGACGGATACTGGATGAATCAACCTACCCAACTGACGAGACCCAAGAAGGGTGAAACCGTTCATGGACCACCGAAGAGTTCCCATCAGTCGTAAAACTTTGTGTGTTCCGTCAAGGCAATTTTCTACTCACATTGAAGGGGCGCTAAACGAAATTTATACTCTTACACTATCTAACTAGATGTTTGTTCAGAGGTCCACCATACTCCCCCCTAAAACACTAAGGATGTCCCTTCAGAGAGTTCGCTTCACTTCGACGTCGCAGGGTTTAACATCAGAATGATACAGAAAAATATCGAAGGCTTTGAATGGACCAGAATGTTTTTCATACCCACAGCACACTTCCACAGCAGTATTCTGATCAGTCCCATGTCAGACACTGGAACCGTACAAACCTCGACACAGTAGTCAAAATCCACACTAAGTTTTCTTAGTGACTTCTAGGTATTAAATGAATGTGTAGATGTAAGCTGAAGTTAAAATTTTATTCATGTAGGAATCACTAGAGTCAGTCACTTCTAAGACGCGCTTCTCAGACGGAAGATTATCACAGAACTGGTCAACAGCCGGATACTGGTTTTCATTGTTGGGGCCTATCACATAAGCCATCAGTCAGCCCTACTCCTTGCTTTGGTTAAAGTTTCTGCATATGTTGGAGGAAGCCAGAACTTACAAAATGAGATTCACTCGAGCCTCAAGCAAACACCATTCTGATGTTTAAACCCATCCAGGCAGGAGAAAGAATATCACCACAAATTTTGCGACCAAGTTCAACGGGAACAAGAAGAACACTGAAAGCTCTGAAATCTCAGATTTGGTGTTTCTTCCCCAAGAATGCCAAGGGAAGGCGTACATCTGGAACAACACTGACAGAGAAGCCTTACTTTCATATGACTTCTGAAGATCTATGTAGCTTGATCTATTAAGTGGACGCCATTTTTTCGCCTTCCACCAGCAATGGATGCAGCCCAATGGAATGTAAACAACAACTTTTGGTTATTTGCAACCGCCATATTTCGCGCAGCATGCAGTGGGTTCTACCAACAGCTTCTTTTAGTAATGTGTGACGCTGGTGAGTGTCGGTCAGCTTATCTATACACTGTATGAAATTAGGACTCCTAAAAACCTCGTCTAAACTAAGAGTACCGTTACTTATTGTACTGTCAGGCACCCGAGTTTATGCTGTAAGCATTTTTACGAAAGGATGTACAAAAGCAAAGCATACCTGAGAAATAACAGCGCCGATGTGCCAGTTCGTCCAGTTTCAATGCCTGTCTCTTGAGTACAGGTACCAGTCCAGCTGGGAACACGTCTGACAATGAGGGAATAATGACAAGGTTATGGTATTACTAAAGGGCGAAATTGTCATGGAATGAGTAAACTTTCGGCGCTCCGTAAGCTACGTTTCGGATATCATTGGTTCGTCACATGAAAACAATTCAGGGCCCACTAAATGGACTTTTATGGAACATGGGCATATAAAACATAGTAGTCGGCCTTTATACACCATAAAAATAGTCTCACGATGTAAAAATGAATCAGTGTTTTGGGCTGTTTTTTTATGATAACTTGATCATTTGCAACAGAATTAGTCAGATGGTTTCAACAATACCTTTTAGCCAGCCTTTCGAAAGGAGATCAACTGTTTCAGTTTATCGAATTTCCTAGGTCCCCACGGTCCCGCATGTTTTAAACACCAATCCAGTATCACCAACAACACTCAAGAATAGCCGTAGGTGGATTCAACCGTGGAAGATTAACCTTCTGTTTTTATTCAAGCCTGATACTGGTGTTGTTTTCAATGACAATGATGTGCATAGTGAGATCTTGAGAATCTATATGCCGCCCATCTGAAGTTTCAGCTCGAAAGGACGATGGAAACAATAACTTGAAACTTTCAGCTGAACGAAAGAGTAGGTGTCATAACCTGCTACTGTCCTGCGGTCTCCATACTGTTTAACTTAAAATGTCTGATAGCCCATCCGGTAACAGGCATCGTGATTTGATCTGAACAATACAAAAGTAATGGCTTGTTAGAGAGTGGGGACCACAGCTGATTTCACCTGTTACACGTCCTGTCTATGTTCAACAAAACAAAAGTCACACTGGCTGATTACATCAGGCTGCAATCAGAGAAGGCTTTTTATTTCAAACGACTAAGAAGCCGGAGAAACGTGAACGCATGTTATGTGCGGTCCAAGAGCCCCTCTGTGAGAAAACTGATTCTATTCACGTGGGTCCGGGCATGAAAAAATGCTATTTGGACGGTTCCGTGACTAGGATCAAACGACAGTTCATAATGCGCATCCCCTGCTGAAACGTCTACTGTAATGTGACTCATTTTTCAGGAGAATGTGAAAATTAATCACCGGTTTTTCGCTGACAGAAATTCTGTTGCAGACTCCCCACGAGAAGCAGTAACTTTCGGAGGGGGGTTAATTTCTATGTGGTGTGGTAACAGATATTTATACAACATACAAAAACTCAGTCTTTAATTATGACAGGGCTACAGATGGTTGGCTATTGACAAGTTATTCTGACGGATAGTACACCAGGGACCTTCACGCATACCTTGTGGAAAATGCCTTACAAAAATTACAACGGAACTAACTTCCCATAAAATATTGTCCTTTGATCACGAAAAGATATTAGCGACTCTGACTTCAATTTACAGGAAAGAAATGCCGTGCACTAGGGAGCGAAAGCCACTAGCAGTTGGTCCAGAAGAATAATTGTTGAAAGCCTGACGCCACACAAATGATGCCTGAATAATTTTCGGAAATTCGCCCACATTGACGACCAGTTAAATCCAGTTTGCATAGCTGGGTTGAATATCGGTACGCGATTATCCCTAAAACTCATTAGCTACGGTGTACGGGTGCGCCGACACACATCACACAGCCTTTTACAAAGTGGAATTGCTGAGCTGTTTAAAGAAACTCTACACAACACACCCAAGCATGCGAAGCAGGAGGGCACTCTTAAACATTGAACACGATCAAACAGAATCTCTGAATCATCCGTACAAGCCTGACTTCAACTCAGTTCAGTGAAAGGCGGTCCTCTCAGAGATAACAATCAAACTTGGTGTCAATGTAAACTGTGTGAAAAACAAATAGGATCAGCTTCTTCGACTAGAAAATCTCAGGTCCTCTAAAACAATAGGGCGAAAACTTTAGACGGTAGGCTGAAAAAAATTGGTATATGCACTGTTTCATATTTATCTCCGCGATCTGTAACAGCGGACTAAGTTGTATGGGAAAACTTGCACTGACAGTTCGAAATTCTAAAGAAACTACCTTGATGTGAAACCGAGTTGGTTGCTGCCTGCAGAGTCTCATAAATGCAAACCTCATGATAAGTGGTGTTGACTTGGCTTAAAATAAAAAAAGACATGGGGCTCATAAGAAGCATCTGGGTGTTACCTGGCAAGTGTGCAAGTCCAAATTATGCCTGACTAATCAGTATTTTGAACTGGCTTGCGGATGGAACAAGGTTCTTCGCTGAACTACCAGTTCGAGAGCATTCGGACCGATTTGACCGAGCAGTATCAGCAAACTAAACTTGAGATTTATTCCCGGGTCGATCATCTCTTCCCAGTGTGCGTGTTAGTAAGAGAAAATAAAGGAGTCTGACACCTGTGGGATTCAACTAGATGATATTTCAAGTCAGCTCTTGGTTCTGGCAATTCGTATTGGTGGAGAGTACGCCTAGTGGAGATTCAACAGAAGAAAGAACTGCACGGAATGATGCGAGCTTTATGCATAACAGATTAAAACAAACAAACAAAAGTGCCCCTCTTCTACACCATTCTAAGCAACAGAATGTAGGTTTTACTGATGATGTAGGGATTACAATAAAAGGTTTTGATTTGGTGATGTGTCACTGAGTTGATGCCTGAGTCACGACAGGTTTCCAATGGATAGAATTTCGATGGCGGAAATTACCAGATGATGAGAGTGGATCTTGAAGAAATGTCGATAGTAAACACCAGCATGTCAACAAAAAACGAACTTGGAATGTGACCCTTCAAAAAAATAATGCCTCGACCCACTGTTGGTAGCAGTATATTACTGAGGTGTGGTTTAGACTGGTAATTTAATTCCCTTAATGAACGGTCAGGAGAGGTGTTTCTTTTGAAGGCTGTAAGTCTCGACTTGTTCATGATTTCACGGTAAATTCAGTGCATAATTGGTAGAGAACGTCAAAGTGCTGTACATCTGATGCAAAAACGCAGACCTCACTATGTTTCTATTCGATATGTCACACAATCCAATACCTCGTGCCTCGGCCTTTTTGTCGGAAGACCTAATCAGGATGACAACTGTCACACGAACGGAAGCCAGAAAAAAAAGCAAGTGTTACAGCGAACTAAAAACGGATTCGAAAAATCTCGAGTTAAAATAGTCCTCAATCTTGAAAGTGCCCGAGCGAGTAGTGAATTGCAATGCACCAAATAAATCTAAAAGCACCTGTGGATTTTTGTTCTTCACAATTCTCAATACGTAATCAGTGAGCAGGGGGGCGTGATTTCCAAAAGGGAATTCTGCAGGTACGGGAAAATTATCCTACAGTCGGCCGAAAGTAGACAATTCAGAGTGTCAATTCAAATTTCGTACTGTAAGTGAAGTCAGTCTGCGCTGAAAAGCGGAGAAGCACCGTACAACTGCTTCATCCTTATTGGGAAGCGCACGTCAATAAACTCTAGTTAGAAGGCTGGAACCCGCGACCTCTCGGCTAGTAGTTTAAACGGTCAACTGTTGGTGGGTTCAAACCTCCTGGAATTTTGTGATCTGCTCAGAACCGATGACTCCAAATGAGGATAAGACAGCTATACAGAGCTTCTCCAATTTTCAGCTTCACCCACAGGACAACATTTCAATTGAAACTTTCCATGTCTCCTTCACACTACCATCGACCTTTATTCTGACAGACCCAGTTGAATCCTGTCAAGTATTCAAAAAAGTCTATCTCAGTCTCCGTGAGTGCAATTACTGTAGAAAACTGAACCACAGAATGCCGGGTAGAAAATTCGTTCTCTCAGATACATACTACTCTTTAGCGTTCCCATGACAGAATCCTTCAATCTCGTAAGCCTGTTGAAAATCACACAAAGCAACTCTACCCTTAGTTTTGTTTGTGGTAGATTTCATAAACTACCAGACATCCCAACAAGCAAGTCGAAAGATGCGGAATAGGAGAACTAGACAAAATTGTGATTTATGGTAATCTACTCCTTTGGATTTCAAAATGACATGCTGACATTAAAACTTTGTCCGATGTCAGTATACTGTCTGCTTTTCAGCCAAGAATCTGAATTTGCCAGAATGCTCAAAATACCCACTTGGGTCTTCCGTTACCAAATTAAGTTGCAAGCAGTAATATTTTTTCAGCTGAGTACAATTTAGTTTCAAGTAGAAATGGAAACTCGACACTTGACGAGTTCAAAAGATGACAAAGTCGGTCGTGAGGAGTCAGAGAATCTTCAGCAACCATGTGAGTAACGTGTCCTGTCAAGAGTATAATTATGTCGTGATCAAAGCTGCATGATATGTTGGCGCTGGTGGCGTTTTTCTTTTCAAACGGTTCAATATAGTCTATAAATGGTCGGTTTTTCTCCTTATCTCAGTGAGCAGCAAAGTCTATCACATATCTGCTCGAGTTATCATTGATTGTTATCACACAGCGTGACTGTAATTCGGGCAACTATAAGACAAGCGTTTTTGCGTCATCATCGTAATCAACAGTGAACTATGGCTCCGAATGGCGTAGTTCTGTTTACTGATAAATATCAGGTCGTTTTGGGTGAATTGCGTGTTATATAATGAAATCTCAATCCTTTTCTTACTATAGTATTTGAACCTTGTTCAGTCTGTACGAGAGTCGGTGAAATCTTTGAGCTATTCATTGGCAGATATGGTAGAACCGCTGATTACGCAACGAGTACAGCTCTGTTATGTCCATCGATGTGGTTTATTTCGGGGATCTCCTCCAAGTAGACATCCGTTGCTGATGCAGCTGAGTTTACTGATAGTGCTTTTAACCTTTCGATGCCAAGAGATTGACTAATCTCTCTTGGATCAGTTATACCCCGAAAAGTTGGACTCAGACAGGTGCACGCTGAAAACAAACGCATTGATGCAGGAGGGTCGTTGACTGTGTGACCAGTTGATATTTCCCAGTGTCATTTACCATGAATAAGTCGAGTGCTGTTTATCCCATTCAGGAAGACTGCAGTTCTCAAACCGACTACGTTTTCCACCTTGCCTCGTTTGGTTGCCGCGTCAAAGGCCGTTTGCCTCTCGGTCGTTTTTACCCAGCATAAGGTTGGGTAAAAGAGATGTGCAGTGTAGACGACATGTGAAGCACATATACTAGTCACCGCAAGTTATGAAGCATCACTAACTCATTCAGAGCCCAGGACTTCCTTTATTCTTAAGACACATACTTCAGTATTGCCAAC
This sequence comes from Clonorchis sinensis, assembly GCA_003604175.2. Taxonomy (NCBI): domain Eukaryota; kingdom Metazoa; phylum Platyhelminthes; class Trematoda; order Opisthorchiida; family Opisthorchiidae; genus Clonorchis; species Clonorchis sinensis. The sequence continues at coordinate 212,048,029 of CM030369.1, forward strand.
CCAACAGTCCCACGAGCCATTAAATCTGAAACAACAAAGATCAAACATAAAAGCATAGAAATCCTGTTTCTGACCACTGGAACGCTATGACTTGCCCTGCTACGGTGTGTGCTTCAACCTAAATAGTTTGCCCAATACGTGTCAAAGGTTCCTAAAGCTTCCCTGACCTTAACAATCTCCAGCCCACCAACAGAGAACTGTCCGCGTAAAGGAAGTTATTTGCCGAGTCTAGAGGTTCTGGTTTGGTCCCATCCAGTCGTTCAGCAACACCCTACCCTTTGTAGGTGTGAAGCGTATACCAAACCGCTGGTGGAACTAGTTAAGTCATTCAAAACATCAAGGGGTCCTAAATGGTATGAACCAAGGGGAGCAATACCATCCGCGCACTCAATATCTGTGAACTTAAGTCCCGGGATCATTTCGATCCCTGAGGTTCCAGAGGCGGACGGAGAATTCACGAGCAGCACGTCACTTACAAAGCTGAAGAAGGATGGCGAGAGAAGGCAGCCTGGCCTTACACCACTTGACTCGGCAAATTGTGGATGGATACTTTTACTTCTACGTAAGCTCTCACACGAGTTGGCATCCTCTAAATTTAGAAGGAACACCGTCTTATTTTATACAATCACTCAAGTCAACGGCAGTCTCCGGATAAAAAATAACTATGCGGGTGGCTTTAATTTGACACCTGTGCATTCTCAGCCGGAAAAGACGTTTATTCACCCCAGTGTGTCCCTAGGAAATCGACCAACCTGGGCAAGACATTTTGCCCCTCGACGGGACGGTCAAAGAGTGATGTTACAAACAGAACTCGCCGTAAATTTTTCCACTTTGGACCTACTAATGTATGATATCAGTCTTCAGTGCGTAAAAAGAAACGTCTTCCTCAATAATATTTCAAAAAACGCAGTTGTATTCGGTCTGATTGCAGATGGCCACAAGTCTGTTGCGTGCATATTGTGATGTTTTTTTGTAAACCATTACTTAATTTTAGAAAGCGGGGGTTTCAATTCACGTTTTACCATCCGTAACATGATTCTTATCAAACATTTAGCCAGCGTTTGAAGCACGTTATTGTATGGGCTTTTTCATCTGCTTTCAACCACTCTTTGCCGTCAATTTCCATGCCCCCAGTATGTTTTTTCAATAAACTGGACTTTAGGAGGATGATACTGTCCAGTATTGTATCGTTGGTTTGTTAGAAACTCTGCTTCAGAAAAGCTGCACTTCTAGGAGTAAAAGTGATCAAACACAATGTTGCAACACGATTTATGCACCGACGGCTAGGTGCACGAGAAGGAATGGCTTATTTGCTTGAACGATCGAAATTCACCCGTCATGACTGAACAATATGCAAAATCTGTCTACTGAAAAGCAAACTGTGCAACCAGCAAGCTTTGATGGAAAATCCGCAAACCATCCTCTTGCTATCTTGCGATAGTATCAGATTACCCGAGAGCGTTAACACTGCAGTGTCTCTTAAATAACGCACTGCATTACTCCTCTTTTATTGAGCCGTTTCACGGTACTGCCTTACATAATCGACCTGTCCATTAGGACTGGAAAGCTCAGTATGTAAAATCGGCAACCAAACGCGCCCTGTACTAATCGATTGTCAAATTAAACGCGAGAGTCACATGATGTGATTCCGGAATTGAGAACAATGGAGAGGATGTAGGAAATCTTTCGACAGAAGGAGATGCATTCAAAACGCGACGTATGCAACTTTCAGACAGTGTATTATGCTAGCTCAGAGATAACCAGGTTTGATTTTCCAAGCGTGTCGAAAATTAACTTAAGTCTTGTCTCCTATTGATTCTGTCCAGAAACGAATGAAATTGTAGTTGAATAAGTAATAATTCACTTTCAAAGCATTTCGAGAAGAAATTAAATGTGCCCCTAGTTTTAGCGTGCACAGCCATACTGCAGTATTAGAGAAGACTGGGAAGAAGGTAGACAGAGTACTTTTTCCAGAGAACTTTAAAAACTGTCTAGTCGGACAATAAATTCAATAAAGTGACCCAAAGACAACAGCTCCCTTAACGTGCTATGTTCCCTGTTGACAGTAACACGTGTGAAACGTCTTCTCAGCGATCTGTGTCAGAAATACATCTAGAGTCATTTGCTCGATTTTTTTCGTCATTGAAGTTTGCTGTCATTTTCCGGGTTTTTACATCCCTATACCTGTAATAGAGGATTCGTTTTGCCCGCTTTGGTGCCTATGAGACTACGTGATGACTGATAAATCCGACGGACTACCTCCTTGTTATCGATTCTTCTGGTATCGACACAGCTGGAGTTGTCCATCCAGTTCTTTTCAAGTGACGCTGCAAAACAGAGATATAAATGTCTTTCCCCCGAAAACTTCATGGAAATTCGGCTGGTTTGACACTCACGGCTTAGGAGAAAAACTTAACAATAACGCTGGTCTATCCGTGTAAGCGCTAGGAGGATGCGGACGGATAGACGTTCCGCTTTGCCTTTACCCGTAGTTTATGTTTTCTAACTTAAGCGATGGTTTACTTGTTGATATTTCTTCATGCTAGATACTTTTGTTTTGCGTTTATATCAGCTGGGGAAGTACTAGCGTCTGTCTGTTATCATATAAAGCTGCGCTATTTCAACAAATTAAGGTTGATCGAGATACAGACACCTATGAAAGACAGGTTCGTCACTTGAGCTGACCGTTTAAAATAGCTGTTGCTGTGTCTTGCCAGCATATCTGAACATTACATTACTGGATTCTGACCGAGTTAACGACAACGACACAGACCACAATTTGGATTACCCGGGTATGTCCGTACTACAGTAAATGGACCGATAAGGAGCGCAGCATATCCCGAAGGACAAGAATAAATCCTATCACAGTGCGTGTCTGTGGAGAAAATCTCAAGACTAAAGTACTTCCAATGAGCAAAAGTAACCTGTTACCTGAATTGGCTCCATCTAGCTTGGGACGTGTCCTTTGACGGACGCATTTCTGTCGAAGTAATGTATCCAGTAACGCCGGAAACATTGCACACATCATCCAATGCAAATCCACCAGCAACACTTGTTTGAAAATGACACCTTTCTAATGAAACCATCTACCCAAAAAGGCATATTGTTCTGTATCACTTCATGTAGTTTCTTTAGAGGATGGGCACAAAAGTATCAATAAATTCCAAAACAGTCGTCAAGCTCAGCGCCATCTCCGAAGAGCCCCGGGTGCTTGGCTGACCAAAGAAGTGGTCCTGCAAGATACCTCTTACCAAACACAATGAAGCCAAAATACAATGCAGTAGATTCAGGGTGGTCGTCAGAATGCAGACCAAAATGTTTTGCCTCGATTTTTTGTATCTCACAGCCGTGGGACAATTACACTACTACCCTATTTTTAGTTACAAGTTCTGTAATCTTCATTCTATGCAGTATGAAAATTTTCAAAGCCTGAGCTAATCACTTGACGAGATCTATGTATCCCAGTCTGTTTCGTAAGTCTTCAAGTGGCTCACAGTAGAAGTAATCAGGAAAAAGGAGGAAGCAAACTATTATGATGAGTATTTATCACATGAACATCCGGTCGGCCAGAAGCAACAGCTATTTCACCCAGATGATAACCGGCTTGTATTGTGCACGCTATCGGTCTTAAACTTGTCAACCTGCCTGTGCTTCTAGTGACCTGGTTGGTAGTTAAGCCTGATAAACGCGCGATACAATCGTAAAGGCACGAATTCTAAGCACCAGTGGGACTGCCATTTTCTTACAACAAGGTGTAGTACAGTGGGTTCTGTATGTTTTTCTAAATTTTTCCGAGTATGCTTTTATTTCTAAGGGCAGATACCCATACATTCAGTTAACGCCGTAAAAGGTGCAATATCCGAGTAACTTCTTACTGCAAACACGCATTACTGACGTACCCAACAGTTGCTGGCAACCGGGAGACAGCTAACGCTTGTACGCCGCTACGCCTGTACATACCGAAGGAGCCACAGACAGCTTGCGCAGAGCCAAACTGGGTGCTGCGCATTGTGCCAATACCCGAGCGAACGAGATCGGTGGGGAACACGCGGAAATCTGTTGCAAGCTGTCAGCCGGTCCAAACATCTTGGAATGATTGTACAGCGTCATGACCAAGACACCACCAGAATACGTTCCAAAGTACTTCAGAAACGTCAAGCCACTCAAGAGTAAACGCAGGCTTGTGTACTTTTTCCTGGCTTCCACCAGCTGAAGCTTGGCTAGTCACCAAAGGGATCTAAAGGTCTAGACGGTCTGCGATAAAATTATCTAGCTACCAACTTTTTTTGCCTGGGAAGACCAATACTGAAGTTTAAAAAGCAAATTATATTTGACTGCCAGTTTTTAGCCTCTGCACATACCCGAGAGGCCGTCGAAGAAGAACCGAAAAGTGGCAAGCACACAAATCGCCCGCCAGGAAGGCCCCGTCTCTTCAGAAAATGCACCCAAACTGAATGTGGTCAGTTCCTTAAGGAAAGCTGTTCTTACGTAACGCACTACTCATAAGGTTGCTGAAGACCCTGTGACAGCCCACAACCGGTTTCGCCCTTCTTGGGGCTCACCAAGTAGGTGCAGTCCCCTAGTTTCCGTCAACTTTATGTTCTAGTTGAACCCAAATTGGACTGATTTCGATGAATACACTCAGTCGCAAATCAATGTGGTCTTGCGAGAGACTCAGCTGGAACCCAGCTAAATCCCTCGTTTGTGATGTTTCTAGCTGTTCTTGTCTAAATATGTATTCTAAACTCGGAAGTAGGACTTGCGTGTTAATCTGATTTGCGTGTTTTCTACGCGTTGTATAACCCAGAGGTGGTAGGAGATTCAAGAATAAGAGTAGACAGTTCGCGAAAGTTCGACGAAACTTCGCAAACTAAACACAAGTTCACACACGTCGACCCCCTACAGTAAGCATTCCATTCAAGGTCGTTTCCAAACGACAGTACAAAATTTCCAACAGGCCACTGTTATAGTTATCGGTTATCGCCGTGATATTTCCCCCAGGCGGTCCCGAGGAGGATCAAGCCCCTTACACTCAGTCAGACAATAATCTGACCTATGCATAGTTGATTCCAACAATTCTGGTTGGTAGCAATGCAGGTGAACTTGACCAAAGATTTCTACAAACCCCATTTCAACAAATGGCATTTTCGGTCGTCCGCCATCCAAAAAAGCATATTTAATTTTGATGTTGTAGCGACCAAATCACTACTGCGGATAGTCATCTATCGGTTCCAAAGGTTCCGAGGATGAAGATGAGTGCTACCAAGTTCTCAAGGAATCACCCTGATTAGCCACAGAACTATTCAAACAATGACCGTTATCAAACAAGGGTTGAAGTACAGGACGATAAACAAATATCCTTTCTCGCTGTGGGATGTATGTTATATTATGCTTAGTTTATCATATATTTTCTGGTCCTACCAAATCGGTCACGCGATTATGCTTGATTTACTCCTTCTCGAGGCGTCACGCAGCCGGCAAGAATTTACTAAGCAGAGGATGGGGACAATGCATAGGTAAAGCGACAAATGATCGATGGGAATCTGACAAAAATTTCTAGTCTATTTCTTGTGAAGTGCATTTTATCCATAGAAAAATTGTTCCATAACTGACCGAAAATCAGGTTAGATGTTTAATTGTATCGCTCCGGAAGTAACTGGAAGCCAAATTGTAGCACTCGCCGTTTTTCATTCCCATTTGGTTTCCCTTGGTGCTTCAACGTTGTGCGATAAGAACTACGGAAGTCGAATCTCTGCTGTGTCCAATGAGCTGCAATCTCACAGTCTGACGCTGTTCTGCACTAGGTACTTCCACTCCCACTTGGAAAATGCATGCTCAGTAGCATGATCAAAGTGGGTTTGTTTGTGAGGAAAGAAAGTATTTTATTGCTGATAGTATCACACAGCATTCCGTATCCTCCCAAAGGCGCGTGTTGATACAACTGTCTCTGTTTGGTCCCGCCTCAAAGAACTTCCCAGGTCCGAAAGATAAATTATATCCTAGACGCCACACATTTCCTTACCAAATTGAAATTAGATGAATAGAGCTGGTTTGATTTGTCATGACAAACGTGGATAATTTTAAAAGCTCACCGGCGCAGGAAATTACATGTAGTAAGATTTCGATGTCACGGAGAAGGTGGGATCGGTTAATTTCATTCAACCGTCAACCCACAGGGTCTAAACCTTTGGGCAGTTTAAATACCTTTCACAGTTTTCGGGAAATACACTAATTTGCAAATCAATTTGGTTTTTGCGAGAGATTCATCTGGAACCCAGCTGAACCTCCCGTTTTTGATGTTTCCAGGCTGAAACGTGAGACGGCCTGGTGCAGCACATTCAGTTGCCTAGAAACATCAAAAACGGGAGATTCAGCTGGGTTCCAGGTGAGTCTCTCGCAAAAACCAAATTGATTTGCAAATGAGTGTATTTGTCGAAATCAATACAATTTGGGTTCAAGTAAAACATAAGGTTGACGGAAACTCGGGGATTGCGCCTACCTAATGAGCCCCAAGAAGGGCGAAACCGGTCGTGGGCTGTCGAAGAATTTTCAGCAAACTTATTAGTAGTGCATTACCTTTCACAGATGTTATAGTGGACAGCGTCAATCTAAAAGTTCCCATAAAAAAGTTATTCAGTGAAGTTTAACAAAACACTTTCGGACGGATGTGTTTCTCTGAAGGGTGCTTCAAACACCTCCGAAGATCTATCCCGCTAGAAATCGTGTGTGGGCGTTCCATGCATTGGGAAGAAGATCTAAGTTATGATCACAGCATAATGTGCGAGCATAAAAAGCTCCCCGAGATTCCAGCTGGGCTCGGACTTTGGGCATAACCATATATGATCACTATGTCATGAACTGTAACCAACTATGTAACTTTTGCCGAGTAGCCCAAGACGCCAATTTTTGCCTGTAAGAACTGTAAATGGGTCACTGACTAATAAATCTGTAAAATTCGAAACCATCCTCGATAACTGCCCTCGGCGATCGCAAGATATATTCAAGGTGCCTACTGCTAAAGTGGCTTGAAACGTCGTCCCTAGTCGTCCTTTATCATCTGTTAACATTCAGTTAAGAAGTATTTACTCATCACCTTCGGCCATGTCTACACCTTTGCTAGTTCATCTTCTGGCTGTACAAATCGATCCGAGTAAGACGCCTAGTTGTTGATTCCGCCCATTTATCTATTTACGTTTATGCGCTAAAGATTTTCTGAAAATGTGAGTTTCTACTGTGTGACTGACAAGATAAGAATGGATTATCAAAACGCCGCAGTTTAGGTTTCCTTGCAGTATTGTGCAAGCAGGTCACAGGAATCCATAATCTATAAGATTCTGGTTGCCCAACAGTTTATTGCTTTCAAATTTTCAGTTCGCAGTTGATGATGCGACCGATGATTCTCCCTCACGTGGTGGCAAAACATTTGCAAGCTAATTTTCAAGTTCGACAAGCAGATTAACAACTAACTGATTAACGACTAATAGGCGAACCCGAGCAAGTAATATTCTGACAAACTGTCTTCGTACTCAGTTAATCGGTGCACATAGCACTGAAAAAGCGAAACTTGTTGATAGCCTCTAATAGTTTACCCCGATCGATAAGTCGGGACTAATGTCTCACTAAAGAACATTATACTGCCATGAAAGCGTCGACAGTGATAGGTGCTCTCGCCATCCTCAAAGAACATGAAATTTAAACGTTACATTCATGGAAAGGGCGAATTCCGCAGATGCTACCTGCGGATGCATCAAGGTTCCCCAAAGACACTGGGTACAAATATAAAAGGAAGAATGGAAAAACAACATGCAGCTTCATTTCTCATACACCGTACGGCCAATTGAAGCCGACGTTGGTCAAATCTTCACCCTCCGGGGGCGCGTGCAAAGATGGAGTCCAGCTGAGACCGATTCTATGCGCACATGAAGACAACCTAATTGATTAACCTGATGGTTCATGGATATTTTAACTCCTGTCTTTGGTAAGAGAATTCTCCCGATCTACGCATATCTTAAGCCACAAGTGAATGAGTTTACAAAACTTTACTCTATCTTTCTCTCCCTTTCTTAGTGACGAATACTTCCTTTCATCAAACGCTAGAGTAAGTTTGTTCAGAAAATCTCTGTATGTATTCCAATAGGATATTTTGAGGTATTACTGTTGTCACGGGTAAAACATATTCACCTCAACTTCTACGGATAGAATGGTGGTACAGTCATGTGTGGTAGATTTTCTCCTAGGTATGATTCAATGGCAACCATCGAATGGTGTTTCTTCTACACGCCTTTTCAAGCAGTATGCAAACAACACTTTAGTCCTAGAAGAGCCGACCTACTTTGAACACATTTTTAGTCTCATTAGCACCTTATATCTTAACATATCTGCAAGTTTTGAATCACAAACTAGTTGTGGTCTTGCCTTTCTGGATATTTCTGACCAGCAGCTCTCACTGTACCGTGTGTCATCATGGACTGGTGTTCTTACAGTCTAATTGTTTTACTTCCATAGCTTTCAAAAGAGATGTGACTCGCAGTTTCTTTGGGCCTGTACAAGGTATATGCATCCTTCTATCGCACTCAGGAGGGAATGGAAATATTGTCCGGAACATTGCTACATAACTGCACCTCATTGAAGTTCATTGTTGCTTATAGTAGACAAAGTACGTCCAGCAAAGAGAACAACAGATATTTGCATCTGAAGGCCATGGTTAGTATGAACAGACAACATTCTGCCTAATACATTTTCCTGAGTGAGACCGTCGCTGGCATGATGCCCATACGCATCGCTAGCGACCTTCTCTAGCTCGTGGCCGAAAGTCGTCGCACTGAAAATCAAGTGATCTAAAACGTTTTCTTCAACACAAAATCTTAATCTGCCTTAATATCGCATTCTGAAACTGTTGGGTAGTGTCTCACATGTACGGCAGTTCATAATGGTGAATGACGGACATTTGGAGCTCCAAGCATAAAGGAAAGGCTCAACTCAACGAACGGGGATTAACTTACCGGATTTAGCTACCTCTTGGACTTTGGAAGCAAAATTGTGCAGCTTGGATGGCGACAAACACAGACAGGGAGATAATTTCCAGTTGCTCTGCGATTCACGTGTAGCAGGAACATCTGGTAAGCCACAAGATTGGATAGTTGTAATTTGATATTCCGGAGGGATCAGAAACATGGTATTCAGCCGCTGTTCACTATACTGCCACATCATCTCCAGAAACCTTCCAATTACTTGATGCCGTGTACTGATCTCCCGATGATCACTCCACTGGACGGACTTTTTGGTGTTCCGCTGACAATCTGTATTTTGCTCTTCTACGTTCGTCTGAGCGTCTTCGGTGTCAGAGGAAGCTTCGGCAGGTCTACTATGTGACGTTTTTCCATTTATCTCCGCTGTGTCTTCGCTGAGGGGACATACAGTTGAACCCGTGGCCACGTATCTGTCCAGAGTGCAGGCACGATGCAATGTGTTTTGATAATATGAAATGACATCTTTATGTCTCTCCTTCGTCCGGGAAGAAGAAGCAAAATTTTGTTCTTGTTGTTGTTGTTTTGCTGAGATTTTTTCTCCTGATCCGCGCCTTATCAGTATCCCATGTTTGCCTTCGACGCTCATGGCGTGAGAGGATGTTGGAGTGCCAAAAGGAGAGTACGAAACTCGCATCGACTGAAAATCACGTGACAATTCCGCCTTTTTCGATTGCGCTGCTGCCGCAGCACTACATACAAGCTTCAGTTTTTCTACATGGTACAACAGATTGGTCGATTGCGAGAGCACGTCCAAAAATCCGGAAATGAATTCATACTCTGACCGTAAATATTCTGATGCTGAACGTCCATAGTTATCATGCAAATAGTTGCGAAACGCCTCAACAAGGTTTGAACGACCGGGTTTCTCATCCTCCGCTGATGGTCGATGTTGTGTCGATATTCCGCCACCAACTTCTAGTGCAGGCTGGTCATGAGAACAAATAGTGCATAGCTGACGAAAAACTGTATCGGACAATCGAATCGAACGTTGATCAGCCAATATCACAAACAAATATCCAACGGATACAGAAGGAACGGGAGTGATTGCACGACTGAACACTTCCGTTTCCAGTAGTTGATGCCAGTTACAAGTCCCGTGAGATCGAGCTAGATTCCTGGTTAGAAACAACCGCAAACTGATGGAATGAGCTAGGCGTCGATTGTTTTGTATATGTCTGCTGAGGATATCCAACTCTTCCATACCACGCATCATTTCCCACAGATCGCCGTGGGTGAATCGAGTCAGATCTGAATGAGCCAGCAGAGACAGACCGCTAAAAACCAAATGATGAGCCGATAACAATGTCATACTGGTCAGCTCAGTGGTACAAACACCAAGTAGTCGTAATGGGGACAAGGTTGTGTTGTGAACAGCACTAAACCGACCACCAGCAGAATTTCTCCACTGCTCATGCAACGTATATTGTTCGTGGCCAAAACGTTTTGTTTGTGTGAGCGATTGACGTAAACTTTCACAAAGTACACGAAGTTCACCCAGCTGACTCGCGTAGGTCGACGCAGAATTTCTAGACGAATATGGATCTGACTGAGGCAAATCCTGAGTGCGTGTAGAATCACCGGAACAAGTTGGCCTTGTGGCACTGTAATGAGTAGCAGTTCTCATCGAAGACTGACAAACCGGTTTGGGAATGTGTGAGAAAGACGAATTACACGCATCCAGATTGCTGTACTCCTTCGATGTGATTCGATCGGATTGCCTGGATAAGTTTATCCAACTTGAGCTGAGTTCATTGCACACACCAGCCATCGAGTCTAACCAAATAGTCTTGCGGACAAGTTCACAGAGCCGATGCAGCCGAGAGAGTCGATTCAAGCGAGCGTCGATTTCGACGGGGGATGATATTAACTCTGGTGCGCCAGTAGAAACACATGGTGCTTGTTCGTTCTGCTTGTTCTCCTTTGAAAATGGAAGTGGAACATATAGGTTTGGAAATCAGAAACGGCACAAATCATCGGTATGACAAAGAAACGTCGGCAGAAACACTATATATACATACATATACACATAATATATAGGTATATATATATATAGACAACACACTACTCAGACTTTAGAATGCGAACTCAAGGATTCAGCATTTCGGATAGGATCTTGACAATTTCGTGCAATTTAGGTTCAAGTAGAAAATACGGTTGACGAAAACTCAGGGACTGCGCCTAGCTGATTAGCCTTGAGAAGCGCGAAACCGGTCGTGGGCTGTCGAAGAATTTTCAGCAACCTTATGAGTAGTGTGTTACGTCTGTACGGGGTCTTGACAACTTATGTCTTGTCGACACCCACTGAATAAAAACCCGTTACCCTGCAGGTCATAGTAAGTTAGGTGTGACAAAATGATTTCCCTTGCCAGATTCTTATGTGAGAGTCTCTCTAGTGGAACGTTTTCTCGAGTTTTGACCAGCATAATCTGAAGCAACATCAGTTCAGTAGTGTCCGGGAAGGATGGCTCTTCCAAATTTGGGAATATCCAGAAAATCTCGCATAAGTGAAATGCATAGTATGACGTAACTTTCTGAGAGAGGTGACCCACAAAAAAAGGATAGACCTCTGGGGGATCTGCAGTCATTATTGTGAGATGCGATCTACTGTCCAACAACCTCAAAAGAGGCCAATAACTTGGTGATCTCTTTTTGGAAGGACGAAAAATGAAACAGCGACCTAAACCGACTTTCCTTCCTAGTCAATTGACTGATTAACCAATATAACTGCAGTGAACTGATCAACCCACATTCATTGTCCTGACTACAGAAAAGTTGGTTTGAAACTGAAGATTTGGATGGACGATGTGACGGCGATTGACCTTAACCCAAAGCTGAAAACTGACAGAACATCTACGCTGGTACAACACGGTGGGTACCTTTTCAGCATGACAGAGTACGTTACCAGTAGACAGTGCTTTCTAAAAGCGGTGGGGAGATATAGAAGATTTTGGCTCATTCTGCTGACACCGATTCGATGGGAACAAACCTTAGGTTGCCTGACAAACAGTTGTGTTGAAGACCACTTCGTAAACAGCTGAGAATTCATGGTACCTGAAGGGATAGACTAGAAGTGACCTTTCCCGGGAGCTTGGAGTGGACACTGAGAAATTGAGACGAGCTCGGTGTGGAGGCAAACTTTGACGCTAATCCATGTGATCTACCGTTGATAATACGTTGTAGTTCTCATGGGACTAGAGGTGTAAAACGAAGAGTTTTCAGGGCTCCCTAAATGCAACTAGTCATGCTGTATGCAAATGAACAGAATTATACTTCTTTATTAAAGAGACAAGATCTAAAATAATCGAGCACGACTCGGCGGTAGGAGGTTACAGATAATAAGCACCATGAAATGTACTCAGGACCCATGCGCAAACGAGAGTGTGGACGGATATCAATCTCCCATCAATGGTAAGAACCACAGGGTTATACGAAAAGAGCACATTACAGTATGGTTTTCCTTTTAAGAAGAATTGCCACCAAAGTATGCCTCAGAAAACGGTCCGACTTAAGTGTGTTTTCTGTAGTGCCATAAAATTCAGTACAAGCCTCAATCCATCGGCCGAAAGTGAATCTTTAGTAGCCTGGTGTTTCTTAATATCGACAGGATTTAGTTCGATTTGTTATTGTAGGATGAATGAGCGGGCTGATTTCTGTGAACCACACATTTTACACAGGAACAGTCCGTCAAAATTAATGTTGGCTCGATGAAAAATACGCCACATTTCCAGGTTGTAAGTTCTTTTTCATTCCGCCTGCTAAAAATGGTTATTGTCTATGTAAAACACTTCCCAGATGCACGTTCTGTCATTCACCACCCTTACCTGTTACGCCTTAAACGCGTCTTTCTCTGTCAGCTCACAATTTTGCCGTGGTACACTGAATGACGTGTCTCCCTCTCCCGCCGCTCGTCTGATTCGTTAACAAAACAAGATTTGTCTGCCAAATGCACAAAGCACGTAAAAACATCCTTTGTCCGGCTGAAAGCCCAGAAACACAAAAGGTGGGTGGGATTTTCTATTTCAAAGGCCCGTTGTTTTCCCTTCTATCTTGTTTCTACAAGACCGATGTGTGGAACTGGCAGACAAGTTCCTGTCAACAGACTCTCCCGATTCCAGATGAATTATTGATCAAGCCGACGGAGATGAGGACAAAAAAGGATAAACAGATGAAAGAAGGAAGACAATCCTACGGTTTGGATACAAGCAACATTCACTACTCAGAAGTGGCTAACTGTTGGAATGGCCTAATTTGTATCATGTGGAGATGTATCCAGGTAATATCAAAGAGGTTCAGGCAGGCTTTTTCCTGTCACAGTTTTACGGAATTTTCCAGTAGTTAAGAGTCAGTCCCACCAATCCTCGATTTTGCTTTCTGAGGTAACTTTAACGCCAGAAAAGACATGATTCTCAACATTCGTAAGAAGACATTGAAATAGAATATTACGGATTTCGGACCCATATAGCTCAACGGAGCCAGTCGCACAACGGTCATAAATGACCTCATATAGGATTGAAAATATCATGTTTTACACTGCGTGCTACAATTTAATTGGCATCTCTTGTCGTGATTGGTTGATGTCCGAGTGAGTGAGGCAAAAATACTGGTAGGTTGTTGGTGCATCTCAAAAGTGTCACCCTGGATTACCATATTCTTTCCGAGTAGGACGTTGTTAAAGAAGACGAGATGGTTCAGTGGTTAGCGCGCGAATTTACTGACCGGAAGGTCCGTGGGTTGAACCCCACCTCTGCATCTCCACTTCCTCTGTCTAGGCTTGAGCAACCTGGTAGTGTTGCAGCCCTCGTGTTCCCTTCTGGTGGCATGGCAGTTAAGCACCGGAAGGAGCTACAGCTGAGTGATGATGATGACGATGATGATGACAGAAGACAACAGCGCGGCTTGCGTTGAAAAATATGGCATGAAATACGTGATCCTGGAATTTCTCTATCCTCTGACGGAAGCAAACACTACTGAAAAGCAATTTTTGGACAGTTGTAGGATAGGTAGAAAAAACATATTGTACCCATCGCTAGTAAACGTCTATTGTACATTAGGATGTCGCTTGTACTCAGTTAAATGAAGATGGGCCTGCTTTGGAAAACAATCGAAACCCTTAAATAACGGGAAAGGAATCTGACTGGCTGGTCGCATAACCAAGGAGCCTACCTTGAAGAAACAGTCATAACATCTATGAAGATAAGATGAAGTTAATACGAGTTTCACGGTACATATGAGCAATCAAAGGATAATTATTTATAATAACAGTATTAATAGTTAACAGTTCTACGGCAGCGGTGTTGGACACTCATGTCATGCTGTCAATGATGACGATGATAATAGTTCACCAAAACCAGTCCCTCAAGTTGTAATAAGTATTTAGTCTTCAAAACCGGGGGCATTATCAGTCACTGAAAGATGTTCGTTCCCTGAAAATTCCACATCCAACATCCATATTGATTCATTCGTGATAGTGGCATCCCTCCATTCAGGAGGTTCCCGTAATTACATACTTCCGAAGAGAATGGCAACCAATACCCGCCTGAGTTTTATCCCGAATCAGATTTAGTCAAAACAGGACATTGAGGCTGGTGGGAAATAGCCCTGATCAGCAGCAGCTGATTTCACTGAACCGGTTGATTCACTTTTCCCCATTGACTCAAACACCCAAGCGAACGCATTTAATGGTCTTGCGTGTCTCCGAATACCCAGTAAGCTATTGTGTCCGAGCTCCTGTCTCAAACTTTTCAAACCATTAGCAAACCGTCTGAACAACAAGTTATTTTTTTTCGGTGACAGCCATATTCCGGACGAATCTCTTGTTCACGATATTCCTCAACTAAATGTGCCGGACAAAGGCCGTCTAGTGTTTCATTTGGTACGATATTCGAGATGTCACAGTATAGTTTCCTGAATGAAGCTACTCACAAGTTTGCTGAAAACTCTTCGACCTCTCACGACAGGTTTCACCTTCTTGGAGCTCATCAGGTACACTCAGTCTCCGAGTTTTCGTCAACCTCATGAACTACTTGAACCCAAATAGTTAAAATACACCAGCTGCGAGGGTCATCCTGCTTTGCTACGGCACTGCCCTTTCAAAAGTTATATATATATATATATACATGGGAATCTGAACAAGACTGACGGAGTATCTTCTGTGACTCAACAGTGAGATTTACAGGATAGCAACAGAAAATCGGTTCAACCAGTGACCGGGAGAGACCAGAATTTTTCAAGTGCTTGATTGACTGCTCTGCTGTTCAATGGTAAGAATATGAGGGTGCTTCGAAAATTCGTGTACATGGATCGATTGATCCAATCGTCACGCAGAGATTGTCTGATCATATTACAAATAGAACTAAGGCCGCAAAACTTGCGCTTTCTGACCAGGATGATAAATTTCCTCTTGTGTGAGCTCAAGGCTATCATAAATTTAGGGCGTGAAAAATGAAAAACTGCTAAAACAGCAACTTCAGAGCTTGGAGCTTGATCAGTCTTCAAAGAAACAAATACATCTTACCAGTTAGACTTTAATCAATGAACATATATATTTGTTTGCTACTTACGAAAGCATGAAACCAAAGGGTTCAAGCTCAGAGCTCATCCGGTCACCGACCGACAGCTAGAAGCCCAAGAAGGCAAGATCAGCGACCACATGAAAGTCAAACAATCAGAGAGCAGGAATAGCAGACATTCAATAGCATTCAAACATCATAATCCAAGATTTATCTTGGCTAACGCAGACCAACACATGCGATCTTCCATCCCATTCTCACTGACGCTATTCTGCTTAACACAGAGCTAACGATTTCACCTTTAGTGGTAAGGAGATGTTTGCAACCAAACCCTACAGTCCGGCGAACAAAACAAAAATCAAATATTCGTATATCCATCTGTCCAGTACCAACTATATGTACTCACTTGCACAGACTGCTCCAGGGGAATAACTTTGCAGAAGTAAGGCACTATGCAAGTTTGTTTCGTCAAAGTGGTAGTTCGCTGAATCAGGTCACGCACAGGTAGACTGACCGCCGGAGACCAGCGCGGCTCCGATGGGACATATTCAATCTGACTATCGATCGAACTGCGCGATGGCGTTTCCGGAGGTTCTTCATCCTCTACCGTACAAGCCCGGCCAATCGAAGCTAATGAAGCGTGCATGCGAACGCGAAATCCGTTGACAACGATTCATGCACAGAAATGAACGACGAGCAATTGAAGAAGAATTGCTCGTGCGTGTAATCTGATTGCTGATTTCACGTTACAATGATTGAGGCTGAAATAGAACGATATACATCCACGATAAACTTTTTCTCGCCACTCAAATTACCTGGAAAAAGGAAAGGTGTGATCACATTTGGACTCATTCGAAAACTCACTTCTATTTGCATATAAACCCTGCGGCAAAAATTAGCCGGGCGACTTAGTCTTGGAAAAGCGAAGTCTGAAAATTTCGTCCACGAACGCCATAGCTAAAGTGCATTTGTTTGAAAGGTTAAATAAAATTTTAAAAATGGCCACATATTATAGGCTAGAGGATTAGGAACGTCATCTTTCATAGAAAGATCACGTACACTGAACTGGATGTGGTTCTGCTCTGAAAAATGAGGCTATTGTTCAGTGTCATGTCCACGGCTACATATTTCTAACCCAAGCACGTCACCTGGATAAACGGTTGATTCTCTTGTGTCTCAAAAGTCTTGCGTAGACATGTTGGATATTTCTTAGGACTAGGTTGAAACTTATGTGTGCTAAACTGTTCACTGTGTTATCGGAGAAAAATCAAAATCTTTCAATCATGTGCACCAACCAGGATCTGTTCTACTGGTGATTCGGCATTCAAGATTGTTTTTCGAGACCAGACAATCCATATAGGTATCAGCCTTTCGAGAAGACCTTGGGATAGTGCTCATACAACGCAGCACCTTGACAAAACAGCAGTCGGACGAGCATTTAACCTGACTTCGGGGTGGCTAAACTGACAGCATTTTACTTTCGGCCTTTTAGTGTACGGAATTCTTCACTGTTTTCAGACCTTGAACTTTGTAACTTCTCAAGTTGAACTATCTACTTTCCAGGCTTAAAAGTGGAGGTCAAATGACTATGGACCAGAGTCACTAGAAAGATATAAAGGATGATTCATCCTTGAAGGTAGAATACAAAACTTCGATGGCCTATTAGTGGTCATTGCACACTTCATGGACCGATTTCTTCCAGCCATAGTCTGCTTAAGGGGGGTGAAAAAGGCACAGTAAATATCAGAATCGCCAGATGGGTTGCCCACCACTTATGGGAATAGGAAATCAGGTTTCATTTGTCCACAAGGATTCAGGGATATTATGCCAAACGGTTTGGCGTACAGCAAACTATGTCCATCACGGGCTTCGATAGACCGTTTCAACCCATCCCACTTCAAGCCACCGGATAAGTTTGGAGTCAAGCCGTAGTGCAATACATACGGGATATGTAACAAATACACTAACCAGCTTAAAGGGCACGTTCATCTATCCTCCAAACAAGGGTACAATTTGAGTTCGGATGTCTTGCTACCTTGGCTAGCTCCACCGCCGAAATGAGTTGGCACCAAACGCGCAGCTGTTACGCTGAACGTTGCCTTCCCAGGATATCTTTCATGATCGCTAAGACATGTATAGCTATCAACTTCATGTTTGCTCTTGAGTGTGCACGTTAAAAGTGCATGCCTTTCAGACTGACAGGATTGCAGAGGGTCTGCAATGCAGCAGACTAGTAAGGTAGACGTCCATGCATATTTTCGAATTTCCGCAGAAACTGGGAATAATTTGCACGCGCATTTTAACGGTAAACAATCTGTGCGTAATTCTGGATTGAATAATATGGATTCCGGAGCTGCTCAGCCATTACTGTGTAAAAGTGAGATAAGAAAACGGCGGTGATATACTATTCATCAATTATCAATAATTATTAATTAGGTGAGCTTTCAGATGAAGTTCCTATTACCTCGATTGACTAGACAGCACACATGCCCGGCCAACTTGCCCAGTTTATTGAGCATGCGTTCTTATCTTTCAAAAGCGTGCCCCGCTCTTCAACCATGGTGCAGCCGGCGATTCTGAATAATCAAACTGCTTACCAGCTCAATGCTGTGGCCTTCAGCTAATTACCGAAGGGTTGCGGGTTCGAATCCCCTTGAAGATTCGTGAGTTGAGCACACCTAATGATTTCCAGCAGGAAGAAAACAGCTTTATTGTGCCTTTCGTTTTTTGGCGCAGGTAGACTTCACCTTCAGGATGAAGTCACAATAGACTGATCCTGCATATGTCTGGCGTAAATCGTTCGGTGAAGGTTGCAGTTGTTTGGGCTTCATATACTACCCAGTCTATGGATATATTCTGATCGGGTTCCTTAAGACCTGGTCAGCACTAGGCTATTAGAATGGCACAGTATATTCACTAGTGGCTCTGAGTTGAATAATATTTATGCCCGGAATGTTCATTTTACTTTCGGCTGGAACAGTAGTATTTGTCAAAATGTAGAACTATCTGGATCCTTCGGACTTCATTATTCTAGATAGCTTAAAGAAGCACATCACCCCCACACACACATATATATATATACACTCACCGTGGAATGATCGCTTTAATGAGGTCAGTTTCGGAATTTAGGTAGAAGAAAACCTGATTTTCAAACAGCATAGGGTGACGCTATCACTAGATTTATATATATTCAGTAATTTGGGATAATTTTTTAATCACTCGTGTTTACAAACGCCTACAGTTGAACAAAGATTTGGTTCAGTAATTAGAGCTAGTCTGTGCTAAAAAGCCGACAGGCGCTGCACAGCTGTTTTGTTTTTACTGTCGGCCATTTGACGTGCGCACTTCATAAATCTACAAAGGGAACCCAACTCGGGACCTCCTGGCTGTAAGTTTAACACTAAGCTGTCCCAGGACGAGCAGTCGGTCATCGATGGAACCAACTCGCACTCAGACAGGATATAGAGCCACTCGTCCTTCAATCAGGGAATCTACATCACACGATCATGTTTTGACTGGCTTCTCGATTTACGACATAAATTTGAGCCTGTCCAGCCACTAATTGATTCCCCCGTTTTATGGAGGTCACGTATCCTTGCTTGAGCTTCCTTTGCTCGCATAACTCGAGCCTCATTTCCCCCAATAAGAAAATCAGAGTCTATACCTAAGGATGACATTCCCCGAATGCGTACAAGACCTTCAACCTTTCTGAGCAGATTAAACACTCGGATTTTGGCTTTTAGGAGAAAAGCAAGAAAGAGTACGGCACACCATCCGTACGTCATATAATAAGTATAAGCGGCATTTTTCCACGAATATACGACCCCTTTCGCTACTTGGCTTGTTTTGGATAAGCAGAAGTTACCCTATCAAGGGCAAAAGTTTAGTAGGTGATAGCTAAATTGCACTCATAATCTTTCTTTGAATCGAAAGCATTTAGAACGCTTGTCAACATCGGGGCATCGAAAAGAAGCCAACGGAAGACGTCGGTCTCCGAACACCGTAGGGCTGTACATGGGTTTACCGACATAGGTTTTCCGGACGAAGCATCTCATTCTTCCAACAGCCTTAACCCAGTGACTAATGTATTTTTTACTTGTGACTCCGCGCTACACTTTACAGTTTATGCAATCGCAAGCTCCCCAGTGAACCTCTTTGCATTCTACAGACTCAAACTTTGCACGCCTGGCAAACAGATAACAGCTGCGTGATACAGCTACCGGTTGCATCAGCCTAAAGTCATTCCACAAAATGACTAATTAATTAGCCGAGTTCAAACCAAAAACAAAACATCGAGTCGCTAGTGCTACAGCTCTGCACAGTGGCAAGGTGTCCCTGGCTCCATTTCTGGTGGATTCGTCTCACAACAGAATGAATCGCACAATCACTATCTTTTAAAGACAGAACGGAAAATTAGTGAAGTAAAAGCCGTTTTTCATTCGATTTTTTGCCTAGTTGTGGGTTTTTAAGAAGAGGGAACAATGCACAAAACTTCCCTCGTTTTAGGTAGCTACTTTAATTATTGCTTGAAAGGTACGAATGTTGCCTCGTGCTGAATAGCGGACAGCCGTTGTGCTTCTTGATGGTTTTGCTGAATAGGGGTTTGTAAGAAACAGTCGAAAGAGTCAGATACGGCAACTGCGGCTATATACAGCATTTGTAGTCCTCTTGTTTTCCCCGGCTTTCGGGCCTACCAAGACCTCCAGCCTGCAGAACACCCAGGTTTGCATGCCGTCGGACAACGCACCGAGTTGAGTTATAGTTGCAACCAGAAGAAATTCATCGCTGGGTCTCCATAAAAGCCACGGCAATATATGGGATCAGGTCAGGAAGAGACCTGGACTAACAGTGATGTGGCAGTTTATGTACTTCACTCATCCATCGAGCTATACTAGGAGGAGTCCCTGAGACACTCTGAGGGTCCTTCATACTAGATCCGTTAATGGTTCGAGGTCTGAATAACACCATCTCCTGGATCGACAAGTCGGCACTGGCCACTTATGACTTAAAAATCCTGAGGAAACAAAACTTCTTGCCAGGCAATGCGGTTTTTTAGCCAGACTTTCAAGTCAAAGGCCTTGAATAATGGCCATATCCCCGGATGGTTTAGTTGTCGAATACGGCAGGGCAGGTAGGCGAAACAGACTACTGCTTACTCCTCTCTTCTTTGCATATTTTTACTTCCTTTGTTCACCTCATTAATATTGCCCGTCCGTCTACACCAGCGACCTCATTCACCTTGCGTCTGGCTTGACCGCAACATCTTTTGGTCCGCGTTTGTTGTTTACTCTTTGGTGCAACCTGAATAGCGGCTTCTCTTCTTGGTCTACTGGACTGATGCTTACTCGAAATAATAATTCGGGATTCAAACACCCTCATCGTCACCGTCATTGACAGCGACACCAGACGAGAACAACGGTATTTCAGTGTCGTATCGCCATGTCAGGTTATTTGAATAAATCCTTATAATGGAAAGAAGAAGAAATGGCGCTGGGAGAGGAACTATGACCATCCTATCATAGACATCTAAGGTGCCTACACCTTCAACTCTCAGCCAGAAAATTTGAATAGAAGCCGACAGCATGAACGCCAACAACATTGACTAGCCTCTATGCCGTTCAATGTCTCCAGCCAAGCATATGGATCTCTCTCTGGAAGGCAAGCAGCACTAATAGCGCCAAAAAGCTTTTTTAAATACTTATATCTCTTATTCTAAGTGAAATTCTGTCCAATTTTAAGTTTCCATTATTTCCAATTAGGTACGGGAAACAGCGTTTATCTCGGCAGGCGATAACTCGGTATGCATACCACGCGGTCAAGCCAACTCCATTGTACTGGTGGATATGGATTTGAAAGAAGTATTATACTATTCACCAGAAACTTGTCCACTGGTCAGCTCATTGCAAATTCACTGGTTGCAACCAACCACAGCTATGCTTCTGAGAAACCGGTGGTCAGAGACCTGAAGGCGTCTCAGATTCTCCGTCAAATTCTTGAAGCCGCACAAAAGTATAGTCTAATGGACCCGTCCTTTGAGGCCCAGTGAGATGCTGTTTCTGTGTTGCAAGTAGCACAAATGAGCAGAAATAATTCTAGCCTTCGAAATTCGTTTGTTGACTTTGTCCTTCACATTACCATTAGGTCTAACTAAGTACGAATAGTGTTACAAAACTTCCGCTGCCACTCATTGAATCCTCAGAGGCATGTTCAAAGACATTACGTCCAGAAGCAGGAATTTGCACTGTGTGAGCGCGTAGCATGTGCCAAAAGACCGGGAGTCCTTGGTTAACATTTTCGGTGATGATCGTGCTTCTCCTTCCTGTTCAAAAGTAAGAACAAGGTAGTCCGCACATCCTACGTCCACAAGGTTCATACTAGAAGAGATCTGAGACCGGAATCTTTGAGACCTTCCAGTGTTCGCCCCACCATCTTATCAGTAACAAAATTTAATAGAGTAGACACATTGGTCGAAAACCGCTGCTTGTAGGAAATCTTCTGAAGAGCTTTCTATACGTTCGCACGCGCCCACAATTATAT
This sequence comes from Clonorchis sinensis, assembly GCA_003604175.2. NCBI lineage: Eukaryota > Metazoa > Platyhelminthes > Trematoda > Opisthorchiida > Opisthorchiidae > Clonorchis > Clonorchis sinensis. The sequence goes on from CM030369.1 coordinate 212,070,104, forward strand.
AAATACCAACAGTTTCTGATATGCACGAACTCTGGGGCATAATCGGTGGCACGAGAGTTGAAAGGTACTAACCGGTTGGTAGACTCGGACGCACTTTTGAAATCAAGGACCATCGAGACTTTAGGGCGGCTATACGAATGCTGTTGCTACAACATCTGACGCGGTGCAAAGATTTGGTCCATATAGCTCCTTCCCAACCGCAATCTTGTCTTTTGTTCTCGGTTTCCATTTTCATGCTCCTTCCTAAGAAGGCGTAGAATAAGTGACGCAGAGTCTGGCTACAACGATTAATTCAGCTTAATTCCTCTGTGAATGCTACCAAATGCAGGCATCTTGGTTGAAAATGAGAACCACTGTGGATCCACTCCTGTTGGTTGAGATGGTCATACTCGCCTAGACAAAGGCAACCGAGTTGGGCAAAACCGACTAAGGATTGCACCTCCACTTTTCAGCATGGTTAGCGGGAGGTCGTAAGAAGAAGTAACTCGGTTAGGCTTGAATAAAAGCAGTTCCTTGTTTGCAAAGCCGAATGAGGTTCCAAGTTCAATGTTCAGGGCTGAGTTGCGGGCCGTTAATCTGCAGGTAACCATTCGAACCGTTTCTAAAAGTGTTTGCCTCAACGATACAGGAGCTATTCTTTTTACAGATAACCAAGCCTTTGTTATCGGTGATTGCTTCGTTCGCCGGAGCCTTTTTGGCATGTTTTACACATCAGATGGAAGAAGTTGCGCACATTTATAGGATTTTTCCTCTCCTCCATCTCTTCAGCCTTCTGGTCCCCCAAGCCTCTCTATGCTCTTTTTCACCAAAGGCTGACAGGTCGTCAGGTGGTACTGTATTCCTGACAAAGAGGAAAATGCATCCCAGGTTTGAGAAATCTTGTGTTTCTTGATATCCAGTGCCTAGATACGGTTGTTCCGCCATTTTACAGGTGAAGTGTCTAGGGTTACGAACAGTAATTCCAGTAAGTTAGAACTAAAAGTCTTGTGGTCTAAAACTAACTTAAGCAAATGATTCTGGTAGGCCTGATTCACGTGGGGCTAGCAGAGCTTGTCAAAAATCAGGCCAAGCGTGCGCATTTTTTGCGGTCCTGAAAATGCAAACGAGAAACGAGAACAAACGAGCGACAATTGATGAATGACACACACCGCCAATATTTGATGGCGGTTTTTGACCACCGATGCCTCAGATGCGTCGGATGGCGCCAACGGATTCGTAACGAGGTAACCATACTACTGGTATTTGGTTGTGCAATGGGCACCTCACTCGCAAAAACTTCCAAAACCAGCAACTACGGTTCTTTTGCCATGTGCTACGCATGCCAAAACACCGTCCCCCCTGCCTCTTTTAGAATGGCGCAGAGCGCGGGGTGGACAACGTATGATTTGTCCGGAGGATGTGAAACAGACGACCAAGAGTTTTGGTGTTGTTGGTGTCGTCCACCTTCTAGGATGTGGTCCAGATGGACAATCCTGAACTTGTTTGGATACGTTTCAAGAAATGGCAGCTGATTAGTGTCAGTGGCTTTTGTGGTGCTTATTTTCAGATTGTCTGATTGAGCAGCCGGAGGTAGAGGTACCACGGAATGCTTGTGGTAGGCTAGGATCAGGTCCTTTTCCTCACCGACCCTTTCCTCATCTTGCTACACCAAAGCCTTCAATATAATTGGGTAAACATTTTGTTTGTACGCCACCATAGTCAACACTGAGTTGGCTGTCTATGATAATGATGACAAGTAGTTCTGGTAGTCCTGCTTCACATCCGGCAACCTGCGCATCCCCAAAAAGTGCAGCGATAAAAAAAAACATAAGCAAGCGCGTGGTCCGAACCCAATAAATGTCCAAAAACGGGCAGCAATTAGTGACTGACCTACGCCATCTCTAGCTAATTGTAACATGGTCTATCTGTGTTAGAAGTTGGCTCAAGCGCGGGAAACATCGTGTGGCAAAGTGGTTTCGGTTGTTCCGGAAGTTAAGACTGCATAAAAACGATACGTGATCAGCACCTAACTGCAACAGGTTTTCACTATTGTCCGTTCCTCTTAAATCCAGTTCAAGATGACCATGTGATTCAGCCTTATCAATAGTGAGCCCACATACACGTGCATTTATATCCCCGGCAAACACAGCAACATTAGAGATCTTAGCCAGCTGCGGAAAGGCACTTGAGGTGCTGTAAACACCAACTTGGTGCACATTGAAGATTCGACCTGTTAAGGTTCAAGCAGATTGAATTGGAAGGCGGCAATTATCGTGCGTTTACAGGATATCCTCCCTAATTTTCTCAGACGAAACGCTAGAAAAGTATCAACGGCAGTCATTCACTCAGAGACCTTCCAGATTGGCGGCTTACAACAATGCCAATCGTAGCCGAATCAACATCAACAACCTCTGTATAACAAGAGGTGCGCAAGCAAACGCGAGCGAAAACCGATTGGAGGGTCAGCTCAACAATCATGCATTTGCCTTGATTTCCCGTTCCAGAGAGAAAGTTCACATCATTGAAAATGGATTCTAACGAAAATGCAGCATCAGTGTTTTTCGGCTTGCTTCAGTAAGCAAAATGTAACAGCTACGAGATGACCGAATACTGTGGTTTGAATCGTAGTTTCAAAGTGCCTGCGGCCGTGAAGGCCTGGTCAGCCGTAGACACCGCATCCAGCGGTAATGGGCTGCAAACTGATTTGTATGGGCCTACGAAAATTTCGCTAGCAACAAAGTGAAAAGGAGAAAGACAGCGAATAAATGGAAAAGACTGATGGAGGCGTCGAAAGTATCCTGTTTATACTCACACGTCCTGCTGTATGCCACAAGTGCGGCAGTTCGGCTTATAACCCACACGACTCCAGTGTGGCATGAGTTTATATGTAGATGTGCAGTTCACGGTTGTACGTAGTACCGGATACCACCAAAATGCCCAGACACGGACAAAAAGATCCTTAACTAAAGCCTTGGGCTCGAAATCTTAATCACAATGCAGCAATGATTGATTGAAACCATCGGAGAAACCTACCGTTTTAAGGAGTAAGTCATCCCATGTGTTCCGACCTCCAACCTATAGGACCAGGAAATGCAATGGTCAGACCTCGGCCCATTGACCAACCTTCTATTGGAGACTATGTGAGTGCCACACGTACGGTTCCCAATATAGATTCGTAATTTATGGAAGAGCATAAACCGTTACACCGCTGTACGGTTCAGTCTATTCGTGACGGACGTGAAACCACTCGTTAAGCCAACTGCCCCATAACTTTCCACTTGTCTCCACCTGCAAAGTTCTTGAGATCCAGAAGCCACTACGACAAGCTGTGCAAGGGTCAGCATCAGTCTATGTCTTTTCACAACTGCATATGCGTTGATGGTAGTCAACTCAATGACAGGGTTTGCGAAAGAGTATTACAGACATAAAGCTAGTCATCGTCTGTTTACGATGTCTGCTCACGCCCCAACAAACTATAGCTATGCCAGTATTAAAGAAGCTATTTATGACGCAGTGAGCTCCCGGTTATTGCAGGCTAACTTCTCATATATCATTGTGGTTACCGAGAGGACTTAGCCTGTCCAACTTGGATTGAACCCGGCAGGTGTTGGTGGCAGCTTTACCACAAACTCTTTCTTTGTTGTGATAACCGCCAAAATCACTGAAACCGTCTGGCTATAAAATGTCTTCCAGCAACATGCAAGCCACAGACTCAAACTGACCACACTGTTAGATTTTACCAATCGCATAGGTCCATAACATACTCCCACCATCTTTGAAACGTTTGTGTGTACGATCGCATACTTGTTCGTGCTTACCCCTCTTATCCTCAAGAACTTGCGAAAGGCGGACAACTCGCGCAACAGCTGATGAACTGGCATGAATCACACCTAAACGAACTTGTTTGAACTGGATACCCGGATCTTTGCTCCGTCTAATACACTGGTAAATGTCAATTGAACCCAGCGCCTGATCAACACATCCTTGCAGAGTGCACGGACTTTTCACGGCGGCACTGCATTTCTAGACCCTTCCAAGTAGTATATATTAAACAGTGGCGACGCCTGAAGCTTGAAAAAGCTTTTCACTAAGCTCTATATAACTCGATTCGGCAAAGTGACACATTTCGGTTGAAACTAAGCGTGAGCATCAACCTTAAAGCCCACTGGACCCAAATGGCTAAGTAGTGGAAGAGCCAAAAAATTCTGCAATGTTCCATGGTTAATTTGGCTTATACTTGTGACCAGTTTCCAAAAACCTACCGTGAGCAAAGCTATCGAGATCCAAACTGGAGCTATCATATTCAATAACTAAAAGAGTCTCTATCGCTATGTTGAACAACGAAAAATAAATGATTTGCTCCTGCCTTTAGTGGAATTGCTTGAATCAAGAAGGTAGACTTAGGACTCCATATGACTATGAAGGTTGCTTGATGCATATCTTTTCTCGGGTAACACCAAACTTCTAGTTAGGATGATCTCTCATCCCCTTCGTTCAAGAATGGAGGTCTGGTTCTCAGTTTAAGAAGGTTGTCCCGGACAACTGAAAAGAATCTATGGTAAAGTTTTTTTCCGAGACCAATGCCCGTAGTAAATGTGGCTGTCACAGCGAGATCAGATGCATCCCGGTCATCAAGAGGCTTGATGCCATATGGTGTCCCTTGAATTATTGCCTCTAGAACCGTAAGCAAGATTTTGATCTGTTAGGGTTAGTGCCGATCGTGTTTTCATCCCGCTAAGCTCCTGAACACTGTCACAAGTACAAGTGATCCATACTTCCAGTACGGCCGAATTTTCAGGCCGCAGTTGACTCAGTTGGCAAATATGTTGTTATTTAAGTGTCTGCTCAGCAAGCAATGCCTTAATAAGATAGGTATTCTAGGACTTTCCAGCGTGTGAGAAGATATTCACTGTTTCATGCATTTATACTACAGGGAAAATTCTGTGGCCGGCAAACATCTGTTGTAGGCCTTTTTGCTGTCACGGCATGTCGTATCCGATCCAAAACAACAACCTGAATGGACTTCTGCAGCGCTACACCTACCTAGTTGGGCTTTCATTTTATCAACGTCCACGATGATGTCTTGAGTTTTGCTCGTTGTGAAAGAGCATTTAAGACATCACGAAAACTACCATCGAAAGATTTATAGCCACAGTTCTTCAAGGAGTAAACAGACATAATAAGCAAAATCAATGGAACACTCTTTTGCAAGACTCACTTGCAGCGATTATAATACCAGCCGTGCGGTGACTGTCAACTAGTGGTACCGATCAAGTGCAAGTGTCTCCACTCAACGACTCAACAAAAGTTCCAATACGGCATATCCAACCGCATGGGGATCCACGTCAACAGCGGTGCTTCTCCGGAACCAGATGGATGGCACTAGCCAGTCAGTTTAGTTACATTACGAGTGTCTTGAGTCCCTATTTCTAAGAGACAACACGAATCTGCGCAGAAGAATTATGACAAAATGTCACATCTGCCTGCTACTTAGCCTTCTTTAGTTGGCGAATACAAGGAGAAGGCTAATTATGACGACTTTCTGGGCTTGAAATCTAGTTTTAGATGTTTGGGGTTGTTACTGAGGACGGGCAGGCGGAAGCTACAGTTAAGCTTGCAATGCGAACAAAGCTGCCATTCCTGTTGCTGAGACTTTCACAAATGGCTGTCGCAGTGACATGTTGTAAGACGGGAGGGAATATTCTAAAGTATGAGAAAGTATGTGTCAGTCACAGCACGCTTTGTTCATACACTCCACTGCATGCACCAAATTAGGCGAGCAGGATGTTGCTTCCGTGCGACGACTTATGTGGCACGGCGCTAGTTTTACGTGTGACATTCACCGTGCAGGTGGGCGGAGATAATGCCAGGATACACACAAAAACACGATGAAGATTATGATTCCTGATCAAAGTCCTTGGCTTAAAAGCCTGACAGCCAGTAGGTAAGCAGTTATCGTCAGACAACCACAGTAATATGAGTGTTTTGGTCAAAATGTGAAGGTTCACACCCCATGCTGAGATAATACAAGGGTGTGTTTGTCATAGTCCTGTTCACTCTATAACTGTATTCACTGACTAACCTAACATGAGAAACTCTGCGTATGTGAATCCGGAAATCTCTAATATAGCTCATTAGGTCACAGAAGTACATAAACTCTGAACTGCTATAGGTGTGCATTCCTGCTGTATCAAATCCCCGTCCTCCAGTCTTTCAAATTCTTCGCCGCCATTTGGATTCCACTTGACATTCGGAAAATACAAGTTTCAAGGTGCAGTAACCTTTGTTTTAATGCGGTGCAGATCGTTTTACGTCTATTTTTCAGTTTCTCCGTAGGCTGTGACACCTTTTGCCGCGACATCTGTGTATGAACTCTGTGGTTCCTGTATTCATTTTGTCCCACAAACTCATGTTGATAGAGAATTCGATGAGGCACCATTTTAGGACTTGCAGGTCATTTGGATATGTTTATGCTTGTGAACTGAGTAAATATAGCGTCACGTTTTCTCACAGTCCTCTCGTTTGCATCATTATTGCACCAGCTGAGCCACCAATACATCTCAGCCGGTTACATGGAAATCCAGAGGCCGAGTTGTTCGGCCACCGTTTCATGTAGCCCACCGACAAGACATGAGCGTTCATTGTTTAGCGACGGGTAACGGTTACTGTCCATGAATGAGGTTTTTGCGTGCGTTTATGGAAGGTAGGCGGTCGAAAACTCACCGACTTGTTACTCTCCAGGGATTATCTCGGCAAAGACAGTGACTTATAAAAATGACACATGGATACGGATGCAGACGCATTTGCCTCCGGCCTTGGAGATAGTTCATTTCTTGTACACTTTCAGTTGAACACGCAACAAACCGATGTTTATCAAACTTCCTCTGGACTGCTTTATCTCCCACACATGTGTAGATAACAACAGCAAATTTTCCGTTGATTTTCCCGATGGCAGGCCATCTTGTGTCCGAAGAGAATAGCCATAGGCACTATATCTCAAAGCATCATAGAGGTGGATTGCAATTCGTAATGAAATTCAAGACTTTTGGGTATCTTTTTCGAGCAGTTGGAATGACTTCTTGTGAACTCTGTCATCTTTGTTCACCATGTCTGAAGTGTATTCTAAATTCAGGCTCTATTCAGCATTAAAACATTTTTCCCCTTTAAGCAGATCAAACTGTCAAGATAAAACAAAAATAAGTGGGATACAATAACAATACTAACTGAAAACCCTCCTTCCATGTGTGACGCAAGGCTAGCGCGAAAGTCAGGAGGCTTTTCGAAATACACACTCGTCCTTGAGACCTAAGTTCATGTGATGCAGCATTAAGTGACAGCTTCCAGTTCCGATCCAGGATCGGATTAGTACAGGAAGCAACCAAGATTTTGAGAATTTATCCACGTACATGACAGCGCTGTCATCGGAGGATTACTCTCAACATTAAGTGTCAAGCCTGATGAAAACACTGATGAGTGGTACCCTCGAAACTGGAGACTACTTGAAAATTTCAAATAAGTCCAGGGTTGTACAGCAATGGAAAACTGAAAGTTCGCAGACTCGTTTCGTCTGAAACAGAATATGTTCGTTTCCGCATGGGTTTTCTGGAAGTGAATAATTTGTTCTCACTTCCTGAGGTAGTGCACCTGAGGTTTAGGCTAATGCGTCTAACCATGAAAAAGCGGCTAACATTTGTGGCTGTGTGCATATGTAAAACCATATGCTGTATTATTGAAGTCCTCGAACAGATAAGGCTAAGGAAGGAACAGGGAAGCAGAGCAGGAAGGGCTCCACAAAACTAGCCTCTGAAGATTTCGATTATTATATCTTCATTCCAGAGTATAGGATATGGCATAAACGTTACATTATAGGACTTCTTTGAGCAGCAAAATAACCATTGAGAAAAGTATGTTTCACTCACAGATAAACGTAGTATAAGCGCTTCAAAGATTGAACATGCAATGGGCCCCATGGCGGTGAGTAAGGGTGGAGTGGCGTTCGGAATTGTGGGGAGACGGCGATTTTAATGTGGGAATAGAAGTAAACAAGATAACCGTTAACAGTTGGAAAGTATGAGGCCTCCCGATGAACGTTCTTCAGTATATTGTCCCCTCGCCTAGGTCACGAAGGCAGGGTTGGGGACGCGTAATGTATGGCTCGCGACAGAATAATGCACATCGATGGGGGGTGGGGTGGTTCAAAAAGCGAAAAACTCTTATGGCCGTCTCGAAGGAAAGAGATGTAATCGGAAATGAGAAAGCTTTGGCACCATACAGGCAATAAGACTCCCGTATGGTTGAACTGTGGTGGTCCAAAGGGTCATAGGTGTCTCCGTAAACTATGGCGAGAGGGTGGGACGTTTGAAAGAAGCCACTTGGATGGTTTTCCCGAGATTTTAATTAACCCCATTTTTCCGGGATAAGCGAAAACCAGTGTTAGTAGCCTTTTGGACAATTGTCCGATCTCTGAAATACAAAAGAACCAAAAGCTTGTTCGTCTGGCAGAATGGACACGTGGATTGTGTTGTTGAACATGGCGAAAAGAGCGTCCAATTTAGCCACGCTTACTCATGGCTAGTTAGCCATCTCCGGAAGGAACCACTGGACCCTTTATAAACGCTAATCTCACCGATTGTGAGGAACATTCCAGGCTGTTAAAAGCTGGAAGGTGAACTGCGTCAAGCGCGCACCGGCAGGAGCGGCAACAAGATTGCCCTACACGTCAAAAGCCCTAAGAGGCCAAGGATAATCGTCGTCGGTATCCTCTAATGAAAGCGAACAAACAATCCCACGCTTGATTCTTGTTTAAGTTTGTCATATTATGTGCATTCGTTCGGGACAGTGCGGGATAAGTGAAGAGTGGCTGAGACTACCATAGAGCTCTAATCTGAAGAGTAGAACGACTAGCGTGCTCAACCGAACCGTCATCTAAAAGCTGCACCACAAGGCACCAAGGGTTAACATGAGACTAGTGGAGAAATCCACTTTTTCAAAGGAAAATGACGCTACACACGAGGTATCAGTAGACTAGTTGCTCGACCACTGTCCACTGAACAATCTGGAGAGACAGGTTTTGTGGGCATTGAATTCGCGTTAGCCATGGGAGCGTAATATTTTGCTAGTGCCTGCGGCCATATCGGAACGATTAGACCAAACCTCTTCGCAACGAGTAACCGCAGATGAACACCTTGGCATTATCACGAGTTATCTGGTATTTGAATATGCATAGGGGTTGTCGTATGGTTAGGTTTCCATAGCCTCAGTCAGAGCTGGATAGGGTCCTGCTATCGAGGGATGAGATAAACAAGTGTGAATAATGGGACAACAGGTTCTAATATACACGACAGCACTTTCAGTATTGTTCAGATGGGTGTCAGCTCTCAGGTACTCACTAGCCAGTCTTGCTCTGAAATCAGCTTAGCAACCATGACAGTGTAGGTTGCCTTGCGCACGGGAACTGCCTAGCCATGATGTTCACTCACACACTGCACGTTTTCTATGTATTAGTTAAACTCACAAGTGACTCCGTGCAAAAACAGGAAGTTTGACTATTTTTCCTAATACTTTTGCGAACCTACCCTCAGATGATTTGTTGCAGATGAACAAACAGCCTGGACGGCCAAAAGTTCGCGAAGCTGGGCCAGCAGAATTTTGATTGTTTCAAGCCTCCTGGGTTGCGCGCCATGGAGGAAATGCTCAAATAAATCAACCAGTGCCTGCGCTTCCAGATTATATGGTATTTGGCGGCACCGAATATTTTCTATTCATTTAGAATTACGCAGGCAACTGTGGGTTTTTCCACAAGTCATGCAGCGTGCGATATATGAAAGCCGGTTTAACGAGGACTATCTGAATGACTCGTTGGTAAGCAGCTCCCAACCCCTTACTTCCAATCAAGATTCAAGGGCGCATGTAGCGGAGTTGAAATAGTTCAACCGAGCCGCTGTAGCTCAAGCGGACGGCGAATTTGCCTGCCTTCCAAGACAGTGGGGCACAAGGTCACCTGTAGTACCTACAAGTAGGACTGGAAGTATTTCATCTGCAGCAGCTTAATTGGATCACTACGCCCACCTACCAGTCTCAGCTGATGTGCTGTATCCTCTAGGCCTTTTCCAACCCACCAAACGCACTCCAGTTTCAAAAAGGGGAGATGTGACCAGTGGTCTAATTGGAATTATTGGTTGCCACCACCAAATTATCCACACAAAACTTAAGTCACCCAATATCTTCCACGATTGCATCGAATTTCTGGTGCAGCTGCTTGGTCTGCTGGAGGAATGCGGCGACACTCGGGAATCCACTAATTGCGTGCTATATATCGGGAATGTAGGAGCCTCCGGGATAGCACCGCTTACCAGGTACTGTGGCAGAGAATACATCGTCTGCCGCGTGATGCGTAGCGGACGTTATGATGTTGCCCGAAACGGCGTGAAACGTGAGGGTACGTGCTCGGCATATTTATGGTGAGTGGGATACAAGGACACGTTGAATGTGGGGGCCCCAGGGGTCGAGTGAAAACAGGACGTGAATGTGAGAAGGTGCTAATTGCACCGTTATTTTTGATGCCCTCCGAGTGGACTAATAAAAAGAGGGGCTTCTAACGTTTCCTAAACAAAGCCTCCAGAACCTGTACGGTAGTATCACTCGTGCATAGGAGAGTTGCGACCCATATGAATGGTCATAATTGAGATGCCCAGTGAAAGTTCGTCGCAGGAACACGTACTTTTTATAACTCGTCCAAAAAGTTCACACAGCAAACATAACTCTTATTGTAAGTCTGGATGATTCCGAACGCTGAATTTTGTAAGAGCGTCTGCGAATTTCTGTACATTCATACAGCCTCGCGGAATTCTTTTTGATGGGAGTTTGGCAAGGTAGCAAAGTTCCCACCAATCCATGGAGGATGAAGTACTGCACAATGCCAAGGCACTGCTTGGAAAAACTTTACTGGACAGGGCACCCAGAAAAAGCTGGTGAGTGGTGAGTGTATAATGTTGAAAACCTTCTCTAATTCGAGAAACAGGTTAAAAACGAGGGCATTACAGTATACGGCGCAACAATAGAAAAATTAAAAAGAACCCAATATGTGGACACGTTACGCACATGTATCGCTCTAATGAAGGTGGACAGCTGATTATGACTTTTGATGACCTGGTGAGCACAAAAATGTTCAGCTAACTAACTAACAACTAACTGAATGGATGAACATGAGGAAACACTGGTAGAATGGGACATACTTCATAATACATCTGGGTGTGTCCGGTATTTTGTGTCGTGACACTGCAGGAAAAGTTATCAGATAAGTCTGCATCATCCACTGAGGTGATAGAGGATGTAACCTTACCAAAGTACAATTAGCTTTTGCTGGAATCGGCATGCTTCAGATGGAATCCGGCGTTACAGGCGACGCAGATGCTAGGGGCGTCTATGAAGCCTACTCTGAAGGCGTTCAAAAATTCATCCTACAGGATAGGTGAGGCCGCGCCTCACCCGCTTCAGCGCCTACACATACGACTCAAACGAACGCTGAAAAGTTATCCAGAGGGCCTTGGAACTATAAGTTCTCTTGCAAGTGTTGCAGACAATGGATGTTATGCTTTTTCTATTATAGCCTGTGTTGTTTCTGGAACTTGTTAACATAAAACCGCCGCTGATTGTTGTGATACACCGACCACTAAGGATCAGGACAGGACATGAGATACAGGGGCCAATGAGCCACCCGCCACACCGTGAAACTCGAAACCACGAATAAGGACCCCAGAAGGTATTCCCCACTGGGGTTTGATTCGGGGTTGAGCCATATTATTGACAATAATAAAAAAGTATGTTTCGAAATTTCCAAAAATTGCCGTGAGGTGCGACCATGGTAACACAACCAGAACGAATAGCGCGACAGACGGACGCAGTGAAGTGCGGAAAATTCTGATAGCTATATCAGATCAGGTGTTTGCCAAAATTGACACGATCGGGACACAGCGGGCATCAGGCAGGTTGGAGGGCGAACAAGCGACATTGGAACAACATGGTTAGAGATGGTAAAAGGAGAAAGAACTGGGCATCAGATTGCTACAAACAGCATTGCCGAAACATGATGAAATTGGAACTTGTCAGTTTTTAACCCAAAATGATAACCGTCGAAAAATTCGGCTGATTGCGAGCAGCCAGAGTATAGGCCTAAGTCACAATTGGTAAAATGGGGATGATGAACTGCCCTTTGGGAGACTGTGGAGGGGAGGCGTCTTCTGACCAGGAAATAGAGGTGGAATTGCAGACCGGTATTTCGCTGCTTCTGAGAAAGGTTTGCAATCAGGCTTAATGGGAACCAAATGGTTCTGATACTGAGCAGTATCAGATAACCATCATATAAAGATGAACTGAACTCAGCTGCAGAGCAATCCGACGGTGCAAAAGGACAGCTAATAACTTAGAAAAAAACAGTTTAATTGGATTGGAAAGGTTAGTTGAACTTTCATGTGGGAAGGTTACACGCCATATCTTCTCACTAAAAGCAAACCTAAATGAATTTCGCTTAAACTACGGGGTTTTCGAAGTGGCGAATTTTGTGAGAGGTTAATGTTATCCGGCCGCACTTTTCAGTGGTATGTTACTCAGGGAGTTTTGTTTGAGTGAGCGAATTTTCAAGGTCACTGACCGCCATCGATACGAATTCAGTCACCAGTTTACGAGTGACACGTGCCGACCTGTCAAATTGCGTGCCACCGTTGATTACAGTCCCTTTTGTCTGCTTCGAGAGGCTTTGGCGGTATTGAAGTTAGAAAATGAAGACATTCTTGAATGTGATCCAGAAAAGATCGGGAACTCTTCCCAATGTCTACTACCTGTTGTGTGTTTATATGTTTGTACCCCCATTTTCTGTTGTTGTCATTCCTCGACCCCGCGTGTTCTAGTGCTCGGAGAACAAGCTGATAGACCTTTATTCTTGTGTTTCTCTGTGGAAATTTGGTGAGGGTCACCAACTTACTGTTACATCAATCTAACACATTTTCCTAACATCTAGCATCTAACTTCTAACGCATTCTCCTGGCTGCTATCCTCAGAACATCCACACAGTGAGTTAGGATAATTTCATACACGCAGACGTGTTACACGAAATAAAGCACGAAATAAAATCCTAATATATTTTAGCACCCCAAGACACACAAGGCATTTTTCATGCGAGTGGATAATTCACTGATGTCTATGTGTGTTATGCTCGTCGGACGTAACAAATTTGATGAAGTTTTCGGTACAACAGTGTTTTTGGGCAGCTCGCCTTGCGTTCAGTGTAATAATAGAAAACAAATAATATCAGTATTATCACGGCCTTTCGACTTTCCAGTGATGAAGCCGGTTGATTTGAGCTGAAATTAAAAACCTTGCTGCGTTTTACTGGCCTTTGACAGCTGAGGTAATGTTGAAACATCACGCAAAGTGTAAGTGATGACAAGATGGATAAACTTGTAGCACACATAAATGGTAAATATCATTGCAGAAGAACGGATTACGTTGAAACTCGATAGACCCAGTGGCATCGCTGTTGGAGGGAAATCACTTGTAAAAGTTATCTGACAACTAGCTTGTGTGTTTTGCAGGGAGCCGAATGAGAACTATAAGTACAAATGCTGAATTTGTGGGCTCAGAGAACTGAAATCGCGGTGCAATCCTGAGAAGATTAAATCCAAGAAAGGATTCAGCGGCTTATAAGGAACTCCTCCCAGAGGCATTGGGGGCCATATGGACTATTTGCTTGTGTTTTCAAGTAAATGGTTGAGTGGGAGAGAGAGCACTGGAGAGAATGGGACGAGAATGGGATGAGAATGGTTGAGAGCGTGGCAGTGCCGTAACATCAATGCACTGAAATACTGTGATTTATATACAATCCCGTAACGGTTGACAAGGTTCCAGTGATCGGACAGTGAATGTGCATTCCGGTGGGCAGAGGGATTTGGGTTGGCCAAAGAGAGCAAACAAGTAGAAGAAAGCTAATTTATAATCACAGGCAATTTTGATTTATTTGGAGATTCAGTGGGATGTATAGCGGGAACCAGTCAGAATAACGACCATACGGAACTTTCGGAGCAGCTAGTGCCGAAGAGTAAAGCCTGGGAAAAGGAGAAATTTGGGTGATATCACTGGAGCCTAGTGACTATGGAAAGGCGTCAGGTAACACGGGGTTCATTGATAGAAAAAATCGGAAAGAAGATAACAGCTAGTCTATAGGGGCGTCTAAATAGAGGAAGATTTGTATTGGATGAATTAGTAATTGAGAAGTGGCTGAGCTTGCTGATATAGTATGAGGCACTTAAGAAACGATCATAAGTGTGCTTTGGTCCGACGGTACACTCAGATAGCAATGCAGGAAGCCTTTGTGAGGCAATAGCATGAGTAGTTGCGTAATTTTGGCAAGATAAGGAGTTAGCCAATGTGGTAACGGGCAAGGAGATCAGCCTTTGGACTAGTTGGTAAGGACAGTCACAGGGTGAGTCAGATGCAAAACGTATTTTTTTAGCTCCGTTACTGATTTTCATTAGAAGGACTCTGTAGCACACAGGAGCTTCATCATCATCAAATACAGCAACACCAGTGTTGACATTGATGCTTCACTGCCGTAAAACAAGAGCAATTAGTGTGGAGGGTGACAGCAGATAGATAATAAGTGACTGAGTGAGAAATTCCGAGACGGTGGATAAGGACTGTAGTTTGACTGAAACTAACTACGCTAACTGAACAGAAAGATAAGCGTATGGGTCACTAGTCACTGAGTCACTACTGTCTGCTCCGGACAACAAATGGTGAGAGGCAAAAAAACCGAGGGCAGCTCAGTGAACTCGAGGAAGACCAGCAGACCTACATGTTCTTTCTACAGCGTCGCGACCTCATACAATGGTCCATGGATAACCGCCAACATAGAATTCACGACTGAAGCAGACAACGTTTAAAAATATTTTTGGTGGTTGAGCCTAGCCCGAAAATCATAAACGAAAGCAGCTTAGAACAAGGGTGTTCTTGAGTTCACTAAGGGCACGTTATGGTTAATAAAAGAGACAGTCTGGCGACACGAACAAAGTAAATGAGCAGCCATAATTAGGCTGTGGACATGTACTAATTGACACGCCGGGGAACTGTCGAGGAATGAAAGGAGCACTAAAATGTAGTAGGCAAGAACAACTAACTGACTGTATTTTTGGAACGCTGTTATCGTAAAATCTCTTCAGGGGAATCCGCTTCTGGCCTTCCTTGTGAATGAATGCTTTTGAGTGTCATATGGGTGGTTTGTTAGTCTCCAAACAAATGAATCGATGTTTTTGGGACAGAGTGGTTTTTATAAAGAGTGAAAAACGGCCGGCTGAGAAGTGGAAAATAAGAGTGTGCCTAGGGGATGCGTCAGGTGGTCCAAAACGACAGTCAGTCTGTTGGAAACAAAGAAGCCCGCAGTAAACGAAAGGATTCCTCCGAAGCGAATATTTGGCAGGTAAACTTTTTAGTAGGAGATAAAGAAGAAAAATGTCACGACGCTTTTAGCCGTGTTAGGTAGTCATCAAACGAATATGGGACTCTTTGGGTGAGGTTGCTACCAGGCATGGTAAAGGCGGTTTGTGCACAGATGGTGGCCTCAGTCAGGTGCTGTGCAAACTGGCTGGTCAACTTGGCCTCACGGATGGTAGGGATGGTTCTGGGAACAATTTCCATCTTGACATTATCTGGGTCAGATTAACAGTCCGGTCAAACAAAATAGTGAGGCGTGTCTTTTGGGACTCAAGAAAGGCCATGCTGTTGGCTGAAGTACTGCGGTATAAAGGCAATGGGTTGAGCAATGTTTGCTTGGACTATAACTGAAGCTAATAGTGAAGAAGTCAGGACAGGGAGACGTTGATGTCGACGAATCTGAGCGTGGCTGTGCGGGATTATCACATGCCTGTAGATGGGCCTTTATATTTTAAGTCTCTCGCTTGTGAAGGCGGTGCCGACAAATTCATTTACCACTCAAAGGGGAAGCCAGTGTGAATTTTGGCTGGCATGGTGAGACCTCTAAATACAATGCAACCAAATTCACGGATAAGACTGTTGCCTGGATCAAGACTCAGGTTCTTCAAGATTGTTAGGGGTACTAAGTTCTTACAGGCTCTTGAAAGGAGCAGAAGATTGGCTACGGTACTTGATAACTGTTAGCAACATTTCTGAAACGTTTTGAAAAATTCACTTAATTTAAATTTTATCCCTCTCAACCAAGTACAAAATTGTGAATGGGGGCCTAATGAGGGCATCGTTTTCCAGTTAGAGTTTTCTATCGACAAGATAAAACACGTGGAGATAGTGTGGACACCCAGCAGAGGTTGAACACTAGTGTGCGCAATGTTGTTGTTCCCCTTAGCGGGTGCTAGAACTTTTGTAGGATTTGACAAAAAGATCAAAATTCACCTGATAAACTACCACAAAATGTATCAATCAGAGAGCGACGCACTACCAAAACACCTGGCTTTTAGTACCGCTCTTCGCTTTTGTGGCTAGCAACAGAAAGCCTCTCACTAATATCTGGCCAAATATCGGACGGTTTGCTTTCATATTTACTTGGCACCAACCGGTTATCTTTCCCGTTGTTTTAGAGCCTAAGAAGGATGTTAGAGTAAATTTACCAAAATGGACTTTATGCAATTGAAAACAGAAATTTTACAGTTTCTCAGCTGTTTTTCGATGGGAAGCAATGTGTCAGTTTGTCTCTTTTTCCAGTTTAAACACCCAATTTTGTGTGCGACATGGATCACTGTCTGCATCAAGTCTGTTCAACGCAGATAGACTCCTAGGTGGAGATGCTTCTCTTAAGGAAGTCACTGCGTTAAACATTACGAAATTTAGTCAATTTACAGTTCATCAGAGCCTGACACTCGTGTCAAATGAATAATTAGTAAACTGTAACAATAACGACGACATGAAGCGCCTTAGGCCAAAGTTGGCGGGCAACAAACTCCATAATCTAAACCCTATACTGCACGCGTTGACACTCTGCATTCATTTAATAATGAGACGTGCAGCGCAACCATGAAAAACCCATGTCTTACCCTGGAATGGATGAGAGCAGCGCCGATCACTGAGAGAGGAAATGGTGTTTTTGATCTGATATGGACTAGCGCTCAGAGAAGGTGATAAGTACTGTGGCTGCGGTGAAGTGGCAGTTGATTTCGTTCATTTAATCATTTTAGAAGCTAACTGCTAAACTGCATTTCATGGTTTAGGAATTTGGAATAAATATCGAGTATCGGAGAGGCACTCTTCGAAACAAGCTGTGCAATATGGAGTTGAAGCCTCATTCGCATGTCACAACGGTACTCAGCGGTGAGTAGATCATCTGCTGTTTATTGTGTGCATCAACCAAATGCTTCTCACGAAAGCCGCATCCTGTTCCAGTTAAATAACACCAAAAATATTAAGGCCCTTTTCCACTAAAGTTGCTACATCTTTGGACCTTTTAGGCCCAGTTAACGAATTTCCATAAGAATCCGTTCTTGGTTGACACTTAATTAAACGTATACACAGCTATGCACTTGCCTTCACATCGATGCTATATTAACGCGAAACTGAGGCACGATCCTGTTTCTGTATCATGCTTATCTGACGGGCGTTGAAGGGCTTAGATCACTTAAAGAGTAAAGAATTATTTTCGTCCAAAATTTGTAAGAAATTTGATGCCAAGTGTGTTCAAAATTTCCCTTCGGCAACCTTGAAGTGGGAAACAGGGAACCAGCAAACCTGTCTAAATCCTACCTTATTATTTCGGCAAGTACCCTTGTTTTCTGTTCTGTACAATTTAATCAGAGGACCAGAATGCTCTCAATTCGCATGGGATTTATGCCCCCCAAATTGCGGTTGCAGACTAAATTACACGGTATTTCGGAGAGTTTGGAAAATATTTACTAAACCTTTGCCAACTGAAGGTATAAAGTGGTCTTCCATATAAGTAAGGCACTTTGGGTACCACCGTTTATTTGTGGTGGCGAAATTCACCTTACTTATGGATAGCTGGCTTTGCCACCTTCCAAATTTCTAACTACTTATGTCAGGCGGAGTAGCAAATTTAATAGCTCGTTGTGCAAGCGGTGGTGAACAGCACCGGTTGGCAATGTAACCAAAGGAAGTTTTGCAAATGCGTTCTAGGTAGAGAAGCACATTCTTTTCAATAGGTTATCAGATAAAAGATAAAATATATCAGATAAAAGATAAAGATAAATAAAAAAGAACTATTCGTTTTTCTCTCTCTAATGCATTGACTTCCGAAATATTGTGGTCGATTCGGGGAAAGGCGCTATCTCGTTCAAACCAGATCTAAATCTCGGACCACTTGGACCTTAGGGACCACTTGCGTCATTCATGTCACTTTGTCCGTTTTTCACGTAAAGCAAAAGTCTTGACGGTCCTCATGTGAGACTTTGCATCTTTATTTGGGTCATAATTCACCAGTGTTGGCCCACCCCGAGAGTGAATCAGATGGGTGTGAATAAAATTTTTGATGAGGTTTTCCTCTACCCCATTGAATAGACGAATAAGCATGACAAATATAAGTTGTTCATTGATTTTGTGCCCAAGTAATCCACTTCACTGCGTCCCAGAAGGTGAACCACCCTCACGGAAAGTGTATTTGCATGGGATTCACTGCATCCAAGAGTATGGTGTGCATACGTTTCCCTTTACTTACTTTTACTTAAATTTACTTTATCTTAACCGACTGTGTAGACTGAGTGAAGTTTCAGTGTCGTTTCTGAAGTGTGAAAGCGTAATCTACAGTTCTCGGGGTGCAAACGATTTATGGTGATTCACAGTAAGTCACAGTAAGTAACAGTACAGTAAGTAACAGTAAGTAACACCTTTTTGTTCCCGTACAATTAAAGACTTCAACCAGATAACAAAGCTTTTCCGGATTAGGACCGTTGGTTTGCTCCATAGACCAATTAAACTGCGGTACTCACCGTGAACAGCTAATGTCTTGGGTGCCGGTAAATATAAATAAATAAAAAATAAAAAAAATAAAATAAATAAATAAGTAAACAAAATTCTTTGACAATGTGTCTTTCAAACCCATCGGAAATAATACCGACTGTTATTGTAGTGTACAATGAGAAGGCAAAAATGGATTATCCTTAGTACCACTCACAAGATCACAAAAACTCTCGACACTTCACCAGCGTTTTTGTTCTTCTTGTGGCTCGTCTTGTAGGTGTGCGTTTCGACAATCTGCCGGGAGTAGTTTTTAGTTAATCACTAACTTGCGACTGTATTTACTAAAGATATAATCTGGATAAGAATTTCGGAAACGAGCTTAACGTTTGCTCCCCAATAAGGGTGGAAAAATTATGGGCTGTCAAACAGTTTTCAACAAAACCATGAGGACTACTGGAATACAGTTAGATATCGTGAATACTGTTCCCAAAGGAACATAAGACGGTCCTTATGGATCGAACCCGTCTGAGGACTACTATGAAAAAAAGATTTAGGAGAATTTTACCTGAGTGTTTATTGCAGAACCACTCATTTTGCAAACATGTGTTTATCACAAATGTCAGCAGCTTGTTTAGCAATCATTGAGTTGAGTGGCCTTTGTTGTCTAAGACAGAACATTAAAAACTACCAAATAAAAGACACCAAATGTCTTCAGCACATGACTTTTTACCTTTAATTGAGATTTTTACGACAGAAGGCGATTCGTTCTTCCCTTCTGGTCACTCGTTGATCATTACGCAAATTGCCCGCATTTGGGACAACTCATTTTGCACAGATGGAGCCGTTGTTGAAGGTATGCGATGTTATATGCGCGAAAGAAAATCTTCAACCTTTGTGACTAGGCTATCGTTTTATCAGAGCTGCTTCGCTCAAGGCTTCCTCGTTGTGCAAATAGATCAGGGAGCCTTCACTTCTCATGGAAGCTCTTATTTTTTGGGTAAAACCACTAGGGATAAAGGGGTAAAGGGATATGATCTTATTAGTTTCCCAAGCGGTCACTAACTCTTCTTTCATAGATCTGTCTAGGAAAAAAGTAGAGCTAGGTGGTTTTTCGAATTTTCGTGACTTTGGACGCTGGCGGTTTTTCACGCACACAGGACACCTTGTTGGATCGAATGGTTAGAAAAATGCGACATTCCATTTCCTTCGCCGTATTTTTTCACAGAAACTCTACATTCCTCACAAAACACCTTTCGTCGGATGAATCCGGTTTACCATGGAAAGAGTATCACCGTACGCCACTGAGTTGTCGGGTCCATTTGGTAGCTGATGTTTGCTCTAAAGTTCGTATGGTTCAGTTCTGTGATTAATCTTATCTGCATTAGCCTCCACAATCTGTGTTAGCTCACCCCTTTACCCCCAGACCATCCTCATGGACATGCCATATTTTTCTCAAAGTATCGTTTGTTTTGCCACAAACGAACTGGCAAGTTCTCCGAACTCGTGCCAAAAGCTGGTTTCTTCCGAAAGAAAATGGTCACTTGAATTTTGTCTCTCAAATTTAACAGTGTCCATTTCACAGCCATGATCTGCTGGTCAGGAATATCGGGGATGAAAGTCGTCATCAGAAGTGATAAACCAAGATAAGGTGAGTGTTCTGACTGTAGGTTATTACGCTGACGAGCCCGCCCATAATAAGCGGAATTTCAGCTCGTCAGTTCCACGGATCTTTTCAACTACACGTTTATTCTTACTGCGATCTTATAGTTGTAGACAAAGATTACTTCAGGTTGGTGATGCTATTCTGTTGCCTTCGCAATGCTAGTGTTACTAGTTTCCGCAATGTCTATAAGGTCAAGGTGAGAAATGGCACGCCCCAATAATCATAAGCTTATTTCTCTCGACCTTGAACATCCTTGTTTTGGAAGGCCTTCAACCTGTATTGTTGCTAATAAGGCCCTTATCTCAAGAAACTCCAAGGAGTTCTAAACCCGCGACTTTCCACCTAACATTCGGCTGATCAGCACTATGGTCAAATGGTGCCACGCATCCTTTATTCAAGTAAGTATTCAAATTATTCAAAGTTTTAATCTCTGGGTAAACATGTTGCTGTTAACGGTTGTTCGTGTGTTACCCCCTTTCTTTGGGTAAGTTTGCCAAGTACACAGAGAACTTGCCGGAGAATGTGATCCATTACACAATCGCTGTCTCACAAGATGCACATACACACACTAGACGCACTTGAATTACCAATTATTGTCTACCAAACCGTGTGAAATCTAATGAACTTTCCCGCTTTGGTGTCTGTCAGATGAAAATAAGGGTGCTGGCTTTCTGTTACCCCATAAACTTTCACTTTACAACTTGGGTAGATGAGGCATACAAAGAAGACAGGGCAGGAAAAAAAGTAAAATCAAATTTGTTTGTATTACTCGTAAAGCAGACACTGGGTGAGGGATAATCCGTCATGATGAATCGGTAGTCTCCACACTGGAACGCGAGTCCTCGCAAAAAGTCGTAAATTCACCAAACCAGCGAATGCTTCTCATACCTGAGTAGGACGTGGCCTAAGCGGGGCGTATGAGGAAACGGTTTGTAGCCTGCAATTATCGTCTGATCGATTGGTATCTCTGATCCACTGCAGTAAAAAAAGACAGAAAAACACTCATATGACACGTTCTGATTTGGCATCAAAAATGAATGGAAACGACTCAGTACCATTTTGTACTCTTGGGCCGAGTGGAAGTTGTAACTCGGTTACCATCAATAGATTGTGGGATACAATACCACACGACAAAACTTCATGACTAACATAGCTTTTGAATTTTTACTATGATAAGCAGGGCACCGAAATTTATACACAACTCCCGTGGGAGGCATGCAGACAACACGGTTAAGAATGTGGCTAGACGTGACGCAGATGTTGTATTTTCACTCTCCGCCGGGTAGCAAAAAAAGGCAAAGTAAAAGCATGAGAAAACGCCAATAAATTACGGAAACTTGTAGATGTTACTTAAAATATCCGTAAGGCATGCATCCCGAACTCAGCTGAATCGATTTTTGTGAGACGTTTATCATGATGACTCGGCAAAGAGTGTTATTGATCTGTGTGTTATTGATCGCATATCGCCACTACGAAGCATTTACTGCTCAACAGTTTGCATTTTTGCTACATTGGATGACACGATATTTGAGTGATTTGAGTGTAATGATTTCGGAAACCCAAAACTACTTGGGTCACCTAGTCGGGAGGGTAAGCGCGTCACCATCAAGGGACTTAAGATAAACCGTAACTGATCCGATTGAAAGAAACTGTGAGAGCAGTCAAGGTACGCATTAAAATACTCCCTCTGTCAAGGAGCGTAATTTCGATTCATGGGTCTAAAACTGCAAACTCGGTAAGTTTCCCTCCTGTGCTCGGCAAGAAATTTAACCTAGTTTGTACGTGAACGTAGTTGAATTTGTGTGAAACCGACCCGAATGAGTCCCTCTATCTGCCTTACAATTTCGGTTGATAGGCTGCTTGTAGTCTTTCCCGAGATAAACAGATATAGGTCCGACGGCTTCCAGTGACGTCGTCACCTGTCGACTCCAAGATTGCTTAAAGTTGCCTCTGTAAAATTTGATGAGACGTTAGAACTTTTTAATTTCAAATGGGCGTGTGTGTGTACCTTTATTGATAAGGTAAAAACGTCTCGCATTAAGCTAGCCTCGATCGGATTGGCCGTGTCAGTTCACGCAACCATTCTGCAATGTCAAACTGCGAACAAAGCCTCAGATTTATCTGAAAGCTATCAGTAGATTGAGCTGTTTTTTGGGCCAAAAACTTGCAGGTTAACTGTTTCTGATGTGCATATCAGTATTCAAAACAAACTATCAGCTAACCCACAAACTGAAATGTTACACAAACCTTAGTATATCAAATTCCCCAGTCCACCTGAAATTGACACAATTTGAAATCCGAATTTCGAGGCTAACAATGAAAGAGGAATAATTACGCCAGAACAGGTGGACGACCGTTCAGACGAGAGTGATGTGGATGTGAACAAAAGACCTATCCCGCAAAACCCCACACCTGCAACCAAAAAGTCGCCCAGTGGGTTTCAAGCGTGTGTGAGGCTACCTGACTGGGAAGTCCTGACTGGCGGGTCAATCGATCGTCACAACCAGGACATTTACTGGGTCGTCGTTCGATGAGTCGGGTACACCAATCACATCACTCAAGCGTGAACACATTCACCTATTCAGACGTAAAAAATCAGATGCGCCCGACGTGCGTTGGTGGAGTAGTAGTAACACGCTCGCCTTGCATGTCAGATGTCCGGGGTTCAAATCCCGGCACGGCCACTGGATATGCACTGCTGATGAGCTCTAATAAGAGCGAAACTCGAGTCCATTGCTTCCCTTTGGTGTGGACTCACCGGAATAATTACGCCAGAACAGGAGAACGATCGTCCAAACGAGTGGTGTGAATATAAACAAAATACCTACCCTGCAAAACCTCACAACTGCAAAGCGGAAATCATCCGCTTAATACAGATCAATTTGCCTTAAGAACCGAACCCTTTTCGCTGCAGAAAAGGCGCCTTTTGTCGCACGTTTTCTTGCGAGATATTGTTTTTTTGTATTTGGTGGAGGTAGGATTTGAAGCTGTGCAGTGTCAGCAGAAAGAACATTGTTCGATGAATCTGCCTGTTTCTGTTTCTCCAATTTTTCGCAAATTCCTAACTAATATGATGTTCCATGTCCAGAAACAACAAAGTAAAGAGGATTTTGGAGCAGGAAATCCGCAAACAGTGAATAGCAATTTTAACCGTTTTCCCGCGATAGTCTAATACTGATGTTACTGTTCATCTGTTTCTTGTTTATTTGTGTACACAAAAACTAGCCCAACCATTACAAGCATACGAAGTCGTACGTTTGTCGTAACAGTGGGTCTCCTTCTTCCGAGAGTTGAGTTATTTCGTCCTACTCAAACTGACGGTTCTAGACAAAGTTTACAGAGTAATGTTGGTCAAAAACCAGGTGGGGATTGCAAATGAGTGTATTTCTCGAAATTTGGGTTCAAGTAGAACATAAGGTTGACGGAAAATCGGGGACTGCGCCTACCTGATGAGCCCCAAGAAGGGCGAAACCGGTCGTCGGCTGTCGAAGAATTTTCAGCAAATGGAAAAGCTTGGAATCAATTTAATCAACACGGAAGAAGAAAACTTCATGAATTCTCATTTCCCCGTATGGCAAGCCTTCATACGATATCACCATCATCACCATCATTAACACCGTTATCGTCAACATCAATATCATCGGCGTCATCATCATGGAAATCATCATCAACGGCAGCAACACTCTAACAGTTAATACTGATTGGCTGTCGGTCTGTTCGCCGAGCTTGGTAGATGGACTGCAAAAGTTTCTCGCAAGACGCACACCAATGCATTTGGGGTTCCGTAAACTGAGAGTTTAGTGCAAGCACTTACTAAGGCATATCCGTTGGGAGGACCAAAACATCTCTAAGTAAGGGTATCTCTTCGTTCGGGATTTTATGAATATGCTGAAATGCTCAGTAGCACCCCACCTATTCACCTACAGTCCACCAGGTATGATAAACCGCAATTTGCTGAGTAGTCAGACAGGCCTCCTGAAAGGTCCGCAAAAAATCAGCGTATATAACCAATTTACTTCGGAAATCTTTGTTGCTTATCCAAGCAACTTTTCTTTGCCTTTCAACGCAAAGCTTCTTCTCAGTAATTTTCTGATAATTGCATTCCACAGTTTCGTATGCGTTACGGGGTGAGGGATCGAGCTAAATGAAGCGACATTTGGTTTTTGTGAGCCAGCCAGTGATCAACGGGACGGTGATGTCTATCTTCAATTCCAGCAATTAGAACAACTAGAAGAAACTTGATCCTAATGCCAAGATCGAGGTCACATTTTGCCGCATGAGTCAGCAGGAATCATTCACGGTGGAAACACCTTCTGTTGAGTTGCACCAACTTCAAACGACGAAGCCGAAAACTGGCATGGTACGATCTCTCCAACTTTTTAATATGATATAGTATTACTATACGAGTTTAAAACTTTGCGAATCAGAGGTAATGCGTGGCCACATAAAAAGGTCAGGATGCTTGTCACAAATCCCGTATTTCGGTAGATATGTACAGAATTTTTTCACTCAGACCAACTGATTCTTGGCAACTATTGCGCGCACATGTGCAGGAATTTGTGATAAGATCTTTTGGCAAATTTTACATGGGGCAACTACAAACGTTTACGACTTAAGAACTATCAACATTGCGCATCTAGGGATTTTTGAGCTAGCGACCTCCAGGTTAGTAGTTGCAAACTTAACCGTCCAGCCACGAGCGGCTGATCAGTAGAGTACCTCACATCTAGGTAGGATATAGCACTGGTTCAAAATCCCATGGTCTTTGTGAGATACTCACTGTTGACAATTTTCAATAGGGATGAAAAGACCTTACATAGCTTCTGGGCTTCCAGCGCAGGCTGGCCTCATCTACATAACGAAAGCTCCATTGAAATCTAAGAAGTTGATTTTTGACGGGGGCTCAGAAGAGTGGGTGATGCAAAAAGGCTGTTCAAGATGTCCACAAATGATGTCAGGTTTGTGGTGACAATAGTCCGGTTTGCAACCGGACGATCCCATGTATGCACACATACGCAGTAGAATGAACGGGACAAAGCTGATTAACTCGTGGCACACGTCTGAGTGGTGCTCATTAAATAAACTCACATCTTGAGAATCTACTCTACATAGTCTTGACAAGCCACTGCATTCGGAACAGCTAAAGCCAGCCGTTTTGCACTTTGCAGTAAAAGATGTCCACATAGCCCACAAACTAATGTTAACTTTCGGCTTCGTTTTGCTCGGGGTTCCAGGATGTCGATAATGATACACGGTTCGCCTTGAGGGCCGCACATTTTTGTGGGAACTGTTCGGATACAGATCTGAAGGATCCGCTAGAGGACGTTTTATTCAGGAGATAAATCACGTTCCAGTCAGAGTGCCAATACCAATGTCCGGCGCATCCTCCAAACTGAATTATTAAATCAAGTGCTACCTACCTACACAAAACGGAAACAGTGAGGCGAGGGAGCTCTCACCTTCTCCGTTAGAACAGAGCTGGACCAATCAGATGCATCGATACAACATTGAAGTTAAACAGGACCACATCCTCCTACGCTATGGCCTCGTTAGCTGATCACGAACCAGAATAGCATTGATTCAAAGTTCTGGACTTGCAAGATGAGGGTTTATGCGTCGGGATGTGTCATGCAAGACAACCACGAGGGGCAAGCGACCTAGTCTTCTCTCGAGAAGAATTTATCAAGTCGTTGGACCCTTGCTTCCATCACGAAGAGACTGGACCTTACTGTGGTGTGGCGGTTTGCGCACCTCAGCGACCCATTGAGCTATACTGGGGGGTGGCATCGCGACACTCACAGAGTCTCTCATACCAGGTTGGTCAATGGTTAGAGGTCTGACGAACACAGTCTCCTGACCCTCTAGGTTGGGGGTTGGAACATCTGGCGACTTGTTCCGTAGAAATGGTAACGTACTTGCATTTCCAGCCCAACACCGCTGCCTTGCGGTTAGGCTTTTGGGCCAAAGGCTTTGGTTGAGGACCCTAATCGTCCTCCTGTCTAGGTGTGGGCGCCCTGGCAGTATCCCAGCCCTCGTACAACCGTGACATTCACAAATAACAGTACTTTCATGCCACATCGGCCGTCGCGTGGTGCCATCAGCCGGGTCGCCTTACTTGCTGCATACAGCAGGACGGGTAAGCGAAAACAGGCTACTGCTGACGCCTCCCTTCTTTCTCTTTCACATACTTTTTCTTCACCCTCTCCCCGCCCCATTAATAATTCTCGTCTTGTAGGCCCAGCACTTAGGACTGATGACTCCGTTCGTCTTGCATCGGTTTTGCGTGCAGCATCTGCTCGTCACATGGCACCGACACCCTCAAGTATCTCCAACTCACTCTTCAAGCCTCGACATTGTACGGCAGCGAAGCATCGGTGTTGGACACTGAAGTCATGCTGTCGATGATGATGCTGATGGACCCTTGCTTTCTTTTCATGAACTACCACTGTATCCTTAGTATTTGTAGCACCTTCAAACACAAGTCTGTGATAAAAACTAAGACGGGGTCTTAAATGCGCCATACTTCGTATCGAGGAGGCCTTTTTCAGGGGCCATCATTTAATATATCATTGCAATTTAAGTGAATTCAGTCGCACTTGCGGAAGTTAGAGAGAAATACCAACAAGTCGGGTGTTTCCAGCAGACATATTTACCCTCATTTTGTTGACTTCCAGAAGAATTGTGCGCCAAGTTGTCGTTACTGAATGACACAAAATCAATAGGCTCTAATCAAGATGATCTTACGATTGTGTACAATGCGCTTTGGAACAGGAAATAGCAATGTCACATTATTTTGGTTAAAAATTAGAGCATCAAGATTTCAGGATTCTAAGAAAACAATGGTGAAGAAACAACAATAACGAGGAACGCACCAGGTAACAAACAGTACCTTGAGTTGCCTGAACAATCCGTGAGATGCCAGGTGTTATTGACAATGTATGCTGTGAATTTTGGAGGAGATTGCTTGGCCTTTTTGAAAGAGGATCATTTGGATAGATGAGAACTGCCTGTTATACCGTATTCACAAGGGACACGGATGTTATAATGGTTAATTAGTTTAGCCTACTTTGTGGACAAGGGATAACCTTAAATCATTCTGAAGTATTCCAAACAGCCATGAACGGAAGAACCTGGAAAATGCATCCAAAACGCCATCGTCCACAAACAAGGACACAAGAATCGCTACAGTACTATCAGTGCATACCTTATTATAGCTACATGCACGCGTCTTTGTCCCCGATGATATTACACCGAGAGTCAGACCCAACTGTGCCATCAGTGAGCATCGTTAGAATAGCCGCAGCTAATTGGCTTGTTCCAACGGGATGATTGGAAGGGTAAGCGTGAACACAGGAGTGCATTCGCAACCAACCGGGCTGAACTGCCAATGTCAAGTAATTGACCTGCCGTAGGTCGTTGCGGGCTGTCTAACCTGTGTTCTTTAGACGTAGCATCTCTGTCTACAAATCTACTCCCCAGAAGAAAATATCAAAAACTTCTATGATTCACGCAGTAACAGTGGAACTACGAGCAATATTTCAACGATATTTCTAAAAGGACTTCTAATTTTATGTACTTTCAATGTACAGTTTACATTCAACGGTAATGTTTATAGATAGCAAATTCCAACTGCTATGGGTTGACCATTTGGGCTTCTTTTAGCCGGAATCTTCGTGCGTAAAATCAAACACTTCTCTCTCAACCCAGTTCTAAGCGAATTTCATTTTTACCGACAATCATAAATGAACAACAACGCAACGATGTACACACATACGTCTGCTGAGTAACAGCCTGTTAGTAGCTTTCATTTTCTAGAATAGACTGTCAATAGAGCAAAGGGTCTGTGAAAAGTCTACATGGAATACCCAGTAGACCAACCTTGAGAGTTTCGTTGATATTTCATTCGGGCGAAATTAAAGTTGAGGTTTTTGTTTTCCCGTTCACGAGCCTGAAGCAAGTTTTCTAACTATGACCCATCATTGGCGGTTCACCTTTTTATTGCGTTTGCTCCGCAAACGGCACAGGTAGCGTGACCATGCGCATGTATTAGGCAATGTCGCTCGAAATGTGGATTGAGAAGTCCGGCAGCAGTGCAATCAGGAAAGATCAAATTGATACAAGCATTTAGACCATCCAAATCGATTCGTTTATCCTGAGCTGTCGGATTCCAAGTAATCGATCGAAACTGGTTCGACAGTTGACAGCGGTGCCGGCCAAATTCATTGATATCGGACTGCTGAGTTCAACATTTTCTGTGGGGAAGCGACTGCTTACTGAACCTGATTTGAACGGTCACCGATTGACCAAACGAGAAAAAATGCCACTTTCCGACAAATACTCTCATTTTCATATTAATTTGGTTCTCACGGAAGGCTCAACTGATACTCTCTTTTGTGATATTCTTCAACTGAATGTGCTGCACTAAGCCCGCCCAATGTTTCATCTGGTATGATATTCGAGATATCGCAGTACATGTTCATAAAGGAAACTACACACAGGGTTTTGGAAAGCTCTTCGATCGCCCACGATCAGCTTTGCTCTTATCGGGGCTCAAGAGGTAGGTGCACTCCCCGGGATTCCCTCAAACTTATGAACTACTTAAACCTCAACTGGACAGAGTTGGACAAATACGCCCATCTGGTTTTCACGGAAGACTCAACTAGATCTCGAGTCCTCTGTGAAAACCAAATGAGCGTATTCGTCGAAATTAGTTCAATTTGGGTTCAAGTATAACATAAGGTTGGCGGAAACTTGGGGACTGCACCTACCCGATGAACCCCAATAAGAGCAAAACTAGTCGAAGTGTTTTCAACAACCATGTGAGGAGCTTCCTATACGAAACCCCACTTTTGGCATCCAACTATTATTCACTCAGCTGCCTGATTACCCAAACTACAGTTGTGTATTCTATTTATGCTTGTTGTTCTTCACTACTGTACATTGTGGTTGAAACTTGCCGAAGCTAGCATTCTCTCCGTATGGCAAATACAAATAGGAATTCACATTCACCTCCCTCTCCTTTGAATGACCCGCCTCCCACACTGGTCCAATTATTCTCGTGAGTACATACTAAAGAGGAGAAACACTGGATTCGCGTTTCTGTCCTACTAGAGATCATCAGTCACACGGGGTTTGGACTCGAAACACCTAACATCTAAAGCGAGCATGTTACCAGCGCATGCCGGATCGACCGGGATTGTCGCACCTAAACAGGCAGTTAGTTTTGTCGATCGACTCTCCCCGCTGTCAGGATTCCGCAGCCAGACAGCGCCACTGGATGCCTCAATTATGCTGGACAGCGTTTGATAGCTTCTAACTGATTGTCGCATTCTTAAAATTTGCACTCATATTACTGTCGTTTTGGACGCCCTCCTACTGTGGGATTTCCGGAGTCCAAATCTCGATACCACCAGATGTACAAACGCTAATAAACGTGCAACTCAAGTTCAAAGCTTCCCCATTCTGAGGCCGATCGGTCCAAATAATTGCGTCTGGATAGGAAGAAGATTCTTCCAACACGAGTGATGTAAGTTCTACTAACCTCGCAACCGCTTGCAATAGGTGGGAATATTGAGCACATTTGTGGAACTTTTGTACACGTCACTTCCTTTTGAACAGCCTCTCTTTCTTACGGTACCGAAGGTTACGAATGGAGTTTTCATCCTGTAGGTAAGCTGAAAGCTGGAGAGCACCGTACGGCTGGTTCCTTCCTATTGGTAATCATTAGGAGTGTGCATCTCAAGATACTCCGGAGAGTCTAGAACCCGCGACATCCAGTCTATTGACTTGAACATCTAACCACTCGGCCACAAGTAGCTCACATTTGGACGGGATATAGTGATCCTTGACCCTTCACTCACGGAAGCCACACCACTTGGCCAAATAATGAGGGGCTCTCCGAGTGCTGGCTTCTCAGACGGAAGTGAAAGTACTTTTCCTCTGAACTACTTGTAGATCGGTGTTAGTGTGAGGAGATTTGAGCTTGCTGATGAAATTTTGATAGGACAGTCAGCATCTGACGTTCGTGTGGATAGCAAAGACTATATAGGCGCCCCTTCCATTTTTCCAAGCCATCCCAACCAGCGGAATGACCGTGTATCTCGGCTGTCAAAAAACATCAGTTCGGATAACGTGAGAAACTTTTGTAGTGGCATGGACGAATTACTTCCTCATCCCATAAACTCCCACTAGATTGGTTCAAGAACAGAGTTCCGCGTTCCTGAGGTCAAGATAACTCAGTGGTTGGGGCGCTAACTTACTCAGAGAAGGATCAGTGGTTCGAACCCAGCATTTGCATCCAGAGTGTTTCTGTCCTGACTTGCGTATCCTGGTGTCATTTCAACTTTGTTGCTTCCTTTGGTGCTTCCTGCACCAAAAGAGCGTCCAACAGGATCGTGCTGATTGGTCCATTTCAACAGAGTATTTTTTCACAGGTGATTTTGACACACGTCAACAACAAAATGTTAGCAGTCCAAGTATCTTCCCTTGCCTTGCTGAAATATTTAGATGGACTGAAGTGGACGACCACTATTCTACAGTCTTCAGATCGATAACTATTAAGTCATCTGTGTGCCCCATTGACTAGCTACATAAACAGACTGTCTTTTCATCAATAGTCAGATTCTTCTGACCGAAGTCCTCTAAACGAGTTAACAAATTAACATCGTCTTGAGGATTTCGAGAGCACCGTACACATTTTGGCATGCAAAACTGACTCATTACAAGTATTTACACAACAGTGTATTAACCCGATCTGTTATTTTTCTAATTTCATAATGGAATCGTTGATGGTGGGCCAAATTCAGCGCCTATATGATCAGGTAGTCAACAATTTTTGGGACCCCAAAGGTCCTGAGTAGTCGCAAACCAACCAACCAAATTCTCTTGCAGACTTGTAGCTGCATTCTTGAGCTCCTGCAGCTCAGTCTCAAAAAGAACTGCTTTGTTTGAGTCGGTCACGTGAGTATGTAGGTGGCAACGTCATGTCACCCTAGACAAGATCGGAACGAGTGAGAAATTCAATGCAGCCGCCCTCTGCTCGTGGCAGTTTTTTACTGTCTAACAGTAAACCTGACCACATATCACACAAGACAGCTCATAAGCTTACAAGAACTGACTGTTTAGTCTGCTTTGCCCGCCAACCATCTTCTATGTACGCAGAAGCACGCAAACGCTCAGCTGCAGGCCAGACAAGCGAAAGTCAACAGTTTCTTATCTCTTCTGCAACGGATTTTGAAGAAATTCGATTTGACAATGGTTTGTTATCCACGTTGAGGGATGATCACTCAAGAGTCATAAAATTTGACAAAGTCCTCAAAGATTCAGCTAAAAATGATCTTCTCCGACGATATACGATTGGCCGCCTGCAGAACGATTACCAACGGAAAAGGCTGTAAATAGTCCTAGGCGGGTTCATACTTGACGCACCGATAACATGCGCAGATCTCAGTCCATGCCTTGCACGTGGATGATGATGAATCACCGTGTGCGATGAATCGTCGCATCCAATGATGTGGTTTTGTGACGCTGAATTTTGAGGCTCCCGAAACATAAAAATGTTGCTGCAGAAAAATTGGGACTATTGCGCCCAAATCGTCGCCAGGTTTGGAAGGTAAAACAAACTTGCTTTTGGCTATCTAGTTATGACTGATCCATTTTCCCACTTGTTGTGTGGTGTGTGGTGACCGTAATTTTAGAAGTTTTTCGACCGTAATGAATAGCGTACCAGTGATTACAGTCAAACGCTGGGCCGACCTCTGCTAGCCCGTCCTTCCTCTGAAGAAGTCCGAATTGCAACTTCCATAAAAGTGGACAGGACATAAAAGTAAAAAAAGGCCTTCGCTGTGGAGTTACTTATTAGAAAACACCAACTGAAAAGCTGCAGACTATTGGACAGGAAAGCAAGATTTTCATATGCATCTTGTTTATAAAAACTGAATATCCGTCTTCTTCTTGAACGCGTCTTCCTGAACTTTCCTGGATATTCATTAACTATCACTCAGATGTAAACGAATGTTACAAAGCAATTCCATAGATTCCGTAGTAAATCCTACTTTCCAGTAGACGCAAAGCAAAGTTACGAGAAGACATAGTACTCACAGACCTCATCAGTAGTATCCACCGTTATAGTGGTAGCTTGAAAGAAACGCTATACTACCTTATCTCATAAGACAGTGCAAACCTACCTTAAGAGCGCCTCGTAATAAGGTTGATTGCAGTACGAACACTCGTTGTTCTTCGTAGGGCTTTGTAGGTTTGAGATGATGCAAAGTAGAACATCTGCTAACTAGTGGAATGCATGCTTGTTGTAGCAAATTACATTATAATTCAAGTCAGCTGAACATTATTTGTCAGGTTTTTTGGCCGAAACCCACTGCTGAACCAAGCGTTGCCTGTTTACAGTTAATCTTTTACCTGCATCAGACTAATATCCTCAGAAGACGGATTTCCACTTGTGGTCCAAATTCAGAGGAACATTAGTTACTCATCGATGTTTATGAAAATTTTTAGAGCGCACTATAATGAATGCAAATGACAAGTTGACTTCTCTTTATCTTGTAGACTAGCGGGGGAGTGATGTTAACAATGCGTCGAGCAAAAGTAATTTCTGAACCAAGTGAGGGAACATATTGATGCAAAATGGGTTTGCGGAGAGGATGAAACTCCACACACACACACACACACACACGAGAAAAGCCACTGCTTATCAGCTTTAGACGAAATTATTTTGGGAGAATTAGGTTGATTACGTTGACGCGGGGTGCATCAGTCAACACGTTGAGACAAATCCAAATAATACGCTGCTCAGCTTTATTCATTCTGTGCCATGAACTATGCATCGAACTGTAAATATGACGCAGAAGAGTATAGGCTCTTTTGGGAATGAACCACGCGGCACAAGTGGCGACGGGATTGCATAAATTATGTACTCATGAGCAGTACGGTCATAAAACGATTTCAGCTGAGCGTGCAGTTTGTCTGCATTCGCCCACTGGTAAGGTTTGCGTTAAGGCAGTCCGCAGAATGGTACTAGTTTACTCCACCTACCGATTCTCTTACCGGGGAAAACTGCGTTTTCTGGCATTGTTGGATAATGTAAGTCAAGTTAATGTCATGTGTTATTTGAGTAAATTTGTAGACTAATTACATGATCGGCAATTTGTGCTAACGGCGAACAGATTCCATAGGTGACTTGCTACACTTTGTGTGATTTTGTCACATTGCTCTTTTGTTCTTTTGTGCCAGTTACGCACTCAAATTATGGACCCTATATTTGCAGTATCTGGTGTATAAACAGTTTGTGCCTTATCTCTTACAAAATTTTGACGCATATGTGGACCGCTATCGTCTAAAGAATTGTACTGGTTATTCTAAAATGATTGTGCCTTTCCCATACTGAATGTTCTAAAACCAAACTTGTCTAGTTCATCGAAATAGAAAAGTGATCAAGGTTTTAGGCATTATTAGAAAACTGTTGATTACGTATCGATTGAATTAGATGGATATTGGTCAACCTCAATCGCACACGATGTCCGGGGTTCAAATCCCGGCACGGCCTTTGGATATGCACCGCTGATGATCTCTAATAAGAGCGGCACTCGAGTCCAGTGCTTCCCTTTGGTGTGGACTCACCAGGGTAATTACGCCAGAACAAGAGGACGGCCGTTCAAACGAGAGCGGTGTGAATATGAACAAAATAAACGTTTCTCTTACCGAAACTATTAACTTCAGTGACATTTTTCACCTTGTCCGAACGTTATTTTTCCAACAGTCTCCATTCCCGGAATTCTCATTTTGACGTGTACTAAGAATATCGAACATCTCTTACAGGACAGAAAATACAGACAGAATGGTAGAGTTGTCAAAGTATATTTTCTAGGACGGATACTAAAAAATATCGACTTACTGACAGATGCTGGGATTAGAAAACTGCTTTTGTACAGGAAATTTCTACTGAAAACATCACTATCCCCTAATGATGGGCAGCGAACAGTAAACCTGGTGGCCATGTTTAGTTTCCTTCACAAATAAACGCTCCTATCTGTCTCAACTTTAAGAAAACTGACATGCCACACAATAACTTGAACGTTTGTATGGGCGAGATAGTACCAAGCTTCGCAGAATTTCTGCCCCGTTGTGTAAAAACGCTCTGTGACTCGCATCGCGCACAAAGGCAATTGCACCCGGAGCTCCAATTAGTTCTGAGTTCACTTTGAGAACAGTTTACAAAGAGGAACCTACCAAACGTAGGAGGAAATTATACGGCAAAAAGCCAACAATAAAGGTTTTAAAAAACGTTTTTCTTTGTGTTACCGCGCGCCTGTAACAGAACCTTAACCTGTCCGAGTGGGAAGAAAACTCGTGGCCTCTTCGAAGACTGCCTATCCGTAAATAGTGTTGAACACAAGGCTATAGCCAGTGCTGCTCATAGAAATAACACAACAAAATTATCAGTGCATCAGTCTTGTGGATTTCTATATTCCACACATGATAACAACATTAGAGCGGGACCACAAGAATCTGTGGCCAGCGGGATCCTAGAACCGCTCAATAATTAGCAACCTGATGCCAATGGAATCATCCCCAAGGTCTCATCATCAGTCGAGAGGAACCTGTTCAGAACAAAGCATATGGCTGAGAGGCAATCGTGGTTCAGAGATATCACAAGATCTAGCCACTCGGTACAGTGGAGTCATAGCTCAAAAGCATTTCGAGTAATGGAGCGAGGTTACTCAGTGATCCGGAAGGTCCGTGGTTCAAACACTCTCGACTTCTCCTGTCTAGGCTTGGGCAACCTGGCAGTATCCCAGCCCTCGTGCTTCCTTCGGGTGGCATGGCAACTAGACACGGAAAGAGGGCTACTGCTGAACGATTATTATTTTTATTATTTTTATTTCGAGTACTTTGTGACTGTAATAAGGTAGACAACTCAAAACTTCGAAGGACATTCGAAATTCGGTCCTGGTTTTCGATTGATGCTACAATATAATAACAATTATCAAATTACGATTAGTGCGCCGCACTTCGTCATTAATTACAGTCCCCCTTGTCTGTCCGCAGGGGCAGCGGCGTTAATGGAGCCACAACAAGAAGACATCCTGAATATCTTCCACAGGAGACCGACAGCTCTCTCCTCGTCTGTTTATATATATGTACCCCGAGTACTTCTTCCGACCCTTCCCCACTTCCTTACAGTCCGACACTAAACGAGTGATTCAACTGGCAGTCGGTTGTGTCCTCAGTTTGTTTGCAGATGAGTGCAGTCCGCAAATTTCATACACTTAGGGTCCAGGTAGTACACAAGATTGGCGTAAACTCGGGGGAATATGCCTATTCGGTGGGCCGTTAAAGAGAAAGGCGGTTGTTGGTTGTCACCTAGCTTCAGCGACCTTATGAGTAGTGTCCGGCTGTGTCCTTGTGCTTCTCCATTGGTGTCCAGCGGAAGGTATTCACCACCTAATGCACTTTGTATTCCTCGTTAGCTCCGTCAGGCTAATGTTACCGGAATATCTACGAAGAGAATCTGGACAGCTTTCCTAATGTCAGACATGCTCGTGCACATTCGCGTGTGTAAGCACATCATTTGTCTGATGAATACTTCAGATGTTTTCCGAGAACTAATAGCGGTAGTTGTATTGTTTCATAGGTAGAAATCCGAGGGGGGGGAGGGGAAACTTGGAAATGAAGGTGGAGTAGAAAGCACTGCAATGTGCTGTAGATTGCCAACGCATTTACATTCAGTTGTTTTGGCATCTGCCCTGGCAGAAAACTTATGTTAAGCTAACCAAATCGATGGCTGACAAAATGCAGCCGTACCTAGTTAACTAGGTAACCCATCTCTCTTCAGGAACAAAAGTGGCGCCAGCAGCAATCCACCATCCTTTGTTTCTGCAAAACCGACCTGTCTCCTTTTGTGCCGGATTGAGCGTGTTTTCTGGTGAGAATGACTAGCGTTGATGATCTGAGCTACTACTAAATGGAACACGCAGCAAACACGGAGAAACCATGTAAACCGAATGTTATGAAAGGAGGCAATTTTGTTTTGTGGAAAATTTGACCGAATGACTTAAACCAGCCGATTCGAGGATCCATGCTGCTTTGGCGCACTTCTTTAATCAGAAGATCAATGAAAGTTTGTGATAGAATGTGGTCACCCTTACAGAAATCCCTTGGGGATTTCTGTTTCACCCAAACAAAATGTGACCTGATTGAGAAAAGCTGTTCATTTAGAACCTTTCACTAGAATTAATGGGATAGCAACGGGTTAGGTACGACCACTGGTCGGAAGCTTACAAATTAAAGTTGTAAAATCAACCAGTACTTGCATGTGGTTTGAACACACTGGAATTTTTATCTTTCAGGGCAACTATTTGGTAAGTAGGCAGATCACTTAACCCTCACTGTACAACTCAGTCAAGGTCGTGAAGGTCAGAATCCCTATGAACCACCCAACAGTAGGAATGAGCAATCATACTCTTATCCTGGCGCAATCATTTCGATGAGTCCGGACCAAAGGGGGGAGCATTGAGCTCCAGTTTTGCTCTTGTTAGAGCTCATCAGCAGTGCATACCCAATGGCCATGCTGGGGTTTGAACTCCGCACAAAATTTTATGAGCAACACATGAACAAAACGTGCAAACTGATTAGACCAAATCCCCGTAAAAGTGGCAACTTCGAAAACCTCATAGTTTCACCAAAAATAATTCGAGCTACTTTTTGGTATGTGTGCGGATCAATTAACCCTCACTGTACAACTCAATCAAGGGCGTGAAGATCGAAATCCCTTTGAATCACCCAATAGTAGTAATGAGGATTGAACTACCTGATCAAGAAGTAACTGTTCTTTTTGTAGAGAGATGTCTCATGCGTGGTTACCTCATTGCAATTCTTACGACAACTGTTGTTTTAGTTCATATATGTTTTTGTGAACCAAACCTCATAATCATACGATCCAAAGAAGTCTAAAGGAAGGTTCTGATTCAACTGTTTAATTGCGAAGGAAATCCACGGATGCCTTAGGTATTGCGGGATTTTGTAGAATACATACGTACAGGATTATCGTTTGAACAATCGTCCTGCTATTCTGGCGCAATCGTTTTGGTGATTCCACATCAAACGGGGGAGGGAAGCACTGGACTCGAGTTTCGCTCTTGTTGGAGCTCATTAGCAGTGCATTTCCAATGGGCATGCCAGGGTTTGAACTCCGCACATCTGACGTGCGAGGCGGGCGTGTTACAACTACCCCACCATCCGAATTTTTCTTGTGAAGATAGCCTCGAAATTATACCACACAAAGCAGCTTCACTGAAGGTCCCGACTGAAATGTTCTATTGAAAAGGCAATCCAAGGATGTGCCGCTTGTCAAAACTCAAACAAGTACTTGAAGTATTCTGGACCCCCAGCTCATCGTATCGATTGACCCACGAGACTACGGTCAATATCAGGAGATTTTCGCTCATGTTCCGGGCGTGGAAACGGAGAGAATATTACTTGTTTTTATCCCGATTAGCTTAACACACCGTATTTTAGTGCATAAGGACTCCATTTTCTCTGCTCCTTTCAGACTACCAGAATGACTGGTCATAAAAATGGTTGAAAAATATGAAATAACAAATTTTCTGACTTCTTAGGGGGGCATTGTTAAACAGCATTCAGCTGAGCGCTGAGACATTCTGATCAGGTTCGTTCTGTACTCGATTCATACGAGCCTTACTCGGTCACAGACATGCACGTGAATTACCTGTAGTCCCCTTTCCTTAGTACCAGTTTAAAACCGCCCAGCTGATCATTGGATGTTTTTTTAGCAGCTCAGAAAATAGGTAGACCATTGTAAAGTTGTCTCAAGCCGGGTTCCTTTATTTTCGTGAATGAGCTTCTACATGGTCCCTCGTATTTCTGTGAGCTTCTGGTGGCTGCAAAATTATTGTAATATATTTAGTCTTGTATGCACGTCCTAAAAAAATCGTTCAGCTGTAGAACCCTTTCGCGGCTTACCTGCCGTGCCACCAGAAGGATGTATGAGGGTTGGGATACTGCCAAGTTGCCCAAGCCTAGACGGGGGAAGTCGAGAGGCAGAGGTCGGGTTTGAAGCACGGACCTTCCGATCAAAAAGTTCGCGCTCTGACCACTGAGCTATCTCGCCCCATCCAAGTCCTACTCCTGTAACGACACCAAGCAAATCTTCATGTTGCCGGAATGGAATATCTCTTCTTCGCAAACAGCTCGGGGTTATTTCTCAAGCCAGCCCGTCACTGATATGAGCTGCAATGCTCCACCACTCGCTTGCGGTTTTTTATTTTAAAGAATCAACTATTTTCGCCAGAACAGTTTGGTGCACAAAGATGTCAGAAATCCCTTTCCTGGTTTGGTTTAACGTAGTTCTCAGAGTGTGTGGTGACTGCACTGAACATGATGCAAATACACCATGCCATCAAAGCTCGAAAAAACAGCATTTTGTCATAACCGCGAGTTCTATCGAGTGTATTTCCGACCGCTATCAGTTTAAAGCAAGTCTTAGATACCTGATCTTTGAACAGAGCTTTCTTTCTGTCAGTGGAAGGTTGAGAGGCACAGTACAGCTTTTTATCCTTGGTTGGAGTGATCAGTAGTGTACATTTCGCAAAAGCCCGAGAGTTTGGAATCCCGCGACCTTCAGGCCAGTGGCTGAATTCTTAGCCGTTTGGAAGCAACCGCCCAGCGATCTTACCTAGAGCAGGCGTGGCACCACTCAGCTTTCCATCATGAAAACCACAGCACATGATCATGTATTGGATTGGCTTCTTGAGTGACAATTTCCCAGAACAGTTTGTACTTATCTTGTGAACTCATTCTTCTTCTGATTTGCTTATCGAATGATTGTGGTGATAAGATTTGATAATTTTTAATAGAGATTTAGTCCAGTTATTAAAACCAGTCAATGCCGAAAAGCCGAAAAGAACTCTACAGCTATTTCATCGTCGCTGGAGATTACCAGTGATGCACATCACGCAAAACGCTGAGAGTTCTTCTTTTCGGTTGATGGCGAATCACGAAAACAAGCCTCAGCGTGGTTGACACAGACTAGGTCGTTTGGTTGGTCTTCCGTCGGCGATCGATATTCACAATTCACTGTCAAAATGGAGTAGTACACTATGCCATTAAGAATTTGAATCCACTCACCTGGAGTGTGTTAGGAGATATCGGGTAAAAAAGATCCACTGCTTGGTAAGGAAGTATTTATCTGGAAGGGACACTTCGGGTTCATGAACCAGTGTTTATTCTTCCCTGTTCAGTTCATTGTATGTCGTAGAATGAAAAACAGACAGAGTAGCGCCACGAGTGTCTGCAATGACGAGATAAAATTAGTGAGGTGTCCCTTGTCTAATTGTTTCATTGCACTAGAATTCGCGAAATCCCG
This sequence comes from Clonorchis sinensis, assembly GCA_003604175.2. Classification (NCBI taxonomy): domain Eukaryota; kingdom Metazoa; phylum Platyhelminthes; class Trematoda; order Opisthorchiida; family Opisthorchiidae; genus Clonorchis; species Clonorchis sinensis. Next base: position 212,110,069 of record CM030369.1, read on the forward strand.
TCATACTTCTGAAGTGTGTATATTTCTCACCATGAAACGCCGAAAATTCAAAACCAATTATTGGATCCTCGGAAGTTCTAAAGTGAATCTGCCGTTTGATACGCTGGGCACTGCAAGAATCCGATACAACTGGGCTTCTCGACAAGAACGACTTTATTTGTCCTTTCTCTCCAAAATGAAAATCCCGGACACATGTTGCTGATTATGCCAGAAACGCTGCAATTCGCGAGGTTCTCTGTCGTCCTTGCAGTACGACCGATAACCCTTACCTCGTCAATAGAACAGAGTGCACATTAAAGTACGCCTCAGATATTTCCAAAGGAATTACGATTCGAAGCTATTTTCGAGTCATGCATCCTATGAGCTGGTTGGCTAATCGTGCCTTTAAATATGGGTAGTAGTCAGACGGGCTGCAATAAATTTTCTCGAAACGATGCGCTTCAGGAACGCTTTTTAGCGGAAGAATTCATTGCATTGAATCCGTTGAATGATCCACCTGGACGGTTCTTTCCTTTCTTATGTGTATCAGGGGTTCGAAGGAAGTCGTGTGATATTTACTCCCTGGTGATAGAGAGACTAAGATACTTCTCCAAGCTGAATGAAATTGTGGTCTTATTCAACTTCAGGTCCTCTTTCTTTGAGTATTACGAAAGACTATACCACATGTCTTGAAGAATATTACGACGGATTGGCCAGAAACTTACTTATGCCAATCCTCGATCAGTTCCGTCATGCACACACATGAACTTTGCTGTGTTCTGACAGTGTGATTCCCACACGGTTAACTTCCAACACCCAGTGGTGAACAGTTGAACAACGCTATGGCCTTATCAACAACAGAAACCATCCGTCTTTACTGATTGACAGGCAGATCATACGTTCCACAAGTGGTCCCAGGATCACACAGCGTTACAGTTCAAGCGGATGAACTCAGAATGCTCGCATCTTCTTACGTATGGCAGGTGGGATACATACTGGAGAAGCAAGGAGTCTTGTTAAGCTCTTAGCATACAACGAAAACACAGTAACACGCAGGGTACTCATGCATAAAATATGTTGCTTAAACACAGTAAACAACCACTTTTCATCAAGAAGTTTTTCTATATGTGAAGATTCTACGCTTTGTTTTCACCATTAGTGAGGGTATGTGACCAAAAAGCAGATGCCACACGTGGGTTGTGGTAAAAAAAACCCTGGCTGTCACATTTTGCATACGTGTTCATCACACCTCGTTCAGGTCCTGGGAATAACGTGGACAACCAAGAGAGTTTTTGTTGCATAAATCGTTCTTTAAGCTAGTAACTAAATAATTCTAACCATTTTTGGTAGATATTTTTTGGTTCACTAGATGGGTTGACGTTGCTTTTGTTGAAAGTAACCGGTGCCTGGTGATTCTTGAGAATCAGGTCATTTTCTTAAGCCAATTACGGGCCGTAGTATTTCCAACCTCGACCCCACCCAGCTTATCGGGTCAGGGGAAGGGTCTAATTGTTATCATTTTCACCATATTTCAATGAATTTTCAAAACATGCTGGGGCTTAACTACCATACAATAACAATAAAAAACTCACTAATCATGAAAACAAAAGAGAAGGGTAGTAAATTTGTTCGAGGGAGCCTAATGCTTCTAGGGAAACTGATAAAGAATGAATAACGTACATCTTTGGACGGCAACGATATGAAAAAAAATAGAAAAAAACCACGTCGAAATAGGGCGTGAAGCGTCTTTTGCGTACCTCATCCGACATAAGTCCAGCACATAACGACAGGTGGCCTGCTTGTTCGCAGTTTGGTCAGGAAATAACAACACACCCAACACTGGAATAGGTTGTGCGCCGTATATTACATGGTCTACAGCTACATGTCAGTAATACCATTTGGCCGGCAGCCATGAAGGCTCGAAGACCAAACGGCACTCAATTTGACTATACTAGCTTTTATTTCACGTAAACACGTCATGACATATTTCCAACGAACCTTCCGCAAACAATGGCATGGAACAGAAAACAGTGCTTTCCTGAGTAGACGGTGGGGAAACTTCATATCACATACCCCAACCACCTTAATCTGATAGATTTAACCTGTTGTTCCAAAGATTCGGGTTGGTTATAAAGTGTCGGGAGAAACATCAATTCGTTGAGTACTCGCCACATTCAGCTAATTCTTGATATACGACGGTGTTGTCAGTGATGAAAAGATCGAAGAGTTCCAAATTCCTCGGATCTAAAGGGTCAATTTTCGCAGAGGCCACTATTAAATTTGCTTTGCATATACGGCCCTTAATCTCTAATGAAATTAATTTCTGATGCAACAATGGCTAAAGATGGCGCACGCTGATCGTGTCTTCATTAGCCGTGCATTGATTTTATCTGCGATACTACAGTCACAGCTTATACAGCCGCTGAAATCTCAGACACGTGCAAGAGGCTGAGAAATCCCCGGGTGAGACTCTGCAATTCGAAGGCGTGAAGAAGCATGGGAGCATTTTCAACATTTCTTTTAGAGCGCTTTGTTTGGACAAACAGTCCCAAAAAGCAACTTGTCCGCGCAATACAAGTCCGTTTACATCTCTCTAAACTTTATTTCGATTCCTCGGCTCGTAGTCCATTGGAGTGTGCATCGCACAATAACGTCCATGACAAAACTGAACAAAAAATGGGAAGGGGACAACGCTGACGAACCCTACTTGTTTTCAGGAAGCTTCTTAACAATTTACCGTATGCCTTAATGCGACCTGGAGACTGAATAGGACCACGAGTTTGGGACATATGAGACCAGGAATATGAATGGAATCGGCTAATCATCTGCATACGAGCTAATTGTGCTGAATTGTTTGTTGTGTTTCTGACGTTTCATTAAAATGTCAACAGTGATATTACATGCTCTGCCGGGATAATAACTGATGCTGTGATCGAGCCGTATAGTCGGAAAGGTAAAAAAATTGCACCAAAACGCTCCGTACAGGAACTGTGACCGAGTAATTTCAGGATCATGTATTGAACACATGAGTAAATCAACGACCACGATTTATTGATTGAGTGTAGCAAAATGTCCAGAACTAAGAGGAGAAAATATTGGATTTTATAATCCAGACGAACTCGTGAAACAGTTAACTCAATTCTAGGAAGGGGAGGCCTATAGGGGACAGGATATGAATATCTAAGAAAATTCTAACGACAAAATATAACACGGAATCACAGTTCCTAAATTAAAATCATTGTAGACAACAGTATATGCATTGTTCACCGACCAGAAACTCGTTCCATATTCGCAGTCTATAGTCCCGGTGTTCGTCAAAGCAACCTCCTTCTCTTTGATCAAAATTGTTATCCGACAAGTCAATATTCACTCACATTCACCCACTTCCAATCTGCTGATTTCTGAAGACCACTCATTAGCCTTTGTAGTTATGTTCATCGATCTGCTCATCGATCCGATTTTCAGATTTAACTTGTTGTGATTATAAGTTGCTGAAGGATATGGCCCAAAACACAGTCAGCGCGATTTAGTGTTTTCTTATTCCATCCAGTTGGAACATAAATCAGTTGCAAAATAACACGAAACCGGAAGGCCGCGTATGTAAAAGTCGTTACTTGAGATATATACGTAATGCACTACTCATAAGGTTGCTGAAAATTCTTCGACAGTCCACGACCTCTACTTGAAACCAAATTGGTTCCAGGTGAGTCTCCCGCAAAACCAAATTGATTTGTTACTTGAGAGTTTGCACCAAACCTGATCTGGTTCTCACAAGGATTGATTAACTGACTAAAATCGAAACCTGGGCAGGACAGAGAAGCCGGCAAAACTAGGTTGTTTGTGCAAATCTACGGAATGACATGAAGAGTCGACGGATCCTAACCTGAGCTGGTTACCAAAGCATCTGGAGGAATAGTGACCCACACAAGAGCAACAGTCGAAGCAACGCGAGTATCTTTTGCGCTCATTCTAAAAACGGTTGTTTGCCTAGATAGGTTGCAACTTAAAGCTTACCTCTAAAATGTCTAATACACAGTAGGACCAAAAATTTAAAACTTACAGCAAGGTTACTAAAAACGATGCTTTTATGTGTTGCTCAACGATACCTCTGCCTCATATATTGATATCTGCTTCGAATTACAAGGGTTGGTTTACTTTCCACGAAGGAAGCACGTGTTCTAGACAACACGCAAACTGGGGCGCGTTAACTTCAAGATGTCTCTTGTAGGATCATAAGGGGGTGAAAATTTCATTCTTTCACAAGCCGAGTAGGAAGGAGCTTATAAACCACTAAGCTCAAATCAGTAACGATTATGCAATTTTGGTGGAGCGTCTTGTCCACGAAATAACGGCACCGAATTACCTAGTTGATATGAGCTACGTAAATCATCATAGTAGTAGTATCTTGGCAAAGACTACCGGTTAGGTGTTCAGACTACCAGCCCGCAAGTCGCGGGTTCTAAACTCCCTGGAATCTCATGATCGTCGCACTGCTGGTGATTGTAAAAGTGGGTGAAACCACTGTACAGTGGTTCTTGCCTGCTCAGCATGAACTGTTTTCAAAGGACGAAGTTCCTCAATTCTTAATACTATGATGAATCTTTGAGTGAAAGAGGGGAGAAGAGCTTCACAAGATATGTGGACACTCCAGCAGAGAATTCGTCACCTAAGGGCCCAGTCAACACGCGATCAGGTGATGCGATTTCCCTGATGGTAGGTTTGGCATCCCTACAGAAGTTCAGTGAGATGCGTACTGCCGATGACTTTCAATGGGGGTAAAATATCTGTGCAGTACTCCTTGAATTTCCAGCATAGACGTGCAAGATGAAATCTCAATTGAAAAGACTACAAACTTATGCAAAGAGGTCATTCCCCAAAGTAACCTCATCGGTGTGGCTTTAGCTTCCTGTTTCGTCCTACTCAGCATTCGATCAAGATGGAACAGTCTGCTTATCTTCCAATATTATAGCTCCCTGTCTAGCGGTAGGACACATCAAGCTGTCTGCCCAATATGACTCGTCTGTTTGGTCACCTCCTGAGTTAGCTCGGATTTGCATTTCATTCATATCATCCTCATTTCATGTCTTCCTTATCATGATGAATTCAGATTGACCATTCCGTGAATGATCTACACCAGTCAAAAAGTGAACATAATTAGATGTGTCATATCTGACGCACTTCATAACTGGTAGCTGCCAGTCGTTCAGAGGGTAATTTAGTTCAGTTCATTTATTAGCCATAAACCATGTAACATGAGTACGTCAGTCCAAAGTTTGCATTTTCGGCTGCCGAAAAACGGGAGAGTGTGGGAGACATAATCAAGCATTGAAGGTGACGACAGAGCCGAGGACATTTCAGAAGAATTCGGAGAAATAGAAGAAGGTTTTTAATTCTTTGGTGAATTTGATAAAAACAGTGCTCACGCCCATATAACACTCGTGTTACCGACAACTACACTCATTTGCAAATCAATTTGGTTTTGCTAGAGACTCACCTGGAACCCAGCTGATCTCGTGCAATTTGGTTTCAAGTAGAACATAAGATTGACGGAAACTTTACCTGATGAGCCCCAAGAAGGGCAAAACCGGTCGTGGGCTATCGAAGAATCTCAGCAAGCTTATGCGTAGTACTCTACGTATATATATGTATCGCATGAGTGTATTTCTCGAAAACAGTCCAATTTGGGTTCAAGTAGAATATAAGACTGATGTAAAGTCCGGGACTGCGCCTACCTGATGAGCCCCAAGAAGAGCGAAACCGGTCGTGGGCTGTCGAAGAATTTTCATCAGCCTTATGAGTAATGCATTACGTATAACACTCGTGTAACCTTTATGTGTCACTCGCTCATGGGGTTGAAATAGGTGTGTGAGGTAGATTATTTGTGCTTGTTAGGATGTCCAAGTCGAGGGAGTTTCGATTCTACCATGGTTTCCAAGTAAATACTGCTGTTCACACACAAGCCCGTAAACGGGCATGAGGTTTGCTAATATGCGCTTAGCTTAACATCACCCTGTGGAATCCAAAAGCACCTTAAAAAATACAGGATTTGAATATTTTGTCCCTGTTGAAGGTTCGCATTTTGTATTGCTCAGAGAGAACGGGGACCTGGACAGCTAAGCATTGAAGTCCATGGTGTGATGAAAGGGTACCAATGAGTGTGCAATGGAGCCATGTCTGTCAGTGTCACTAACCACTGATAGGTTCAGTCCGGGAGACCCATATAGGGATAATACAGTTCGCACCCCGACTGAGTTTACTGGTTACTGTTTGCATACTTGTTTGCCAGGCCGTCCACCTGTCGGACGCTGCGCGAAATGAGCACTGAGAGGAGGACGGTCCCCCAATATGCGAAGTGCATGTCCTAACAAGACTAACCCACGAAGTACGAGCAGCTGATTCATGGAGGGGGAGTTCCTTTCCTTAAAACCGCAGTAAACCATTCATTGGCTGCGCAGGGGCTGTCGGTGAGGTCGATGGACATAGAGTTTCAAGGGCGAATGATACTCCCCGCTCACCCCGACCGAAGGAGAGCGTTTGCTTGAGGTAACTCACCTTGACTCAAAAGTCTGACCCACAGCGCAGTGGGAATATGTAGAGGTTTGTTTGGGGACTCTTCCCCTATCCTTTGACTCAGAAGCTGGAACCGCAGGTAGCCGTTTGTTAATGCATTCTTGTTGGAATCCTCCCTGAGCAATGCCTCAACAGTCTGATCGGCAGGGACTGGCCTAGCTCAAGGACGCAGAGAGTAAGGCATAACTGTCTGATTCGTAATGCTGCCACGCGCAGCAGGTGCCTTCTAAGCAGCACCAGACACTTCGTTTTTAAATTATTCCGACCGTACTGAGTAACATGCCCGTAGGCCAACTGCTGGATGATTGGAATGTACGGTTTTAGGGCCACCCCGTCCCCATTAAAAAAAAGACAGCAATGCTGCCTCCATAAGTAAGAACATTCTGGACTGAGAGAACCACTTAACTTTGTTAATAATTCCTGTTGCAAAAAATCGCCTTCTCATACTATTCCTCACAGTTCAGAGACTTGCTGTTCTTCATCAGGTTTTATTCCGTTGGCCTTCGTGGTACTGTCGGACTTAAGGGTCCGAGTTCCAGCAAGTGTAGCCTACAAGAAGTCCGACAACTGTGACAAGGTGACAACTGAAGGTTGGGATACAGATTGCGGGTCACAGCAGTTCGATTCCATACAATCTATGCCTTCTACTATCAATCACAGCCCTTCAAATCAACTCTCTACACTGCCCCGAAATTTTGACACCCTAAAACCGGCATTGTTGAAAATCAAACGTAGAAAGTACGCGCTTAACGCCAATTGTTGGGCATCCATCGGGCTAAGTAATGCTGGTTACACCCGCTTTATGTTGTATAAAGTTTTCTTTAACAGACGTCGCTAGTCAAACACTATCCATTCATCGATCAGCCAAAAATAGTTCGGTAATACAAAAAATGAACAGACGTCGCTAGTCAAACACTATCCATTCATCGATCAGTCAAAAATAGTTCGGTAATACAAAAAATGACGTGTCGTCGTTGGAGCGAGATCCTGGCCGATCCAGAATCGTTAATTGATTCCGGTCTCCGCCCTTCACACCCTTTTTTATGAGCAGGCAATCTTCCGTTCACCGTTCGGAGAATCTTTTGCAAAAGTGCGAACCAAACATCATTCTATGGGTTGATTTGTCGTGCCTCAGATTTTCATACACAGCTTGTTAGAATGAAACTGGCTATCGGTCGATGAGCAGCGATGCATTCGTACCTACACATATAAGCCTAAGGTTGTCAAAGACGTCAAATTTGGTATAATTCTGCTGATGGCTTTACAATCAATCGGATAACCGACACAAAGTGTAATTGTAAGTTATCAACTGTCCGAATGCTTCCTCTATTTTAATCAAAAGGCTGACCAACTACTGTGACAGCCCAACCGGTACTATTGCATCGTATCCAGTAGAACTATCGGACGAGCAAGATGGCTAGAACGCGGAAATACCTGAATTTTGAATGAAATGCCGATTAGCAATTAAGTAACGCCTGTGAAAACACGGAGTATTGCGTTAGTCTGCGCAGGAGATATCAGGACATGTCGAAAAACAGTGCAGATTTTATCATGACGGATGACCCAACAAATTAGGTTGTTGACAGCTCGCCACTGGTTTCGCCCCTCTTGGAGACCATCAGATTGTGCAGTCGCCGACTTTCCAATGACCGTATAAGTAAAGTTTCATCGAGATAGTGTACTGAGATATCTGAAAAATTATACAAATATGAAATGAGCACTGTACTGGAAATTCTTTTGAAGAATACCGTAGACGAGTGATTTAGCTCGGGTCCAGCTGCGTTTCCAGTTAATGCCATTTTTCTTCAACTTTTTTACTGCTATGTTACTTGAGACTTCTCTAAAAGCTTTTGAGACTCCAGAAGTCTACAAGTTTCCGAGAACTGCCCTCACGGACTTTGAGCATGCCGAGGATATTTCTGTACTTAGTGCAGCTCCGTCGATGGTGCAAATCATTTTAACCAACATTAGGAGGTCTGCAGGGTATTTTTACCTTCGCATTACACCTGCAAGCCTCAAAGTGCCGGTACAAGAATGAGAATGAACAAATCTAAAACTGATACTTCCAAATCAGCCGATCGACATGGAGGATACATTTGTTTACCTGGGTACTTGTTTAATTTCCGGTGGACCGGTTGGACACAAGATTACTCCTCAAGTCAGGAACGTCGGGAAAACTTTTGTCAGTCAGCGATGCCTATGTCAGCTTATTTGTAAACAGCAGAGTTTTCAAGGAGACTGCATCAGAAATATGACCTCTTCATGAAGTTGATGTACAAAACCCGTGGCTGTAAAGCTTGATAACATGAGATCATCAATGCTGAAGGAATTCGGATGATTTTGGGAGGAACTCTCCCTCGATGGATGAGCTGCTCACGGTTCATAGGTGAAGTTAACCAGGATGATGACAATGGCTTGAACCCTTTGGTCTTTCTGGCTTTGCGCTTGTTTGTAATGACCGCCATGCTTCAGCTCAGTTTTCAGTCGTTCAGTAGAAGAACCACAAACGTTTCAGAAAGTGTACTAAACACCAAAACCAGGTCAAAAACACACGTACTGATCTTCTTGTTTAAAATCCTCCTTGCAGGCAGTTGTTGATCTCACGGGAATCTTGGAGCTGTTTGAGTTTGGGAGATTGGGCTCGTTAGTTCTCTGAATTAAATGAAACTGGGGATTTGATTACATAGCCCTTTATTCGAGCAGTTTGAATTACCGACAACAAGCAACAGTGACTGTGTTTGAGACTGCGATTTGGAAAGACTGAGCTGAGACCTCACGTCGATTGCCTCAATGCAGAACATGTAAGAGTGGCTCACTCTAGCTTGGCAATTGCAATTAGACTTGGAATGAAAAAAAACATGACAAGTTGTTGTCACGTTGTTCTGCCACCCAACGATGATGTATTGCTGTTCGGGAAATACAACCGATGCTTGCGTTTGCTGCGATGACCCAAATCGAAATCAGTTATTCATGAAACTAAACAGTGTACTCAGTAGCCGGCACGGAGTCCAGAAGACAAATAGCAAGGTGCGTCCAGTATATTACTCTAGCTTTGATTTTTTGTGTGAATTTATAGCAGTTGTTAAACGCATATTTCAACTTGGCCGATCTGAGGCCGGTCTCCACACGCTTGCCTGTTCCACTCTTCCATTCGAACTAAGACGTGGTCATCACTGTTTGTCACGTGAACTGTGGTCCGCGCCTCAGAACTTTGACATTATCTAAATCCCCTTTGTGCTACGAGTGTACTGTATGTGCTGCCACCAATGAACCTCTGACTGCGGTTTGATATTCACCTGTTGATCAGCTTGTTCTAATTTTGTGCCTGTTGATTCTGCACAGGCTGTCTGTTGTGAATATTTGCGTATGGCTGCATTGCAGATCACATTCTAGTTTGCAACCACGACTACTATTTTCACCTACGGACAGACACCTTCAAACGCACGAAAGCAGAGCACCGTGTCTCCTTTCGGAATAGCTGCTGTCATCCTAGCCCTATTTCGGGCCCTTCAGATGTCCCTCCTTTGGGTGAAGTAACACAAGCGTGGATAGGTTTGCCACGCCTGACTAGTGACATTAATACTCTCATTGAGTTATGCTTAGCCGAATTAGCTGAATACTGACCACCTGGAAATTTGCTTTTCCCCAGTTTGGGCTGCTGTCTGCTTACATTAAAACTGTGCTAGGAAGCCCCAATGGTTGAACAGTACGGGACAAATGCTAACGAATATCGCCGTAATATTAGCCGATGGAAAAGTGTAGGATTTTACCAGTGTCATCTGACTTCTGCTAAGTGGTAGCATGCCTGAAATTAACTCAGATTTTCGAGGTAATGGTAAATTTACTAAGTATCGTATACTCACGACAAAATTCCAAACCACTTTTTGGTGGCTTTGAAAATCCGGCCTCAAATCCTCGTTTTTGACAATGGCCAACCTTGGGGATAGTGGAAACCACATTGCGAAACATTCTGTATCAAAAACAAGATGTAAGATTCAGGCATTTCTTGTGGTTTTCACTAGTTCAGCCGTGATAAGCTGCGTCAGTGCTGTTTGCCGAAAAAAACGCGATTTCGACAATTTCGTGTATATGGCTATGACGTTAAAACGCACAAGAATATCGTTTGGTTTGAGGGGGAAGCCACAGGATTCGCTAACAAGACTTTCAAATTTCCGGTGCGTACACAAATTGTCGGCAAGCGTTTCCAGATGTTTGCCAATAATCTGGCCAGTTCATTGGGGATGGAGCCTGTTCCGCCCTTCTGGGAACATTTGAATTTTCTGATTTCGGTAGTCCATCCTAACTAGCTCCCCGCTTAGACCTTGCTCATTTTCAAAGCTGATGTATTGGTTCTGGTTTTCATTACCTAATGCAGCCTTCCAACTGCGTTTTGTTCGACCCTTTGCAAATAGTTGCTTTGCTGGTGTCACATTAGGAACGTTTGTTCTGCAAGACCTGAGAGCCATTGCTTATAGTATTCGTAATTTCTGTACCGCCGTTTCTCTAACACAGATCCAGCACAAGGCATTATTTGTTCCGCACCTACAACCGTCTACAGTTTATCCCTTTCCCAAACCGAAAACAGTCATCTAGACTCAACGGCCTGTCTGGTAAATTTACCACAATGCAATACCTTTTGAAACACTAAAACACGGATTGATGGAGAGTAAGTATTCGAACTTTTGCATTATTCTATCCTTACCACCTTGACCTTAGATTGATCTGGCTTCAGCCATTGATTAGGTTTGAAATCTCTGAATGAGACTGCAGTATGAACAAGTTGTTGAGTCGACATCCGTGCAAATGCCGAAAGAAGCAGTGAATCTAGTGATTGTGGTATAACTCAGACGCTGAAAAAAGCAAGTGGGGTGGAAGCGAGGGAAGTGTTTGGTGGCTTATCAACCGGATATTTAGGTGCGTTGGGTACTTTGTGCTTTGCGCATCTTTTTCGAATACTTACTTGGTTTCCAAACTCCCCTACCGGTCGGCCAAGTTGACACTTAGCAGTATGGTTATCAGTTAGAACAAAACATCAAAACAAGCGGTAGTAAGTCAGAAACCAGTAACCCACATACATCAATTAACGTGCCCTGGAGCAAGTCCGAAAACCACCAAAATCGATATTCAGCTACACATAATTCGCCCCATTTGGTCGTTAGACATACTTATCACTACTAGCCGACAAGAATCCATGATCGACGCTCAACATTGACTGAAAGATGTTCCGCTGAATGGTTCCCGATCTGCTTTAGAATTCACTCAGACGGGTAACTCACTCACTTGGCCTGAAAATGCTCTCAATTTGAACACTTGCTCAGACATAAATCCAAGTAAAAATTCGCCGACTACCTACGGGCAAGTATGTTTAAAAAATTTAGCAATTTTGGTCACTATACTACAAAACAACTTCGATTAAAAGTATGATATTATATCTCCTTGTGCATCAAGCTGGAGATGTTCAATTCGACGGATTGTATTGCTCTTAGAGACATATTTTCGCCCGACATTTTATCCAAATTTCATATGAACAGTCCCTCACTAACGTTGTTTTTCACCTCATGATACTATTTTCGGGTCGGTTCGTTCAGTTCCCTGCGGTATTCCCGGAAATCTGTCTTCCGAAATTCCCCGCGTCGCATTTTCTTATATCGGCCCCAGACGGACAACATTTGACTTTAGACAGCAGTCAGATCAATCAAATAACTAACAGGTTGCCCAGGATTTGTGCAATTCTTGCCGGCAGATACGGTTCCAATGCCGTTAAAATTTTTGCTCGCAAGACCCAGTTAGTCAGTTCTCGAGTTGTCTGACTTGATCTGCTGGCATGGTGGTGAATCACACAAGGTCTGGAGGTGCGCAAATTTAACCGTGTCTAAATATTTCTACAAATACATTGATCTTCACATCCATTTTGTGTTGACGAGAGACTCACCGGAATCCCAACTCAACCTCTCGTTTATGTTATGCTCCAGATGAATGTGCTGCACAAATCTGCCTCGTCTTCCATCTGGTACGATATTCAACATTTTGCAGTATGTTCCTCTGGGTTAACTACTCATTGGGTTGCTGAACTCGCCTCAACAGCCCACGAGCGGATTTCTCTTCTTGGGGCTCATCAGGTAAGTGCAGCCCCAGGGTTTCCATCCACCTTATGTTCCAGCTGAAATAAAATTGCGCTAGCCTTTAAAAGCACACATATTTTGTGGGACAGGCGCCTGAATCCTAGCTTAATCTTTCGCCTATGGTATTGTTTAACTGAACTGGTTGTTGAAGAGAGGTTTCAGGAACCTTATGAATAGTTTCCTCCAAGGAAACACTAACGAATTTGGCATTTAGAGCGGAACGCCTATGACGTATCCTTTTAAACGAATATATTAGCTAAAATCCGTCCAATATTTTCTCGTCACTGGCTTAATCGATGAAAATTCCAGCTGCAGACTTCGGTGTTTATTCTCCTTGAATAACTTACCAGACATCCGATACTGAGTTGTCAATCGCTTTGCCTGGGCTAGAGTTAACAGCTTATGGCTTTCCCAAGTAGTTAATCTATGGATACATTGGACACTTAAGTTGTTTGTCCACGAAGCCTGTTTTTTACGTGCAGCTAGAACTGTACTCACAACCAGATCAGGAACAGTGTTTAAGTTTTACTCGTTTTAGAACACCATCATCCGCACGCACTGTGCCCAACCTAGAAGATGCCATCGGACCAGAGGGGGACAGTTACAGTATAGTTGACGTCACGAAATCTTCTGAAAAAAACTACCATAGATGGATAGAGGTTGCTTTACACTGGCAAGAAATCTGCTGGAATTGTCTTATACAACTCTGAAAACAGCCGCAGCGTAAACATGCTGATTGTGGATCTTTAGCTAGCATAGTTAAAGTCTGGCAGTACCTCTGTCCAACGAAATATGAATCTGGCTCCTGTCTGCGAGTTATTCTGAAGATAGTTATCTGTAGCAGGCGCAGGTGCTCAAAACTTTACGGTGAAAAATCTTGTCGAATATTTGGTGAGCTTTCCTTATAATTTACGAGATGCAACTCGCACGCTTCTGCACCAAGCTGTTGGTATAGCTGTACTCGGTTTCGGACAAAAATGCTCTCATCACACTTGTTTCATAGATTTCTAATATAAAATGCCAATGTGAGTCATCAGTGGGCCATACGCATACACCAACTGGTCCGGAGACTTCTCACAAATTAGCGCATGCATCGACGCTGCATACGCCTATTTACATCGGCCGTTTAGGAAAACGTGTAACAGATAAAACCATAATCACACCCTGTTTCACGGATAACATTCTATCATGTCAGTTGAAACAGCCGAACATTCTGATGGAACCGCGGGACCATTTTAATCAGTGTAAACATGTAACCCAGTGGACATATTGGGACGACTGAGGACAAAGCGTCGAAGCACACAGACAAGGAGGATTTGAATTTCAGTCCGAAAAACACCATAGGACCTCTCTATCTTAAACTGGTCACTGATTGTCGCTTGGATGTGTTCAGCTACTACCCAGACCTTTAAATCAGATGGAACGTGCTTAGGGGAGTCCTTACTAGTGAAATCAGTGGGCCGGAAAACCGCTGTGCAGGACGTTTTGGTATATCAGGGTCACAGCTTTAGCGATTAGTTCAGTTGCTCCGTTACCCAATTGACTGGTGGGTTTCAGCTGAGCTGTGGTCAACGGTGGTGTCTACATCAACCAATCAGAAAACTTTGTGTTCCCTGATCGGCTAGTTCGTTTATGGATGCGCATTACGAATGCTTTTATGGCTTTGCCACATAACCAAACAATCGGCTCCCTCACAGTAGGTCGTCATTTTGTCTGGTAAGATCCTATTTGTACAAAGTGCGGGGGAATCCATGCTACTTGCAAAAATGTGACAAGCTCTGCCACTTTTAACAGTCTAGGGTCATCATGACATTCTCGGAGAGTAAAATCATATCCTTACTTTTAAGGTCGTCTGTTAGGCGTTAACTTTCTCAGTTTTGCTGTCCGTACTGTCAACATAACCATTCTGTACGTTCATAAAAATCTTATCTTGTGAAGCCGATCTATGCTGGAAAGACGGGAATCACTTTTCGGCTGGTTCATCCTTACTGTGAGACATCAGAAGTGAGAATCTTATGAATCTTAAACCCGGCAGTGGTTATGCACTTGGACAGGACAGAGCGCCATTATACTCCAAGCATCGAATCAACATCAGGTGGTCACAGGTTACCTGACTAGCTGCTCGAGCGACTCCTTCTCAGATGAAATTTGCACTCATCGAAATAACCGGTGGAAGAATTCTAGACGTTGTATGTTGTAGATTCACTACTGGAAGAAGTAGGCAATCCCTTCGCTGCGAAGTTATTCGTTGGTAAACACGAACCAAGCGGTTACGAGCCATATGGGCACGAAAGTATACATGTCATGTGCACAATTTTTGAAAGGTGAACTTTCCAAAGCGTCATCATGAACTTTCCTAGATGTTCTTTGAACATTAAGAAATCCTAAGCGAACACCGCAAACCGGTTTCATAAGAACCCTCATCTTTCATCAGATACGGAGCGAAGCCTGAACGCCAGACAATAGATTACCCAAACGCTTCGTCCGTAGTATACACCGTTACACTGGTATATTGGAGTGCACTCTTTGACTAGATCTTTAGGCCTGGCGACCATAATCGGCTTCATCCTTGTCTTATTCGTTTTATTCTCAAAACCATGTAAAGTGCTTTTCTCTGGCAGGATAGCAAAGTTTTTCCAGAAATCTCATGGCCAGAAAAAAGTGGGATAGGTGAGTTAGTTCAACTGACGACACCTTTGAGTTTCGAGTGTAAAATAACTGACAGTTGCTGATCATTCAGAAAGCACCAAAAACTTCATACCGACTGGATAAGACATCTTTCACTTGGCGGGAACCGTTTAATGAATTTCCTTCGAAGTTCGTTGGATTTTGAACAGCAGTACTGGAATCTTATTTAATGTGCGCATGAGAATGGAGAACACAAACGACATTGAGCAGATTTCTGCTTAGAACTAGTTAAGCAATTTTGGAGCAATGAATCAGCTCTTCTTGGCAATGCTTTTTTCTACGTAGAAAAGCACTGGGAAAACAGCTGCATCCGAATTTAGTCACCCAACTAGCAGTGCATGGGACCAATTGCATCACATTCTCTCACACACACTCACACACAACCTGTACAATCGGTAAAACAGACAAATCTAAACAGCTACAAGATTCTTCTCCGTGATTACGACCGGAAATTAAACTTTCCAAAGGAATCTAATTAGTCGTGAAGTTAGTCGTGAGGATGAAAATCGATTCGGTGCTGATCATAGATATCGAAGTAGCCGTAGGAACTTGCCCTTTACCTTTCTCGCTTAAAGAAGGCTCATTATGAAAGGTCAAACGGAAAGGTTTTCTCAGTGGCTGGCTTGTCGGTGAGGATTTATTAGTGGAAGACTCATGAATCTATATATATATATATATATATATAGCCATTCGGAAAGTGCGATTCGACCGGCTCCAGCTAACATTTGCTTGGTGCTGTATGGGGAGCCGCGTATTACGCTGAAAATTGAAAGCAATGGCTGATGAACTCGTTACCGCGATGATGACTAAGTGGCGCCTGTGTGCATTGTTATGCCATCATGATTAAGCCGGCTGATGGTCTGCGAAAGGTTTCTGCACGTTTGTCCTCTCTTCTCATTTCCTGGGGTCTACATCGGACTTGGGGGCTTGCATGCAGCGCGACATCCGACTCGACGGAATCCGCTTGCGCCCGCTTACTGCGCTCACCCGTCTAGTGTCTAAACCACTGTTATCGGCAAATCCAGTTTGGAAGCTATTTATTCATATACTTGTATATACCCATATATATATATATGTACATATAGAGCGCGGACCAGTTATTCTAAACTTGTTTCCATTTATCACCTTTTGGAAAGAAAACCACGTATATTCGACGGAAAATCTGGCCAGTGCCCGGAATGTGCTCAGCTTCACATTTTTCATTGCGTCCTCACATTTGGGCTGGAAGTATTTGGCAACAACAGCGACAAACACGCACGGAGGTTTGAAAGTCTCCCCAATCAATAAAGCCCCACTAAGACCGAGGAGGATGACTTACGGTTACGAAACAAACGGGGATGGTTGATTGATGAGCTTTGGGTGTAATTTCCTTTCCCTCGAAAGGACTCGGTCGATTTAATCTAATGCGCGCAAAAATGATCTGTCAAAAATTCTAGGATTTAACCTGAACTAAAGCACGTTCACTATTCGTCCGAGTCGGGAATTAGGCCAGGAGCTTCTTAAAAACAAGTGATGGTATAACACCGTCCCTCCTTAATCTGCTTAGATCAAGCAATCTGACACAGCCTTATCATTCTTAGCGTGAGGTTTGAACAATGATTTTGGAAAACGGAATGATAATTTATAATTTATAAAGTTGACACAATCATAAGTAAAAAAAACGACCACAACATATAAAAGTTTTTCCGTATAGTTGCACTGAAAACCACACTGCAATATGGCAGGAACGGAGGCGCAGATGCCGACTCTGACACTGAAATAATGAATAATAGATTAAGAGGTGTTAAATCCAGAGAATAGGAGGTTTCTCCATATGCGGTGCGAAAGAACAGAATTGCTGGCTTCCCGTCTACCGTCAGGAATATCGATTTGTTCCTACGTAAACTTTAAAATTGCAAGGTTTATGAAAACGAATGTCGATATCCCGGAGCTTTTGTATTCTTGTGATGCTATTCAAACGGATAAATTGAAAAATATCTTAACGTCAGACTGATTGTAGGACTAGATGACGCAGCATATTCTAAGACGCAGCTTCGACCGACACAACGACGTCCAACGGCAGTCAGGTTCAGAAGAGATGCAATGTTCCTCACTGGATTTAACTATTTTTGGTCTTAGCCCATGAATTAGTACTCGCTTTTTAGCGTACTTGTTATGGTAAGCCAAAATCTAATGTGCAGAAACATCTCAGATCAAATAGCTGAAGGCATTTGGAGTCTTTTGATCTGGATAACTGACGTTCACACCCAAAGACTAAGACTTTTGTAACGGTTGATTTTTGAAGATGATCCCTATCTTAGGCAGAGTTCAGCTTTGACACCGAAGATGACAAATTGGCCATTCAGGTGGCCAACAGTGCTCATCTATCAGTGTACAAACACAACCACCTTTTTAAGCCGACGAGCAGACTTCAGTACTTCGTTTTCACTTTTTTAAGTGACGAAAAAAATAGAGTATTTTGAAGCGCCAACATAATCCAGGTCCTCCCTCAGGCGCTTAGACATACGGTCCCTTGGAGTTTACATTCCATACTGGTGACGAGGACATAATTCGTCTAAACCGTCAAAACTGACCACATGAGCTGCGACTGGGAGGATTTGAGACTATTCGCTGCACAACAGCAGTAATCGGAAGTACAACAGCAGATATCAACGGAGCTTTTCAGGCACCCGGGTATACGTTAGAAATTGGTCAATCCGCTGACTCGGAGGCTTATTCGAGTGAATGGAAAACTGGATTTTTGGATGGCGATATTCGTGTTAATGCGCACACTCCACCTGCAGTACCTGGTCTGACTTGCTTCTCAGGTGTTGAATTTAGAAGCAGCAATCATGTCTGGCATAAATGCCATTTTAAGGAAAAAAGGTCTACAGTCACATTGGAAACAGAAGAGGAAAGTAAACTCATTGACTACTGCTCGAGCTGAGAGGGTTGAATGAAAAACATGTGTGCATGCAGACGACCAGCTGGACTTTTGTTGAAAATATTTCACATTCTGTCGGTTATTTTTATACGTCATATTTCGCACCATATATTTCCAATTATATATATATATATACATTATGTATCCAGTTATCAGTCTTTTACTATCTTTTGTATGAGATGAAACAATCCCCGGGGAGTTGCAACTTTCTTTATGTCAAAAACGTATGAATTCCACCACGTTCCCTGCTCCCGACTCCAGAGTTAATTTCCTGGGCGATGGAAAACGCAACACTCCGAAGTTGTTGCACCGCAAATGACGATGCTTTTCCGGACCTAGTCCTGGGCGATGGAAAACGCAACACTCCGATGCTTGTCCGGACCTAAGTACAAGGGACATCATCAAAGAATACAGCTTTTAGAACCATACCCAATTGTCTCCGCAGATGTCTTAACATGCGAATAAATGTTTTGTAGATTAAAGGGTAGTTTACATGACAGGTCATTTTAGAAAGTCTATCGAAACCGTACTCCGAAGAAAGACCCGTAGCTAGAAGTACAGCGTCACTTTTGGTAGCTGGCCTTGTCACCAAGTCGTGTAGTTGCGTCAGCCATAATTCAATCCAATGCTCACGTCAATGTTACCTCGCTCCGGCAGTTTCAAAGTCACTTGGATTTCATGAGTAACTGATTCTGGACAACAACGGTGGTGCAACCTCGCTTGGATCGTGTGTCGGAACTGCATCAAAGATCTGGCAATAAAGTATTCAGCAGCTTATCGGCATATTTGCTCTAATGTTCTATCAACAGACCGAAAACTTTTAGGCAACCGGACGCCCGGCAGTTAATGCACCCCATCACTCATTACTGTAGTTGCAAAACACACATCGCCGCCAAAGGTTGATCATTAAAAGTGACATTCGAGGAATACTTCTCTTGTGATGGCTTCGAATACTGTCAGATCAAGTCTTTCCTCACTAATCCAGTGCTCTTGGGGTCCCCAGTTTAATCCAAAACCCAAGAAACCCATCCTGACCCTAACAACTGATGCTCTTCTGCCCTCCAGTCGACTACAACAACATGTTGATTTTTCGTTTATTGCAACTCTCTCTTTACCTTGCACCTTCCGTGGATGACCTGCCCAACAACCTCTGGAAAGCAGCTTGGTGGCTTCATCTTTTGCGCACACGTCGAGTTCTTCTTTCACCTAGAATTCATACTGCAGACTAAATGGTGATACCTTGGAATTGATTGTTTTTCAGTAACTGAAAAGGGCGTCTAAGAAGGTTTCCCCTCAGGCGGAGGTGTAACGTATGATGTTGGTATGTGGTCACGTGTGTTCCACTGGCTTGACATAATCTCTGGGTGTTATTCCCTGAAAAAACTTACTAGTTCCGGGTGGGTGATGGCCACCCGAAATCTCACCACGCAAACTCTGGATTGCTAGAAAACGGGCACATATCATCAAGTCTAGCCGGAATCGTGTGAACAGATTGGATGGACAGATTTGACTGTGATCAAAAGACTCTTTCGAGTCGGCAATTTTGTGGAATATAGGTAGCTGGGGTGCGCTGATTGATTGTTGGTCTGTTCACCGAGCTTGGCAGTTGGAATGCAAACGTTTCATCATCAATCGAGGTGACATATCCAGTGCGCACTGACGACGTCACCTCGACTGGTGATGAAGCATTTGCAATCCAACTGCCAAGCTCGGCGAACAGACCAACAATCACTCTTTTGAGTCATTTCATCAAGGGTAGTCCAACCGGCTACCGACCTACTAAATTATAGCTGAATTCAACTGCCGTTGGCCTGTTCACCAAGGTGATATTTCCGAAGTAGAAGCGATCAATCCCTGAGATTCTTCACAAACATGATACACGGGCTGGACTTATTGCTTCTGTCCTCTAATGAAGATAGGCGGTTTCTTTCTCAAGCACTGGGATGCTATGTGTACATCAGTCGTGCGTCCTGATCAGTTTAAATAGAATACGGATATGCTAGCAAAAAAATTCAACAGCTTTTCTCACCACACATGATCCAGAAGAAGGCTCCGTCGTTTGGAGAATCCAAGAGCACACAGAACTCCTTTTTTAGTCACTATTCACTTGAGGGTAGACGACAGTTTGTTTCTCACCTCAAAGCTGCCAGTCATTTTCATTGCGTTATTTTGACGTATTTGTAAGTATAACCATGGGTTTGTTCGAAGCTTCCACAAGTCTTTTAATGTCGGGATCGCGTTTTGTTCTCCCATGGGAACTCATCACCGGTGCTCATCTAACCCGAGACGTCGAACATGTGAAGCACCAACAGATGGACCAGCGGAATATTTCGAGGTGGACTATCTGTGTGTGAAGCACACCAGAAGCCTTGAGCAAAAACGCGGCATCAGGTCTGGCTGAGCACTTAACTCAGCTGATATGATGTCTGGTCTTATAGTTATCACCTCCTGTATGGGCCCACAGGAATGACCACACCAGCAGTGTTCAAACAACAGTCGTTGGACCACAAACTCTATCAACGCCGCAATTCTTACGAGTAACAAGACTAATGTTTCTGTTTTTTTTACATATCGCTGTGCTATTCAACTGCTTTTTTCTTCAGCGCCGTTATACATATGCTTATTCAGGCAACCTCAGATGGTACCAGCTGTTGTCTGGTTATGTTTTTGACGAGGCACACCAGTTTACAGTAGTGTCAACGAAAGGCCCAAGTGAATTTCTAGTTTTTGATATGTTTTAGCTGAATATGCTGCACAAGGACTGTTTCATGTTTCAGTTAGTGGTTGTTGAAACCAAACTGACATCTCACTAACGGTTCCAACGTTTTGTGGCTCATTGGGCAGGCTAATCGTTAGACGCTGATAACGTGAGGAGCAGTGTGATGGGTCATGCTAGCGACTCGTGGCTGAATGGCTAAGTATTCAAACTAATAGCCTGAAGGTTGCAGGTTCGAGACTCTCAGGAGTTTCGTTAGATGTGCAGTGCCGATTATTCCCAATATGGATGAAAGAGTTGTGTGGTGCTCCTTGGCTTTTCAGCATAGATTAGCTTCAATTACAGCACGAAATCTCGAACGAACAGTTTCTATCGTCCACTTGTAAGCCATTATCAAAATAAACCGAACTGTAAAACTGACGTTAATATGAGACTCAACGGTATTTCTCATTTTATGATATTCTCGTTAAGAGACCATGATAATTTTCGAATTAGTTAGTTCGTCAGTTGTGTAAAATTCAGCTTTCGAATGGGCTTGCTTGATTAGCGTTTGTTGGTTAACTGTAGAAGAGCTTTCATGGGCCTCATGGGTACTCCTCTTTAATGACAAAATTAATTTGTCAACTCTGTTCATTTTCAATTGCAACAAGTACCCTGTGAGGTATTGCTAAGGGGTCTTAGTAAAACTGGTCTTCTCTGCTTTGGTAATGTTCGCATGAAACTTCAGTACGTCTACAGAGAACTATCTTATTGTGGGGGGGGGGCAAACGCGAAAGCAACATTAGGTTACCGTGAAATTATTGGCTCAACAAATTGACAAACGAAGATAAGATTTACCGAAGAGGAGCACCTACAAAATGTTGGAGTTTATACGTAACGGCCAGTTACCAATGTTTTTAAACAGCTGATTCTAAAACGAATGTTCCATCTTACAAACCGGGCAAGACCGATTATTGAATTAGCAAGGATGAGCACAGGAATGTGCTTCCACATCGAACGACACTTGTGGTTTGACTTAAGATTCCTTCACGATTCCAGCGCAAAAAACCCTCCTTACACTTTCGTTTTATTCCTAGTAAGACTTATTTATTCAGGAACGTTTATTCACTGTCACTTCAATGATCTGAATTCAGTTCGTTCAGAAGACTGCACATCGTTTCCCGTGTAACTCGGAGGTTCGCGGTGATGGCCAGCGGCAAAGTTCATTAAAAGTTGATTCGGTGATGAGCAAAAGAAAATGACGACTCTGGCTTCCGCACATACAACCTAATTAGGCGTGTGCCTTGGTAGAGGGGTAAAAAAAGCCTCTAGGACTATTTTATTATTTGGTTGGTTCCTCAATGAAAATTATCCCCTGGTCTCCTGGGGAATGAAAAGAGGGCTAATTACTTTTCTCAGGGTGTGATTGAATTCAAACTTGGTGACGGTGTTTTACAGGCACGGATGAATTCAGTCACCTGCAAAGGAGAGCATGTAAAGTGTGGGCTGTGATTCCGAAAGTTATGTTGCCTCCTGAAACCGATTCTAGGAAAAGCTGATTAGCGTAAACTGTCTCTTGAGGACTACATATGTAGTGGGCATTCCTCGTAAAGCGTCTCAGAAAACTTTGCTAGTTTGCTAGAAATCTACCCCTCCAACCCCCCAAGGTAACCGATTCTCTAGAACACAACTTGTTGTCATCGACCAGAGATATCATCAGCTCATTTGAATGAGACGCAAGTTTTTCAGTTTTGTCAAATACGCCGTTTCAATGCATGATTGCAGCTGGGTTGTGTCAACTCCTGAGTTATCACAAAGGTGGCAAATTTAGGTAGTATGTTTACTCCGACAAACCAATTGCACTCAGGGCTACAGTGAGTCCTAATGTTTTTAATTTTAACCCATAAAATCTACCTTTTTGATACGCCAACCGTCTAACCTAATAATATATACTCTTGACTGATTGGACTTTATTCCAGACTGACCGAACATCAAAGAAAAGTACTCTGATCGAGAATTAGGTCACCGTGAAGGTTCTAATTGTTTCTAATTCTTTGGGATACCAATGCAAAAATATAAACCCAACATGAATACAAACTACAAAACTGAGAAGATAGCAACGACAAAAGGTTGAAGCTCTAATGTGACCGATTTTAATCATAAAGGACCACATTGATATGCTTCATCGATTCCGGAAAAGTTCTACTACCGATTTCACGGTGTATATTACTGACGAAACATGCGGTTAGCGTCTTGTTTGGTGTCCAAGCTCCGTCCCCGCGTCTGATAGGATGGGAAGGTTACGGCTTAAAGTATGGGACCGCTTTTTAGTGTTCGTTCATTAATGAATAACATTCAAAGAATGTCCAGGGAATTTCAGGAGAACGCTTGAGGATGTTCATTTCTCAGAAAACTCTGTGCAAATGGCCTGAATCCGCTTAGTTCGTGTTTGCAAATAAAGTACTTCGCAGCGTTGGGCGTTCTTCCATTCACCACTATAACTCATTAGAACTTTGTCAGATTGTTAAGCGTTTCTCAGCGAATACTTCACGGCCGTTTTCGATTGATTTTGTAGGACAGTTGTTCTCTGGCGTGAATTTATCATACAACTTTCTCACCAGTCCTGCTGATAGACCACATTTTTCATAAGCTGAAAATACTTGTTTAGATCCTGGAAGTTTTCTCTACAAGCGAATTAATGATATTGCCTTGGCTAGCCTTTTCAGCTCTAGAAGCGTTATGTTGATGATGTTTTAACCTGGCTATTGTTTGTCCGTTTTTCTCACCGTTTAATCATTTTGGTAATCGTCACCTTGGTCTCTCAAAGAAGAAACGATTAATAGACTTATGGGTCTACATGCAGTACTCATGGGACTTTCAATGGAGAGGGCGAATAACACAGCGCACCGAAAGTGCACATGAACTCTGTTCCTGTATGATGTGATACTGTCAAAAATTCTACCAACTCGGCTGCTTGATGATCCTCAAATTTGCCGGGACAAGTAGGGAGCCATTTGAGAGCTGCCGCATCTTTATACACGAAACCGTATCTATTGGAGGGCTACAAGTTCATTCAAAAGACTGACTTTAAACGAACCGAAATAGAACGCAGATATGTTTAAAAACCCGAAAAGTGATTTCGTGGTTGCCGCTGACCCATAAGACATGAAACTGGCCGAAACTACTCAAACGTTTGACAGAACAGAAGTCTCACGAGTCGAAGAAAAGCGTCACTAGCAGAGTTTATTCTCCATGAACGACACTCAAGAAACATTCTAAAGTTCAGATGTGGATTGGGCGATCATAATTCGCGTGATTTCTTTGCACACCTGAGACGAATTTACCGACATCAATACCCCAAAAATATAGGGTCCCCAAACATAAACCCAGCCAGTGCCTATCAAGTCGGCCCAAATACAGTAACGGATTGGGCAACCACCCTTTGGGCAATTGATCAACTTTTTTAAAGAATGTTTTCAGAACTGAAAATTCGAAAAGTACACTGTAATCATACAGCAAAATTTGGGGGAATGTGTTGGGAGATTGGTGAATTCTCCTCATCTGCCTGGGTTTATATAGTTGTCAAAGGCCATCTGATATCTACTATAAAGACAGGCTGACGGGAACACACATTTCTAGTAATCCAATTGGTGCATTTCTATTTGTGTTGTGTATTATATCTGCCAATTGCCAGGACAGACTGATTTTTGCACGAGGCTGTGGATAGTATAGTTCTTTCCTAAATGCCCAAAAAGGTGCACCACAAGTAGCGTATATCGTAAAAGGGCAATCTACTGCCCCGTTCCACGCAAAGAACCTGGGACAGTGCATTTGCGGTATATGCCTCATGCTCCAAGGGACACAAAGAAGATTGCAAGTCATCTCTGTTTGACTTTTGAGCAGGATGATATTTGATACCATTCAATTCAAATGGTAATGGACGGAAGTGGCCATCTCTTACTTTGCGTGGACGATCAAAATGGTACTTGTGACCGCGGAATTTCGGTATCACCTCCATTATTCCATGAGACCACATCCTTACTCACCGTTCATGTTCTTATTATCGCTCCGCATATATCACAATATCACCCACAAATAGGTATTTCTATCCACCGAAAATTTGCGACAAGAGCTTGCGTTGCTCCTCCCTGATGCGAAAAAGTAGTTTTGCTCTGATCATGAAACCGTCGCATGAATCACTGCACTTTACATCGCTCGGCCAAATCACATTAACATGAAGCAATGCCTCCATGCAGTGCTTCCGTTTTCACTATTAAAAGGGCGCCTAAAATAGCTTTGCCTTTCGGAAAATCCAAACAAATGGACACCTACTGTTTGATTTTGTAGTCAACCGCACAGTTGTGGGTTCTTTGTCTTTTGTCTGATACCTTTATCAAACCGTTCGGTTAGATGCAAACGTCGGTTGAAGCTCCTTCACTTCACCTGACAGTCATTGAATTCGGACAGATGTTTCAAGTTCTGTCCAGTTAGAAGCTCATGGCTGTCTTTGGTTTCGCATTCGTTTGCATCATTGAATTCGGACAGATGTTTCAAGTTCTATCCAGTTAGAAGCTCATGGCTGTCTTCGGTTTCGCATTCGTTTGCACACTAGCTCTGATAATGTGGATTCTTGGACTCAAGTTACTTCGATTTTATTCATGGATCACGCAACAACGCATAGTACATCATCGGATTGGTCTGCTCGAAATGTTGACTGCAATTGAACTTTCGGTCACCTTACCAACTAGCAGAACTGTGGGTGTTGTCGGATCGCCCAGTGAACCCCATCAAACCTGGAAAGGAAAACGAATGGGTCCACGAGATGGACAGGATTGGTTGTGAGTGCATTCAAGTTGGTCGACAATCGGATGCCTCAGCGATTATAGCAAAGTAAACAAACTGAAGTGGGTGTCAGCTAAGGCGCTCCAACCACTGAATAGGTAAGTTGGTCAAACTTGATAAAGCTCAAGTCCCACATTGATTTCTCAACTTATGTGCATTGGTGAACTGAATCTGTAGCGGCCCATATGACCCGTTCACGAGCCAAAAGTTTCAAAGGCGTGAGGTTGTGGACCCTCTGGCTGTCTCGGTCTAGTACAGTACAGTACAGTACAGTATAGTACAATACAGTACAGTACAGTACAGTACACGTGTTTACACCTCAAACTGCCTTTTGTTTTGCCCATTTTAATGGGTGCAGCGGGGTTGCGGTCTTTTTGTTTGCAAAATGCAGCCATTTCGTCTGTGTGCATGAAGGACGTCCTTTAACCCCAACACAAACGACGTTTCTGCACTCCGTCCATTGGCAACAGGGGGGACTAAGCAGCCATTGGACCAAAAAAAACACAAAATTACTGTGACCAACTCCTAACTAAGGAAAGCATTGGGTAAATTTGAGTCTAGAGCATTCATTCCTCCTGGAGCGATCGAAACCCAACTTGGGACAACGTCCCACACTTGCGAACTACTGATCTGAGGTCTCCTTGCGAGGAAGGGTTGAAATCACTAACTTGAAGCTAATGCAGCGGAAGCTGGCTTGAAATGTTTGTGGTAAGATGGATCCAGGTCTTTTGGCCATCCGTTTTTATTCTTTTCTTCTCAAAACAGGTTTTGAAATAAATTAAGGATTTGTGGAAGCAAAGCACCAGTTTGGACACTGATGTGCACGATGGTGAATGAATGAACTGTAGAAAATAGGAATTTTCCGCTGCTGGTCAAATTCCGTACTAAGATTGACCACTGTTACAAATGTACCAGTCAATCTGATAAAATCGGCGACTGAAACGTAATCATGTCAAACTTTTAAATGGTGCTGACAGCCGACCACAGGTGATCACCGTAGGCGTCAACTGGATATCACCGCAACCGTCTTTTGGCTTGCTCAGGGAAGGAAAAGACAGAGCCCCAAATGAATCCATATTTCGGGTCCTTCTTACCCGCAAGTGCAGTTTGTTCCAACTTTTGTATCTCCGCACAGATCCGCAAGGTGCCCAACAACACATGTTTAGTTTGTCTATTGAAATGCGACGCGCGCGCGACCCGTTTCGAGCAAAGGCACCAGTCGACAAAACTGTCAAAAAGGAATCATTTAAGAAACAACAATTCTGCTGACATCTTTTTGAGATAGCAATTTGACTACCTTGTGTGCACAACCATTGTTGGAATCCGTGCGGGACTATTACGTCAAAAAACCTATGTATTGCGTGGTAAACTGTCAAAACCGGAATAAAATTGGCTAAAGTGATGAAGTCTAACGCCATGTAGAGAAAACTGAATGCAGGAATTCCGGTGAACATCATGGGACAAACGGAGAGGGATCTCTTCATTCGACTACACGAACACCAGGAAATAGCGTTCTACTGAAAACGTCAGCAGCAGAGCTTTTCATGCTGTTCCAATCCAACAACCGCTTAAGAGAGACGACCTCCAGAACTGTAAAATTCACGGCTTTATGAGGAATCAGGGAGGGTTTCTGAGGGAATTGTGGTACACCTATCCAACAGATACATCACACGGGATGGAGTACACAACCACACACATATAGTCCAAAGAGACTGAATAAAGCATGTAAATTATTCAGCGAAGGGAAGAAGCTCTTTGGCTGCTCAAACGCTGGGAAAATTTGCCGTAAAAAGAAGCAAAGCTGCTTCAAACCGGGAGGCGCAGCTATTTAAACAAACACTGGAAGATCCGAATTGATCAATCAAACGAAACAAAGGAGCGGCTAAAATTTAGAAGCGCCCAGTCAACCGATTAATTGAGGAAATCGCAAATGAAACTATTTGTCTGATGAAAAATGTGTTAATCGGTTGGGCACTGTCGCCAGCTGTATCACGGACACTTTGAACACCATCTGGACGGAAGCAGATAGGGAGGCAACCATTCAATGATGGTGACTTCCGGAAAGCTACAGGAAGCTAAGCCTAGCGAACGGATCAGTGCCCGGTCCGATTTTTCCCTATCATTGTCTATTTGTCTGATAAGAGGCTAAAATGTATCCATTTGCCTCTTCCCATACAGAAACCATGACTACTTAAGAGCTGTCAAATATTTCGCTGTAGGTGCCTAGGATGGATTAACAGTAGGATCCTAGAAACTATCGTGCGCAACCGTAATGTTGTTAAAGTGAGTCCATCAGTCGAAGTGATGTGGCATGGCCGTCTGAGATAATACAGTCTGAAAGCCGATGTTCTGCATAAGTGGAAAGGAACTTTTCCGCACCACATAACGTTTGTATCGCGCTGGTTTGCTTGTTAGGAAGCTGCAGGACTGTGGTCTTGCCGCAAAATACATCGTCCATTCAGACCATAAAAACTTAACTTGGCTAACGATAGTCAGACATGTTCAAGGATGACCAGCGAAATCAACTCAAATAGCTTTGCTCAATATCGGCGGCTGGTATACTTCTATTTTACGAGCCATCTCTAGACCCGCTCGAGAGACTGATGAAATTCCAAGCCACTTCGCACCTATAAATTCGACTGTTTTGTTTACCCGAGACTCAAGGGTCATCAGATGTTTGATCTGCTGTCCCAAGAAGAAAGGAAGCAATTGGAGTCCGAATCAAAGCCACAGAGGGTATCAAGCGAACTGCATTAACTTATTCAGGCATGCCGAATGGAACGTCGATGGCGGAAGTGTACACCCAGAAAGGGTTAGAGACCCGAAAAGCACCCTTCGTGCTAAATGGTTCAGGTGACGCGTTAACGAGATCCTGCAGATGCGTGTATTTTTACCACGACTATATCAAGATGTTAAATAGATTTTCCTCACCTGTCCACGTCACCATTGGTACAGAGGAAAAAACCTAGATGACACCGAAACGAGAAAATATGGCAACTTCAGGTGCATGTGTTGTACAGTGGGCACCTCGTGTTGCACTTAGGATGATATTCGGTTTATTGAAGTATGTTTCGTTGACACAGCACATTACTCACAAGATTACTCAAGAGTATTCAAAAGCTCACGACCGATTTTGTTCTTCTTGGACCCGCCACCTTATAAGTAATGTGGATGTACCGTGATGTACCATGATATTCCGAATATTAGACCAACTGAAGCATGAGGCGATTCTTTTGTAATACAGCTACACTTATGAAAAAAGTGTAGCTCACCAATCATGTCAAACTTGCTGTTCAAATGAAATGAAATCCGGGAACTGGAAATAACTGATGAGAGCCAAGAGAATGGTCATGGGCTGTTGAAGTTTCTAGTGGACTTATGAGTAGTATACTCTGCCAGAAAAATAAACAAAACTTATGTTTCGGCCGGTTCTCTACATTTATACTTAACTGAGGATTAGTCTGCCAGTGACACTGGTAATCTTTTCAGCTGACGTCTTCCATGAGCCCAGACGTTGAAGTCCTCAAGGCATAACTTTTTAGTAAGCAGAAAACGATAAAGCAGGTCATGAAAGGCCTTGTGTGTAACGCAGACGAAAAAAATGTTTTCAACTTGTTTCGGTTTACGGTATTATTCAAAATTCCTCTACAAACCCTGATAATTTGTACGGGAAAACGGACAGCTAACACGCTAGTTTACTAATCCGATTATCAGTTTGGCGTACGTAGTGCCAAATGAAAATGTTTGCTCAAGCATGTGAGCGAATTACGATTTTAATCGGGTCCAGCGAGAACTGGTAAGTGGTTTGATAATACCCCTTCAGGTTTAGGCATCACCTTTCATCCGTACAAACGCAATATTGGCATAAAAAATGAACTCACTTCATCATCTTAAGTTTCCCAGACAGGGCGATTCCCCCAAAACACCCCACTATAGCCCAGACCATCGATACCACCCAAACGAAGTAGGTATATTAATCAGGATCTATGGTTACATTAGCAGGACCTAACAACAGTCCAGCCTTGTTCATGACAATGTTTAAAAGCGCATTTCGAATAAAATCAATAATCGATCAACCTCAGGCGAGCATAACTGTAGGCTGGGATCTATCAGGTTTTGTGCAGTTTCAGTAACGAGGGCCGATCTTATATCGGAATGATATTTCTGGAACGAATTGTGGAATTCAAAGTTTTGGCTGAACGGTTTCTAAGTAATTATGATTTGTCTAAATCACGTGGGAACCACTGAGTTCGAGTTTTTCTCTGTCATTGGACTGGATTTCAAGGCTCTTTACATTCGAGGAGAGCGCGCGATTGTTAAACGGCGGAAAGGGGGAATGTGTTTACGTGCCCACATAAAAACCAGTCAGAGTTGAGGACATTTTCGGTTAATTTGTTAGTTTCTACACTTTTCTGGTTCGAAGGCCACGCGGTAGCTTTAGAAATATGTTTTTTTGTGTGCATCTAACAGAATCAAAATGACATGCTTTGGACTACACACAAAGCACCTATTACCCATGAGTTGAACAGGTGATCTCCTCGTCGCAGTTTTGCACCGGGATTTGATTCACCACACCGTGGTGGCGGTGTATCAGAGGCATTGGTTCAAGAGGAGAGCAAAGCTCACACGCATGTCACCGACGAAGCTAACAAACATACTCCCATCCAATCCGTAAGACATTCACTTCGATAAGCACGTTTGAATCGAAAAGGCACCGGCACACGACTTTAGATTTGGTAGGCAGGAGGTAGCAGCTAGGTAGGTAGGAGGTCATTCTTTTTGGTTCATCCGACTCGTATCTAATGGAGACTTGTTAGTCGAAAACTTCCAAACTGATCCGATCCTGTGACTGAATGCCTGTAGCAGCAGACTGGAATATATCCAGGGGAATATAACTTATTTTCTCCAGCTGTGGATCGCATAACGTTTTAAACATGATATTTTGAGTGTCCAGTAACCAAAACGAGTACTCTGCTTTACTGGCCTTGAGGTTTTATTTTGCGCCAAAAGCAGACCTTTTTTGCATCAAAAAGATGTTATCGGGTTGATTGATAATCGTGAATTCTGGTGTATGTTATGACAGCTGTCTGCGCTTGAGACTCGTGGGAAAGATGGGGTTTTAGAAGATGAACCTTGTGGACGGGGGCAGTAGCGAGGGTTGCGTGAACGGACAATAATTAGAAACTGGAGACCGGGAGTTACGGCTGATAACCTTAGTAATACGGTAAAATATTGATTTGTTTCCAGTTTGCCACCAGAATGTGTACAGTCCTGTGAGGATAACAACCAGTAGTAGTCTAATCAATGCCCGGTGAGATGGAAACCTTGCAACTCAAACGACAGACCGTACCGTTTTTCATCTAAATGTCCTCTAGTAATAATCCGAACTTGTTCATACAGGAAATAGATGTTCCGCTTAACAGCCAAATATGTACCAGCAAAAAGCACATGAATTTCAAAGGGCGTGAATGTCTTATGCAAGTTTCGAGGGGTTTCCACACTGGCCACCGTGCGGTCGAACACATCTGAAATAGACAGCCAGTCTGATGATGGAATGGCCAATAATTCAGGACCGTCTCTACGTATTTAGAAACGGGTATCGCAGTCCGATACACGTCATCTTGTTTAGAACCGGCAGGCAGTACGGAAGCATGTTTAGCAACTGACGGAGAAACCGAAAAACAATGAACATACTTCAAGAGTAATCCCTGCACAAAAAACGTTTGGCGCCAGCCTAGTGATGTCGGCTGCATGCGTTGGACTTGCGGTTAATTCCTTGATGTAGAGGCTAAATTTTTTTCTTGTTCTCAGGAGATAACTTGGAAGGAGACTTCGTCCTGTCAGTAAAGCCGATCACTCCTGGAAAACCAAAACTCTGCGCAGCAGCCTCCTGCTTATTAAGAATCGCCAACGGTGCGCATCTCACGAAACTCAGGATATAGCGCCGCTCATCCTTCAATCACGGAAACCTCAAAATGCGGTCACACATGCTGACTGACTCCTCGGAGTCACAAGCAAGGATAATTTTACAGTGAAATTTACATCTGTGGAGTCGTTGCTCCAGGAGTCCGTCAACAATTGTAACCATGTGATACAGTTTTTGTGATTGAAGGATGGGTGGCGCTATGTCCAGTCTGAGTCAAAGACTGACCGCCGGAAGGGCGCGGGCTTCAAACTGAGTTTTGATAGACGCGGACTACTAATAATTCACAACACGGATCAAAACCTGTACAGAGCTTCTCGGCTTTTCAGCATAGATTGATTTCGCTTGCTGGACAAAATCTCAACCCGAAATTTGGGATGCGTTCAGTCCTTCGTCTTTTTGTTTAACCTACGTTTAAGCTGTCTTCAGAGCAGGAAATCAGGCAAGGCATATTTACGAATTAGAACTGAACGCGTAGACCACGCAATTCTTAGTTGGACGGCTGGCAGATTCAGTTGTCAGTAGTGGATTTCGAATAACTCCTGATTTTTCTATCGACGCTGTCACTTGTAAACGGCGACTGACGTGAATTTTGTGGCTGAAGCAGGGCTGAAGCTGTATCTCGTCTGAATCGGAGTTAATCACACTGCTGATCAGCCTCCTGTGGCCAGAAAGAATTGATTTTAGCTACTAACCATAATGCCACGGGATCGGATTCTCTTAGGAACTCATGAGATGCACATTGTTCTTGATTCCAAGCAGTGAGGACACAGATGTAGAGTTTTTCTCATATACTAGACGAACTTTCGATATAAAAAGCGTCATAAACAGTCGCTTCTTCGAATTGCTCATGGGATGACTTCCTCTTTTGATGAACGCCACCAGATGAATGCACTGATGTTAACTGATGTTACCAGATATATTACCCATCCTCACCCAAACGAACATCAACAAATGCCCCACGGCATAAGAATTTTGTGCCAAATAGTTCAGGATTGGGCTGTCCAGGAATGATCGCGTAAAAGACATCTCTAACCATTCGGCGGTCGGGTGTTCTACCGAGCAGTTATTTGCCCTATATGTTTCTCTGTCAGTACTTTAACCTTGTACCGCCTACCCTTGTGTTTTTGTGTCTTTGTGACAGTTTGCTCTATCAACATCTAACTCTGTATCAGAATGTGAACTTTTCTACATTATGTGGAGGGACGAATCGAACATTTTTCCCGTCTCCTGAACACCATCTTACGGCCTGTATAGACTTTATCTTTCTATATTCGTCTCAGTCCAACACCGTGCGTCCCATAGACGGGAACGATATTAGTCATTTTGGCCCGTGTCAAATGCTCACGTGTATGCGTATGCTCGTTTCCTGAATTTGTAAATCTCATCATTCGAAACATGTTTGTAATCAATTCTGTGCCGTTAAAACGCTAATAGGAAAATTCCCCAGTACTAACGATCAAACAAAAACCTCTTGTCTCGTGCCGAGCAACATTCCTCCTGCCAGATTGTCTTCCTTCATGATTGGTTACAGATTTGAAGGAAGCGCACTAAACATCAAATTGTGAAAAATATGGAATCAATTTTTCAGATTCTGCAAATACTTTCACTCGGTGTTGATGGAGTACTCAAGTGAGTCCATTTGAAATTCACGTCTATGGTGGTCCGCTTCACCCGAATATGCTGAGCCAGCCAGCTTCATGTTTCAGTTGGTACGATCTTCATTATATCGTACTCCGTTGTCCAACCCTGAACACTACTCATAGGGCTACTGAACACGCCTAAAAAGCGATGACGTATGCTAGCCAGGATTAGAACAATATGTTGTCCTAAAAAACCTTACCAGCAAACCAGAGTCGTGAGTAATTGCTCCACGTTTCAACTGTATTCTGATTTCAAAAGTTCATTCAGGCGTCCAACCGGCAACACAACAATAATTCATGTCACACAAAAGTGCATTTTCTGGTCAATCTGTTTTGGGAGACAGAATTTTGATCTTTTCTGATTACAACCCTTCAGGGGGGTGGTGGGCGAGAAACCAGTAAAACTGGACATTGGGGATGATTTATTTTAATAATCGTGGACAGTTTTTATCACGAAATGTATTCAGTTCTGCTGAGGCTGGACAATCAACTGTTCAACGCAGGTGAGATATGTTGCCTAGGTAACTGGTTTACAGCTGAATATTGGTGAGGCGCAGCTGAGTTCTCAGCTGAGCAATGAGAGAAAATTTTCTTCACCGATTTTCCAGCCTTATTTGGACCATGGTTTCCGAATTCGTCATTGACTTAAACAGAGGTTAAGTGTCAGTTTTGAAGAAAATTGTATTTCAACATTCCTATAATAAATATTCCGGGATGGAGGCTCACCATCCGAAAAGGCACAGGACCCCCAAATGTCAGATATGCTGGGGTTTTCGATACGGACACTTGAATCACGCTTAGGTTTGTCGACCGCGAATATCAGGAGAAACATATGGATTCGAAATTCGACGTTACTATCTACACAAGTAAACAAATTATACAACAAACCTCATTTGCCTACGTTGGCCGTGAAAACAAGTGCGTAAGTCGGCCAATTGTCGGTACAGGGCAGTGTCGGGGTCCGCATACCGGAAAACAGCGAGCGGAATGTTGGCTCGGTAGTGTACGCTACGCTAGCGTGAGGCAAGCGAGTGAGTGGCAAGCGGTGCGATCACAAGGAAATCACGATAGAACAGGTAGGGACAGGTTCAGTGGACGGGGCGCCAACACGCATGGGTGAGTAGATCAGCTGCGCGGATCCACACATGCTAGTGTATCATTGTCGGTCGGGGCGGATGCTGATGAGCAAGAGAGGTGGAAATAAAACTCCACGGGCGGAGCAGTCAAATGAATGGGGAAATTACCATGATGTTGAGCTAGATTCAAAAAGTTGTTTGTCCACGAAACTGCTCTTAACAATCGACAGCAAGCTCGAAAGTGGCTGAATAATCCGTTGCACACATCAAAATGTACTCCAACTTTTACGTGAAACAAAAGTTTTTGATTGACCTATCCGTAAAATTTACTTTTCTCCGACTACTGGCAGATTTGCTATGGAAATTTTTATCCGCCCTATGCAACGCATCAACTACCGCTAGGCCATGAAATCATGAAATCAGAACACTTACAAGTTTCCACAGTAAACACTTTGAGTTTGAGCAGTGACTCCACATGGAGATTGTGAACCTACTTGACTGCCAGTCGGTACGTCGTCATGCCTGTTGATGGGATGAGCTATTTCGCGTCGGTGATTTTTCAACTGTCCTAATCACATGTCAACAGTAGGACATTTGATGCTGTTAGTACTATCAGCCAGTGGAAGTCAAACTTTAGGTAATTGCATGGAACGGAGGAGAATGATTTTAGACCGTTCAAGGACAATTACGAAGAAGCAAATTGAAAACCATACAAGACACCAGAGATCCGCAAAAAATGTCACTGTCTACAACACCTGTGAAAAGAATCAAGACCCACAAAACAGTTATTCAACATTGTCGTGCTATATTCATGCTGTTTTAGGATACCTACAACCTACCTGTTTTAGATACCTACAACTGTACTGTGCGTAACTGAACTAAACGTGTCACGGAATTGTTTACTGAGAATGAATGCTGCCTAACTTTTCGGCGGCAATTTTTCGATTGAAAACGTAACACCTGAGCCACATTTTGGTGACCAGCTCAGTGATTAACTTCCAAATACAGAGGATTTGGTACTTGGAACAATCACGTGACAGTGTGCTAATGTGCTTCCTGGCCTAAGTCTTTGGCTAAACGTTGACTTACCAACCATAGTGTTCATCTCGTTGTCTCCAAGGCGAAGAACAATTCCAAATAAGTGACAAATTTTGCCTCCTGAGAGAGGTCTCCCCAGGGAGGGGGGAAAAATAAAAAACGAAAAAAGAGGCATTTGGGAATTATATGTGTAGTAGCTTATTTTGGATAATTTATAGTATTTTGCGTAGTACTTAAAATTTTCATTAGTTCCAAACGGTACTTTTGTGTAGAATGCAGCAGTTTTCTACTTTAACATATACTATACCAGTAAAGCGGTCTCGCACTTAGCATCGCATACGGGGAAGTCAAGAAGAAGAGAAACGCACAAGAATACAGCGGGCTGAAGTACATAAAAGCACAGGGCAGGAATATTGGGTCACCTATAAACTACCAAACTGGAAGCCATGGTTCTATAATAAAAGAGAACCGGCTCTGTTGTGGATAGCGGATTACGGTACGAACGAATAAGAGGGTGGATTCTGATCGATAGTCGGAAGTTAAAACAACTTAAGAGATAGACGGAGAGGATGATGGGCAGGATGAACCGATCTATGTCATGAAAGGTTGACATACGCATCAAGAAACGAGCCCCGGGTGAAAAAAAACTTTTTCGAATAGTCCGAGTCAGACGACATGTGTACTAATTGAGAGGCCATAGGAGGGACCAAATTAAAGATGCGGTTGTAAAGTGCCATTTGTGCCTACGTAAAAAAATCCGGTTTTTGGAGTTCGGTGAAAGTGAATTCAACATGAGAGTAGCTTAGATTACCTGAGATGTTTGTTCACAGGTAAGATTCTGCAAAGGTCTTGGAAGATAGACCTCAAAAACAATAAGGGAAAACATTTGTTTAGGAAGCTTTCCATAGCCTCCCTTGGATATTCTGATTTACGACATTCAGTGATGGTCAGAGTTCCTGAAACCATTAGATGAGTACAATAACTCCGGTCTGTAGATTCATAACACCTGGTTTTACACGTTTTACGCATACAAACAAGCACTATATAGTTGGCAGCTCCGAAAGGATAAAAACATTCCAGATAAGCGTGCTACTGTGGAAAACAACGGCTGGGAAACGCTCATAAGTCTGGGAATTTGAACCTTTAAGGCTGCTGAACTGATTCCGGTTTGTGAAATAGTCTGTGCCTCAGAAAGCAGCTGCAACAACACTTTTCGACGGTACCAAAGGCTTCAGAAACCCTAAGAAGATCATCCCTCCTGCCTTGTTATTGAAATCAAATGAAGGGGACGACCGAACTAATCTAATACTTTATGAGCTAAAATTCTACAGGACGTGCAACGAGCAACGGCACTTGTGTCTTTTACTAGTGTGTATCACTAGGCCAAGCTTCCGTCAAAAACGCTTTAGAGACGGAAAACCCGGAACAGATTTTAGCCATCAATCTGGATGATTGATTAGACAGCTAGCTAGTTGCAACGTTAGAAAACCAGCATCCTGATGTCCTCTTCAATCCATCAGTTTAACCGCGTCGTTCAGCTTTGCAGACAACGAATGCGCATTAGAGAAAATCACAGAAAATTCTTGCACCTAAACGACGCTAACATGTCAGTATGGTTTTCAATCAACTGGGAAATGCTTGGGACCGACTGGATAAACATCGTTTCAGAGGGGTTTGGCAAACAAATGATTCCATCGATTGTTTAGGAAACCTCTCTGAAACGATGCTTTCTTTACGTGTAAACCGCTCTGGAAAGGCTTACTTGGAACTTTCTCTAGTTCGTGCCCAGACTAAGCAACGTCGAAGGCAAAAAAAGGGATAGTCCTGAAAACAAAACTACGCAGGATCAGTAGAACCATTGAGGACTTCAATCACAATGCTTGAATTGACAATCAATCGAGTTGCACACTCAGTAGAGCTAAACGACAAATTTTAATCAGAGCACTTAAATTTAGTGTTAGAGTTGTGCCCTCGAGGGACTACTTAGTCACTTAGAAGATGACGTCACAAGAGTTTCAGCAAGATATCTGACAGAACACTGCTTTACCAACTGTCAAAATTTAAAATAAAGAGACGCAAAAGCTCTGTGAAAAATAACATAATGCGTTCAGAAACTCACAAAAGGTTGAAGCAGCTATAATGATACCGGTCGACAAAAAACATTTCACTGTGGCAGTGGACGAAAAGGTCAAATGTATTTCTGGACCAGTCCAGCGTAACCCCACTCAAAACCCCTGATCAACCTAATGAACACTACAGCAAAAAACTACAGGCTACGCTGGATATAATTAATGAGGAGCAACAAACAACACAATTTCAATGCTATATCATAAGGAAACCTTCAAAATAAGACCCAGAGTAACCTTGGTATGACAGTTTGTGCCGCTCTGTGACTCACTGAGCTGCATCTGAGGTTGTCTGTCAAGGGCTGACAGAGTCTGATACCATGTTGGCCACTGGATAGAGGCTAGACTAAAACGGTCTCCTTGCCCTTCAAGTTGGCTGTTGGAACTTGTATAGCGGCATGTTCACTAAACGTCGCACTACGTTGTTACTCTCAAGCCGACCAAAGCTGACTTAGGATTTCGAGCCAAAGGGTTTGGTTGAAGGCCCTATTCTACTTCCTGTCTTGGCTTGAGCACGTTGGTTGTATGTGATGCGACGTGCAGTTATGAACTTCAAGAGTGGGGACCAGTTTTCCTAATTTCAAGACCTTTAGCTCAAAATTTGGTGAAAGATCCATGAAGGAGATTAAATTACTAGCTTCCTGTATCCGAATCAAGAAACCTGGTCAGTTTCGGAACAAGCTAGGGGCGACACCACAGAGGAGACGATGAAATCCTGCATTCGTTTCACGTCATAGCAGTATTCACCACAACCGACCTCAGCCGCGCCAAAGAACAATAACGAAGTTACTTCTGCGCAATTCTAACACCCGGGTTACCTTGAAGCCGGAATGTCCAGACATTTTGTCACGGGTTTTAATGAATACATACTTCAGCCATTTTAGACAAAATAAATCAAAATATTCATGGTACTATAGTGAACCCTTTTATATCAAGATTTATCGTTGGGGCAGTAAGTTGAAACTGGACCGAATCACGCTATCGTTCATCACGATCAAACTATGAAGTCGGGAAGTAGGATATATTTTCCTCAACCTTGATATCGACGGTCAATCCGCCATCCTCATGAACTGTTCAATATTTCTTTCGATGACGCCAAATTTGAAATCGAACCGGAAACGAAGAGCCGACTAAAATTCTCGAACGTTGCAGTTGGTGAGAGGTAGAAGGAAACCCTCGAGCTTTGCGTGCACCGGGATGGACAAATGAATCAACCGGTGAATTACGATAGCAACCATCCTCATCCAACCGCATGAAGTTTTGCATCCAGACCCAACTCAAGATGATGGAAGCATAGTGCAGTACTATGGAGCTAAGAAAAAAAGGAGGAGAATGATTTCAGACGGATGAACCAGAAATTTTACCGGGTGGTTAGAAAGCAATGCAGCTGCAGCAATATGAATAATGAGGACAAACAACCAGCCAGACGATCCCATCATAAGTCGATAACAGATGTCAAATTCAGGTGTCGTTCCTGTTCGAAACACTTCCTAACCCTGAAGGACAACATCATTACTGCCAAAAAACAAACGAGGTACATATCAAATACAGAAACTGTTCAGTGCAAGTTCAGTGCTGGAAATCCAAGGGGAATAAATGGACATAATGTGTCCATCAGCTGACATTAACCTTATTGGTTGTTGGTCCTAAACAACCCCGCACTGACGATTTCATCTTGATTGGTAATGAAACGTCTGCAATCCAGCTGTCAAGCTCGGCGAACAGACCAACAAGCAAGCAAAGCGTCCGAGCTACCTACATTCCACGACATTGCCATTAACCTTATCCTTGATCTTCAAGCATGGATAATCCGAGCTACCTACATTCCACAACATTGCCATTAACCTTATCCTTGGTCTTCAAGCATGGATAACCAAGGAACCAAAAATCATTTCGGAAAAATTAGGATACAGGAAGGAGTCGCAGGAAGAATGGTGTTCCATAACGAATTTGGCCAACGTTGAACAGAATCCAGCCTGTGCCACCCAAACGAAGGTACAACATCGGACTGACACACCAAAATCTAAGAACCTCCGTGCAGAATATCAAAAAAGACCACAGCGTAGAACCCAGATGGGTCAAGGAGAGAGCTCATGCTAGCACCAAAGAGCAGATGAGAGCAGAAGGAAGGAACCTCAAAAGGCTACCTGAATTTCGACCATTTCGAGTGTCAGCTAACTGAACAGCCAATGGAACAAGCCAAGCAAATCCTCAATGAGCGTCGGAGGTCAGCCCAACTGGCACATGTGCAATAATCCATTTCCCTACCACTCAGGTTACAAATAATGGTGCGCCGCCAAGGTCGATTTGACACCAAACAGACCATAAATTGGCTGATGATGCGGCACCGGCAAACAAAGGGCCTAGCTTTAGGAATAAACAAGCAACCATTCGTGTTAACTATGCTACCGACACTCTCCTGGATATTAACTAACCTTTCACAAGGTCACTGGTGTGGCATCTAATGAAACTGTGTTTTGGCACTCCTATTTTACTCACGAGATGGGCTTGGATTTCTCTGAAGTGATATTTCGAGTCTTGATTAGTTCACAAAACATGAGGTGTTTGCTGTTCCAGTCAGATATAACATTAGCTTGTGGAAAGAATATTCCTCAACAGTGTTCAACAGTGCTCGCGCTACCCATGTGCTTTATGTATAACCGGAGTTGGACCTTGCAGGTTTCCATAATTACATTGGAAGGACATTCTCCACCGAGTGCATGTACTGCGGTCCTTCGGAGATTTTACCCCGCCAAACAATTAACTGGTTGCATAAGTTACCTAAGTGCTATCATGTAGATTCGTTTCATTGGAAAAACTGAGTCCCTCCCCAAGAAACCATAATAGTAAGGGGGTGGTCCACTGCAAAATTACCGTGTCTAAGCCCCTATCGAGCAGAGACAGACAAGTATTCATCGGAAGTTTTATTGATAAAGATGCATTGAAAATGTATCAAAAAAAACAAACGTTTGCTATGGGCGCTACATTCTGTCACATCATACCGCTGGTCACACGTTTGTGGCCGTAAGGTCCAGTGTTCAACTACCGACCGAAAGGTTTCGAGTTCGAATCTCCTTGGAAATCTGTGAGCTGCTCATTGCTCGTGATTCCCAGTAAGGATTGAAACGCAGCTGTATAGTGCTTTATTCATAACATTCTTAACATAACACGTGGACAGTTACTTTTACTGAACTGACATGTAGATTTGCTGACTTCCCCGTCCCAGATAGTGTTTATCAATTCAGTTGTATCAGTGGGGAAAAACAGATAGGCTCGACAGTCGTGACCCACATTGACCTGTCCAGGGTCCCCTTCACTGATCATCGAAAAATAGCATTTTAGGAGTGATTATCCTGACAGAGCGAACAGGATGAATGTCTTCTTATCGAAATGTGACAAAAGTCGGTGCTGGCATGAACGGACTACGACTAGACTGGAAAGTATCGACAGCTTGTTAGGCAATCAGAATTAGCGGGACCATTGTTAGGCCAACAATTGAATTGCCCTAACTACGTCCCATCGATCATGCAATCAGTATAGGTATTCTAGCGTGACCATGGACACACTGCACTAGTGAGTACTAATGAGAATGAAGCCTGAGTCAAGACCTGTCCACTTTGGTGCTGAGTAACCTGACTAATTGCCTAACGACAGGAAGGGACAAGTTTAATAAAAAGTGGTGTGAAAATCGAACTCTACTGGACCGACAACCACTCATGAATAAATGACTACTCAACAACTGCATTCCATTTTCTCTCCAAGTATGAAAATCTAAATTTTGACGTCATATTTTGACGTAACCAGGTTGTCCAAATTCGGATGAGAACCGGAGGTGTGGAGCAAAACATCCGAAATTTCCCGGGGAGGGAAAAATTAAGCTCTAGAGAAAAACATTTTCCAGACAAAAACACTATTTGTGCATCGAGTTCACCGGTAGTTGAAAGTCTTCCTGAGTGAAATGGTTGATATAATATGCATCAATTTACTTGCAGAAGACGATTCAGAATTTAAAAATGATTTTTCAATCCATCTTCTGCAGGAATTCAGCTGAGAGCGGTCACTGGGAGTGAGAAAAATTGTATTTGCCTCAGAACTTGCCTCAAGACGATCAGCTGTGACCTTTTTAGTGTGGGTAAACTAGGCATGTCAAGGAAGTCCACGCTGAAGTGAAAAAATACAATAAACCCGTAAAATCCTGCTAAATTACTTGTTTCCCCTAACGAGCAGAAAATGACCAACCAGAAACGTTCCCGATATAAGAGGACACTATCTATGTGTACAATAAACGCATTTTGCACATACTGATCTCTAAGTTATTTCAAATCTGATGACAATACCCAAGAGGGAACTTTTTGACTAACTCTAGATTAATTTACTATGAAAACTAACCTCCAAACATAAAATGCTCACAAACAGTCAGCTGTGACTGGATGAAAATAGTTGAACTATGAAGTACGGAATCGGATGCATTCAAAGCTGTTAAACTTATGAGGATTGTAACCTCGGTCTTCACGGAATGTTTTCACGCGTTATCTTTTTAGCTGTTCATCTTCTCGGTTTTGTAGAAGGCCTTTACACACTGGAGTACACATCTGTCCAACGGCTCCTAGCTTGCTGGCTACTAGTGACATACCAATTGCTGTAGAAATGTCATGTGATTCTGCGTACTCTTGGTCTTTACCGGCTACAAATTTTGTTTGGTCTCTGATTACAGGCGCCAGAGTCATGGATATCATTCTCTGTCGTCACTGACTCCAGTTACTAGACTAATTCCTACCGACTATAAATAATCCCCTAAGAGTCCCATGTGACTTTGGCCGCGCAACTGAGGAGCTCTCATTTTAGAAGCCAGTAAAAGTCGAATCTCGTGATATTAACTGCACTAGAAGAAAGGTATTGGCTATATGTCCTGTTAAACTGTTAGTTAATCACCTAACACACTCTAGACCGAGTGCTACAGTTTTAAATTACAAACCGGAAGATCGCCAGTCTAATTCCATATCAACATTTGTGGGTTGTATACTGCTGATGCTCTTAAAAGTGGATAAGACGGATAAACCTGTGAGGATTCAGACACTTACTACGTGATGAAATCTCAACTAAAACGTTGAAATGTTTTTCATTGAATGCTCGTGGGAAAACGTGATCCGTACAAATGGATGTACCAGCGATCAAGAGAAGAACTTTCTTCATGTTTTAGTAGTCAGAAAACTTTCAGGAAGCAAACAGGTAGTTGCCAAAAATACTCTAAAGCGTAAATGCCTGATGCTGATAGGAAACACGCTTGTCATCTTCATCCCCAGAAATTATTTCACGATTCCGTTTGCGGATTCACATAATTATTATCTTTCTGAACCCCGAACGTTGCTAAACAAGAGACTCGAGCTTATTTAGACTATTCTCAGGCCTTATGTTTATCTTAGACAAGCACTGGGCCAGTTGAAGACTTCACGTGTACCAGTACTGTTATGCTCTTGCTCGAGGTAGCTGGTGAGCTCGAAACGGATCAGTGGTTAAGGTGCAAAATTACTGACTGGAAGGTTCGAACCCAATTCTGATATCTTGCTCCTGCTTAGATTTGGTCATCCTGGAGGGATCTCACTCCGCGTACATTTTTCCGGTGGCATTGTAGCTAGGCTCCTGAAAAGTATTACAGCTGAACGCTTATTGTTACTATTTTTTACGAACTAAATAAACATTTACAGGGCGGAAACAGCGCTGAGCACCTAGAATTGGAAATCAATTGCGCCTTTAAACTTCCATAGCCAACACATCTTGGAAGCAGCATTACAGCTAGTGTGTCAACTAGGCTAGCAGGAAATTCCCATGATAAATAAACTTTCAGAGGATCGAATCCCGGGTTTATCAACAAGAATTCAACTTGCATTGTGTAAAATTTGGTTTACGAATAAGAAGATATTTCCGCCTAACCTTTGCTTGCGTGTTTACAAGCGTTAACTAAGGGCTAAGATTGATGAACTTAAAGGCCACATAAAGCAGTGCACAGTTCTCAGTAAATACACTCACTTGCAAATCAATTTGGCTTTGCGAGAGACTCACCTATAACCCAGCTGAATCTCTTGTTTGTGATTTTTCCAGCAACCTTATGAGCGATGCATTACGTATATACATGTATCGCGAAATGAACATGAGGCGGCCTGGTGCAGCACATTCAGTTGCATGGAAACATCACAAACGAGAGATTTAGCTGGGTTCCAGATGAGTCTCTCGCAAAACCAAATTGATTTGCAAATGATTGTATATATTGAAGTCAGTCCAATTTGGGTTCAAGTAGAACATAAGGTTGACAGAAACTCGGAGATTGCGCCTACCTGATGAGCCCCATGAAGAGCGGAACCGGTCGTGGGCTGTCGAAGAATTTTCAGCAACCTTATGAGTAGTGCATTACGTATATACGTGTATCGCGATATCTCGAATATCGTAGCAACTGGAACATGAGGCGGCCTGGTGCAGCACATTCAGTTGCATGGAAACATCACAAACGAGAGATTTAGCTGGGTTCCAGATGAGTCTCTCGCAAAACCAAATTGATTTGCAAATGATTGTATATATTGAAGTCAGTCCAATTTGGGTTCAAGTAGAACATAAGGTTGACAGAAACTCGGAGATTGCGCCTACCTGATGAGCCCCATGAAGAGCGGAACCGGTCGTGGGCTGTCGAAGAATTTTCAGCAACCTTATGAGTAGTGCATTACGTATACACAGTGCATAGTTCCTTCATTAAGAATACTCATTCATGAAAAAATGAAGATTCTTTGTCAAGCTATCATGTACACATGTGCACACCTAAGCCAGTGAGCTAACAAAACGGTCTTGTGGTATCGGATCAGGTATCACGTGATCCTGAAACACGTTACTAAAGTCAAAATGGAGGATTGAATCGTCCGAGGTCTACAGTCTGGCCTCTTATTTAACATAACTTTGATACTTCAAAATCTATAAGTTAACTGGATCATATTAACCCTTGCATATATATAGATGGCTTAAAATGCGAATCTAGAGAGGATCCCTTTGGCCAACTAATCTTTCTCAGTCCACAAGTGGTTTTCAATTTTGCTTCTATCAATGTACTTTGTCCTGACCTTGCATTTCCTCCTAATTTTCTTCAAATCGCGTTGTTTTGATCGTCAAGTAGACTTCTTATCAAGCGGATTTCTCATACCTTTTTGAAATACTGTTTGTGGAATCATACTTATTCTCCTTGACTGTCTCATTTTCGATACTCTTTGCTGACAAATTCTGACCCCCACACGTAAGGCTGTACTCTCACAAAGAACAGCACTTTCGTAGAAAGGATGTTTTCTGGGCTAGAAGACGAACAGAACAATATGA
Organism: Clonorchis sinensis; assembly: GCA_003604175.2. Taxonomy (NCBI): domain Eukaryota; kingdom Metazoa; phylum Platyhelminthes; class Trematoda; order Opisthorchiida; family Opisthorchiidae; genus Clonorchis; species Clonorchis sinensis. The sequence continues at coordinate 212,155,047 of CM030369.1, forward strand.
ATAAAAAGTCGTTCCGACTCCAGCTTTTTTTTGTTGTGCCACCTTCTTTAGGAGGCAGTTTGGATTAGTACCCAATTAGGTCGTGTTTGCGCATAGTCCAGAATAAGACCGATTGACACACTGCGGTTTGTCGGTGAAAGCAGTTCTGTGACACACGGACGGATTGCCACAAAAGTATCTTCGGGAGTTTGCAACAAAACAGCCACTTTGTGTTTGGGTTGTCGGCAAGACTTCAACAGGTTTGCCTAATTCCTGAAAGTACCCTTTGGGACACTCCTGTTTCATCAGCAAGCTACGTTGCCGTACACGCAACTGGTGGTTCACCTACATCGTCCCCAGCGTTGCGTGTGCCAATTAACGTCGCGAATCTGTACGTTACCTATAGAAGCAAACCCTATAGTGCTGAGGAGGATATAACAGCCTTCGGTGTTTACGCACAAGTGATGGTTGTTGAAGATGTGTTTCTTAAGACAACCAAACACTACAATGTCATTTGCAATTCATTTGTTTATTTCGTTCACGAATTAGACGGAAAAAGACTATGTGCTGCACTTTACCACACAGACATCTCACCGGAAATTTGATATTTTATTTTCAATCTCCGGCGCAGGCTGAAAAAAGACAAGCATTTTAGAGATGTTTGTGTTTAAGCTCAACGACAAAATCGGTCGCTGGCTATCGTAGAGTTTTCAGTAGCCTTGTGAGTAGCGTGTTACCTCTAGATATTGTTTCTGCTCTGCTCAGTTGGAAGTTCAGTCTAACTCTCTCCTCTCCCTTCAACAAGATCATTGGTACTGGTGGGCTGTTTTTTACTCCTAGTGTTTCTCATGAATGTCTATTTGGAGAGGCAAGAAATGTCGCCTACAATACCTCAAGTACGGCGCCAAATAAAATTGTCTGATGCTTTCTAAAAACCGTTGTTGATTTCTGATTGAATCGTTTAGTTCCTCTGGACTCGGAACTCTGGGTCCAAAGGTTTTCTGTTCTGCTTCCTCGTGGAGATAGAAGTGGTTACTTTAAGAACAATGTAGAGCGTCATTATCCCACCTTTTCTCTAAATACACTCACTGGCAAGGTGCTCTGAGTTACAAACAATCAGATTCAATTGTTCCTGGCATTTCGCATTCCTCCATCTACTAAGAATGGTTTGAAGTTGCAAGAAGAACAAAGTTGGGGATTCATCTCACATCACAGTTTTGTACTAACACCTTCAAACAGGATTCTAACTTCAGTTGGCACAAGCAGCTGTGTCTTTCGTGGTCCGATAACCTGGCGTACCTCTTCAGTACATCGTTGTAGCATCGAATTTTTAAAACAGGAATCGGCGTGATGCAGACCTGACTTTAGGTATTTCCTGAATTAAGGATTAGTGCATCGACCTCTCCAACTTGTTACACTAGGTACCGTCCGACTGTCGCAAAATCACCGGGGTATCTCGAACGTGTATCCTGATCACCCTTACTCTGACTGCTCCTGTATTGCCTGGACCATTCCACAACTCATACGTAGTAAAATATTGGCTGGAAGGATTTAAGTGCTTGTAGCGGGACACAACTGAGAGTTCACCCGGTCGGCACAACGTAGATGGTCAGTGTTAGTCGTTTTAGACGTCAAGAAGAGCAGTTTAATCGATCAGGTCGCAAATATGTTCACCTACACAATCTGGTGATTCGGCTGCATCTAGTGCGCTCTAGGAGAGTTGTTCTGGCACGTTCTTCTCGAACGTCAGCTGCTCGGAGTTCATATCCCAGAACAGGTTATTTTGGGCATCGCTGACGGACGAAATTCATGCCTGCTGCTTAAATTTTATGCATAGTAGTCACACCATCATGAGTGAAAGCCGGAGCGCATAAGGGTAATATGGACATAGGAATGTCTCAGCAGTATCCCAATGAAAGCACTATGCTCTACTCTAAACTAGAAAATCGTCTCAAAGAAATGACAGAATGATACCTCAACTACTGTGTTTCGGCCTGGAAGCTGACTTAAGAACTGATTCTCTGTTCAGAGAAAACTAATTGATTTTGGGTTCCTTCACCATATTCCTTCAGCAATATAAACGTTTAACGTCGGGTACTTTTTCCCACTTCTGAGACTTCGATCACCCCCTGGTTTTCACCCTATCTGAATGTGACCGTCGCCATTCAAACTGACTCCACCGGCCTCATTTCGCTGGAATGTTTTCACTTTCCTACATGGTCGAAAAGATATTTTTTCTCTGTAACATTTCACCATAACGGGCGGTGCAACTTGTGACAGTCACCGTGACAAGCGGATTCCATGTGACATAACTACTCAAATTTGCTCAATAGATCCAGACGCAATTTATTACTCACGTAGTCAACATTTATGTCAATCTCAACAGCGGTCTAAGTACTCTGCAGATATAACAACAAACCGAAGTTATCTCCTTTAATGGCAAGCCCAGGCTGGACATCATAACGCATTTTCCCAGGTGTCACAGTGAACTGGGGCAGATAGGAAGATAGGCAGATAGGCGCTATCCTGTCGGCAGCGAATACACTTTTGTATCAATCAAGTCAAACAATGGACCCTGTGAAACACAAAAATACCAGCAGTTGTAGGCTAACACTGCAACACCATTATCCGCTCAAGAGTCGGCTCTCTTATTAGCGTGTTTAATTAGCTACAGCAAAGCTGGATATTTCAAAAGACCTAGCAAAAGACGAACGCATTGTTTTGACTGACCGCTGAAAGAAGAAAACACGAACGAATCAGCGCAGGATAATCCTCCCATTTAGGCCAATGTCGCATAGTACTGGATGTTGAATATTAGTAGTCAATCTGTTAGTTAATTATGAGAAGTTGTTTGCAAACATTTCGTCGCCATATAAGAAGACATTTGGTTGATATTTTCTGCATAAAGTTGTTTGCAAACATTTCGTCGCCATATGAGAAGACATCTGGTTGATATTTTCTGCATGTGTATTTGTGATTATGTAGTTTCTAAACAGTAGTTGCTGTCGCCAACCTGATTGGTTGTTGGAAGACTCGCTTGCAAGTGGTCTGATTGGTCGGCTTGCCAGCGGAACTTCCCGCAGCCAGTCAGAATAAAGATCTTCAGCACGTTTTAGAAACTTGAGCTGGATAAAATATTATTCCAGCCATGCACTGACGCTGTCTTTTTGTATGTTGGTGAAACCCTTACAAGGTGACTGTCAGGTCAGTGAGCTGATCAAATTTGATTAACGCTTACAATGGTTCGAAGCATAATCAGTGGAGTACAGCTGGTTTTACTGGGAGTAGTCTAATGATAACGTTAACATTTTACTCTGACGATTGGCGGCGCTTCTTGACAAACCCAATGCTTATACAATTTTCCTTTTTTGAAGGATATCAGTCACTTGGTAAAATCAAGAGCATTCTCCCTTTATCCCCGGGGAGGCTTGCATTTTCGAGGGAGGAACGAACTGGGAATAAACTGTCATGATGGGAGTTTCCCTTCAAGAGGGAGAGGACTACATATTTCCCAAAAAGTGTGATGTGTGTTCCGACATTTGAGTATGGACATAAATCCACACAGAGTTTTACGGATTTCTCTACCGTAGCATATTTAGTAAAGGCAATTGGTCTCAATCAATGAAACAACACTTCTTCAAAATGAACCACAAAAGGAAGATAGCATCGTTTTGCAGGCAATAAAATTTGTCACGAATTTTGAAGGAACCTAACCAGAAAACCGGATCTCCTAAACTATTAAAAAACTAAAAAGCTGGTCCCGTTGGAAAAACTTTACTCATTACCTTGGCTGGTTTAGAAGTTGTTTACAAATTACCCGCGTCTCCGCTATTCCTTCCCCCTGCCCGGAAAAGGAGTGGAAAACAATGTTGTGTTCAGCAAAAAGCACATTTTCGTTTAGAAAACAAGTTTTAATTAGTACCTTCCACCGAAAAACAATGCAACCACGAATTGTTCCGAAAAAAAATCTTACTGCAGTACACTGCTAGAAGCAACTTCGGTTTATGAAATAAATTCACTAAATGTGAACCAACCTAGTAACGCTTATGGTTTAACACAAGGTCGTCACAAGAGGCAAATTTTCTGCTAGTAATTGTTTTTGAACTCTGTGGGATTTGGGGTGCTCATTTTGTGACTTTTCGATACTAGAAAGTAGGAAAATACTTGGAAAATGTCAATACACATTTGCTCCTCTAAGTGAAGTGGTTTTATACTGAAAACCCGACAAGAAATGGACGGCTGGTTCATCCTTACCGGAAAAAACCATTCTTATGTGTCTCATAAATTGAAGGAGTTTCGAACTATTGACCTCCGAGCTAGATGTTGAAGACTCAACTTTCTGTCGGTGACCACTTAGTGAGCAGTGCGATTATCTCTCACTTAGAGAGGATACGTCATTCGTCATTAAGTCAGGCAATTCACACCACGTGATCGTATGCTGAAATCGTTTTTCGGGTGATGAAGTCTTACATGGAAAATTCACGCAAGTTGTGATCTGCTCAACAAGTTAAAAGTATCTCAGAAGAAGGAATAATTCACCCGATAACTAAGCCCTCCTTCACAGAAGTCGCTACTCAAGGAACCAGTCAGCACATGACCACGTGATATGAACGCCGTGACTGAAGGGTGAATACATGCAGCGTATTCAAACAACTAATCAGCTACTCACAGTCGAACGATTTAGGCCTCAACTACTAGGAGGGAGAATGTGAGTTCAAGTATCCTGGCAGATTCGTGAGGCCAATGGTTCTCAATAAGGATGAAGCAGCTTTACAGTGTTACTAAACATTTCGGTAAGGCCTGACTGCAAAGAAAGACGACTTTTAAGCCAAAAATCTCCGATTACTTATCAGAAAGCTCTCTTGACATGTTAGAGTTTTATTGCTTTCCAACTACTATCCATCCGTATTTGTTGACTAAAACGAAACGACTATATTGCCCCATTGAGTAAACGTTCGGCTGTGATATTACGTTTACAAAACAAACAAAAACAAACTGGTATCATGACGTGAACACTTTGGTTTCGTTTCCCACCGGGTTAGTTGTATGTGTGTTTCAGCTGTATTCCGAGGGCTGAAACAATTACGTCGCCAATATTTTTTTTTCAAAAATCGACATTGGGGAACATTTTGTACTCTTTAACGACTGATGCGACTGCAGGAAATCCAATGATGCCTCATCCTTTCTTATTATAATGTTAATGGGTGATTCGTTTTTTTACGTACTCTGTTCCTACGAAATACAAATGCGTCAAAATACACAGATCAAGAGCTGTCAAATGCATCAGCCCTTTTACATTAGGTGCTGAAATGCGCGTGTTCCTGAATCAGCCTCATCCAGATTGTCTGAGCCTATTACATCTTCCTAGTACTGATTCCATAACGCTGTGCTGAAAACCGATTAGATGTGTCGAGTGAAACACCTGGCATGCATCACATTCCGGTAATTCGAAACTTGTACATTTCGGTTTCCGAAGTCATGGTGTGGGCATTTGGCTTGATTTGGCCGTCGGCATTACAAACCAAAAAACAGTTCAGCTGTTTTATCCTTTCAGTACATCGCTGCCATGCTAACTGAAGGAGACAGGAGGGCCGTGATAATGCCAGGTTCCCCAAGCCTAAACAGGAGCAGTCGAGATGCTCAGGTTGCGTTCAAACCGGGGAACATCCGGCACGTAAGCTGGTGCCTAAACCACTGAGCTATCTCGAGTTCATTACTAACTAAACAACCTGTAATACAAGATTTGGAAATCCGCGGTCAGTAAAATGAACTCACATGCTCAAGATGGACAGAATCTAATTTGGAAGAAACACCCATTGGTTTGGTTAATCCTTACAAGCGATTACATGCAGGAATAATCACATTCATTTCAAACCACCTCGTTTGAACTAAGCTTAATGAATCATTTGTCCTTGATCTTGCTACGAATATCTGCTGAAATACAAAAAGATATCAGCAGGTTGCTTTTGACAACCAGACAAAAAGTCTGATTCCGATGCCTCTTCTGACAAACTTTTGTCCACGTAGGTGTACACAAGCATGACTCAGAGGAATTAGCATGTATCATTTCCGCCTTCCTGCCTACTCCTGATGCCTCGTATCACTTATGGCTTTCTCCCCGAAACTCTCACAACTTAGGTTGTGAACTCACCAACCGCCAAGTCAACAAACTAACTGGAATTGCTTTCAGATATGCATCTTCATTTTTACCTGAGGTGTGAGTACCGCTCAGTTTAACATTGTGTTATATATGATTATATGGTCGTTTTAATTGGTTTACAAGATCCCGGTACAAATTGCGTGACAGAGTGTAGTTGTTTTATTGTTAATGGTCAGTGAAAAATAAAAAAACTGCAAGGAAAGCTGGAATATCATTTATGTACATGTATATATATCCATATGCATATATATATAGGCATATGAGGATATAACTTTTATCGGCTGAAATATCCGTAAACGGCATCTCCCAGATAACGATAATCCAAACTTTTCAAATTTATTACAGTATTTATTGATTAGCTATCTTATGATTGTTCGCGCGTCAAGAGTGAGTACTGAGGAAAAACTGGCTATCCACTCATTCTGGACAATAAATTCAAGAAATGAACATATGCAGCCCCGTATAGGACTGCGTGTGTCACGGGAACCATGCGACAAATAAAACGATGAACTTTCTTGGACGAAACTATTCAAGTTTCCTGAGAACACTCCAACAATCCACTCCTGGCTTCGCTGCTATTGGTGCTCATCAGGTAACCGCAGTTCCCGGGTTTTCATCAAACATTTGATCTACTTGAACCAAAAGTGTACGGAATTTCCAAAATCCAGCCATCCATGCGCCAGTTTAGTGCTAACTGCGGATCTAGCTGATCCCAGCTTAATCTCTCACCTATGTGGAATGTCGTGCACGAGAGAGTAAGCAGAGGAATCAGCAGGTTCTTCCCGTTAAGGTTAAACCGGTGTGCAAACGGGTGTACTTACCAAACGACTTCTGGTTAATAAATTAACAAAACGCCCGTGCATGTGATAGTTTACTTAAGGTGAACAATCGGAGTGAACTGGAAAAATGATCTTGGCAAATTTTATGGAAAAGTCTTCGTTTTCAACGTGTAAACCAAGCAGAAATGTTTCTTCATTTTTGTGCGGATCACGGCTACTGAACTGCAATAAGACCTTGAATAAAAATATAAAAGATGTATTCCTCGCTAGTTGGTCTTTCATCTGCTGTCCCATGAATGTTGAGACTTGATCTGGACCTCGCAGTGGTGCAGGAGCTCGAAACTTGTGAACCTCACGATCACTAGCTAACCTCCGACGATTGGTAGAATACACTGAAACTACACTGAATACAACTGAAGCTATATTATGCGTGAAAACGCCTGCATGCCACTTAAAACTGATATAAAAATAGAGGTTCTTGTTCCTTTCGTGCACAGAGTAGGAAAGAATTCTTGTCACATATTTACGTTCATATCAATGTCGTTTGAAAGGTCTCCCTCCTGACCTAGCGTAATTATCCTGGTGAGTTCACACCGAAAGGAGAAGCATTGAACTCGAGTTTTGCTCTTATTGAAGCTCCTCAATAGTGTATTTCCTTTGCTTTGTTGGAATTTAGACTCTGCACATCTGTGATGCGAGACAATCCTGTTACCATTTCACCAGCGCAAACTGGACACACCGCAATTATCATGCTTAACTAGGCGATCGTGTTTGCTCTCAAACTAGGGCAAAACTCCCACTCAGCGCTTCCCCCTTTTGTGTAGACCCACAAAAATAATTGCGTCGCGACAGAGGGAGAACTTTTTAAACCAGAGTTATTTGAACGTGAATTCTACAAATCCCGAATCTACATACATTTAATCAAGAAATTGCCCAGCAAGCTTCATGGGCGCTGCATGATTGGGACGTCCTGATAGGTGAATCAGTAGATTGACACAATCAGAGCATTTACTGGGTCGTTGCTCGAGGCGTCGGGCAAACTAATTACATCGCGCAAGCGTGAACAAGTTCTCCTGTTCGGGCGAAATAATTCAGGTGCGTCCAGCGTGCGCTGGTGGAGCAACGGTAACATGCTAACCTCGAGCGTCTGGTGCCAGGAGTTCAAACCTGCACAGCCAAGGAAATGCACTGCTGTTAAGCTCAAAGATGAGCGAAACTCTGGTGCATTGTTCCCCCTTTCGAGTAAACTAACTAGAATAATTGCACCAGGACAGAAGCGGGGCCATTCAGACGAGACTGATGTAATCGCGAATTCCACCAATTCCGCAAACACCTTTAAATAATCTTGTAAGTTACTCTTCTCTGATGGTCGTTCTAACCCTTCCACGTCAGATAACGCGTAAGTCCGACTTCACTTCCCTGTGGCACGCCTTGTTGTGTCATCCGTATGCTGCACGCACACATTCAGACCCCGGATACCTTGGATTTCCCACCACTATCTCTAGGTAAAATTACTGCACGGTGGCTGAATTCGGTTAGCCCCGTGGTGCGACCTGGTGGAATGAACAAACTTCGAAGACATATACCGGGTGCATTTTGCGTGAAACTTAGCAGACAACAGAACAATGCACGTGATCTCAAAAGGCAGTATAACCCGTTCTGGGTGAAGATATACATTGAGTCTTTCCAAGTAAACATCCGATTTACACATTAGAATGCGTGGTACGATAGAAAACCATAGTGTTCCTGTGATCAGATCTCCGTGATCCTGATCTCCGTGAAAAACTGATAGGGCGAGAATAAAGCACACGTGGGAGCGCAATTGCCCTATGGATTGCATTGCATGGCAACTGTCCATTTGAAAAACTGAAAGTCCCATGTACTTGGGAGAACAGCTATAGGGACAGGCAGTTTTAAGTATGTGATAGAATGCGACTTCCGGTAGGAGGGGAGTTGGATTTTAGATGAAATAAAAGATGAGTAAGGTGAAGCACGTTATGAAACACGTCTGGATACTACATTCACGAACGCTTCGACGGGTATACAAATAGTAGGAACAGAAGACTCAGAGTAATCCATCCGACGTCGAAAACCCAGCATCACCGCTAGACTCCGTACTTAGAGCCTCACATAAACAAATGCAAACAAAGCGAACAGTGAGGAGTAAAGTGGTTATTTGGTTTTTGGCAACCAACTCAGCGCTGCAACAGGCCTGCAAAGGGAAAAATGCTTTTTCGCGATAGGACGAGGAAGAGAGAAGTTGTACGACGCAATGTCCGATCGAAACTCATGGGTAGCGTGTCTGGGATTTCCACAAACTGCAGGTTATAAGCCATCTGTCAGTGAAGAACTAGGGTGAAGTGCTCTAATGGATGTTAATTTCTATTGTGCGCAAAAATGATTTGCACAGCTAAGTGTAGGTTACGGAGGATAATATTGGTCACCCTACTCAACGAGTGTCTACTTATTTCGCATCAGGATGAACCCTTTTCAGCCTCTAGTGATTTTTCACGGTTGTTTCCACTGTTGCGACAGTTCAGTTTCCTCTTTTACGGGTGACGTTTTCCGTGTTATTTCATGCTTCATACACATCTGAAGCCTTTTCACGTTTGTTCATGTTTACTCGGTTGACGCACTCTGGGATGAAACGTCTTGGACACGGTAAGATCTCAGCAATATTCTAATCACAACTGCATGGTGAATTGTACAGTCTTCCCAAAATTGTGCTATCACATTAAAGGCTAATCCTAAAATCTGGTCGAATTCTCACACAACTGCGCCGGAAAAATTTCCCTGCTGATTCTATCAGAAATTTCGGATTTACTGGCCGCCTGCTTTTGTCCGAAAATCGGTGTGGGTGGCCTTTCATCTAGGCATCTGTAAATGTGACCTATATTCCGCCAAATCCTTTGATGAGTCGCAATGCCTGGTTTGTTTACTCACAGCGGCACAGAGTGTACCGCCCCAAACCGGAAGATGTAATGAGAGGATATCATTCCCAACTTCAAATGAGGCCAATGTGCATCGAAAGCCGTCGCGTGTAACTACAAACAACTAACTACGTGCGCAAAATTCTCATCATCAAAACGCATGACATCCAAAAGCGTCAGTGATTAGGCCTCATAAATTTACCCAAAGAAAGTTAGGAGAAGTGATACGTGCACAGTGTTTTGCAAAAGCTCTTCCGTTAGCACATGTGCTCTGGTGTTCTTGGGATACTCCGATCACACTGAACCAATGCGTGCAAGGTGAAAATTTAACTCATCAAGTACGAAGTCACCAGCCTAAGGAAAAAGAGTATCGTAAACGAGAGTTTAAGATGAATTCAGCTGCCCTTCGTCGAAAAAAAGCTTCTTATGCAAATGAGTGTACTTCGTCACGTGCGTACAATTTACGTTCAAGTAGAACATAGGGTTGACGGGAGCTCGGAAACTACGCCGAACTGGTAAGTCCCAAGAAGGGTAAGGCCAACCGTTAGCTATTCAGATGTTTTCAGCCATCTCGTCAGCAGTACCTTCCGATATCTCGCATGTCGTAAAATTTGGGAGACTTAAGCGGCCTTGAAAAATGATATCTTAAACGATAAATTCAGTAGGATTCCGTCGGGCATCTCTTTACAATCAAATTGGACTTCAGATTTGTGTGTATTTCGTGAATGAAGAATTTTCCTCCACAAGGTCGAATGTAACTGACATGCCTCCTCTCAATATTTCTGAGACATCATAGGGGGACTCATGTAGATTTTGCTGATAAATATCTGTCTGGACCCCATCACTTCTTCGATTACCAACTAAAGAAGAATAATTGATTTGTTGTCACTAGGTAAGGAGGCAAAAAAAGCACGGACTACATATCTGGAATACTTCAGCAAACAGCAAACAACCACGCAATGTCACCTGGTGAGAGCGGAGCAAAATCAGTTTCCATGTGGGTGTCAGTTGCTGTTGTTTAGCGTTCACCAACCCAAATTGACTTATTTTGATACATACACTCATTTGCAAATCAATTTGGTTTTGCGAAGGAATCACCTGGAACCCAGATGAAACTCCCGTTTGTGTCGAAGAATTTTCAACAACCTAATGAGTGGTGCATTACGTATATACATGTATCGCGATATCTCGAATATCGTAGCAACTAGAACATGAGACGGCCTGGTGCAGCACATTCAATTGCCTGGAAACATCACAAACGGGAGATTCATCTGGGTTGTGGGTGAGTCTCTCGCAAAACCAAATTGATTTGCAAATGGGTGTATTTATCGAAATTAGTCCAATTTGGGTTCAAGTAGAACATAAGGTTGACGGAAACTCGGGGACTGCGCCTACCTGATGAGCCCCAAGAAGAGCGAAGCCGGTCGTGGACTGTCGAAGAATTTTCAGCAACTTTATGAGTAGTGCACTGCGTATAAAAGGTGACTTATATTCTGAAATGAGTAATATCACGAATGACAATGAATTTTGAATCAGTTGTTCAACCAAAGACATACCGTGCTGAACGTCGAACGTTTTAATCGGTCGCAAACGCAGAACACTTAACTATTATGGGTAACTTACGTAGTGTAGTATACGGTGTTTCCCAGTTTGATTGCTTTATATGTAAGTATTGGTGATGTACAACCTTGCTTACTGGGCTTCGGCTCATGAGCTTTCTTTCTGTTTTCCATCCACAGAACACCTGCCTTCGGAGAATCACTGTCCCCTGGTGCTTCCATAGCGTGCATACTACAGTAGTAAAAAGCTAACTAAATTCCGCCGAGTAAAATAGTGGCTCCCGTTCATTTACAGGTTTGTTTGATGGGTTGGAACAATGGATTTTTTGTGCAAGCGATTTGGGCTGTCATGGTCACATCGGCACCACTTTATTGAAACCTAACGATATCGGGTCCCGATTGTGTAACATTGTAGTGGAAGCATGACCTATCTTAGGGATAATTTCGGTGATCAATCTCGTTGCAAGTGGTGTTCACCCATTGTGTCCCAAAGACCGTAGGAATTGATTTGCAATAGGTGTTGAAATCCTGTGAGAAAGAAGTCGATCTTATATGTTACCACCATTGCAAGTGCAACCACGGATGACATGTGAGCCAGAGTGGTAGTCCAAAATCTGGAATTCCCATGAAAAATGATCTTTGGGGGTATTGCGTACAGAAGAAAGTACGCTGCTCGACAAGGCCGTTAGAATAAGGACTGTATTTTCTGTCTGACGTCTTTGTGAACTTTAATCGCCTTTAAATTGCAGACACAGCTCTATTTCTCTCTTCTTGGCTGTGGTGGTCAGATCGAGTTCGGGAACTGTTTTGCTATATGAAGTGAGCAAATACATATGTCAAATCCTTGGTACAGCATTTCGGCTAATCCTTGCTTGCGAGCCATCAGAGAAAGGTTGCTAAAGTGAAGAGAGTAAGCGCTATAAGTTGCCTTAATATGGCCAGCAACGTCTTCGAAATATACAAAATTCGCTGACCCGATCCTACTGTACATCATGATAAACGATTACGTCGACCTGTTGCATCAGTGCCGTTATCACACGATCGTCCTGCTAGGCTAGCCTGGCTGTTTTAAGGTCAGAAAAGAAATGGGACCGATTCCCCTGAGGGGAAAGTGATTACATGAAATCTGGGTGGCCGGTTTGTCCGGCACACTTTTCGCCGCATCTGACAGACCACACTAAAGAGTGTACCTCCACAGCTCGAACCACCAATTGAAAAGTTCCCTTTCGTTGCGAGTTGAATAACGATGTTAGGGATTCCTTGAAAGTGTAGTCTGTTCGTCTTTGTTAAACAGGCCAATCTCAGCTCACACACCGTGGTGGCGCTATGATGAAGCATGTCGTTAGTATGTTATGTCCCGAAGCTGCCACCACTGTTTTTTATCGCATCACTGTCTGAAACAAAGCCTGTTATATTGCAATTTTCTCATAAGCTGGTCGGAATATCGCTAGAAATCAGTCTTCAGTTGATTATTTTTTTCCAACAATACGTTTCCGTTTGATGCGTGTTAACCTGCAGGTCTTCAAAAACCAAATGTGCCCGGGGCAACTTGCGCAAACATGTGAAAAAAATGACACAAACCGCGTGATTATGTGAGATGAGATTACTGTTTGAAAATTCTTGGAACTAACTGGGAGGTCAGTAATCTTTGAATTGAGTGCTGGGTTTTACTATGATTTTCGGCAAATTTATTTAATCATAGGCATAGTATTGCGTAACCGTTGAAGTCATAAAATTTTGGTGGTTTTCATGAGTGTGGCTAGGTGCGAGTGAATGCTGACTGAACCAAACATGTTGCTTTGGATCGGAGGCATGTAAAAACGAAGAACAGTGCTGTTGAGTAGTACCGTTGTTTAAAACGGGACTCGAACTAAACCTGTCATTCAGTGCATTGGAGACAGCTTGGAACCGATTTAGAAGTCATCGTTTCAGAAGGACTTGGTAAAAAATCGGTAGTTTCCAATTGGACAACGTTTCTCTATTGACACAAAAGTTTCATCAGGCCAAGTGAACCGGTCACAAAGTTGGTCTGTCATTGGTTAGATGGCTTATCTGGTTATGCAAGGAGGGAAGTCAAAACAGATTCACCAGGGAAATTTGGCAATCCGGATACCTGTGAAACTCAAGTCAAACCATAGGTGCTGCCGTCAAATGGTTGGATAATTCATCAAATTTCGGATTAAGGACTTCCAACGATTTTGTCAAGCAAGAACCCGTGTAGGTTGTAAGTACTCGACCCATTATCTCCAACACTTTCCCAAAAAGCATACAAATCATTGGCGGCTGGATTGCATAAGAGAGTGAGAGGAATTTCCACGTGGAGAACAAGGCCCTTTCCTAGTGGTCTACCTAATTAACCTGCTTCATAGCTTATCTCAGTCAGCTTGTTACACGAGATTAGTTGCGCTTTTAAATCACGGTTCGCAAAGTCTACCGAAGCCTGTACACCATTTTATTCGATCTAATGTCTTGACCTGAGCACCCTTTCTCGTGATGCCGCTTCATTGTACACTAGCACTCTGAGCTCTATCCAAGCCACATACAAATATGGCGAATAGCCAGTCACAGTTACAATTCAGGATGCCTGAGAAGCAAGTTGAGTAAACAGTAATCAGTTTCGAAAGTGACAAAATATGCAAGCATGAAATGCACCAAGTACCAGAGCTAACGTAACTGAGGGCAGTCGAACATCGCTGGCAAGCATGTGATATTTTGAAGGGAGGAAGGTGTATACTGCTGATTAAACATGCAAGTAGCACCCAGCTAAGTGTAAAGCCCCATTCCTGCATCTGATGGAAAGTCAGTGAGAAGATTAAGGAACCGGTTTACAGTGCACGTTTAGTACTGTTTAACAGTTAACGAACGTTTAGAAAGGTTATAGACGATTCTTGGAAATGTTTACGTTAAAACTGGGCCGAAAGGCTTTGAGTTCATTCAATATGCTGTGAACAAGTGCTTGGGAAGGACAATCTCGGTAAGACAAAGTTTGGGACAATAACTTTTACTTGGGTGCCAAAGGAATGCTTAGTGTGGTCAGGGGGATGACCAAACGGCAGATGCGGGTTGTTAAAGAATGCTTGGCAGAGCTTTCGGTGGAGATAGGATTAAACAGGGTTGGTAGCTATGATCGCATCTATGAGACATTTACGTGACTGTAACTGACTCATGAAGGCTGCCTAAAGGGCAGTTACAAGGGTGGGCATTCAACAGTGACCTTGAGTATGTAAAAGACTCAAACTTCAGGTCCGTATGCGAAGATGTGTTTGTGAATTTTTAAAGCGGGACTTTTGGTTAGATCAGAACGAACGAATCTACATATGTTCGAAATCCCGAAACGTCTGCACCACTGTTCCAAACAGTGGAACCAAATATGGCGGGAAAGTAAAATAACCCCAATTAGCCCTGACTTATTGATTGCAAAGAGGATTTATGGCCCACTTAGGAAGGTTCGTTTATGTTCCTGAATCATTGGTGGGTGTTATTCCGTCCAAACATTCGGCGAATTAGCGTTCCAGAATTTTTCATTTCAACAGTGAACAAAATGTTTAAAAAAACTTCCTGATTTGGATTGGTGAATACCTATTGTGCCCAGCCTAACCGTGTGCATTCGTTAGGTACTCAAGGTCGGGTAAGTAGCTTTCTGAGTACTTGCCAACCCCGTGACTAATTTGTACTACTAGAATATTTAGTTGTTGAGTTACAGAACGGACCGCCTAGAGGTTACTACACTCTAAGGCACCTAAAGGCATTCTCTGATGGGCCGTGAATATCACGTAACTTTTGCAAATCAAGCATACTTTGCCAATTTTTAATGACTTCAAGGTCAAGTCTACTCAATACTGGAAGCTTCTCATTCGTGCAGAGCCTGTACGGAGACCTGTTTTCCCATACTGCAAATGTAAATTTTATCAAAGTGATCCTAATTGCACAACAGGTCTGACTTTTGTCCTGAAGGAGGGAGGTCGCAGGATAGTATGACGGCTAATGTACTTTACTTTCCGGAAATTAGGACGAATGTGGGTCCTTATTTGATCATTTCTGTCCAATAGGTTCGAAAAATTCTCTGACAGCGGCTTCTAAGTTTATGTAAACTGTCAATGCTTTTCTTTTGCAGTCACCTTGGAGAACAGATCATCACATATGAGGTTTCTTTCAGTCTAAGTTGGATTCAGCAGCAAACCAGTACATAAATAAAAGTATACGTAACATACTGTTCTTCTGTTGGTTATGATGCTATGGTGATTGCAAGCATTCCAAGAATATTTGACTTGCAAAACACCAGGGTTTTCTAAGTCTTGGTTGCTCGTAGGCCTGTGGGGTAGGGTATCACAGTGTGTTGATCTCTACCCAACTCAGATGTACTCAGTTCTGTCGGAGTTTTGCAGACACAGAAACCATACATCCCATGTTGAGCATTTTGTTTCAACTAGCTGGAACACGTTGTTGTTGATCAAGATATGGAGAAAGGATAAAGGAGTGCAATTCTGAGGTCTAAATAAATAAATAAATTAATTAATTAATTAATTAATTAATTAATTAATAGATACGGTTAACTCATGCTCTCTACAGCCACACCGGTTAACATTGAAACGTTAATATCAGAGGTTTATTTCTTGTGCAACCAAATAAAATGCCATTGCAAATCATTTTTAAATAGGAAACCTTGAGACACACAAGTAATGAGTGAAAATTAGGAACAATAGATTCCAGTGGGTCTCATTTTAGTTACTTGTGTACATGAGAGCCTGAACACTTTTGTCATGCTTCTAGTAACGTTTGGTCTTGCAGTCCATTAGTCCGGTCCTGAACATTTGACCAATTTAGCAGGAAAGCATTGACTAGCCTTGTCTGACTGCCAAAACTTGGAGCCTTGGTCTAATAAAAATCGATTCACGTTTTTGCAGGATATTTTTGGACGGGTGGAGAGCAACCCAAAAGAATGTTCGCATCCACCCCTTGGCTTGCCTTGATAAGGAGGTGAAATAATGGGGCTTATAAGTGATCCTATGCTATTACCAGACAGGTGTTTTTTGTGATGCTAACCGGGGGGGGGGAGATGCAACCTGATGGATCGAGACACCAACTTAGACTGCGTAGCAGGCAGACCTGAAGAAGAGAGAAACCATGAACGTAATGAACACTGGTAGCTTGTCCTTGCTATTAGCGGAGGTAGTGAACGACGTTTGATGAAAATATCACATACTCAAGGTGAAAAGTAGTTCACGTGAGACCCCTAAGTCCTTTTGTTAGTATCTCAGTTGCAGTTTGCTCCTCGACCTGAGGGACAAAATGAACCTTCCTACTATGCTATCACTACTGGAGGGCTCTGTGATCCTTGTTCAAGGGTTTTATCGAAAACCTTCTCGAGATAACCATTGCCTTGATTCATGCTGCGCAAACGTGGAGGTGAAAATCTCTCTCTATGTCTTGACCCTAGGCACCTAATTAGAACTGGTTTGTGTTTCAGATGCATAAAACTGGCGGAGTTGTCATATTTCTAAGTTGTTGGCACCTTACGAACGCTGACAATCTAATGATCGGCCTGCGAGAGCATCAATAAAGGCTGGTCGATTATTTTCATCTCAGTGATGGGGAACTTCATTAGACACTGAGCACTCGTGAGGTGCTCATTCAAGTTTTGTTTTATTGTAATGGTCTAAATCAGTGCCAAAATACCGTGGTTGGAGGCTGCATTGTCCATTACTTCGACACTTCAAGTTCCACAGGTTCCTTCTGTCCCTATTTGTAACGCCCGCTCCACTTTTGTGTTTGGTGCGTGTGTATGAACTGGCGTTTGTTTGTCCCTACCCCTTCACCCATTTGACCTTGAGGTCATCCAGCCATTTTGTGACCGACCTCATGCACCTGTGACTGTCTCGAGTGGGAGTCTGTTTGCTCATTTTGTTTTTACTTTCAGAGTTCAAGTGGACCAGTTGTTGTGGACAAGTATCTACTGTCGAGGTAAATTTTATTTGTAAATTTATATTTTACATTAAGTGTACCGAATAGAAACCCAGCTCTGACTTTGTTTTACCTTCCAGAAGGTTCTGGTATTAAGCGTCACTCTAAGATGCCTTTTGGCTATAACAGTGGCATTCAAGGAACCTCATAAAAGCGAGCCAATACGGGACCATATGATGATATTTTATCCACACCACCCTCACCAGTTTCATCTCTTTTTGGGGCAGAAGTGAGACTTATTTAGTTGCCTAGCGCCGACACCTAGAAAAACACTACTAGAACTCTTTTCCAACATGTCTCCAGACAATGGCGACCTCGAGACATGTCTCGAACAAAACAAAACCTCAAAGCTGGTGCCATTATATCATCACGACATTCTGGTTTGACTTTGAAAGGAGGTGGCATAAGTTTACGGAGGCGAAACTGTTCGTAAGCAGGTGTTTCATTATCCACCGCCGGTAATCAGAGCTAAATAGTATGAATGGAACAGTGCTCTGATGAGTAATGAATTCTCCTAAAAGTTTATTCAAACTTTGGCACAGTGCGACAGATACCTGCTCATATCAAGGGATCCTTCTTAAAACAGATTGACAGAACGGACGAACTCGAATAAACTGGTACAGTTTTTCTGCAAATTAATGAATCACGATATTGATTCATTTGACCGGATTCACATTCTAGTGGACCCAAAAGGTTTTCATTGTTTTAACCTATTCATAGGTCGCATTTTAAACTTTTTAACGACATATCATTTCGTTCCCTGTTTTGATTGACCCTCGTGGTTGGACCAGTTCTCGTTTCTCAACTCAGCAGTCACGATTGTTATAGTTTGCTCCGGAGTTCAATGATTCAGGCTTAGGCTGTACATGAACCCATTGGAATTTGTTTGCAAATGAGTGTAGTTCGCTAATTTCGTGCAATTTGTATTTAAGTATAACGTCATTGTGATGGAAGCTCGGGGATTGCGCCTACCTGATGTAGGACGTATACGGTCGTGGGCTGTGGAACAACCTTCAGCGACCTTAGGAGTAGTGTAATACGTCTATACATAGCACATACGTTGTTGAAATGTATACGTAATCCTTTTCACTACTAGGTTGTAATGACGCATATTGGGTCTTGCAGTTTTGTGTGGCACGAACCGTGAGGTGTTTGAATGTGAGACGAAGTGAACACCATGGTTCTCAGTCTCTCTAGTCCTGTATTCCCCACTCAAAATGCCGACCGAGATCATCTTCCCTATGACGGTGTTTCAGTCAACATAGAATTATCTCAGAATTCATTGGCATTAAAACAGACTTCATTAAAACGGACTTATGGCTCAGAAACTCGCACCCGTACAGCTGCTAGAAATCCAAATAATGGGGAATTATTCCCCAACCCG
This sequence comes from Clonorchis sinensis, assembly GCA_003604175.2. NCBI lineage: Eukaryota > Metazoa > Platyhelminthes > Trematoda > Opisthorchiida > Opisthorchiidae > Clonorchis > Clonorchis sinensis. The sequence goes on from CM030369.1 coordinate 212,173,799, forward strand.
CCAAACAGTTCAAAATCCACGAAATGTGATATCCTGAACTACTCTGAATATTTTGGAAAAATTGTCACCAATCTCCTCAAGACGCATATGTATATACTGATCGACAAAACTACCTTCACCATGAATGTAGCCTCAGGTTTACAAGGGGAATTGAGCATGTACTTCCTTCATTTAATTCATTTAATAAATCTAATCAAGTTATGACAATACGTACCCATCCTGTGAGCAACCACTCCAGTCCAGCTTCTTAGGAGATTCCGACTCATGCCGCCTAGCTGATTGGTTTCATCTGGCATTGCTCACAACATCGCACCTACCGGATACTACGCAGAGCAAAATGTATCCGCCCGCATTGTTGATCCATGAAATCAAACCCTAAACCAACTAGCTATCTTAACCAGCTATGCTACTGATCTGGGAAGATAAATCTCAAATGTACCACATATGGGTATCGCTTTAAATGTGGAGTTTTCAGTCTATGGTGGCACCAGGTGTTGTGACTACCTCTCAGAAGCCTGTCCAGCAATTGACTTTCAGTAAGTGGCGGATAATCAGCTGGTGCACGCGATCCTCCTTCTTAGGAAGTGATCCTTGATTTTACAATGAGGAAACGCATGACAGCCTGGGTAAAACAACCGGTCAAGTAAGAAACTTCGCTTATTTTGGCGTTATCAGCCAACCGTAGTTTAAAAGTACAAGCAAGCTGGTATGACGTGGCCGAAGGAAGCCTCCAGTGGACTGGTCAGATAAAATAATCGCCCGCCTGTATTCTCAGATCCGGACTCAACTTCGAGCGCATTTCGTTCCAAGACGTATCTATTTCAAGCTCCCCCAGAAATAACCGGCTCCAAATGATAGTTTTAATAGCATAACATGAGAGACGACCCTTTCTGTGAGAAATCCATTAGGGGACTGTTTTTATTATCCGTAAAAATAGAATTTTCTGATCGAGCGGTCATCCTGTACGTGTAGTCAATCCGGAAAGCGGAGAAGCACCGTACAGCTTTTGTACACTTATTGTGAGTAGTATGGAGTGCGCTTTGAAGTAATCTTCAGATAGCCTTGAATTTACTGCCTTTAGGCTATTAAGTGACAAGTAAATCGCCCTGCCACGAGGGTCTGATCAGTAGTACGGTTGACTCCAATGCAGACGTCATGTAAACAGCCTTGGACTTCCATAATGGGATTCATATCACGGGTGCGCATGTTAACTGACTGTTCGAATGACTTCTTAAGAAAGAGCTTTACTTGCCATGTAAATTACTCCTTCCTTTGAGTAAGCTATTATTAGTCGTCTTGGTGTTACTGTCATTATCATAGCTGCCCGCTCTTCAAGAACCCCCTTAGGGACCATGGGGGGAAATATATAGGATAAAATATAATGTATACTGCAACTGGTCATTGAAGTTTCCACCCAGGTAAACATACAGTTTTTTTATGTAATTTGCAGCACTTGCTGTTAGAGCCATAATGGGTTGAAAGTATTTACACACAATGGCTTAGTCAATAGAGTTCTTGTCCTATCGGTAAAGCGAATCTATACGGAAGAGCCGAGAAGGGCTGTGCATCGATTTCATCCTCTTTAGGATTCAGCAGCAATGCGCATCTCACGAGACTCAGAGTTTCAAACTCACGAAATTTCAGTCAGTGGATGAACACAACCGTCAATAATTAACCACGTCGTGTGGCTTCCGTGATTGAAGGATGAGTGGCGCTGTGTCCTGTTTTAGTGAAAGCTGATTAGTCGCTTGCAGCCAAACGGTTAGGTTTTCAAACACTGGCCGGAAGTTCACGGGTTTGAAATTGTCTGAGTTTCGTAAAATGGGCACTGCTGATGAATCCCAGCAGGGATGAAACATCTGTACAGTGCTTTTCGGCTTTTCAGTTTAGATTGGCTTCTCCAATGGAAATTGTCAAACCTCCTCAATTCAACTCCTAACAAATTCCTGCACTCGCGTGCACCCTGTGAGTTTTATGAATAGTCCCAACTTTCATAGATGGGAGCGCAAAAAATTAACTTAAGGAGCGAATCTATAGGGTTGATAAGCATTTCACAAATCCAATCTAAATGAACTATGTCTGTGTCCGGATAGTAAATCGGACCGAGCCTGCTGCGCAGCTGAGCTCTTACAATGGGAGAAAGACCTCGCCGAACCGTTTTCTCAATAAGTCTCTGTAGGTCCAACACGGTCGGCAGTGGTTTATTTTCATCCATGGGCTAATTATCGTTGGAACTTTCTTCTAACAGTGTCACAGGTTTAAATTCATAATCCCCAAAAGGCGTCATATTGGGATTTTTTCCCACGAAACATCACGTAGGAATTGAGCAGAAAGGTGTCTGCCAAAAATTTGTTTGATTTTAGCGAAATACACTCGTTTGCAAGCAAATTTGTTTTTGCGAGAGACTCGCCTGGAATCCAGCTGAATCCCTCGTTTGTGATGTTTTCGGGCAACTAAATGTGCTGTACCAGGCCACCTCATGTTCCAGTTGCTACGATATTCGAGATATCGTGATATATGTATATTCGTAATGCGCTACTCATAAGGTTGACTTTATTAGTTTGCTACCTCTGGTCGGGTAACAAGCTGGATTGGCAAACTGCGACATAATGATTTTCCTGGTCGACTTTTGTGCCACAAGTGATTAGGTATTTAGTTAGTTTCCGGACAAGAGGCAAAACCGCATGTACAGAGAAACGTTGTTTCCGTATTACTAACCGAAGGAATGTTACAAAAAGTGACAGTTTATCGGTCTGTAAGTTTCTATGGATTGGCGGTAATGAAAAACTAAAGTAGAATGTGAACTTGAATTCTAGAGAGCTGGAGATTAGTTGGCTAAAAGCAAACGTCAGGACGCTCCAAAGGATTCAACTCCAAGTGTCTAGATACAGTGACACTGTTTCCATGGTAGCTGAGTTTAGGTAGCAGATTGTGGAATTTAAACCACTTCCATAATTCAACATTTTGCCGTTGTTCTGAAACTTTTGTTCACGGTTCCCCACTGTTTGTGTAATGTTTTTAAAGAAAGAAATGTAAACTTGAATTGCGTATAGTTTGTCTTTTGTACCAGTGTCAGTCAATTAATAACCCTTTCGTGGTATTACTCGGAGCGCCTTGAGGAGTAATTTGTTCTCTTGTGTGAATCACGGACAATCGTTGGATAATAAGAAAGACCAGTAATGGGTGGTCACCGTATATGATTGACTGAACTATTGTGTCCGCTCGTAGCCATTGTTGCATAGCCAAAAATTTCATTTCCATTACCAGTGACCCCGTTTTTCTTCAAACGAATTGATTGGTAGACTAACAATTTAAGCATTTGTTTAGGCTTGCTCTATGGTAAATCAACAATTCACGCATCTTAGTTACATCATTTTTTTTGTTTGTTGTATTTGGTTCAAATAAAATCCTTGGAAGCAAATCGATGTTGTTTTTCTGCTTACAATTGCCTACTCGCCCCATTAAGTTCTCCGTATTTCACACCGGGAAGAACCTAATTCTTTGGGCCTCAAGATGTCCCTTCATTCTACTGAATGGCCTCATTGTAGGGATCTAGAGAGCCGCACGGTGCAAACTTGTTGCTGATGACGTATTTCTGACGGATGTTAGGGCATTCGGATAGGAGCGCAAGATGGACGACGTTTCATTTTATCGTTACAATATTCTCATGCTGACCGTTGGAGGAATGACAGAAGACAGGATATCGATCGGAAGCGTTCAAGAGCTGGGTCGTCCTACTCGTCTGAGTACTCTGTACTAAACAAGTCATCTATTGATAATTCTCATTTAAAAAGGCCTTTACTTAGTAATCACTATACCCTAATTCAGTACAAATCCGTCCTCCTGACTCGAAAAACAGGTCCATGTTCCTAAACAAAATAACTAGTGATCTAAAGTCAAGTGGTGCAATTTCAACAGAATTACAGCAGACTAGCTGAAAATGTTCGGTTACCCCTGTTAGGCTGCATACAGCCAGTATGTAAACTCAAGCAAACCAAACCCCACTACAGTTACCAAACAACGCCAAATGCCACAACTAACTGGGAAGATTCTTATGAACCAGGAAATAATTTTGGCCAATGCTTTAGATCCTCAATGTTCAGCTGAGACCTTTTGACCTCTTAATGGCTGCTCTGCAGGTCATTATGCATACACGCCCCCTCCAGTCTACAGGACAGTTTTGTAAAAGGCCCCTGTTTGGGAGGGTATGAAAAACATCATTGTACCACCACATGACGCCATGGAGACACTAGTCTACAAAGACTGATAACTGAATCGTCCACCTGGTAACCGTTGTCTATTTCAGGAAATGTATCTTTTTCACAAAATATTTGTTCAGACTGTGAACAGGCAGCATAGAAAAACAGAATGCTGTTGGATGGGATTCGTCATTTCTCTGTTTCAACAATACTCCATGTACATGTTCCAGACGTCTGTGGCAGTATCCTTCCCCAGATTTAGGCACGTTTAAATATGCGTTGTTACATGCTATACGCTCTCAGAGTAAGTTGTCTGTCTCCGTGTCCACCTGAATTGAGTTGAGTTTCTGTTTTTTTCAGCAGACTTCCTAGCATTCAAAGTAAGGAGAATTTACCAAACGGTTTGCTTAAAAACAAACCAAAGGAATCAACTTTACAAGCGGAATAAAAAATGCATTAAGGCTGCTAAGAATTTGAAACATTGTGTCTTGTAGCGGCTACCCTCGGAGTTTTCAGCAACCTTATGAGTAGTCCATTACGAATATACATGTATCGCGATATCTCGAATATCGTAGCAACTGGAACATGAGGCGGCCTGGTGCAGCACATTCAGTTGCCTGAAAACATCGCAAACGGGAGATTCAGCTGGGTTCCAGGTGAGTCTCTCGCAAAAACCAAATTGATATGCAAATGAGTGTATTTCTCGAAAACAGTGCAATTTGGGTTCAAGTAGAACATAAGGTTGACGGAAACTCGGGGACTGCGCCTACCTGATGAGCCCCAAGAAGGGCGAAACCGGTCGTGGGCTGTCGAAGAGTTTTCAGCAACCTTATGAGTAGTGCATTACGTATATACATGTATCGCGATATCTCGAATATCGTGGCAACTGGAACATGAGGCGGCCTGGTGCAGCACATTCAGTTGCTTGGAGACATTACAAACGGGAGATTCAGCTGGGTTCCAGGTGAGTCTCTCGCAAAAACCAAATTGATTTGCAAATGAGTGTATTTCTCGAAGGTTCACCTCCTGTTCGTACGCGTCGAGGCGACTCTATGTGATTTCACGGTGTTATTTTTCCACCTCACATGTTCACCCCGACACACACGCCTCAACGACCCTAGATATATAAACGAGTACACAACACGCACACAGGACACGAAACGAGAGAACAACAGCAAAGGTGGACCCAGCATGGAAACGCGGAGTCAGTAACACCCAGGCCACGGACAATTCAGAAGGTGTGGCAGTTGAACCTGTAAAGGAAACACCACCTGCGTCCGCACAACTTTAGAGGAATTACTGCGACTCACGTTCAAAGCGATAAGTCAGCCTTTTTGAACCGTTTCATGCTGACATTGTACTTTTGTCTCATCAAGGTGTACCTATTAACGTACCTTGTTCTCACAACATGTATTTTATTAGTGCCTATAGTCTTCTGATTGCCTAGTTGATTTTGTAACATAGTGCAACTAACAGTCTCTTCTATCCATCGCATTACAGCCGGTAGAAGACGTATGCTGCAATAACAGTTATTTTTCTTGCTCCAGTCATGGACGTTACTTAGGCGATTTGTATTAACACAGAAATGAAAGAATTCTCAAAATAAAATCGACTAGTCCTGACCTGATTTGGCCACGCTGACATTGTTTCCGACCAGCATTTATATAAACCTCACACGCTTGCGAATAAAGAGAGGAAAATAATTTTTGGTCTAACGTTAAACTGCATTCAGTATATTCCATGGCACCTCAGATTCTTTGGCGGAAGCGCTATGCCTAGACGGGATCCTAGGCTGAGTTTTCTGGCAAAGTCAAACACACGTTACTTTGAGGTAGTTTTTCCTTGACAAGAAATCAACTTGAAGTTCACAAAAATCTCTCAACAACTCATTACCCGATTTTTCCCTTTCGAAGCTCGTTAGGTGGAAGAATTTTCAAACTCTGCGGCTATCTTTTCTCACCCCTAAGCAGCAAGTGAAACGTAGATTAAATGATTACTTGCAAATTACTATGCCCTTTGGAGGACCGACTCAAATGCGTTTTCATCTTTTACGATGGAAACGTACGTGTCCTATAGTATCACTGAATGGTTTAACACAGTGTAATAATGCTTCCAAAGTTGATGGAACTTCTGCGACAGCTAACTGCGTGTTTTGCTTGCTTTTGGGTTCATCCGGTTGAAATTCTGCCTCAGTATCAATCAACCTCAATTAGTAATTCAACAGAAAACGTGACGCTTGGTTGTAAACTGAAAAATTGTCATGTGAAGATACCTGACTATCGGCTCACTACAAACGGCCTAAAGTCACGCATCACATTTGGTTGAAAGAATTTTCCAAGCGGAAACTTTGTTTAGGTTTCTTGTTATCGTCATTTTAATTAAAAAACGGATTTTTTTTTACTTCAAACACAGTTGAGACTCTTGATTAAATTTGCCGAGCGCATTTGTTGGCATGTGATTGCGCCACAAATGTTTAATCGGTAATCGTAGATTTCAGCCCAAATTCGGTGATTCACAGCCGAGCATTGACAGTACCCCAACACCTTAGATGGTGTGATCGAGAAGACATTATGAAACGCCCCAAGAGAATACGCTCGGGAAACAGTTTACTGGTTTTGAAACGTCATAAAAATAGCACTCTTTGGCTTAGCTAAACCGTGGATTTCCCCAAACTTTCCCGTCTAAAGACTACTTATTCCAAAACGAGGCAAATCCACTCCATTTTCCGTGATGTTCTCTCTTCTGGGGAGTCATGTACAAGAGTATATGCACTAAGACGGATATTGTGGGTTTCCTAATATGTTCTTTTCCTCCTTCAGTTGGCTCCCTTTGCCATGTTTGTTAAATACACTAATAGGTGTTAGATAGTTTTTCTTAAATCTCTGATAGATATATTTTTTGAGAATTTAGTCTCCTCGACGTAAGCTGATTCGACCGGACTTTCTAGCAATTCTGCAGTCTTGGGAGCAAGATATAATTAGGCTGCATGCTTTCCATAACTCAGCCGCAAGCTGGGAAGCAAGTACGTCATTCTACAAAGATTTTGACACAGAAACGATGTCCCTCAAAGACAAACGAGGTTTGTTTCATTAGTATAGAGGCATCTGTTCTTCCCTAGGATCAGGAGTTATATTTATCTAGGAAGAAAAACATTTTTCAGACCGTTAAAAACACAAGACCCACACTTTGGTATGCAACGTCCAAGTTTGGAGACGGTAAACAGCAGTAACCTGTCTACCAGCAGCTGTATTATATCAAGCAAAATTTTACCGTAAACCGTTTACTTACCATCACATGCTTGGTTCGTGTTAACCGCTATCACTGAAAACGTACAACCGAAATACTATATCGGTTTGTTTTCCCTAGAAACAGCATGCGGCCTATACACTTATTTGTAAATCAATTTGGTTTTCACGGGAGATTCAATTGAATCTTTCGTTTATAATATTCTTCAATTGAATGTGCTGCACAAAGGCCACCTCGTGTTTCAGTTGGTACGATATTCCAGATATCACAGTATATTTTCATAAAAGACACTACTCACAAGTTTGCTGAAAACTCTTCAACAGCCAACGACCGGTTTCGCCCTTCTTGGGGCTCATCAAATAGGCGCACTCCCTGAGTTTCCGTCAATCTTATGTTCTACTTAAACCCAAATGGGACTGACTGCGACAAATACACTCATTTGCAAATCAATTTGGTTTTCACGGGAAACCCAAGTGAATCTCTCGTTTATGATGTTCTTCAACTGAATGTATTGCACATCGCCTCCTGTTTCAGTTAGTACGATATTCGAGATAGCCCAGTATAGTTTCATAACGAACTGAAACATGGGGCTGCCTTTCTGCAACACATTCACCCGAGAAACATCATAAACGAGTGATTCACCTGCTTCTTTCGTAAAAACCAAGTCCGTCTGCAAATAACTGTACAGGCCGAATGCTGTTTTCTAAGGAAATGAACCGACATCATATGCGCTGTTGTACGTTTTTAGTGATTGTGGTTAACATGAAACAAGCATTGGATAGTAAGTAAACGGTTTAAGGTAAAATTTCGGTTGATACAGTTGCTGGTCAACAAATTACTGATGATTATCATCTCCACAGTTAAACGTTGTTATATTTTTAACGGTTAGAAATTGGTTTGAAAAATAGGTTTTTCTTCCCAGATGAATATAACTCCTGATCCTAGGGAAGCACAGATGTTTCTGTAATAATGAAACCAACCTCGTTTGTCTTTGAGGGACATCGTTTCTATTCCTCCAGACTGTGCCAAAATGTTTTTAGAATGACGCACTTGGTTCCCAGCTTGCGACTGAATTTGATCGTTGCATATATTGTATAAGGGATAATGATGAAAGTTTTTCTTTGCAATTTTAGGCTTGAAACTGCACAGGTTCAAAGTTGTCATTTTATTTCTCATCGACGATTTATCGACCGCCGTATCATTCCAGGTACCAAAATGGCTGAGACGCCAGTGATTGCTAATGTAGAGATTCGACGTGAATTTTCATATGCTTTCATGTCCGTACTAGAGAAGTTATCTCTTGTAGACCGTCCAAATGTTGAGGCATTGACCGTGATATTTAATGACAGCTTTCCTTCTCCTGACAGTAAACTGACTGTATACATCACCTCTTGAAACCCTAAGAGCTCAGTACCCGGAGCTGATATGGAGGGTGTATGCACTATTGCTCAAGACTGGCTCCGTCTCTTGGCTGATTTATAGAAGCCGGCGTTATGCAGGAACTTGAGCCAACTCGAGGGTTGGTGTACGAAATGCCATTGATTCCACGATGTCCGTACATTTAAGAAGCGCTGTTTAACTGATGCTTATTTCCAACACCGAGGAAAAGCACTTTTCAGCCCAACTGAAGAGCAGGACACCACCAGGTATGAATTTCTCAGAGCAAACTACCCGTTTATTGCGCACCAACGCTTACTTCGATCCATGTCAGTAGAAATGCTTTCCTCCAGTGATAAATGTAACACGAAAACCTCTTGGGGTGTACCGCATTCATTGCTTTTAGGAAGCACAAACTGAATGCTCCGCACGTATTGGCTGTTCGGTGCATCAGAATTCTATTGCAATCAACGTGAGGAATTTATCAGATTTTGCCTTGCCATATAGATGCATATCGCATTCACAGCTATTCAAAATTTTCCTCTCAAAAACGTTCACCTCCCATATTTTAGCTGAAAATCGTTCTTCACTAACACACAGTCCTCACCTCAAATCAGACTGTTTTAACCCTCCACTTTCCGTGTACAGCAACTTTGTGAACCTCACCATTGCACATCATGAGTTGCGAAACGTTCTTTTGTCAAAAGCATTCCATAGCCAAGATCGTGGGGTTTCGCTTTGCTAATTTCGCTATGTCGAAGGACCGTATTTTAACAATTCACTCCAAATGTGAAACCTTTAAATGCGACATATTTCATTGGAAATTTGTGTGACTAACATCGAGAGTTCAACTTTGTTTCACTATGATCAAAGGATGAACATGCTGAAGTACACAGATTGTTTCACTATGATCAAAGGATGAACATGTTGAAGTACACAGAGGAAGTTACTTAGAGACTTGAATTCCTGAGCATTACTCCTATTGGAGTAAATAAGTCTGTAGTTGTGGCTGTTAAGTACAGAGAATAGCTACCCTTTTTTGGTCATAAATCTGTTCTTACGCTAAATTAACCACAGTGTGATACTCAACCTAACGTGTTAAACGGGGGATGTGGTCCTACCCAGCTTTTGGGGGAAATGCGTAGTAGAACCGGTCACTGCTAATCACTAACCCACAGAACCTAGTAAAATAAGTTACTAGAATTGAACATCCCCAGGAGAGACATCTGTGGTTTATTCCTCTTGGAATGATTTTGCATAATTTGTTGCTACGCTCAGAGTATTTTGTGAACGAATCAAACGAATTTCGCAATACAAAGCATCGGTACGCTTAAAGTTTTCAACGGCCAAAGGTTTTTTTTCTTGTCCAAGAAGCTGTGTTCCAGTGCAGCTTGCGGCAAGAGTAGAACTCCGTGGTTTGCCCGTAAGTCCGCGTCTGGACGCTCCTTTTTGCCCGATGCTGATTTCATCCAGAAAATCAAGAAACTGTAATGCTCGGATGATGATTCATTCGTGTAGCCTCCATAAGACCACAACTGGAGTTTTCATTAGCTCAAGATACCGTAAGAAGGCACCGTGAAATAGGAGAAATGCAAGTGCCTGGTTGGGTTCAGAAAACATGAAAATGCAATCTGCTGATCTGCTTACTAAAACCTTGGAACTTGGATTTGCCATTCAAAAACTTTGCCCTAGAAATATCTGTGCAATCTATCTCGATTTGCCGATAAACAGGTAAGCTGCACGTCTGTCTCGGTTTAATAGATAATCTAATATCACTTGTTTTTGTGTGGGATAATTTTGCTTGCTGTAAAGATGATAGTTCCAATCCTTGAAAAGTCTTTCATCCTCCGAGTTTCCTTTGGTAAGGAAGAGCGTAAAAGTGCAAAGACGCCAAACTAAAGTTTCCGGCTTGCTACTGTGTATTATCGTCCAAGAATACACGATAGATAAACAGGGATTCCGTGTCCTCGGATGGGCAGTTGCAGAGTCCGAAACCAATAACAAAGGTGGGTCTTTCCTATCATTGCCTCTCTTATCTATGGTCGCTTCATGGACTACCTAGATCACTCTTAATTCGCTGAACCCAACAATTTAATTTTTCCCCAAATATGAAGTTACCTAAAGGTAGAAGTGTTTGAAATGTGGTAAAGCAAACGAAGTTAAATAGCAGTTAAATAACAGCCATTTATTTTGCTGATGTAAGAAATTCAAAAACACCAAACTGATTCTTCAAAATTTGCTAGTTCAATAATAAAAAACAGCGCGAATAGTTTCGAACAGTCTCTGCTGAGGCAAACCTGGGATACAACATGAGTGACCACGGTGTTTTTCTACCCCGTCCTATGCAGGTGTGTCATCCGGTGCATTTTGTAAGCTACATCCATGTACTAGTCTATTCTGGCCTCCGAAAATTGCACCATGGAATCGCAGTTTGCCCTCCTACGTACGCACTTCACAAGCTTTAGGAAAATAACCCGTGTGTTTAGTTCGTATCTAGCTGAGCAGAACAAAACCCGTCACAACCACAAGCGACATGTGTAACTCAAGAGAGCCTATCTCCCAGGATACGTTTAATTGGGATACTGGATTGCTCCTCCCTCCTTTCGGGAAAACACCCTCTTGTCAGGCAGCAGTGCATTTCCATTCAACAGGGTTGTAATTGAGTCCATCCATCTCAAGGGTTGTGTGGTTCGGGAGGTAATATGTAAACGACAGTTATGCCTTTAATTAATGTAGTTAATTTCAAGCACCAAAAAGTCCATAATACCACAGGAATTATTTAATTTGTGGCTAAATTTGTCGTTAGCATTATGTGCATCGTTTTACAAGGTGGCCCATATGACTCAAAATGTGATTGGATAGTGGACACAGCTGAGTGTAAGATAGACAGGTTGAGTAACATCAGTGCTATATAAAAGGAATACATACCGGATTGTAGAGTTTGTCATTTTCTGATTTGTCATGTTGCAGAAAATTAAATTCATGATCGAGTGTTCTGAAGTGTGTAAACCTTATTTCTGAGTTTTACTCTGTGCCATGCATCCGGAGATCAGGCTCCCAGAATCTATTTGAGTTACTTATACCGGAACAGCAACAGCGTTTCACGTTATTCTCGTCTTTCACAAAAAGGAATGTATTACAACAATGTGTTGGCATTATTTCCATTCCTACTGGGATTGGTTGTTGAAAAGGTTTATTCTGGTGAGTCTTATTGCCCAGTTTTTTTTCAGGGGCACAAATTTCGAGTGCTTGTATACATTTGCCTGGAAGACTTTATTAGTTAACAGAAAACTGGGGTTTCAAAGTTTTTTGGAAAGCGTCTGATCATTTCACTTAAATGTTCACCTGAATTCACACCTATATTTTTAGGGACAGGTGGTAAGACTTAGGTAGCACAGAAAATCTCCCATTCGCATCACGAGTAAATTATTTTTTGCAGTAAAATTTTGAATTTTTGAAAGACAACTTATCAAAAGACTAATCCTTGCAGAATCTGGAATTTTTGGTGTTTTTCCTTGCAACCTGTTCTTAAAATTAATAATAGGGTGAGAAACAACCAAAAAGCAGTTAGGAAGAGTCCAAATGTTCTGTCATTTGTGTGCGACGACCTGTTGTCCTTTTCATCTCGAGGCGAAAGCTCACAGTACCGCTTGAGTTTCTGAGCACGCTGTCAGCAATTTAACTGGATTTCAACCATTTGGCGAATTTGTCTTCTTTGGTGAGGCCCATCACAATGAACTAACTAAGCACCAGAGTGGTTATTTATTGAAGTTTGCGTTAGTAACTTTGCGCACTCAGACACGTGACGGTAGAAACAGTCCGTTAGACCATGAGTAAACGGCCTATAAAACGTGTATCAAGGACCTCGGTTCATCACATGAAAGAAGAAAAAGGGAATGATCCTAGGATGACACAGGTAGTACACCGACGTCAAGTGGCCCTCTCTGATAAGGACTAAAGTGAAGGAACTACGCTTAGAAGGCTGCAACATGACTACTGCTGGATGCGTGATAGGGCCAGATCAGGTCCCGGAGTCCCTATTCGGAAATACCCAACAGAAAAGCTTCCAGCTTACCAGGACCATCGTAATCGAATTGTACTGGCGGCAACTCACATAGTAAGGTTAAGTATCTGACTAGATCGGCATGAACAAGATAGATTTTCCTTCAGCTTAGAAACGAGTTAATCCTCATCACTGTAGAACAGTTGGTTAGCACAACCAAAAATTTTCAAAAACAAGTTGCGAGGTTTCCTGTTGTGTCAGACAAACCAACTGCAATACCGACATGAGTTGATTCTTTTTTGTTAGAGGAGGATCACATTGGTTGAGTCACTTTATACCATCATAATTTGAAATCAGTTTTAAAGGAGATCAGATGATGTTCTCCCCGCGTGGATTTTAGCTACTGCTTTACAATTAGTGTCGCCTGTGAATGGATATCCATGTCTAGTTATCATAACTCATAGCATATCTCCGTAGCTGATATTTAGAAACTGTGTTCAAACAGATGGATAATTTTGATAGTTGGATGCGTCATTCTGTGAGAATAAAGGCTAAATTTGGATAACACTGTGCTACCAAGCGTATGGAATTTCATTGTTTGAAGCTTATGTTTAGAACTGAAGTTGGATGTCATGGTAAACAGTTGACTTTGTGCTGATTACGTCAAAATTCAAATCAAAGATCACCGGTTTACCTTGCTTTGTCCTATGCACATACACTCGGCCTTCAAACAGACTATGTGGACTGAGCATTTAAACAACTATACATTTCAACTTGGACCAAGAGGTACACCGTAGATGAAGATTCCGTTGATATTTCCAAAGTGTAGGACTACGCTTCCCTGTATAACCACTGACCAGCCATTGTGCTTTGACTAGCTCTGACACAGACGACAACTTCAGTTAGTCTTGTGTACCCCGGTGAAGAGTGTCACAGCACTTCGCTTTGTTGCAGTTCAACGAATCATCTCTCACCAATGGTTCAGTTTGTGAGGGCGCATAGTTGAGGTGATGCTTCCGTAAAGGAAATTAGTGTCTAGTGGACAGTGAATCCTCATATGTTCCAGCCCTGGAAAACAAACTCACTCCTGTATGGGAAAAACGTGAAGTGAAACGGTTTCCTGCATTGGGCATGAGCTTTTTAATGCTTTCTGCCCATTAATCAAACACTCTTTGTGACAACCTCTACATTTCTGCTTGACTGAATACATTTCACGGTCTGGCGTTTGTGAAATTTGCATGGTACACATTTCAGTCGCCAAACGATTATCAAGTTGCTAATGGAACTGTTTGTCCATAAAGTTGGATAGCTTCTGTCAACTACCCAGTGATGATACGAGTAGGGTTGCAAACTGTAAAGCAGTCGGTCAAATACTTCTACGAAAGATTGATATTCACTTAGCCGGTTTCAGTAGCAGAGTTCCGTAGAACGAGCAAACTAGGAATCTGCCATTCGACAAGGAGAACCACCAGCTCGCTTGAGGTTCTCTGTTGAGGAGGAATTTCTGCATGTATCTCAGAGGCAAAAAAGCCTGTGGACGGTGTTTCCCCGCCGTCACCGTTCACAAGCGGAATTTTGTCTTAGGTGAATCGCTTCCTGACTGCATTGCAGGTCAGCGTTCTGTATTTCTCTGAAACGTTTGGGCGTTTACGTAATCAAACTCCAGGTTGCAGAAAGATTCTCTTACTGACGTTTAAAAAGAGCATAGTTGTCGAAACCCTTGTTTTTTTGTGCTTCGGCTCAACTTTGGGTTTTAATATGATAACAAGAGCTAGTCAACTAGAGAAACAGAAGCAATTTTTAAAGAAGGCGTCGCCTAAGAACGCAATCAGAGCGGATCATTGAGGTCCAATTTGGAATCGGAATTCAGCTTAGCTGACTTATTTAGCTAACAAGGTATACACTACTCATTCCTCCAATTGAGAAACAACCATATCAAAATCAAGATAAGACGCAAGGTATCTATACAGCAACCTAGCTGTGTGTGCTACGGACCGCCACCGGGTTTAATCTGTACAACAAAAGTAAACCTAGGCTGCCTAACCTATCCATCCGCCATTTGGTCAACGAGGTCTCATGCAGCGACGAAGACGCTTACGCTGGCATGACATGGAGATATCTATTGGAAAGCGTGGTTGAACACACTATGAATCATGTACAATGGTTTTTGTTGGCAAAAGTTTCAGGCCAAGGTTACATTGCAGCCATACATCTGTTAGATACTGGCCATCGGCTTAACCCGGTCAACTCCAATCTTGCTGTTCAGCACAACCCTCCAATAGGGGCGCTTCTGATCAGATCAAACCAACCTCACACAAAAAGTTGAAGCGAACCGCCTGGCCGATCAGCCGACTTGTATAAATCAATCAGTGTCTTTCAGCATTGTGTCTATTCGTTGTCCATACTACTTGCACGGCTTAAGCCCACTACTGAAGAGAATAAAAGAAGCCTAAAAATGTTGCTTCTAGAGATGAAAATGAAATGGATAAAGAACAGCGGGAAAAACGGCAACACAGTGAGCCAAATTCACGCAACTGTTTATAGTAGATACTTTCAAAATGACTTGATAGCTAGTGCGTTATCAATACGCCTCAGTGCACATTGAATGCTGGCGAAATCCGGTGTTCATTTCCAAATTTACTCTGATTTTATTTGATACTGGTGTCTTTTTTGTTGTCATTTGACAATTAGGTCGTGCTAATTTCGTAGGTCTTGGAACCAGCAACCGTTTAAACGACCAGATAAGGCTGTCCCATTTGGTTCATACTGGAAGGGGTGACAGTTAAATGTGGAGGCCATTTTTTAGACATAAAGCCGATCCTGAACCCACGTTTCGGAGCTTATACCAAGCACCACATAAAAAATCTTGGGCCGTTACACTGCGGCTAGGGACATCTATCTCCTTGTCCTTGAAAAAATGCGACTGCGCCCAAACTGTCCTACTCGGTTACTGCTACTCGCCTGCCATCCAACATAGATCCACAACAAGTGATATTACCAAACGGACAGGTGTTTTAACATGACAAATAGCCTTTTTAGCACACAATTCTGTTTTCTTAATTAGCTTGAATTTAACTGGTTCTGTTTTGACCTACGCACTGCCTGCATCTACCGAAACCTGGATCACTGAGAGCACGATTTCGTCTAGCATATCCTTTTACATACGACAAAAGCAGGTGGAAGAACTGGACAGTTTCCAAGTCTGAATCTCTATCATACTTGAGTATGTTTTTCTCAGTGTTTAGTTCCTGTGTAATTTAGCTTAATAATAGAACACACTACGACTACAAGCGACACTAATTTATCGTTCGAGCCTTCTGCAGTTTCATTAGAGGAATCCGGTTCCCCTTTTGGGAACCACTCGATGTATTGTATCAGAATATGCCAAAGATAAACGTCTGATTCGAACAAGTGCTTGACTGCTTAGATTAGATGCAGTGTTTTTTCAACACCCACACCTTACTACTTAATGTTTAACCTGTCAGAGCTGTGGTACACGATACATCAGCAGTCAACTAAAATAGGCCAATAAACAGAGTACCATTAGGACTATCTGTGTAAACCTGAATTTGTAACCCGAATTCTACGGAAGAAGAGTTGCCTAGGAGCAGGAGGATGTTTTTCTAGGATTTTTGACTTGAAATTTGTAGAATGTTACTTCACATCGTGAGCTTCTGATAGCAGATATATTCATGATTTGCCAAATTAAAAATAATTAAATGATAGGGGTCTGAAATCGGTTACCGGCAATGAACTGTTTTTCACGCTAAAATGCCTAATCAATTCACGAGTTCTCGCGGAGCAATTAGCTTGCATTGAGATCAATTTCCAACCGTGTGATTCACTGAGATTTCTTTGTGTCCATGCATTATCTGTATATAAACAAAGGGGACGCATTTAAGGGTTTTCTAAATTTTCTTATTTATACTACAATTACTACGTTGTGTTTGTGAGATAGGGATCTGCAATTTGACAAAACGGAACTAAATATCTTGAAAAATAATCACTCGTTTTGATAATGTGTGGGCTGTGAGTCGACCGTATGCGTACATTGTGGTGTCCGAGGTTTTCATTTGTAACCACAAGCTTGCATTATTTAAAAAGTTAGTAAAAAGGAACAAAGGTACATCAAATGGGATTTAGTACTCTTAAAATGTCACATAACCATCGCCTACATTCGAAAGTTCAAAGTGTAGACGCACTTTCAGGCGAATGCACTGCCCCCAGACGCAGAAGGGAACAATTTTACGGAGCAATTTAGTGCGTTTGTTCTCTGAAAGGCTGCGTTTTTTAAGGATACAAAAATATCCGGTCCGCATAGATTTTGCAGCCAGTTAAAAATAGTCCATTATTTTGTACGCTTCTCATACGTTTTCCTGCAGGTTCGTCTAAAATAAAATGGGATGATAACGCAATAGGCACTGTAGGTCTTTTATCCTAGAGCATCATAGAATGCGAATGTTTGTTCTGTATCGGTGTTGTTGATTGCAGTGGCAGCTAGTCCATAAGAACGGAGTTTCTGCACTAAAACTACACCCTGTGATTTAAGAAAAGTTCAACCGAGTAAACATCCGTTGTTAAAATTAAGGTGATCTTTTACAGCGGACGAACATCTGAACTGAAATGCTTCATAGGAGAGAACATCAGTATTTAGGTACAAAATACTATTCCGCCGATTTTTTTCCGAAAAAGCGATAAAGCTCTTTTGGTGCCTGCCTAACACGTCAACCAGATGAAGCCCAAAGAATGAAATACTGTCACGTTATCGAAGCCTAGACAAGGGCAGTTGAGATGCCGGGGCTGGGTTCAAACCACGAGCCCTCCGGTCAGTGATTTCATCCCTAAATCACCAAGGCATCTCGAGGAAATATCGAGCTTGAATATTTAATATACCATTGAAACGCAACAATACAAATGCCCATCGGGCAAATTTTTTCAAACTTCTGTCAAACTTGTCCTTTTTGGTTCATTCCTCGTCATTAACAAATGGTCCTGCTCCGCCTACTCTTCTCAGCGATTAAAAAACTGCAGTTAGGAGCGTTTCACGCATATTGCTCTTCCTGCTGTTTTTATTAAAGTGTACGCGGGAGAATATATAGCTGGTGAGGATGATGTATCTAAATTGAAAATAACTGTTGCGCCCGGAAGGGTAAATAAATGGATGGGTAAATGGATGAGAGCCAGGCATAATTAGGTCACTTCCGGTAATAGTTAGTAAGAGAGAATGTCAACCCCGACAGAATTTTCTGTAGTTTCATACAGGAGACAAGGGTGGATTGAGCAATCCTCGGCTCCCAGGACTGTTGTTTGCTCTCTGGCTGCCCAGCGGGCATCAAGTACGCAAAAAAATGCACTGAGCTCTTGCATTGAAATCTCACACAGGCACAGGCGGAACTATCCAATATGCCGCGTAATACGGAGAATATCGGACCTGTAGTTTCGAGATTATTGTTCACCAAAAGACGTTTAGGTAGTTCAGAAAAGTATATTGCATTGAGTCGTTTATTTTGTGAGCAACACAAACTGAACACATTGTTATTCGTAATAAGGTGTTGCTGCATGCCTTCAAGACACGACTTACGTTGGAGGTGGTCTGAGGCATCTTCAGTTTTGCGACCGCCGACGACATGGCATCGAGCAGCCTCAACAAGTTCGTAACAACATAGTGCTAAAACGTGTGCCTGCTTATAAAACAGACACTTTCGTAACGGACAACGTGCAACAACTGTAATTGTGGGGACAAGATCATTCGTCACGCACTCCGAATGTCCGGCTTCCGAAATAAATATTGAGCTCCGTAACCGTTCCATTACGCTGCAGCCCCCCGGGAGGAAGGAGTGCTTTTTGGCAGTAGAATGTGGATTAGATAAATGCACATCTGGGTGTCGTTAGTGCAAAACGCCTCACATGATGGGGTCCTGGTGACCCCCTTCTTGGACTTGGCTGGAGACGTCGTAAAAAAATGATGTCAGTGGCATTTGAGCTGTCAGTTCCTTTAAAACGTCTTGAGGAGTTGGAATCTCAAATCTCTTGATATAGGCTATCTTTGTTGGTTCAGAACTTCTTTTACCATGAGGTTTCAAACAAAAACGACTGAGGGTATTGTACTTTGTTGCAGTATTAGTGTCCACAATTAAACCGCTAACCCTTCATGAAAAAATACTGGGGTATCTCGAATATCGTGCTAACTTGCACATGAGGCGACCTTTGTGCAGCACATTCAGCTGAAGACACATCATCAACGAGAGATTCAGTCGAGTCTACCGGGAAAACTAAACTCACTAGCAAATAAGTGTATTTTTTCGCAAGCATCATAATGTTGAAGGAAATTCGGGAACTGCGCCTACGTGATGAGGTTCAAAAAGGGCGAAACCGGACGTGGGCTGTCGAAGATTTATCAGCAACCTTGTGAGTAGTTTCCTTTATGAAAATGATACTGCTGTCTGTGACAAAGTTACTTCAGCTGGCAGTGGCATTGGCAAACAAACATAGTTCACAACTCCGGTAGTTCTGTAAGACCAGTACATTTTACATACTCACTTTGGTATCTCGAATTGAAAAAGGCACCCTGCTACCAAAACGCTGTGGTTCGTCTCCCGACAGAAGTTCATTCACTTGATCACTCCATCGCAATATGCTTGAAGCCTTGACATCAGGAAAATTTTGAATGTGACCTCGCAGATTCGCAATCTGATCTGATACGGTTAGAGAGTAAGAGTAGATTTCAAATAGATTTCACGAAATTTCCTGTTGTTACCCTGATTTCTCAAATGTGTTTGCTGTGTTTCACTTGAGTTCTTCAGTTTCCCGAAATTGTCCAAATCCGAATCGATCTAATTCACCACTTAATTTTTCATATGCCTGTGGCCGAAAAAAGGGAAATGAGTTCCGGTGATTATGGGCGGATGGTGACATTTTAAAGTTGATTTGCTCGTTTTTATTACTCTGGGGAAAGTTTTATTTCCTCGGGGAAAAAAACAAGCGAATTTACAGCTCGTGCTCACACACACCTTGTTCGTGCTATAAGTAAAGAAAACAAGGCTTTTCTTTTTTGTGGCCTAGACAACCAATTAAACTGCTCTCGGCAGTAATTGTTTGCAAGGAGATGCACCTTACATAATGGACCAGACAGTGCAAATTTCAGAACAAATAATGGTCGGGAAGCTTGACACCCCATATTCCAGACCTGCTCATGTTATGAATGTTAAAAAAAGTGGCAGAATGATAGTATTTTACAAGTCCGGCAAACAAAACTTAAGGTAAACGTAAAAACCCAATCCTTCAAAAAAGTTTTAGCCCCGAAAACGGTTTCACTTTTCAAAAAAGCGCAGGCTTTATCTGCGAAAGCCGGCCAGTACAAGCGAAATCGCGGCACTCGTTTAGTTGTTTTGGCTGTTTTCTGTGCAAAGACGGCTCACGAACCGCTTCGGGCTGCAGTTCCCCGAGCATGCCGGTTAGTGACAACTGCCAGTCAAGTGTTATGGTATGGGCGGCAGTGTCTACAGAGCTAGGTAAACAACATCAAACCAAAATGTATCGGTCAGGTTTTTAGTTTAGCATATCGACAAGGTTCGCAATCGCTGTGATTTGGAGGGTACTTAAAGCCCGTACTCGTTTCAGGCCACATCTGTCCACAGAAATCAGGAAAGTTCATCCTAACTGCGGTTTCTAACCTTCTAATATTGTCAATATAAAAGAATTTACTGCAGAAGTACTGAAAAAACCGACGTATTCCGAATACGCAACCTCCATGGAAATTCCTGTGGACGGAAACGAATGCCAGCTCCAAGACGTGAAGCCTAGTACGTAAAAACAAACGCTTCACAAATATTTAAATAAAGAGTTGACAAAATACCAGGAAAAAAGTGGCATACAGACTGAGTTAACAAACCTACGCGTTCAAAAGTTTACGAAAGTTCCATCGTAAGTTAGAAAACGTTTGTTTTCAACACATGTACACCTGCATTTGCTTGGACAGTGAAAACTGCATTGTACGTTGGAAAATTCTTGTAACCACAGAAATATACGTAATATGTTCAACGAACAAGATAAAAGGGACAAGGGGAAGTTTGGAAATTCAGTTCGCCAGCTATGCTTGGAAAAAAATGAAAACTATTTTACCCGATACTAATCAGATGACACGAAACCTGGTATAATATTCAGGTAGCTAGATAAGTGATACTGATTTATTGGAAACTTTGACGTGGTCTAATACGAGGTTCCCATTGTTAACTCAAACAGCGTTTTCAATCTTTAGGTGACATGTAGTCAAGTCTCAGAAGACTCACAAAACGTGCAAGAAATTCAGCCAACTTTTCCGCTTTTCCTCCGACACAAGCATAACGCTTGCGCATCGGTTGCCTATTTTTTCAATACATTCTGGACTATGGTAACCTCTAGTACTTTTATTAGCAGTAGCCTCTTCTCTGGACTATGCAATTGGTTCGAAAGAGCACGGTGTCGACGATATTTCAAAGCATCCAATCGAAAGCCTCGAAGTTTTCCCCTGATTAAAGATGGACATACATACTACTCATTAGGTTACAGAAATTTCTTCGACAAAACACGACTGCTTTGAACATTTTATCGGCTCCTCAGAGGTGGGGATGTTATCTAAGGTTCTTTCGATTTTGTCAGCCAAAGTATCGAAATACACTCACTGGCAAACGGATTTGTTTTTAACGAAAGGCTTATCTGAACCCTACCTAAATCAATCGTTCATGATATTTTTCAACTGAATGAACTGTCGAAAGGCTGCCTCAGGAGATAATGTTAAACGTATTGTGGTATATCTTCGTGACGAAACATACTGCTGATATTGTTGATCCTGCGTTAAGAAGTGAAGAAATTTTCATGGACTGTCAAAAAAATTCAACCATCTTATGGTCGTGTTCCATCGAGAAAATATACTACGAAATGTTGAATATATCGACCCAGACCTGAGGCAGCCTTGTTGCAGTACGTTTGTTTAAAGCAAATTGTCACAAACGAGAGATTTAACTGGGTTTGGTTGATTTTCGGGTTGAAACCAAATTGTTGCCCATTGGGTTTCAAGCGTGTGTGACTCTACCTGACTGGAAAGTCCTGACTGGCGGGTCAATCGATCGTTATGGGTCGTCGTTCGATGATTCAGGCACACCAATCACATCACTCAATCGTGAACACGTTCGCCTGTTCAGACGTGAAAATTCAGATGCGTCTAGCGTGCGTTGGTGGAGTAGTGGTAACACGCCCGCCTCGCATGTCAGATGTCCGGGGTTCAAATCCCGGCACGGCCACTGGATATGCACTGCTGATGAGCTCCCATAAGAGCGAAGTTCGAGTCCAGTGCTCCTCTTTGGTGTGGACTCACCGGAGTAATTAGGCCAGAACAGGTGGACGGCGGTTCTAACGATGGCAAGCTTGGGAACGATTTGCCCTACTTCCTACGCCAAAGACTTCAGAAAACCAGTATGAGATAAAAGCAGTTGACCATCTGGTAATTGCTGGCATATCAGTCAGGCGCGTAAGTCTTACTGGGGCTGCTCACATTTGAGCGATGTGCTAGGGTTTTTAAAAAACGTCACCCCCCTAGTGCTTTCAACTGAGTTGTTTTCGCTTCAAGAGTGTAGATAATGCGGAATGAATCAAGCAAATGTTGGCTGAACCTTGTAGGTTTTCCTGCATGAAATCTAATCACTATCGTATTTGTATGGTTGTGCACCGTTTTGTATGTATCTTCCTTTCCCCGTCCTATTCCTCGCAGTCAAGGCTCCTGAAGTTGTCCGGCACAATCTCGTCCAAACCCGAAAACACCAGCTCACAATGAACAGACGTTTTGAACAATTCTCAACTGACCATCCTCTCACATACCTTACATCCACAAACCTTACACGGTTTCCACCGCTGCTCAGTAATGCTGCAAAACTGAGTAACCAATCAACAAGCACCTTAAAGTTTAGACTTCCAAGACTCCGGTTGCGTCACGTAAGACAACCCAGCCGAACTCCTACTTGGCAAGGTGCCGTAACACCTGCACAGTTAATACCAACTTACTTGCAAAACTCCACGCGACAAATTCCCTATGCCACTCTGGTTGGACATTCTGTTCACAGGGAATGTTATCCCAACAGTCAAGATCAGCGCGAGTTACCATGCATTCTCGATCCGGCGTTCATGGAGACGGAAAAACACACTGAGAGTCCAGTTGATTATTTTAAACCGGCGTTTAATCACTCTGGTGTGAAAGTGAACAATTCTGGTGTCATACATCTAAGGTACAGTGTTGGAGAATTCGCTTATTTACCGTGCCGTACACTCGGAGCTGGCCAAACAGAAGTGAGTAAACGCATTTTAATGGTTCACTGATTCTACGATAACGGTACACTGCGAAACCATTCGAAGCACCCAGGTCAAATTGCATAG
This sequence comes from Clonorchis sinensis, assembly GCA_003604175.2. NCBI lineage: Eukaryota > Metazoa > Platyhelminthes > Trematoda > Opisthorchiida > Opisthorchiidae > Clonorchis > Clonorchis sinensis. The sequence continues at coordinate 212,197,028 of CM030369.1, forward strand.
TTGTGGCAGTCAAATCGAATCATCAGTTTGACAGGCAGCTGATTTGTTGCCTATTCATCAAAATTCTGGTTGCCAGGTGCCATGATTTGTGGCGAAGGAAATTTTGAAAACGGTTACCTAAGCCCTTCATACAAAAGAAGGAATCAAAGCTTAACGAAGCATCATCACATCCGAATAAAGACTTGTTTTTTTCACGAGATTAGTCTATTTTGAGAGGATTTAATCTGGACAGATTTCACTGTCAGTTGATCGAAATCGGCCCTTTTTGGTTGCTACTATATAGACCTGGAAGGTTTTGTTTTGCGTTTTCAACCCGGAATATTCACACATCGGGACTTCCTGGTTTGATCAATTACGATTAGCTCCAAATCGATTTCCAAACACATTTTGAGGAGAGTTCAACTCAGTTTCTGATAGCTGCATGAGCTACAGTCATTGTCAATAGATATTTGTCACATAAACCCCGGTTTTTCGAAGACCAAAATCTTGAGGTTTTTATAGCGTCATTTAATGCGAGCTTACCGAATAAACATTGTGGTCAACAATTGATGTGGAGGGACGCAGTAGCGGATGTGACATCCATTCAGTGAGTTTACCATTTGGGATCACTTTCTCAAGTTTCCAAGCCTGGTGCGGATGAAACCACAGGATATGGATCGATCGTTCTTTGAACAACCAGAATAAATTCTGTTGTAGAAACACAACACATATAGCATAGTATCGCCCAAAAGCGCCCTACTAACCAAATTAAAACAGTCTATTTCATAAGGGATCCAAACATGGTAGTAATTATCGATTCAAAGCCGGTTCAAATGCAACCGCATAAGAACTAAGTGGTCACGACTATTTCAAAGTGACTACAACTAATGCATGGCTGGTAAACCTGACAAACTGCCCATTAGCAAGTTTCGGAACTTACAAGTGACCAGAAAAGGTTCCAAATTTGACCTAAAACACACCACTGTGGTCAGCTGGCACTCAACTACATTTCTGGTGCCAGGAACATTACTACAAAGACTCGGGTGTGGAGCAAAATGTTGCACGTATTTGCGCAAGTATAGCGTTTCTCCCAGGTGGTCGTTGAAGCAGTGATCAATTTCATTTTAAAGGAGGGAAATCAATGATCATGGGAGCAGGTGGTAGGTTTGCGGCTGCGTCTTGATACAATAAGATAAACCTATTTATTTCCAAGAAAAGTTAGTGAAGAAAGCCACAGGTCTGCTCTTTTGCTGAACTTGGTATTCTAACTTTATGTTAAGGTCAGTTATACAGTACAAGTCATAAAATGAAAGTGGCACGGTTTCTGTTAATAAACATTCCTAAATAGGAAACAACGTGTAGAAGGACAGGTGTGTTTTTACTGCACCCAACTACCAAGATGACAGAAAATTTAAAACAACAGACATCCGGACCGGTAGCGTCTTGAAATTACGTTTAAACCACATTGCGCACCCGTCACTGAAGAAGCCGAATTTCGGAATACTTCCCAAACATTCTCCTCTACATGTTTCAGACATTCCAACAGCTATACAGGGTGGACACAATTATAAATCTACCAGATAGCTTGGTTTTTGACAAGGAGTAATATGTGAACAAAAGAAACAAGCTCACAAATCTCAACTTTCAAGTGTGCATCAAACAGATGTTCTCCCTTTTCCGTCGGTAAGCTGACCTAGGTCATCCCATTAACCGCAGGTAATACCTAGTACATTCTATTACTCGAAAGCGTTTTTGCTAATCGATCTGTTCGCTGAGTTCGGTAGTTGGATTGCAAATGTATCGTTACCTATCGAGGTGGCGATACAGTATTCGGGTGGACGTTTTTAGCGAATATGCTTACTCAAAGCCAGTTTACTTGACCAAGTAAAGTCATGTCTCCTTGAAAGGTGAAATCTCAGCGCACACATCTTTTTACAGCTCATGCGCTTCTGTTCAAAATGTCTCAGCTCACTCTCCGTCTTTCGACCTCAAAGTGCATTCCGCTGGCGAAGAATGAAGCAGGCTGTGCGTATGGGTTCACACGCATCCAGTTTCCCCATTTCGCATGTAAATTAGTGAACTAAACGAGCAGGCCCTAGTTGTTGGCTGTCCACATTGCATGAACCAAACGGGACAAAACAAAAAGACGTTGCTAAATTAATTATTTTGCAAAGTTGTCTACCCTTTGAGGACATTATATCAGCAGAACATTGATACTTTGTCGTTATGCATAAGCTTCCGATTGTTCATATTTTGTCCGCTTTTCGCCTGTTTCCCTTTCATCCATGCGCCAAGTCCCACAAAAAAACTCCAGTTACGTCACTGTCGGTTAGTGAAACGGTTTGGTAGAGCCTATCCGTGAGTGAGATCAGAGTTTGCAGTAGCAAAACATTTTTTCAGAAGAATGTATACATGAGGTATGTTTAAAAAACTTAAACCCGGAATAAACTTTGATCCGGAGGGGGCTTTATGTGATTCTTCTTGGATGTCTACTTCGACGGTCCACGACCTAAATCACCACAGTGTCATCTCATTCGAGGTAACAGGTCACTGAGTGGTGCCGCGTGAAATATACGAGAGTCTGTTGTTTGCCATTACACAGTACAAGAAAGAAGCACTCAAGTGAAGATCCTCGTATTATTTAACTGGAAAGCATGCCGATGCAAACGACCACGTGACGTCTGTTCTGAACAGTAAGCGCGAAGAAAAACTGAGTTCCCCGTTGAGCTTAATTCACTTCATGAAGGTCCGCTTATGGTCTAGAATTATACTCTGCTAGATTCATTGCTCTCACTTTTTGGTAAGCCAAAAAAGCTTTAAAAACCGATTATTTGTTAGGTTTGCGTTTTTCCCCTTCCATTTTATGCGGACTTCGGTCGTTATCCCTAAATGCTAGCTACCTGGATGGCTTACAAATTTCCAACAACTCTAAAAGTCTAAGTTTAATGAAGCATTCATTTCCTTGGTAGTCGTGTTTTGAGTAAACAGTCTCAATGTATGGACGGCAGACTGCGCAGTATGGTTAGACATGTCTGCCCTGTGTTGTCCAGTGAACTAGGACCTTTTGGAGATGGCTGCCCATTGTCTTGTCTAAAACTGGATGAGATTTAAGGAAATCATATGCAGTTTTACGAAAATTGTTGGGGATTTAATAATCCTTCTGTTTTGCAAAGAACAAGACTTTTAGTTTCCTGTTGAATGCTGAGTGGTTGGATGAAACTTCACTAGCTGATTGCAAACCGATGAATGCTCGTTGCGTGTCACATTTTCATGGCTTTTGACAAATACTTTCCAAGAAAACGTTCCTGTCACTTAGGAGGAAATTGCATGACAGATGCCGCAGTGTGCAGTTGTGACATGGCCAATACACGGATGTATTTGTATACACTGTGTATTTGTGAAAACCCACCGATATAACTAATTCAACACAAAATCAGGTACATTTCAAGGAGATCTGTCTATTATATATTAACACCACCTTAAGGTACTAGACTGTTTTATGCTACTCAGCCTTTTGGTGTAGGCTACCTGCTTTCTGTGCAAACTTTTCGTATAGCCAGACTAATCTTCGTTGCCCTTTTCCACAACCACTAGAAATGGTGTGCTATAGTCGGAAGAAACTCCACTAGTCTGTGTGAAGATAAGCGAGCGCAAAGCCTCATGTGTATCACCGCCAATTAGACTAAATAAGCTGAATGGATTTGACAGAACGATGTGGTGACGCCTGCTTTCGGCTTCTTGATTGTGCTTAATAAAGGAGCCGCTAAACCTGGGTGTGTACAATGTCAAGTAAAACGGTACTCAGTTGTTGTTTTGAGATGGTGCACTGTGGGCGGTTGTTCAAAGTCTGTCTGCTCAATAGTTTAGACTTGATGTAATAAACCATACTACTTCGGTCGGAATTTTGACACCCCGTTTGATTTTTCTGTCAGTAATCCCGAAACACTAATAATACCATGATTATTAAAGTGCCGGCCAGAGAAGGATCAGCTGACAAGCTTGGAGTCCCAGGAAATCTTGACAGTTAGACTATGAGCAGGTTTTGTTCATAAAATACGATAGAGAACAAGTACCATAAGTTCCACGAATAAGCATCAAACAAGCAGACTGCATAACACGAGTACCGCTACTCAAGAGATTGCAAATGATTCACAAAGATTTCTCCCATAGTGCGCGGCATCCAAGGGTTGCACAGCTCAGCAGCTATGCGTGCTTTGGAATAGTTACACTTGTGTAATGCTCTTATGCCGAAAGAATCTGTTGGTGTTGCGGAATATAGGTCGGCCGGGTGTGCCGCTTGCTGTTGGTCTGTTCGTCGAGCTTGACGGTTGGATTGCAAACTTTTCTCACCAATCGAGTTGACATCACCTGCACGGGTTTGCGTGGATAAATTCCCCTTTTTTGCATGTGTTTATGTAGTTTCTAAACAGTGTTTATTAACTTTGAACTCATTGCTTGCTCACGAGGCGGATTTCGCGCGATTCGGTTGGCCAGACGTGAATACGGGTTGCGCTGTGATCTCATTTCCTTGCACCTGATTGGTTCGCTGTGTGCTTTCAGTTTGTACTTCTGTTCCAGCGTTGTGATCTGATTTCGCTCCATTTAATTGGTTGATTGAATGACGTTCTATCTTTAGCAGCTTTATTTCGTTGATCCGATCGGTCCTTTGGTTCTCTTTAGTTTGTTTGATTTCACGTGGTTCAAAGCCCCGCAACTGCTTGATCCTTTTTTCATACCGACCGACAAATTGGTTCGGTATTAACGTGTATATTGACTGATTTCAATGTGGAGTACTGCACCTCGACAAACTGACGCTCCCGTTCAGTTCTCGAGTGAGTAAGCATGTTGACTATTATTCCAAATAAACTGATATGCTTCTCTGTCTACTTGAATTGAAATAAGTGACATTTTGTCATGTCTTCTGCTAGCAAGCTTGTATTAGTGGCAAATTACCTTTCATTCAAGCCATGTTTACATTGAACTTTTTGAACCACCATCGTGTTTTTCGTCGTATTCGGTCTTTTCTTTGGTTTCACTTGGTTCTTCTCAAGGTGTTTACAGGCTTAATAGTGACTTAAAAGCATCCCATGCCAAAAATTGATTCAATCAAGCAGTGATGTTGAGTAACCTGAGAGTACTATCTCCGGGTTGGTTGATCTAAGCTGGCCATCCTGATGATTGAAGAGGTTTTTGTGACCAGTATTTACTAAAGACTACCATCTCTGTGTGTCTAGTTCTGCCGATGTCCTAGTGCCATTAATCTGGTGAGTTCACACCAAAGAAGGAGGCAACAGACCCCAGGATTATTCAAATTGGCACTCATTGTCGATGCAGGAAGTTGGATAGTAGTCATATGAAACACAACTTTAGGATAACAAATACAGCTCTAAAATCGGGATACCAAAATGTACCAGCTCGCTGGTCATCTCTATGCATCCCTTGAATGCGCTTGGAGATTCAGACGAGCAATCATTTGACACAGAATGTAAAGGCAAACAAAATATAGAACAAATTTCCGTTAGAAGCACTATTTTCAGTTTTAAAAACAAAGCAAAATTGAGAAACACATTGATTATGACAAATGGTTTGTAACATTTGGTTTCGCATTCTCACCACGCTTGTTCTACCTGCCTTGGACAATGTGTCCCAGCACGTGTGAAATCCCATTAGAACCATTCTGAAAAGCCGACGTGAAAATAAATGTGAAAACAGTTGCGGATTCTTCTGGCAAACTACATCCAAAGGGCATTATCGTGATCGCGTTCTGTTTGCAAATTATACATTCAATTTCACATAACCTCAGGGGAACATTGACACGTGTAGGACGCAGAATAAGCCGTATAATCCTATGTCGGAGGCATCTGATCGGATTTAAATGTGGAAGGTGGGTGGTCTAATCTGCGTGCTGAGCTTGTAAGGAAATAAAAGAGAAAATCCGAAGAATTAGCAGTGCATATTGTGCAGTGCACGGGGGGGAGGGGAAGAGGGAAGCCAGTTATACCCGGTGGTGAGAATCGACTGTCTGTTCAGGAAAACAGACAGACTATGTAAATCTCTTGTTCTCTTGTCCGGAAAGGACATTTTTGGACAATTATAGACTATGATTGCAATATGGACGAGTAACAGTTGACTTTGCTTTTGATCTTGTGAGGTATATCAGTAAACAGTGATCCAGTAGGACCACCTGAATAAAGTTGTGCATATTTTGCTGACATGGCTCCTAAGCTTCCTAAGATAAACCAACACTTTCCGTACTGATTGTAATTCGTGTAAAAATACTTCGTTACTCTTGGCGCATTCGTCAGTTGCCTCAACGTTACGAATAGTTCGTACTCTATTTCGTTCAATTCCACCTTTCCTGGTCAGCTGGTTTGGGGTTTGCGTAGTCATAATATAATGAATAACGTTCAAACATGTTTATCGTTTATTGCTCATTACGGCCAACTTGCCGATCAGCATCTGCTCAAACAGCGCTGGGCTGTGTATTAGAAGTTACGCTTTCTACTGAGTTGTAAGCTCCCGCAACCAGAGTCTACCTTGAAGACTGTTTATGATTGAGGTTTGACTTCAAATGCATTGGCGTGGTTCAATACAAACATGTTTTGAACAGAGTTTCTGGAAGGACTCTCGAGCGAATTTTAACGGTTATCTAACCAAGTTCGGTGCATTTCTTCGGGAAGAATCTCTCGCCCAAATTTCTCAGCATAGCGGTCGGCACCGGTTAAATTAAATTGGTTCAACTAAGGCCGACATCAACACCATGTACTCGGTTTATATAGCGGCTTTTTCATCCAGTAGCTGACCCATTATGTATTACTGTGTCTGATAAGCTGGACCGAAATTACCGCTTCGCTGGCTACCTGATTCGATGCGTTATGATATTCAAGACGATCCTAGTCTATGCCTACTGTGAATTAATAGCCGTTTGGTCGAATAGAACTGTAAGAACTTTTGGCAGTCCAAGCCATTTTTTCTTCAAATAGTCGTGTGTCTATTTTATGTGCCCCCGTCTTGTGAGGCAATGCACATTTCTTCCCTATCCGCTTGATCTTCGCCGGAGGGCACAAGATTACTGAATGTTCAATTAAGTGTATCCATGCAAATCCTCTCATAACATTAGGTCTAAGTTTTCCTTCTCCATTTTTGGGAGCGATGGGGTCACTTGACCAACAGAGGTTCGATGGCGGTGTGAGGAGATTTAGGAATTTTCAAAAGAGCTTTGACCCATAAGAAATTTCCACCTATCCTAAGAAGCGGAGGATTGTGCAGGTGTTCATTCTTTTTGGAAATCCTCAGCAGACTGCATCTCACAAAACTCTGGTACGGAGTTTAGAAATTCTGCGGTCAAAACGGTGTTTAGTAATACGGCATTTTTAATAAAATTGCTACGTTTGCAAACATTGGAGCAACATACATCAACTTTTGATGCAACAATAGAAAAAAACTTTGAACGGAAATGCTAAACAGGTAAAGTTATATTTGGCCGAAGATGGGCCTGTCTAAATATCAGTGCAAACAGTTGCAATTATTCTGAAAAAAATTTTTCGAAAAACGTTTTTTGTCCGCTTCCGACAGGTCACTTCTGGCTTATCTGAATCAACATGCAAAGTCCCGCATTAATTTGCAAACTAAAGTGACACAGACACTTATTCCACGGATTTTGCAACATCCTTCATTTGTTTAGACAAGACAAAAGAGTCTGGAACGCCCTCGACGATATCCGAGTGAAACTTCCTCAGAGAAGTGATAGACCAACAAAACATCCACAAGAGTTACTAAGTCCTCAATCTAGGCGTCGAAAAAGTCACCCACACCTTTCAAATGTGCCAGTTAGTATGCGTAAAAACTGCACTGGAAGAGTAGTCTTTAAATTTTTGCCTTGAATCCAAAATTCCGCTAAGGCATTGCTGCTATCCTCTGGTTACAAAAGCTCCAATCCACTGCTTCTCTCGTGTGGCGCGGCACAGCCAAGATGGTTGCGTCAGACATTCAGCAGGACTGTTAAAACCAGAGTGATATGAGTATGATTTCTACAAAGTCCACAGCCAAACAAAACAATAATCATATTTTGTATGTGCTATTATGTCTTCGTTTAAAAAGACTCACTCTCAAAAAGCGCCAAACGGCAACATGGGTAGGGTCCATATCTCACGGTTCTTAACTTGCCACTACCAGGTCACTGTTCGGATGATTGTTGTTGTCCACATTAAACACAACACGTTTACACTTTGTAATTGTGTAGGACACATTCTTCTACACAAAACTGCTTTTATCCTCTCCGCCCTCGTAAGAAACCCCTGCTAACCTGCGATGAAACTGAGATTTGAGCCTGTACATGTGTGTAGCAAACAAATAAACCCGTATGAGAGTGAGTATTGCGTAATGCACAGCATCTCATTAAATTTTGACGCACCAAAACGCGGATCACAGACAATGAAAGGACAACTGGCCGATGCCAAGTTAACCAAACCCTTTGCTTCATAGATTTTATGCATCGAATGATAGGTGTTTCAATTTGTTCAGGTCATCTAGGGCTTTGAAAGGAATTACTAAGTAAATCAGCTTGAGTATAACAAGCGACACCCGAAATAAAGCTCTTTATCCACTAAGACAAAAAAAGGCAGTGTCTTCTTCGCTTTCGTTTCTGACAATTTGCCTTCCATAAACTTTATTCTGATGCCTAACTGGACAGGTCATTGATTCATCTCATCGATCAGATGTGTGCGCGGATATTATTAAAATGACATACTGTCATACCCTATCCAAAGCTCTCAACCGACCGAGTGCAGTGACAAACTGGATTCCAGAAAAACGCACGTTGTTTTGTTATTTAGGGATATTCTGGTTCAACCTGATTGGACGTCGGTGAAAAAGTTAGGGCATGTCTCAGGGGTATGGCTGGTTTGCGATTCCTAAGTGCATACCAGACCAGTGTTGTAATACACCGTCTTTGTAAAGAAGCCAAACGCAGCGAATTTTCGATACAGTATGGTCCACTTGTATCCCAAATGTTTGTCCTTTGACTATGCCGTTTTAAACCGGGACTGGTTTTAAAGTCAGTCAACCGGTTTGAATCAGCGTTTCAGCGCGTCTATCGGGACAACTAGCTTCCAAAAGAACAGTCACAGATCATCGAAATTTGTAACCCAGTGAGCGAATGTAATGTCGCCTCACTCAAGGTTGGCGAACACAAGTTAAAATTGCTTGTAATAAGCTTTACAGTGATCACCTGCCAGTTTGTGAGAGCTTTCTGTGTAGCGTTTCTCGGTTAGAAGGCATTTTTCAGTGTAGTAAAAATTCTCACTGAAAAAAGAGTTGCTTTCTTGGGTGTTGTTGTCTCGAATGACTTTCTAACCATGCAAATGCAATTGGCAAACAGCTAGTTCAGAATTTATAGAATTTTAAACGAAAACTTGTGCAACGAAAGAAGCACGGATTGGGAGATAGCATAGGTCAAGCAGTATAGGTTTAAATCCGGGAAACATTCAAAGATGGTTACTACGTTGGTCATTTTAATGCCAGTCCGAAGGGGTGCATCATGAACATTAGATTATATTAAAATAAAACTGAACGGTGAGACCTACTTGTCCTATGGTCAGAGTAAAAACCCAGCCTCAGGTTTTAAGATGTGATACGTGGTACTTGCATTCTCCTGGTCTGACCTGATCAGATGATCCGAGTGAGTCTATAAAACCTGGTACACTCAAGCCTGTTACTGGTGCCACCATTCAGATAGCTATCACGCTACCGTAAGGACCACCATTTTAGCAAGACATACAATGAAATAATTAGCGAAGTAGGGTTTCCAAAAATGCAAACTCAAAACAATATTTTGCGTCACAAGAAAACCAAACGGTTTTCATGTAGTTTATGGCTGTCTGACGTGCTTTTCGCCGGCATTTTATTGGTTGTATTGGGCAGTATATGCTGGTTGAATTTTCCGTCAACAAACCCCAAGCGTGTCGTTTTTCCGGCATATTCCCAGCAGTAAAAATATTGACAACAGTGCAGAGTAAACACTAATACAGCTTCTGTTTAATCTCACTAGTGCCCGCTGTTTCGAACACTTTATGTTTGGAGCTCCACGTCAGACAGTCTGTAGGGGAGGCTTCAAATACTAAGCAGTTATTTCGTGAACATTACCGACAAATAAATCACTGACTGCAGCAGGATACTACTTCGTTTTGAAACGCATTGAGTTTAACAGGTCGCAATTACTGGTGTAAATTAAGGGGAACTTAAGGTCACGGGTCAGAGACACGTCGAGCGTGGTTTCGGCATACATGGACATCACATTGTTGTCATTTCATCTGTCGCATTCACATTATTCTTGTCTGAACAATCTTCCTCATGTAGTATCGCAATTATTCTCATGGCCTTCCAAAAAAGATGGAGAACAGGACTCTAATATCCTTCTCATAGAGCCCATAAGCAGTTCATGCCTTTGTTAGTGCCAGGGTTTGCACTCCAAACAAGTGACGTACTAGGCAGGCGTGTTAACACTCCTCTACCGGCACACGCTGAACGCACTGGAACCGGTAGACTTGATTTCTCCGAGGACTCGAATGATGACCCAAGTGACACCCACGAGGCTCAATGTGGGGTGGATGTGGCTTGCTATTTGAACCCACAGAATAACTAGATGCGGGCGTAGAACCGACCATAGCGTAGCGTAGCTCATGGAAATTCGTCATTTTTACTCAGGACACATCAGTGTGCAAGTGAACGCATGCTGTGTACATGCATTTTACAGTGAACAAGGAGGAAGCTGTCTCAAGTTGCGTGCAACAAAAGTGAATTCTCAAGAAGCTGAGTGGAAATTTTGCGAAGCTCCACCACAAGTGGTGGTGAGTAACAAAAACCTAAGCAAACTGGAAAAACAGGAGGCCGAAACAACAATCTGGTGTGCATACAATTCAGATGAAGTGAGAACGGAGATTTGATGCGAATGACTCCGAGGAGTTTTAAGCCCGTGACCTCCCGGTCACTAGTTTGAACACAACCGTCCGGCCGTGAGCGGTTGGTCAGCAGTGTGGCTAACTCGCACCCATCTTTCAGACATGAAATCCACATCACGTGGTCGCACGTATTGACTGGTTCTTAGATTAAGGACTATTCATATGGACGTTTCACTCAGCTTGTGAGTTCCTTCTAGGCTACTTATAAATGATTGGGAATGTCAGCAGAACCCAAAGGTGAAATAATCTCCCGGCTTTTTGGCGACGAAATTTCAGTTGATATTTGCCAAATTTCCTCAGACTACCCATAAGCGTATTAGAGCTGTCCAATAAACTTACTTAAAATAAGTCTGGTCATCACAGAGCTGTCTGGCCACACGTAGTTCTATGTTTTGACACTGACTTGGTAAGCTTTAAACTTTGTCAAACCTAAAGATATAAACTGGTCAAATTCCAGGATGACACTTATGAAGCGATCATGACAGCCAACCGGTGTAACCATAGCGAATTATCTCTCCATTCCAAGCAGACTGTAAGCAGTACCACCAAACAATATGTGTTAATAAACAGAGTAAAAATTCATAAGTTTGAAACAGTTAGAACTGTCGAGCTGTCTTTGTGAGCTCCATTTTTGTTCTTTACATTGTAATCCTCTCATCTATGTGCTCTCTATATGGTCTGGTTTAGGAATTACCACTATAAAACCAATATCGGTCATGTCATCGACAGGGCAGGATCTTGGCAAGAATATGGTTTCAGCGTTGTAGGGTATTGCTCACAATCTGCACACCCCTTAGTCGGGTTCTCATTCATTCAAATACCCAGATAGTGTGATACATGCAGCTCATTTTTTGAGCAATTAGGGGAAACCAAAATCCAATTCATCACCTGAATTCATTCATTAGATAGGCTGTTTTCGCATACTACATAAGTTTCATCTTACACCGGTCCGGGTTTGGTTCGGAAAGTTGAGGGGCCTGGTAAAAATCCCATGCTTGTTGAAATTTCTAGAACAAAGGAGTTCACAAAGCCCATTATAGTCAGTAGAATACTGATATTATTTTGCACGGTGTGCAGCAGACAGGCCCAATGAACTTTCAGACAAACTGTTCTTCAACTCAGGAACTAAGCCCAAACAGGAGGAAATCGATACCGGGCTCTCTAGGGACCATTCCAGCTGTATCCGACAGCAAATGTTTTGCTTCCGCGCCCAAACAGGCTCGAATAATACCCCAAAAAGTATTGGACAGTTTAACTAGAGTAATACGATTTAACTTGGACGAACACAGGAATACCATATTTGAGGCTTCGGGTATCTTCATCCAGTAAAAGCGTTGCACAGAGTTCAACTACGCATTACTTTTATGTAGAGAGGATACTCACTGGTCAAAAAGGGTAAACTATTTCGTGCAATCATCCGATGGACAGAAGACAGTAATAGGAGCTTATTTGCCCAAATGCTACAAAAAACACTACTAACAATGACAGTCTATAACTTGGTCATCTTGTGTGTCTTCTCAACCATTTTCGATTGCCGGCGCTAAAAATTGAGGCCTGCTATCCCAAATTCAAGAACCGAAAACAAGTTCTAGAGACTTATTTCCTAGGGCTACTGCAACCCGTGCCAAAAGATGGCAAGCAAGTAATTCCGATCATCAACATCATTATGTTAAGAACTAGACGGATAACTGGATGGTTATCTGGTGGAATCGACAGCAAAGTGATCACTTTGAGCGGCATGCAAACTCACAACCCGTTTGATAATTTAAACCTTCGGGTAAAGTGCATGCGATCACCGTGACACAAAGAATTGTAGCCGTAGCATATATGAAGAAACCTGCAAACTCATGCATGCAGCTAAGATAAATTCAACGACCCCTGGAGAAAAAGCGGACAATTGCCTATAGACAGAAAACCGGGGGAAATAGAAATCCTATGCAGAATTTCCCGAAGCCTAAAGCTTTAATCTAGGCGCAAAATGTGCAAAACTTTTTGGAAACCGCTTAACCGTGTGGTGTCATCTAAGCGCAGATCTACAAGACGGCTGTCTAGTGGGCCACAACGCATCAAAATCTACATCAGCTCAGAATCAATGAACCACTGGCAGATGCATTTTAGTGTGTATATGACCAGGCCCTAACTCGCTAGCAAAATATCAGGCGTGTTTCGCTATCAATCAGGTTAATTACCTACAGGAAAATTGTGAGTTACATAAGCCAGTCTGCTCCCCCATTATCGGGAAAACAATTAATTTGACAAAGGCTTAGTAAAATGACGGTTACCTTTGCGACCCATTAGGTAATGAACCTCACTGTCCATCTTTAAACGTTATCAGGTTAACACAGCAAAAAATTAGAATGAACTTTTTTTATGAAGAGCCTAGCACACGGGTCCTATATCATCAGGTATCCGTCAAGAAACCACTGGTGGAAGTTTTCGGTCAAACTCCAGTTCTATATTTTGCACTCGGTATTGTTCAGCCGTATCTCAGCAGTTCTGACGATCAACGGCCGCTGGAAGCAAGAACTTTCAATCGATTTTGATGCACTTAAATAAGTCATTTTCAGCCATTGAGACAAAAAATCATTCAGGCCAGATTTCCACAATACAATAAAGTCTCTAGCGTGTTTCGCCTCCGTATCATGGCTGTCGAAAGATTCAATGAAGGAAAGGCTTTCGTTTGACCACAGCGGTTTTAATCATAGATTTTGGTTCACCCGCAAGCTATCCGGACTCTATAGAGTTTGAAATGCCGTAGGCGCAGTCTTCAAGAATGGATCTTCTGAGAAGATTTATACAGGATCGATAGCATCCGAAACGGAGTGTCATTTGAAAAACTCTATAGTGATAACTAAGGTAAATTGCACATTGTGGAAAAAACACGTCGCAGCTTTTGGCATGGGTTATCAAGTTTCGGATACTGATGCAACAGGTAGATTTGGTTTCAGAGCCTAAAGCAGGACAGATTTGGTTACTCAATGGGATCACAAAACACGACTTGTTAACCAGAAGCTTGTACGTGTCTTCCTAACTTGTACAGCTGTAATCTGCGTTCACGTGATGCTACGGGTTATCGCTTTGAACATATTGCGTTGAAGCGCATAGCACATATAAGGTCGAATCTGGGAAACCTCATCCATAAGAGAAGTTCTGAGTAATTGCGAGGCATTATCTGGGCGCACTGGAAGTGTACAAGCAATATTTTGACTATCAGCCATTATCTGTCGGATAGGTTCTTAGACTAATTTAGTCATCTGGCAAAAGTGATTTAGGGGTAAAGCCATCAGTATGAACTGTATGTTGATATAGTCAGAAAGTTACTCAGCGACTCATACAGTCAATATTTTGAATTTGGAGGCTAATTACTTATTTTGGTAAAGTGCAGCAAGCTAGTGACTTGTTGGACGAGTTTTTCTAGTGTTTCACGGTTGTTGCTACCGCATACTTTTGTCAACTTTCTCCTGGACGCAACGTTCAGTTATTCGGACATGGTTGACCTGTAAAACGAACGGCCAGCAATCTCTTTTTTATAAGTGCAGAAACACAAGTGTAAATAAATGATATATACTAATATGATAATTAAAAAGGTGATAGGAAAACGATAATTAAGAAGTAATGTATCATAAATTAGAATTATTATTACAGGAATAAATAAACAGAACTAGGGAGCTTCGTTCTATTGCCGTCGAGACTCCCTGTTCTATTGAGCCAATGGCAGTATGTCAAGAATCTGCAGTCAACTGGTTCCATCAAAGCTGCAGATGTTGGTTGGTATTCAGCTATGTGGTTGCCTCGAAATCCCTTTGCAATCAGTGCCCACCGTGCGGATGAAGTCTTACCTAAACGATAATCTCTTTTGTACCCAAGTAAGATTCAAAGCGTCGGGCAAGCAATAACGAACCGATTTGTTGTTGATCGTGTACTAGATAGTTACCGCGTTGCAATGGATTACAACATCTAAGAAGCGGTATGTTTTATCTCTTGTGTCCTTGCCGGACCAATGACACCATATGCCCATCTTAATCAGCCCTTGTGAACGAACAAGCCCAACACCAACCATCGTTTAGTTTAATAACCGTATCGATCTGAACACCAATGCAGCTAAACAAAAGAATGAGTAATGATGCCAGGAATCTCGTAATGTATCAGTTTGCTTACTGTAACACTATCGCTGTTACCACAGTTGCCACTATCATCAGAAAAAACCAGCATTTTATTCTCGCAGATCCGTTTAAGTCCATGAGACCTTTTGACCTCCACCTAATCAGCAAATTTCCACCGGTTGGTGTTCCTTAGTTAAGGTGGTTCGATTAAGTCAAGCTTGTGCGTACTGCAATCTTGCCTCCAATCTTGCTTGATGAAACTAGCATAACGTTTTTGATGATACTCTTTGTACGCGACTCGCCAGAATCTATACATCATAGTCATTAATACATACTCCTCGGAAGGCTTCACATTCATGTGCCAAGCGGATCCAACGTATTGCGATCTGCAGTCTGCATCAGATAATTACCAACCTTGATTGGTGCTGACTGGATCAGCTGAGAAAAAGAGGAAAGGTACACCCATATTAAATACTGTTGTCATAGTCAGCAATATAAGTAGACAAATTTTCCCCTACACAATACTGCTTAGGCTTTTTTGCATTTCAGTCCATTTCCAGTACAACGTCAATTTTCTTTCAAAAATGTGCAGATGACAGGCAGTGAGCTTACAATGACAGACAACGACAAAACCTGTTCTTTCTCATTCCGTTCAAGAAGTTGTTTTTGAATTTCCCGACAGTGCATTTTTTGTTTTAAATTGTAAGGGGTCACGTCACCTGTTCCAGCGAACAAATTCAAATTTGGCGGGTTAAATAATCGATAAAATAGAGAGGTTGGAACTTCTTCATGAATGATCAGAGTTTCCACACGTCCAGTAGACAAAGTCACATTGAAACTACTATAGCAGCAATAAGGAAATTAAGTAATATACATTCTTCACATAGTGAAATCAACCGAATTTGTTTGACGGATAATGTGGATTGATGGCTTGACGGCAACGAGTGACAGAATAAAATTAACGCCTGCTGAAGATTACACTTCACAAAGGGCAAGTGTCGTGACAACGACAGTGTGTTGCCAATGGCTTCAAATGTCAAAAAGGAAACCCCAGCGTACGTATAATTGGCCGTCTTACTGAGCTGTTTCCATGAAATCTGAAAACATTTACCTGAAAAGTCATGTTTTTCACTCACTGAATGGACAATTTGGGGGGGGACCGCCTAAACAGACATGTCATTGCTTTCTTTATGTGTATTGCGATCTGATTAAGTAAACATCTGGGTTTTTCTTTTTTTGATTTAGTGAGTATCGGAATAATCCGACATAATGTGCCGGTATCTTGCGTATCATACCATAATCATGCATATTAATGCTGAAGTTTGGTACAAATAGGACGGTGTACATTAAAGAATATTCTTTGGTTTGCTAAGATAAGAAAGGCAAAGTGCGCAAAGACCGATAAACTAGCGGGGTTATTGCAACATATTCGTAATCAGTGGTCAAGTATTGATGCCCCTTTTGGGGCACCGATTATGGTATGAAAACTGCTCAAATCCGTAACCTAACTGAACGCTCCTTCAAAGTGGACACCTCAGGTCAAAATTCTGTGAATGGTCTGGTTTCAAGAGCCTGCTACCCAAAACCCTGATTAGACTTCATTAGTAAGCAACTTCTAATCGTCAGTTCCGGTGAACCAAGCTAAAAGTGACAAAATCTCCATGAACTCATCGCATGTAAACCAGAAAGCACTTATCCCCTTTTTATTCTAAGTAGCTCGGGTAGTCTGGAGCCCTACCAGCAATGCTAAAAACATAATACGAGTATGAACATAATACACTACTCATAAGTTTACCAAAAGCTCTTCGACAGCCCAAGACAGATTTTGCCCTTCCTGAAGCTCGTCAGGTAAGCGCAGTTTCCGAGTTTCCTTTACCTTATGTTCTACTTGAACCCGAATAGCTCGAAATTAACCAAATACACTCATTCACAGACAAACTTGGTTTTTGCAGGAAATTTAACCGGAACCCAGCAGAATCTCTCCTTTATAATGGTTTTAAGCCGCTGAGTGTGCTGCACAAGGCCGCCTCGTGTTTGAGTTGGTACGATATTCGAGATATCGTCACACACCTATAGACGTATTACACTACTCACATGGTTGCTGAAAATCCTTCGACAGCCTACCGCCGGTTTCGCCCTTCTTGGGGCTCATCAGGTAGGCGCAGCTTTTGAGTTTCTGGCAAACTCACGTTCTTCTTGAACCCAAATTGCACGAAATTAGCGAAATACACTGATTTGCAAACCAATTCGATTTTGCTGAAGAATCACCAGTTGAATATCTCGTTTAAAAACATCATAACCGAGAGATGCAGCTTGGTTCCAGGTGAGTCTCCCGCAAAACCAAATTGGCTTGCAAATGAGTGTATTTCGCACATAGTATGAGCACGCTTCAAGACGATCAATTTCTTATACGGGTTGTTTTGAAAAGGGAGAAACACACTGTTTAGTCGAAAATCTATTTATATTAATTTGCATTACTTTTGTGAAGAGATTAAAAACTGAAATTGTCAGTTGCTAGAACTATTATGTTCGGATGCATTTGGCACTAGGACTGCGGAACTTTCTAGCTCTAATTTGTTCACGGGACTCTTTGTTCTTTGAGGACTGGGGAATGGTGTCATATCCTCACAAACAGTCACGTTTAGTGAAGACCAAACAACATATCCGTAAAGGGTTTTTGAAATGCATAAGCGAAGCAAGTTTTGCAACATCATTGCGGTACTCGTGGGACAAATAAAACAAGATTATTCTTACGCTATCTTCGTCGCCTGGTTGAACACGCTGAGCGTGGGATAATCTTGACAACTCATAAAAGTGTATGCGAATCGCTATTCAAATGTAATTCACAAATGGGTATGGGATTTTTTTCCGTCAAATGGATCTTCGGACAGAGGTGAATGCTTACAGGACAGTGCAAGTCGCCGGAAAGCCATACTCTGCGTATGGACTCCTCTTCGCGGAGTCATTCCTCACTGCTTTAGTGTTCTGTCAGTAAAAGTCGCCCTCCAGTATAGCGACTGCATGATTCTCATGGTACCCGTCTTCAAATGTTGCCAATCGATATGAGTGACGTTTCTGTTGTCAGTTTCTATTCAGATTGCCCGAATGCGTGCCTGGAGGTTTAGACATCTCAGAATGACTTGCTTTATTCTTTTCTTCATAATAAGGCTTTAAAATAAATTATGGTTGTACAGTAAAAAAAAGCATCACTGTTAAACACTGATGTTATGCCGTCGATGAGGAAGGTGATTTGGGAAAACGAACTGAAACCGGAATCCAAAAACAGGTACCCCCGGTCCACCACAATTAAAGAAAGCCGTCAGTGAAGGTCGCAAGCCGCTGAACAGGTGGTTACCAGTCGACGGCCTTGATGAATGGTTGATCTCACGAGTATTGCTGGTTATACATCACAGCATTTTAACGGATCGTTCTTGAAAACTTCTCATGCGGCTTGGTCGATTACTGGCAGATATCTTGATGTAGCACGATTTCTCCGTAATTAACATCCTTCATTTTCGTATAACCTAAAACTCCTCCCGACAAGCCTCTCCGGACTGAGTTTTATTTTATGGCGTATCTAGGTGCATACCGCATGTGATTCGTAGATTTACAAGTGAATTAGCCATTTAATTCACCGACTTTGTAGAAAACACCGTAAACGTTTGCGGGTTTAACACTTCTCAGGTTAAAAAAATGCGTCCATCACGAGCGGAAAAAGTACAACAAGGTTCATATAAGCTACAACCTGAACAAAAAAAACGTTCCTGATAGAAACCGTTTTTTATTTGTAAATGTGCAGTCTCAAAAGACAAGGAATTCAATAATGCGCGGAAAGACAAAAAACCATATAGTTTCGAAAGGTGGTCCATCGATTTGGCGACAATAAGCGTTCGCGGTTTCTTGCAGCAAACCCATTGTGACATAACGCTATACTTAGTTCATATCCATTTGTTCAAATAATTAGCCAGGTTCGGCACATTGGTAGAACAAGTTTCAATTATGGTGGTTATCGTATATATGAAAAAAAATGTTTTTTATATTTTGTTTCGCTGCTTTCTGCCCAACCAGAAGCTCACAACATATCACGAGTTTTCTCGCCAGTTAAACAAACACGGTGTTGTTTATTCAGCACGCAAACAGAATCTTTCGGTTGAGTAGTTCAATCTATTGGCATGTGCAAAACAATTTAAATTTTTCAGGTTTTTTTTCATTTCATTCGTGATATATAATTTAGACTCACTGCAAGCATCTAAGGTACAAAACAGGGGAGCCAGTACGAATATTTGTTCGCTATCTGCTGCCCATATGCCATCCTAATTTGATCCTGGTATCGACCGGTCCAATTTCAACCGGTCCGAGAGCAACTAAAGTTCTTCTTGTCCCCGGTGATGGATGAGTGGACAAATGAGCGAGTAGTTTGCCTAGAACAGAATGCATAAGCGGGTGAGTGGGTGAGTGAGTGAGTGAGTATGATGTTTAATGATAAATGAAGCTGTCAAACTGTAATGAAATTTCTGAAAAATCTGACAAACAATACAGATATGATAATGCTTGTGTTGGGGGGCGTAAATGTTGGTGCCAGTTAATTAACTGAGGAAATTGTCAGTTGCAAGACAACTGAGCATCTGAAACACAGCGCATAGAAACATAGTACATTGAATGTAAATGATCGTCACAGATCCCCCTCAGTTGTTTACCCCTCTGTTGTGGTATAAATCTGAGGAGTTTCTATCACTCTAAAGACAAAGTCCGTCGTTTTCCACAGGTTTTAAGGCGCTGAGGTATCACCTCAAATTCTTTAACAACTCTTTCTTACAAGTGAAATACCAGGGCACTGATTTGATAGGTCCACGGCTTGAGTACTCCAGTCGGGGGGTGTTTTGGTTGGACTTTCCAAATGCGCCATAGTATCCTTGATGCCAAAACATCCATCGTTCCTGTTCAGTATGCATCAGAGACCTTCGGCAATTGATTAGGTTCTGACAATTTTTCATAACTGTAGGTGGAACTAACAAATAGCACTTGGTCGGCGTGCGATGCACTAAAACCCAACGATACACCATCAGTTTCTGACTCCTTAAAATCCCGGGTAATAAGTGACCCCGAAAAGCATTGATCCCACCAATGAATTTCACTGCTTTTAGTCTTTTCGCAATTATACCTCCTCCAGGTGAGATACTGTCTTCTTCCATCAAGCCTCTTTCTTCAATGACTTGTATCCTACGGTTCTCAGATTTCATCTGCATCAGTACAGTGGTTTTGTGGTCATGTTATTATCGCCTCCGAGTGATACAAGTTGCATTTTCCTCTGCAGCACATGTTATGTAGAGACCCAAAATCACATTACAAAAAAACGAGTGGATTTGATGGTCACCATAGTAATGGATGACCTAGGATTTCAGCCAAATCCGACGTTCTCACCGAACTTGGTTGCAACGGCATTGCTCGGAGCGCGCTAACTGAATTGTCGCTCCAATGATTGCAAAAAACCATTCCCAACTCCGTGTTTGAACAAAGTATCTGGCCAGTATAGCTAATGGGGCCAGTGAAACGGGTCAATTTACAAACAAGTCATAGAAAGTAAAATAACGGTTAAAAAATTTCAGTTATTTCAAACCGTCTGGTTTTGATTTTCGACTTGAAGACACTAGATGCTATCCTGGTATTACAAGATTATTACTGCACGAGTTGAGTGAACACCACTTACACGCAGTGCGATATATAATAAATGACTCATGAGTTTGTACTTTTTTCGAAAACAGATGTTTTGAAAACCTTCTGTGGTGCATCATAGCTGGTAATGAGAGCTTTAGCAAAGCGAACTTTTAAGAGCACGGTTATGGACATAAAAGTGCATATGATTTTAGCTGGGTAAAATATGACTCATGCTCATGTCAGTATAGTATAGTGCTGTAGATCGTGGGACTGTTTCTCGAAACTAATGGGTCTTGAATGTTTGTGAACTACCATTGTCGGTGACAACACACATTCCATTGTCAACCATCTAAGTAAGTCAGACCAGTACGGAATGAGGTTTGAGAAAATCACTTCGACTAAGACCATGAACGTACATTATGTGCACAACAGGCACGCTGGGTCCAGTCATGAACCAAGCCCTCTAAAATCTAACTGGTTCACTCACGACTACCTGCACTGTGGGGTTTACGGTTAGCTTTGGTATCACCGAGTTGAAAGAACACCCAGAATAACGTATTTCATTGATAATAGTCGTTCAACCGGTAACTAACTGTAATGGAACCCGCAGAAAGCACGAGGGCTGAAATTCTTTGGGGTTACCCAACACTAGAAAGGAGCAGTCGGGATGCTGGAGTTGGTTTCAAAATACGGACCATTTGGTCAGTAAGTTCATGCCTTAACCACTGAGCTATCTCGAGTTGAATACAAGGTAGCTAAGTAACTTAGTTTGTACCCATTATATGAATCAGTAAAACAATTCATGTTTTTGTCATTCTCTCCTGACATATAATACGAATTTTTACTGGGTATGAATGCAGACGAACGTATCACTCGAAGCTGAAAAACTTAGTTAAAAAATTCAAAAAGTATCCTAGAAGAAAACGACATTTCCATTCTGGTGGGTTATTCTGTACCAGAATGTTGGTCCCTGTCGAAAAATTAAAGTACATGCTCTAGTACCTGCGATTTCCCTGTTACTTTATCAGTTTTGATAGGTATACTATTGAGTTTGAAATTTGAAAATCTACTTTAGTGTGAGTATAGTGATTCAATTTCCGGTCCCTCAAGCGTTAACCAATAAAAGCTTGTGGCAAGGCAACAATGTTCTGAGTGTTGAACCCTTTGGTTTACGACAAATAAGATATTACGCACTTCTGTGTAGTTCAGTTAAGTGTTTTTCATAGTATGCCCCAGTTGTGTATAGTGCGCTTCGTCATCAACCTCTTTCGGACGGAGAACACGTGACCGAAAGTGTGACTGACGTTGAACTGGTGCACAATCTTATTGATGATTGCATTGACCCTAAACTATCCAAGGCTAAATAGATTGCTCAAACTCCAGAATGTTGAGCCTGGATACGTCGGTGGGAGGCGCAATGCTTATAATCTCAAACAAGATCAAATCAGCTGGATTGTTGAGTTCGACATATTTTTAGCTGGATTCATGCGCAGGGTTAAATTCGGCCTAAAAACGACAAAATCTGCTACACTTTGATCAGATTTAAATGACCACTGCTGCGATAAAGCTATCTTTTGGCACTAACCATCTGGGTGGATTGTAGGGAAGAGCATCTGAGAAGTGTCAAGCTGCTCCGTAGGTTCTTACCCTTATCGACTTAGTCGATTTCCTACGCAGATGCACCGAGGACGCCAATCCCACAGTCATTTTTTAAATTTAAACAAACATCCTTGCGCTAGACGGGATTGCATTGGTATTTTTCCTCCAACTGGAAACACGAACGACAGGTTGGAATCCGCTCTCTTATCCTCCCACCACTCTTTGCTCAACCAGTTCGCCCTCCAAATGTGCTCATTCTCAATTACTGTTCTGAACCAATGTGCTCAGGTTTAATCCTTTGTCCAATTATTCAGCTTACATGTTCACACTACCCATCTTTGGAATGTATACTATTTTTGCAGCCGTTTATATCCAACGTCATGACGATGGTTGGCTGATTCCATTATCACAAAACAGAACGATCCTTGGCACTTGCTGCTGAGTCGATCTCATATCATTTTTAGTTAAGTTTTCTTCACCTGATAAACAGCGTACAAAACAATGTATTACTTATAAAATTATGCGGTACCATAAGGCTTCTGAGACCGTTTTTTCAGCTATGGAACAAGATATCTCTAAGAAACACTGTTTATATTTTCAGAAATATTGGTTTCCCTAACCAATCTTTCAATCGGCTCTTTAGGCTGTTCTGATGGAATTCGGACACTCCCTATTTACTTCTTAAGAATTCCAATGTTTCAGGTGATCCAGCTTTTTGTTGTGTATAAAGCAGTAAACTTTCAGCAAAAGTCGTTCGTGACGTGAGGTTTTAGTAGGGAAGCCTTGATTGAACGTCTGGATTGGTTCCGGTTTGCTATTCCTTTACTATGGCAACACTTTAAGGAAAGAGATTTGAAAGATAAGGAGGGGCAAACGTAATTGAAAGGCGACAGCCCGCTGCCAAATTGGGCATGCTTTGCCACTCATTATGACAGTTTCCTCATGCACACATCAATCAAATCTACAAATATATCTGTTTTACTTAAACCCACTTGGAAAACAATTTTTCTGACGCGTTCAAAATTTTTGGAACATGTGGATTCGTTTCTCATAAGATTGAGGAAAATGATGATGAAACAAGCTACAATAAACGTATTTGCGTTGTACCAAAAGGATGAGATCTACGTGAACGACTGAATGTGGTGTTATTCAGCTCGAACCAAAGAGAAACTCTAAACAGCATTAGAGATTATTGTAGGATTAGGTTGTACCCAATCAAAAAAGAAATGCACTCATTTGCAAACAAACTTGGTTTTGCGAGAGAGTCATCTGAAACTCAGCTGAATCTCCCGCTTATGATGTTTCTAAACAGCTGCATGTGCTGCATGGGCTATCGGAAAATTTTCAGTAACCTTATGAGTAGTGCATTACGTCTATATATGTATCGCGTTATCTCGAATATCGTACCAAATGAAACACAAGGCGGCCTGGTGCAGCAGTTGAAAACATCATAAACGAGAGGTTCAGCTGGGTTTCAGGTGTGTCTCTCGCAAAAGCAAATTTCTTTTCAAATGAGTGTACTTTGTGTTCAAGTAGAACATAAGGTTAACGGAAATTCGGGAACTGTGCCTACCTGATGAGCTCCAAGAAGGGCGAAACAGGTCGTGGGCTGTCGAAGAAAAACTCTGCTTCGATAGAAAGCAATACTCATAAGGTTGCTGAAAACTCCTGGACAGGCCACGGCCGGCTACGTTCTCTCTGTAGTTCATCACGTGGACACCGTTCCCGAGTTTTCATTACTCTCATGTTCTGCTTGAACCCAAAATATACAACGCTTACTAGCTAACTAATTTGGTGTTAAGGGGAGTCACAAATTGATTCCAGTTGAATCTCTCGTTTATGATGTGCTCCAACTAAACGTGCTGTGCAAAGGACACTTTACGACTCTGTTGGTAAAATATTCGATAACTAGGATTCAGGAGATATTTGTTTTTTCTGATTGTTTATTAGGAGAGAATAAAGTCCACGAGTGTGAGGGAGAAAGGCGACTAACGGTGGGTTGCACTACTGGTCGGTCAGTAATGATTATTTGCTGCTATCTAGGATTTCATGGGTTTGAGCCATTCCAAGGATTTTTCAATTGCCCATTGCTGATAGTTTCCAGAAACAATGGAACAACTGTAAATTGCTTCGTTAAGGATAGAATGACTTTATCAACCAAATGAAATCTCCATTGAAAATTTCAAAATTCACTCATACTAGCAAGCATTTGCTTACCCTGTTCTCAATCGACAGTGACATTTGACCTACTTTCGAGTGAAAGCAAAAACAGACAGTGTGACTATGTGAGGCCATGTTGGCTCAGTTTGGTGCTCATAGTCATTTACGCCCCATTGATTTGAAGGCTGGAACACTTTAAACTCGTTGAAAAAGTTTTATATATCTTTGTTAATTTCGCTCAATAGCCAGCTTTTGATGTTGTCAAACGTGTGTTTAGGAAGCCCAAGCAAGCTTTCTGTCTGTCCGAGGCTTACTAATGTAATTATAGATTGATGGTTTCCAGTCCGATGGTTTCATTCTGGAGAGCTCGACTGAAACAACTACGAAAATGGCGATCTTTTGAGTCTTTTTATAGCGCCTTGGGCTTTGTCAAGCAGCGTTTGTGAGAGAATGCAATGAACTTTGACAAACCACCAAACATGGCGGCAATCTATGAAAAAGCCATCAGGACCATGCCGAGTTGTGGTATTGGTCAAGCAAACTAATGGCGTAGCGTGACTACTTAGTTGGGTAACAGGAAAATTGCGACAAGTCCGGTTCGCCTTTTCGTCAAACAAATATCCAAAAATTAGCATCACTCTCCTACCCAATGAACCAGGCAAACCGTAATGGCCTGAAAAGTTGGTCGCATATTGCAGATAGGGCTCAACCGAGCAGTACCAGTGTGTTGAATCAGCAAAGGCATTCAACATGCTTTTTATACAAATCACTTTGAAGATCGTCTTTTAAATGCAGATTTTCCGAGAGATAGGAATATCGTCTCTTGTTTTTTTTTAAATTTTTTATAAGATTTCATGTGGTCTATGAGATTTCCCATTACTGCCATAGGATGCTCCTAAAAGCGAAATTTTTTGGAACGATCACCTTCAAGGTGCGCACCTGTTTCAGCTGTACTCGCTCTCAACGGGTTCAACAGTCTAAGAGGAATGGTCGAAAAGCCGGAAATCATTACACCAGTCTCATATTTAGCAAAGACCAAGCAAAGAAACATGAACGATAGTATCGTAATGAATGGCGAATGGTTTAAGAACACTCCACACCAGACGTAACCTAATTTAATTTGCAAGGGGATGAAATGAAGGTTTTCGTAGCCTGATGAGCTCGCCCTCTGAAAGGATCTGAGCTTGCCAGAAGGTTTCACTTTGTTCAGTGGCTGCATCCCAAGTTCACATACCCGTACCATGTCACCGCCAGTTGCGCTATCCGGTGAATCCGTCGTGATTCATGCTGGCAAAAGGTTGAGAGTAACATCTACCTGACCCTGGCAAAGTACTTTCCTCTGCATAGGAATTTGGTTTTCACTGGATGATCAACTGAACCCAGCTGAATATCTCATTTGTAATGGTCTTCGCCAACTGAATGTGCTGTACAAGGCCACCGCGTGTTCAGTTGTTACGATGCTCAAGATGTCGTCCACCAATGACAGGAAAGAATTGAGAATAAATTTCACTCAAGGTTTAGAATGTTACGTCAACTTGTTATGCTGACTGTAAGTAGTGACTAAAATTCCGTCATATGGATGACCATTTTGGAATGCATTCTGGAAAACTACATTTGCACCGGCTTTGCTTAAACACTTGCAGTATCAAATGCTTCTCTCAGAGAGATTCAAATTGAAGGAGGGCTTTTGATGGTTAGTGGGATTTCATGACCTTCCTTACTTCTACGCCTTTTTTCTACCCCGTAAACTGACGAAATCAAACGCGCGAAAGATGAGAGAAACACGATGAACTATTAGCGCACATAGTAATAAACTTGTAAAACACTTGAGCAAAACAAATCAGCATTGATTTAGCAAACCCATAGGCAGCTAATAAGCTTATAAGGTGCTTAAACTCCAAGCCATACATTTGTTTCCGGAGCTACTAAAAAATAGCCCAACTTATACAGAACAATAAACGAGGAAGGCTCATGTTTCTAGGGTTTCGTCGTCATGTCAGCAAGAATAAGCATCGTAAAATGTTAGTGATGAATGTGTGCTGATCTGACGACGAATTCCACAAAATATAGAAGTATGCCATTTTTGTCCAGATAACAATAGGGAATTATTCTGTCCGTTCAACTTGTGCCCATGCAGTTGACGGCAAAACGTGTAGAACCGCAGTCCTGTGTGAGAACAAATGAAATGTCAAACAAAATTGATTCGCACATGAGTGTATTTATCGAAATCAGTCCAATTTGGGTTAAAGTAGAACATAAGGTTGACGGAAACTCGAGGAATGCGCCTACCTGATGAGCCCCAAGAAGGGTGAAACCTGTCGTGGGCTGTCGAAGAATTTTGAGCAACCTTATGAGTAGTCCATTACGAAAATTTACGTATCGCGATATCTCGAATATCGTAGCAACTGGAACATGAAGTGGCCTGGTGCAGCACATTCAGTTGCCTGGAAACATCACAAACGAGAGATTCAGCTGGGTTCCAGGTGAGTATCTCGCAAAACCAAACTGATTTGCAAATGAGTGTATTTATATGAAATGTTATTCTTTGTATCCTACTCACTGAGGTCTAATGCAGATTTGGAAAAAACGTCCTTTTCTGCTTAAACGCTATTGAGTAAAAGACATAGATTGCAATGTAAGTGGACGACCGTCACGTTTGAATGAGCAAGAAAGACAGATATCTTTCAGCACACGGCAACGACCACTGGTGCCTACCGAATACATATCACAACGAAGCGCAGAGTACGTAGAAGTGGAATACATATAAGACTGGTCACAACTGCATTACATCGACCCTAAAAAAGCGAGCGGATTAGTTAGAGACTAAAACATACATTTTGTCTCGGATCGCTTTTGGAGAAAGTTGTAACCGGTGGAATTCTGTACACAATGTCACCATACGAGTAAGGTAGATGCAAGCCATTACATGACAAATGTGATACTGAAACAGCTGGTTACGTATTTTGGCACCATGGCATTTTAGTTGTTAGGATAAGTTAGCACGTTGGAAAGCTGGCTGCATAAACTTGAAATTTATCTGTCTAGTAAATATACTGCTCGATCATGTCCAGCTATAAGGCTTCATTATTGTATTCAATTCTGGGGTTACTCTCGGATTTATTACAGCCCGTAGTTATGTCATCAGCGTTATCCCAGCTAAAATGTTAACACATGAGCTCGTGAAGTCGTGTTCTAAACATCACGACGAATGCCAGAAATGCAAGCACTTGAAGCCACAGCGACAGATGACCAGAACAGTTAACAAGTTCAACATATTTCCATGTTGGACACGACTGGTAACTAAGGAATATGGGGCAATTTTTAAAAGAGCATGTCAGAAGGAAGAGAACCAATCACGATTTGCAATAGCTTGACTGAGAAGAATTATTGGTGAAGCTGTCTTTCTTCATTGGTTTGCACTTCGTTGGTTTTGCACTTTTAAATGGAGTGCAAATTATTGTAAATCTAAAGATATTTTTACTTGGTTATTACGTATAAAGAACAGTCATTTACCATCCTCAATAATGACACAAGAAACCACATCAGCCTTATTGCGCTGTTCAGCAGTGATGTCGTCTGCGCATGTTTAGTGAGACGGATGGTGAAGACCACAAATGCGGATAAGCAGCTTACGCAACAACCTAAGGTAGTCCCCACCAAAACGGCTGTTTTCAAGTCGGAATTACTCAAGAAAAAAGTCAACCTGTTTACAGCTTCACATCTGACCATTAGCTTAGCACAGAGTAGACTTGGTCATAAAATCTAAGCACAGTTAAAAGCAAGATTGCTACAAACCAGACATTTTAACAGCTAGGATGCACTTCAGAATCCTGAACTTTAAAGTAACTGGATCTAAAATACTTACCAGACAAGTGCTTTTCAGAAAAGCATGTTTCACATTATGCTTCATCAGTCTGCTGGGATGAAGCAGACTTGTTATTTCGTAATCGAAACTCTTGCTTAGGCCGATGGTGTCAGCTGTGTTTGTGGTACAGTGCAATCGCAAAGTTAAGTTTCATCAGGCAGAGGTTCCACAGTTCTTTCTATATGTTGACAGTTAGCACAACATCTGAGTCCCGTTTTAACTAGCTGTTCATTTGTTTAGACAATCAGCTGACTGCTGGTGAAAAATCAGAATGTTTTCGCAAGATGAATTCATTGGGCACACTCGTTTTTAGGCGGTTTAAGAGCCATGATACATTGCAATTTAAGACCTTTATATAAGTCTGAAACGGAACGAGCAAACGGAAAATTCCAGACCGTTTCAGAGTAACCCTCAGGTTTTTCTGAAAACAAAGGATGAGCTTAAAACAAGTAATCAGCCGTCGAGAAATTTTAGGCATGAGAAACTCCTTTAGAAGCCATCACGAAAGTACTTTAATCCTTTTTCCTTCTTCTAATCTGAGTTTACCTTGATTGTGTGGACTGGCCGCGTTAGTTTAGACTCACAAAAGCTTTGTAAACCACCCTCCGTTAAGCTTGTTATGCGGAATATTCTTATCTAAGTAGTCTTCAATCACTGCAAAAGATCTGACAGATTCTAAAACAACGACCTACCAAGACTTACTTTATAGGTTGCAGCAAACAAACAAAAAAATTTAGTGATTTCGCCATTATCGGTCTTTATCAGGTAAGCGCCCCATCGGTGGTCTTAATAACAACTGAAACTCTCGATTGATTAGGATTTCCGAATCTTACACCATTTCAGCTGAAGACAAAATTTCCCTACGGCTGAACAAAATATTTTTCATGCATCACGCTTATAGCTCGGGGCGGTAGTCTTACTCAAAACAACCACAATTACAAACCCTTCTTTGGAATTGCAAGCCCAGTTACTCATTTGTGACTTGTGCCTCTTGAAAGGCGACTTTGTGAGTTGCGATATCCTGGGCCTTGCCCCATAAATTTGAAATAATTTCGATCACAAGTTACGTCTTGCTAACTTCGATTGATAACTTTTAGTCGTAAAAGCACGGCAAATCTATCCTTCTTACTTCTAGATGTCCTTGCTTTATTGTGTTGCAGACTTGAAGATGGTGCAGTTTAGCAGAACAACTCTGCCGATGTGCCACTGGTTCACGATAGTCCGGTATCCTCAGAGTTGTTGATATAACGCCTACTCTGTTATTAAGGCGTGGCGACTTTGTTAAATGGGGTCTATTTAGGCAAGGTGCCCTCCTGCATTTAAAAACCACAATAATTTTGAGACCCCCATTTTTTTCTTCAACCTAAACTGAATGACTCCTCACTCGTTCAGTCCTTTTTGTCTGAAGAAACCACACTCAATTTTGGTGGGTCTCGTGAAATGTCTGTTGGGTTTTCGGGCGCTGGAAAAAGATCTGTTTAGTTTGGACTGTCCTGTTGATGATTTGTTTCGTCAAAATTCTTCTCACATTAGAGCGCTTTTTTTCAAGGTCTACTCGATCCACGTGTAGCCGGTTGCGTGTTGATATTTTGCGGGTTTCAAAGACAGTCCATAAAGATGGTGACCCATATAACCTAGAGTCAATCGCGTTTGTGTTTTGGAGCAAAGTAAACAGGAGAAGCATCCTGTACATCAGACGCTACAACCAAAGGCTTATTGGTTCGTACGAACAATGCGGTCACGCTGGAGAAGCTAACCCGTATATAAATTTCCACACGTTACATAGTTAACAAAAAACATTACGTCGTGATATAATTACAACTCATATTCATCAGCATTCGGCTTGGTTAGAAACTATAAGATGAGAGCAAAAAAGACAACCATATTCTCAACAGATTATTGTTTGTCTCGTGTTGGTTGATTTAAACTACTTGGCAAAATTAAAATTGTTTAAAAGAATCGACTCTAGAGTGACCAGTAGGATGAAACGTCTCAAAATGCAAGCGCCTGCACACTTGTTTGTTTTTAACTGGGGAATGAAGCTCTCGTTTGTAATATTCTCCCACTACGGGTACTGCATAAAATTTTCTGGATATTCATTGACTGTTACTCAAATTCAGGCAAGTGCTACAAAGAGACTCCACAAATTCTGTAACAGATCTCACTTTTCAAGAGACGCAAAGCGGATTTACGAGAAGACGTACTACTCACGTGCCTCATCAGTAGTATCCACCGTTACACACAACTTGCACACTTGTTTGTTTTTAACAGGGGAATGAAGCTCTCGTTTGTAATATTCTCCAACTACGGGTACTGCATAAAAACGGCCTCATATCCAAGGTCGTACGATATGCTAGATTTTGTGTCACAGATGCACGATGGAACACCACACATATGGGTTCGTACAAAGACCTTCGATAACCAAATACCGAATACGCCTTTTTCAAGATAATCCTGTAAGTTCAGCCTCAAATAAAACACAAGGGTGCTTTTGTGCAGGACATTTAGTTGAAGATTAATACAAACGAGAGTTTCATCTGGGATTCAGTTGAGTCTCCGGTCAAAACTAAATTTGTTTGCAAGTGAGGGTGTAACGGTGGATACTACTGATGAGGCACGTGAGTAGTACGTCTTCTCGTAAATCCGCTTTGCGTCTCTTGAAAAGTGAGATCTGTTACAGAATTTGTGGAGTCTCTTTGTAGCACTTGCCTGAATTTGAGTAACAGTCAATGAATATCCAGGAAAGTTCAGGAAGACCCGTTCAAGTGGAAGGTGGATATTCAGTTTTGTAAACGAGATGCATATGAGAGTTTTGCTCCCCTATTCAATAGTCTGTAACTGTTAAGTTGGTGTTCTCAAATAGACAACTCCGCAGCGAAGGACTTCTTTCTTATTTTGCGAGTCATGTTAAACTTGAGTTGAAGCAGAGCAGAATGTTTTCGGAAAACTATGAGACTGAAATTTGGGAGTCCGTCATGAGCTGTCTAGAAGTTTTCACCAACCTTGTGAGTAGTGTGTAATGTCAAGCGATATGGATTTCACAGGAAAGCAGTATTTCAGTGCCAGAGATGCACCAAGTTTTGGGTAGATGAACGTCCTATTGTGGAATAACTAGGATAACAACCCTATTTAGATGCACGTAAATCTGAAATTACCAGACAAGAAAACTCACTGTTAAATTGCTCACTGGCAATCTCATAAAAGTGAGGAAATTTTGGTAAACGGTGTGAAGATCAGTTTTTTCAGCAAGTGTAGTTGAGCTGTTTTTTATCAAAACTTTGAAATTCTTCTGTTCTTTTCAGAACAATAATTCTTAGTAAATCTATTACGTTGCTCCGATTTTACTGATTTTGCGCAAATAATTTAATTTTTATTGATCCCATGAGACTACATTTTGAAGACTTTTTTACAGACTGATAATTATGCATCTTCCTGTTTAATAGATCACTACCATTATTCATTTATGCAAAATAAGACAGTAAAATTGCTGCAGTTTCTCTACTTAAATGGACGGGGGAGCTTTTTTACCCAGATGGTTTCTTTGAGCAAGTTAGCGTCTTTCTGAATTTTGAACGCAGGTCTGGCGAGTATGGGCGCATTTAATAAAGTTCTTCCCTGTTGTTGTATTTTATTACATCTTATTTCCGACGACGCTTGTGTTAGGTCGCTCGAATCCGTTCACATGAACTTCTAGAGCTGCGGAGAACGGAAGTGGCATAACATAATCCATATTCACTGTATAATATATCCTGTATAGTGATATTCCGATCATATTGCAATCGATTCCTATTTGGTGTCGTGTACTCTCTCTCAGAAGTTCAAAAACCGATTTCAGGTAACTGACAAAGACTGAAGGACAGTCATTATCTGCCAGCCTGGTCTTTGGTGGATTGGTGTAAAAGCGAAGCATTTCTAGGTAAACAGAATGTTATGGAAAAATGTGAGGTTAAATAGAACAAAGTTAGATGTGGTGGAACGCAATGAGCTCTACACGGTGGGCTGCATGAAGGAAGCTAACAAAGCATGATCTCAACAGCTTCAGTAATACTGTGGAGATACCCGTACATGAAAGTAAAACCAACTTTACAAATTGTTGAGGGGGCAACATGGTTGCATTTATTCGCTGAATGTTTTACTCTTTCGTTCCAATATGCGAGTGATGGAACCATTTAGTGGTATGTTTGGCAATACATGCCCAAGTTCCTACCTCCTGTTCAGTCAGTTCGGTACCTGGGAGAGCAGTTACAAGGGGACTAATAAGTGACCTTGACTCAATGAAGAGAAGCTAAAACACCCGATTAATATAACTATGTCAGACTGGTAATTAGAAAACAAAAGTATGATTCAATTCCTGAGTGTAATTAGGCCTTCTCCTCCTTGCTATTCCACGCCAATCAGAATAGATCTGGTCTCCCGCTTTCCATCTTGTTTACAATCAAATTCACCCGCCCCGTACGTGAGTTTTACTTGTTTCAAGTTCGCTCATCCGAACTCACCAGTCCTGGAAGAATGTGTATGGGGTCACATGATTAGCGTATGAGCTCAGATCAAGGTTTCTCTTTCGAGAGAAAATTGTGCATCTCAAATCCCTTTTTCTTTCATAGAATAGTTGCTGACTTGAAGGATACTCAGGTGCTGAGCGTTCATGTTGATTTTAGAGCAACCTGTTGTTTGCAGAAATAACAAACGCAAACAACAGGTCCCCTCTATGTTGACAGTCTAAATGCGTGCCATCTCAAATCCGATTTATCTATAAGTTGCTCCGGTTAATGGCTTTGCGGTGGAAGATCATAGATTTACAAGTGCCAATATGACCAGCTTTGGCTAAATAAGCAGTCTTTGGCTACTGATGTGCCCTTATTAAAGCAAAAAGTCGCCACGAGGGGCATACTGTTAAACATCGTTACACTTACGCAACCAGTGAAGAAAACCACTATAACCGTGATAATTGCTCGAAAGTTCCATAGCGTTTTTGGGCACTACTCTAGTGGCTTAAATCTTAGCTTACTTTGTCACTTGTTCAATCGCCTTTGAGGGACTCAGTGTTATCAAGGAGCGAGAAGACTGCAACAAATACACTCATTTGCACATCATTTTGGTTTCCACGGGAGACTCAAGTGAACTCTCGTTTATGATGTTCTTCAACTGAGTGTGCTGCAAAAAGACCGCCTCATGTTTCATTTGGTACGATCTTTGCGAGATTCAGTCGAAACTGGTCGTGGGTTGTTGAAGAGTTTTCAGCAACCTTGTGAGTAGTTTCTTTTGTGAAAATATACTGCGATATCCGGAATACCGCACCAGCTCAAATATGAGGCGGACTTTGTGCAGCACATCCAGTTAAATAACACCATATACGAAATATTCACTTGGAACCATTATCAAAATTAAAATGATTAGCGAATAAGTGTATTTTTCGCAATCGGTCTAATTTGCTTTCAAGTAGAAGATGAGGTTGACGGAAACTCGGGGATTGCGCCTACCTGATGAGCCCCAAGAAGGGCGAAATCGGTTGTGGGCTGTCGAAAAGTTTTCAGGAACCTTGTAAGCAGTTTCCTTCGTGAAAGCCAGAGGGCTATTTTTTCGTCATGGAACTTGTGCTCATCGTGGTCTGTGTAGCAGATCTAAGTGAACAAAAAGAAGTAGAAACCAAGATTGCCGGTGAAATGGTGAAAAAACGTTGCCAAACAGTATATAAAGAACTGTTTTGAATAAACGCGAAAAAGGTTTTTACAAAGGTCACTAAGTATTGAAACGTGCTCTAACCTAAAATCTCCTATAAAAGATCTGTCGTTCGTGCTGAGCCCAGTCACCTCTCATTCTATGGGTTTACATATGTAATGTTTTGGAATGTCCGGTTTAATTTTTAACTTTGTTTACATTGTTCATAAAGTATATATTTCACTGAGTCCCTTGCAGTTTTACTTTGCCCCAGATAGTTCATTTGTCCTCCACCAGCAATAAATAACGATAGTTGTTCTTTATTGTCGAATCTGGCCTTGAACTACGCATGCTTCCTGAAATCCACCTTAGCGTTTTTCAACATTTTTACCTCTCTTCTGTTTAGATATTTGCTTCGGTTTTTGGCACCTCTGGATCTTCAAATCCATTTCTGTGTAAACCTCGATTTCTTTGACTTAAACTTCATGAGTACTGTTCTTACACCTTGTACAACTTTAAATAAAAACATACAATATCTTACTGCCTGTCTGCCTCTCTATTAATCTGTCTGTCTACCTATCTAATCATTCGTCCGTGTGTCTTTAGTAGTAGCTGATTAGGTGGTTGTTGATCTGTACGTCATCAGTGAGTGATCAGGTTATCTCAAATGAGGACACAATTTTTACAGACCAACTTCCAAGCTCGACGAACATGTTAACAAACACTAGGTCAGGTGCCAATGAACCGGTGTAAGAACAATCTTTGATTTCTTTTTTGGACAGCCAACGTTTAGTATTTGGCGAGGAAATTCGGATGTAAGCATCATTTTTTGGTCTATCCTAGCTTCAGCTCATTAGCCACCCCCGAACACGATGCATCACTGACCTACTTCTTTGTTTCACTACACCTTCGACATTGTCTTTGGACAAAAGACCCGTTGTCACGTAAAGATAAAACAAATTATCAACAAACAAGAATATAAACTGAAGAAACTGACTTCAAAGAACAGAAAGTTGGAAAACAGAGGACCACCCCATGGAATTATCTGGTCGTGGGACATTTATAAACTTACTTGTACTCAATCCAGTTTCATGGTATCCAAAACCACGGTTTTCAGCCAGCCTGTTTTGCCTATGTACACTCAAGTCATCATTGTCCTCCATCGGTTATCAATCGGCTTACCATCTATACGCGATAAACAAGAGATCACAGCTTTCCTATTACGATTCAAGAACCTCACCTTTCAACCTGACCGCCAAATAGTGGATCCTTAGACTTGTGTCGTAGGTTGAACTGTGACTAAAAGGAAATTTAAAACGTTATTCGGCGTTTCATCTTGTTCGTCTTTTGGACTGCACTGGTTGATTTTGGAGTCTGAACGTTCATGGTTTCCGTTGAGTCGAGAATTCGGTGAACATTTCAGCAGGTGTTTAGAATAGGGTTACACCGTTACTGGAAACATCTGACAAACTTGTAATCTCAAGGCTTGTACATCTTCAAATCTTACGCATGGATTTATTTACTGGCAAAGGGCCGCGTCCATTGTTCAATAAGAGGTTCACCACAATCCCTTAATCAGTATGTATATGTGCAATGGGATACAGCTGAAACTGCGGCTAATCTATCTCTATCTCAATCATGTGATACCTGGAAATACAGAAAAATGGTATCCTGATCTAGACAGATTGTCTTCACCTAATCGGTTTACCTCTTTTGGTTGGTTCGAATTAAACAACTGGCTGTGAGTGGTTCAAGTTCTATGCCCCTTTAGAAGTACCGAGCCATGGGTCTGGTAGGATAACGGGATTCAGGGAGATGCTTCTACTTTGAACTTCATTTGTCTGGGGCATGAAATAAGGAGCCATCACATTCTACGCCATTCAAGAACCCATTTCCTCAGGACAAAGGGGAGATGCTTCTACTTTGAACTTCATTTGTCTGGGGCATGAAATAAGGAGCCATCACATTCTACGCCATTCAAGAACCCAATTCCGCAGGACAAAAAAGCGTCATCAGCCGGTAGCTACTACTGTCAAGTTTTAGAGTTTTCCATTTCTTGTGATAATCCATGGAATACTTAATGAGGAACTCGAATATCCACGATCCATTGTAGATGGAATTACCATTGGGTTGAAGGCGTCGAGTGTGGGAATGAATTCTTCGGGCTTTTTACCTCTGGAAGGCACACTGAAATTTCCCCACCAACGATCGCAGTGTGAAAGGTCTTGCAAGTCAGAAGGGCTTACACTGTGTCATTGACACATGTTTGGCAAACAAATGACGTACAATGTCAGGTTGAATCAGTAAACATTGACGGATCGATAGACTGTTGAAACTTCTCTAGGAAAAGCAGTGGATTCAGATTTCACGAAGAGTGTGCACTGATGTTTTGGAGAGCTGCTTTATCCTTATTGGGACTAGTTAGCAGTGCATAGCCCTGGAAACTCTAGCGAGCCACGCCTGGCCAAACGGCGAATCAGTAAACATACTAGCCGGGAGGTCATGGGTTCAAGACTCGCGGGATTTTTGTGAGATATAGACTGCTAATGATCCCCAATAAAACTAATGCAGCTATACAGTGCTTCTCGGGTCTTTATAATAGGCTGGCTTTGCGTTCAGGGAGAAATCTCAATTAAAAACCTATTTATATTCGCTTGAGGATCTCCAGAAACGATTATTCTGCCAAGACCACGTCAAAAGAAGAAAGCACTGTGTTCGAATCCCTTGCCCCTCAAACTTGTTAGCAGTGTGCGTCCCCGTCGTAGCGTAATTTGATTCCAGGACCCCTAGCATCAGAAAAATGGTAGTACTGCTCAACCAGGGGCAGACTAATACACCAAAATTGGTCATGCGTGAACGGAGATCTTGTCTTTACATTAGTAATGCGGGTCTCAAAAAACGGAATAGCTTCGCCTGTTCAAATCCCGTTGCCGAATGCGGGAATAAACTCGCGTCCAGTGTCAATAATCGTCTCCGGACGGAGGGAAGACTGAGTAAACGCGACTAATGGGAAGAAACTAAACCAGGCAATGTTCACAAACAACCAGAATTCAGTATACTACGTTCATATTCCCGACGCTCATGAATTCCGACGATGATCACCTAATATGTGGTTGGAAACGATCCGATTCACCCCTGTATTAGACAAAATGAGCACCAACCGGTTTTCTGTTGTTTTAAGTTACGAGATTCATTTTAATTGGAAGTGACAGACTGACAACATTTAAATTGAGGTAGAAACCCAACAAAATCAGATTTGAAACCACACAAGCATGCGCAATTAAACCCGACACGCACACCACACTATACCTTTCAGACAGATGTCGCCATTTTCAGTCATCAGGTCGAAGAATTACGCGCCCAGTGGGACTGTCAGTCCAACTGCGCGTAATCTAACCAAATCCTTCTACCGAAGCTTTATAAACGTTTTTTCTAGACATTATTCTCATTAACGGGACGGGCGGCGATTTCTTTGCCGTTCGGCAATGTTTCAGTAGAACAAATCTGCGAATGACGCCATACCTACCAGAAGGGCGGTGTCTAGGGAAAAGCGAACTTAAATTGCTCTTCAAGTGGAATGAAATGAAAATTGAAACAAAAGATCGATAGGCCATAATTCAGATTTTTGTGACGATTTAAAAAGGTACAAACAGTAGGTTTTTGATTTAATTAGATAGCCGCGTTGGTTTATAGGGGCTTGTTACGGTGGAAATACTACTGAGAAAACCCTGAAAACTAGGACATCCATCCGCTTAATTGAAGGCACCTGGATTCGCGTGAGATGTTTCACAAATACTCAAAAAATCGTGTTCTAATTAGGAGAAGACTGAAATATGGACAAGCAATCGAATAACTTTCAACTGGAAACAAAACCTCACTTCGCAGCAAGCGTAAAGAATGGCCGTTCAAGTAGTCCAAAGATTACTGGAGCAGTCAGGCATATTGGTAAGAGTTTGAACTCGTCGTTTTGTAAGTCCTGAATAAGAAAGCACTTTCCGGGCGTCATGCAGCCTTTGATCTGAGTAGTCCTCACGCGAGGAACCAGTCAATACCGGATCACATGACCTGAACTTCAGTCTTGGAGAGGAAGGGTAATCTAAACTTTCTAAGTGCTAGATATTCACATTGCCACTAGGACAAACACAACCTAACAAAACAACCTAACACACGATGACCAAGACGTTTGAAGTTTGAATCTTTAAAATGCGAACTAGCGAAAATTTTGAACAAAAATGATGTCAGGTAATCCTGAGGTTCAAGGTTGAAGTTACTCTTAAATTTAAGTTTACGCCTTACGGTTGAACTCTCAATTGAGATAAAACTCGTTAATGGCGATCTCATCGGCAAACAACGTATTCTGGACGAAAAAATTCATGTTTTTGTTTCTAAAACATACTTTTCCTCAAGAAAATGTATTCGTAAAGAGACGGGTTTAATTTTGTACTTCCGTCCGGCGCTTTGAACCGGTATTTCGTGTGACTTGCCCGTTTCTCAGTGAATGTCTACTGTTATGTGTAGTAACCCAATCCGAGTTACAATGTGTCTTCTAAGTACGGTACTTTGTTTGATTATTCGGTTTAAGGTCAGACGCCTTAGAGGTGAATTCAACATGATGTAGCTTGACTTATAGCCATCCAAAAAAGTGATTAATGATCCCGTGATATATGTTACAAACTCGGCTTAACTATGTTAAAACGCTAGCTAGACTTGTTATTTAACTAAGTCGATACACATTGAGTTATCCAGTTAACATCTTGTTACCTAGAATACAGTTGTCCCACAAACTTCACTCCCGGGTTTACTTTCATTATCACCCTTGTGAGCTTACTTCAAACCCACAGACGTCGTTCAGCGTCATATCTTCGCAAAATTTCCTTTCAAGCGAAATCATTCTCCACCTTTGCCGTCAGGATCAAGAGAAAGTTCTCTCACGCCAAATAACGTAAACAGCTCAGCTTCGTTCCATTTTACACTAAGCGCAACTTTTTAACAGTACCACATCAATGGTGGTTTCTCAGTCGTGAACATGCTTCTTCAATCCCCACTTATGCTTGATTCTACAGGGTTCTTCTCAACTCTTTCCCAACTGATACTTCTGTACTGATGTCCTGCACCTGAACATGTCCTAAGCACTACAAATCTCATATAACACTAACAAACATTTCATCCAAACAAGCCCCTCAAGCCACAGATGTAGTTCACGTTGGACACGGACTGAACAGACACTAAACTGAAGCACCCAACAAGCCAGTACGGGCTGGCTAAAAAATTCCTTCAAATATAGTGCATATTACAAAAGTCTTGTGAAACCAAAATACAGTAATCGAACAGACATCGTCTATTTTGTCTAATGTTTCACGCATTGTACTTGTCATCGCATAAGGTGAGCCTGTTATGGTGACCTTGGAAATTGACATTTTTAGCAACACAGTTTAAACAATAATTCTCGAGTTCAAAATGTTCAGGCTTCTTGCCGATTTAGTACTTTTCGGAACAATTTCTTGTTTGGCATCCACGAAATAGCCAATCCTAGTGATCGATTACAAGCTGGCGCAGAAACACTCATATGTGTGCTCGTTTACAGGCGAAAACCAAAGCGCTGCTTGAGGTTTAACCGATATCCAAGTCTTTCGAACTGCAAATGTTATTCTCGAATATTTGCTAGCATACAACTAACCGTTAATGAAAAATCAAGAACAATACCGATAGAGGTTACCATTATTCTGAACTCAGTAGAGGGTCGCAAGAAATGAAATCCAAAATGACATCTGTCCTTCTGTTGAAAGCATATCCATGAGGATCCAAAAGGTGTTTTTCACATTCGTGTCCAAAACTGTCATTTCGAGCAAATTTCTGTAATAGTGAGACAAAATAAAATGTGATTTGAAATATAATACTTTCTCGGTCGCCCTCCTAATATTCAAGTCCTTCTGTGCCCTCACCGCTCGGATTTTTACCAATGAGCCAAAGTAAAATATCACCATCATCAAAGAGGATTACTATAATTTACTTAACCGCATCTCCGAATTGCGGATATACGGAATACGGATAGCGGCGGTTTGTTTTTCAAACAAACCTAATAAGTGTGCACAAAACGGACATTTTTTAGGTGAAAAATAAAATGGAATAAAATCTTTGTTCTGGAACTAACGGAGAGACCCCTGAGTGCACTGAAGTTGATATGACTCCGCAAGGATTACTTCAGAATGTTCTTTTACTGAAAACAAGTCAGCTATAACAAAGCTCGGATATCAACCATCCATATGTTTGTGAAGGCAGGCTCATTCGTCTTGTATAGCTTTGGGTTTTTAACAAACGCAGTGATGAGTTTCGACCACTGAAAGGTGTGTTCACAGAATCTCTGAGGGATGGGCATGTCACACATAGGAAGATTTCCATTCCTGGGAGAGGCATCCATTGATGAAAGTCATCCTTCTAAATCAACAACCACACTCAAAAAGCCAGCAGAACTGAAAGAATACAAATCAGTTAAGTACTTTTTTGAACTGCTTCATACAGATGAATACAGAGCAACTACGTAAGTAGGAAGGGGTCAAGCTGGGTGGCCAAAAGAAAATTTGCACTCCCTCTTATACCTTCCAGTAATATGAGACTCGCAGAGTGACTGAGAGGATATCTGGCAACTCAACAATTCCCCGACTGATACAGCAATTTATCTCAGTCTTAAGAACGGTTTGACATAGATCTAACATTCATATAGATGCATTTTAGCCAAATTTGGAGTACGACGAACTTCAGGCAAGATTGCGTTGCAACACAAAATTCGGTATACTGCAAACAAATGCGCTGTGCGTTTTGGTTGACAAATGAAAACGATGTCAATCCGGATGCGAATCCCCGAACAAGATGTTTTAATCTTAGCAGACTCGAGACAAAATTCAACTTGACATTAGGAGACAAGTGAACTGATTGATTCCGGGCGCAATTCAGACCGAGTGGGAGAGTGGTTCTTCATTGAGAACCATTTGTCTGGAAATTGCACAATTAAGCCATAACGATTTCAGTCATTCCTATTTGGCAAATGTTTACTGCAAACGGGCTAAACACGCTGGACTGATAACTATCAAAACAGACTGTTTTGAAAATTTGTAAACAGTGTTTAGCTTTATTCTAACTGACGCGTCCTGAACTGTGTTCAAAAACGGTGTAATATGGACGTATGCAGGCACATGAATTCATTTTGTTACGTAGAGGTGTTTTTGTTAATTGAGATAAAGCCTTCCGTTTTTGGTAGCAGTCATGCGGTAAAGAAAAGCTCTGAAAACCAACAGATGTTGGATTTTCCTTGCTATGAACAGAACGCGTTGAGAAGAGGAACGCTTAGTCCAGTAATCTTAGTCGCACACTCCTCTTGCGTGTCGTGTGGACTGCATGGGCGGACCCGTTGACGAAATATTTACGAAGTACATATATTCATGTATATATTTTTCGGTGTCAAGGTGTGATTTCTCCGAAAGACTCGTTCTAATTTCACACCGTGATTAACCATGACTACACGCAGTTTCAAGTTAGAAAGTAAGCGCGAGATTAAACTGACAAATCCAGAAGTACAGCACTCAGGATGCTCTTGCCAAAACGTTCATTCGAGCCTCAGGAAAGCTGGTCCGTTATCGAGGCCCTGTCTGATCCATTATTTTGTTTATTTTTGTGAAATGAAGATCCTCGTCTGCCAAGGTGATCAAAATTTCACAAGTACACTAGCCTCATAATGGTCTCACTCTTTCCTCTCATCATTAATTTCCCCGTTTGGCTAATTGCTATTCTTATATAGTACTACTGTATTTTATTATCCATTGGATTGTCATACTATTACCCATCTGAATGCGTGGCGTTAATTTGTTCCCTGATCTTAACTAAGCGACTGGCTTGCAAAGATTTCATCATCAGTCGAGGTAGCACTACTAGGGCTTTGTTACGGCGTGGAGCGGTGCGGTGCGGTGCGGTGCGTCAGTGGCAGCGTATTTGAATGTGGAGCTTTCTGGTCACCACTACCTACCCATTCGATATTCTTCTGAATGCAGTACAATTTCTCATCTGACTATTCCGCGATACTAGACTATCATATTGGTCTCCAAGCATTCCCGACCAAGCCACTTTCATCACCCTCAAATGGGTTACTACCCACTCACCCATCTGGAGGTTTCTCGTTCTTTGAAACCGAACTAGAATAGTCTGTTTTTGGCAAATACACTCATTTGCAAATCACTTGGGTTTTCACAGGAGATTCAGATGAATCTCTCTTTTATGATATTCTTCAACCGAATGTGCTGCACAAAGGCCGCCTCATGTTCCCGTTGGTACGCTATTCGAGATATCACAGTATAGTTTCATAAAGGAAACCGCCCCCAGAAGGGAGAAACCGGTTGTGTCGATGAGTTTGTAGCAACTTTGTGAGTAGTTTCCTGTATGAGATTGTCTGCTTTTTATCCAGGTTTTGTTGTTTTATCATATTAATCGGCACTCCAGAGCATCTAAAAATGTTAACTCGGGAATTTCACCTGCTTAAAAACTTTCATTTGCAGAATCTGACTAAACAAAGTACATGCCAACCATCGGAGTAAAATCAGTTTCATACCGGTTGAGTTCACCTAGTTTCTGATCTCCAAGGCTTACCAAAGCAAAACTCAGTTGCTTGCTGTTACTGTCCAGTTCCCAAACGATATCTACTATATTCTTCTATGTATAGTTCAGCTGGCAACTTTTGTAAAAAAAAACTCTTTCGGAAATGTTCAGTCCATCTGCTAATTCAAGGTATTCTTTATTCGGAAGTGCGGATAAAATCAAAATGCCTTGTGTTCACTCAAGCATTCTCACCAACTATTGTCAGTTTGTAGCTACTTCCTAAAAACTACTGATAAGTAGTCTTCTCAACCATAAATTGTTAGGAATTTTCTGCAAGAGTGATCCATCAAACACTTGTGTGATAAAGTAAGGCAAGTCTCCGATGAGAACAAAACATTAGCATCAATAAAAATATTATATCATCAAAAGACCAGACAAAACCGACTGTAACACATAACTACGACCTCGCATTTGTAACCGTCTGCTTTATTACATGAAATAATATCGTTTGGGTTCTCTGAAAATTTTAGATTGAACAGAAATTACTAATTAATGCTACGCGAACCAAATAAACCTCGAGGCACCTGAACAATATCCTGTCTGATATCTGGTATGGCTGTTTTCGCCTGTCCGTACCCCTCCCCCCACATGGTCTCATTAAGGTCGACACAGTGTGAGCAGCGTTAATCTCTTCTTTCGGCTTAGACATACACATAGGGTAGATAAAACCAGTCTCTAGAATGGACTGTAATCTATTACCCGAAAACCACTAGTAAGCAGCAGTCCTTGTGAACTGACACCGTTTTTGAATCGCTTGGAGCTAAGAATGTAAATTTCTGTTCAAATAAACACCAGTGAATTTGCAGATAGGGGACAATTTCTCTTGCAACCATGATTAAAATTTCCACATGGGTTCAAAGCTTGCTGTGATGTTGGTCTGATATGACTTCTGATAAGACGACCTCCTAGAATTTCCTTTTCTTTTGAGGTGAATTTTTGTTGAACTTGTTACAAAGGTAATCGAATGGAGAATAAAGCTCATTCTGAACACCTATTTTCAAAAGTAAAACGTGTGACGGCTTTTTCCGATCATGATATGGACAGATTCAAATCTGACCTAGTCAGTATGTGACCACTACAGATATTCTAAACGAATGATCAATGACCCGATTGGTGGTGGTCATCGACAGGCTTATCAGTAGTGTAGGAACCACAGAGGGATCGTCGTCATAAAACCAGACAAACTAGCATCAGTAGTGTAGGAACCACAGAGGGATCGTTGTCATAAAACCGGACAAACTAGTAAGTGTGGTAGTCTCGAACAGAAACGATTATGTCAACAAACTGGAATCAGTGCTGTGCGAAAACACTAAATTTCAGTTGCTGCCAAATGGGAAGATCAGTACAGCAGCGGTAGATTGAAAGTTGATAAATTTTCAAACAGAACTAAGGAACGATGGTTTTATCGGCAAAAGAACTCGAACAGCTTAGACTGACGACGATACGTATTCCTTGTTCCTATGTTTTCCTCAAAGAACACACGTTGGTGTACCCCTTCGTCAAGTTGCAAATATGAAAGTAAAAACAATCGCTCAGCTGCATTTTTCTTACGATTAGCTGTAACACCCTTTCGGTGCCTAACTGCCATGCAACCCGAAGGAAGCACGGGAGCTGGGATACTGTCAGGTTGCCCAAGCCTAGACAGGGGAAGTCTAGAGGCAGAGGTGAGTTTCGAACCACGGACCTTCCGGTCAGTGAATTCGCGCTCTAACCACTTGAGCCATCTCGCCCCTTTCCCTAATGA
Organism: Clonorchis sinensis; assembly: GCA_003604175.2. NCBI lineage: Eukaryota > Metazoa > Platyhelminthes > Trematoda > Opisthorchiida > Opisthorchiidae > Clonorchis > Clonorchis sinensis. Next base: position 212,241,392 of record CM030369.1, read on the forward strand.
TGTTAACCTGCCATATCACCCGGAGGAAACACGAGGGCTTTCCAAGCCTGAATAGGATCAACCGAGATGCAAAGATTGGGTTCGAACCTTGGACCATCTGCCAACTAGGTTTGTCCCTATCTAAGGTCTACGTCCAACTCTGGATGAGCGCAATTCGCCCAAGCAGGTAAAGCTGCCTAATAGCTCGTGACAGTCGAAACCACAGTGGCTAAGCGAAACATGAGACTTATCTGATTCTCTCGTACCTTTATTTTATAGAAAGACAACAATTTATTGGTAAGACACTGCCATCATTGGATGCTTTACCACTTTTTGCCGATCTGTCTTTACTACAGACCATACAATATATATGTGACTTCCTTCGGGATAACAAAATCCCCACCACTGTGACAATTTGATGAAATTAGTTTAACGCTGCATACTGAATGTTCAGTTCCTGTTCAAAGGAGCATTTCACAAACAGATGGACAGAGTAGACATTAAGCCTTCCCTTGTTCGACCACTTGGTGACCCACTGATGTCCAAACTTGAGGATACCCTATTGAGACAGCAAAATGTAGTCTTTACAACAGACACGTCAATGTCGTCTTACTGATATGTCCCGATTCACTGCCTATTTCGTTCGCTTCTAACGAGGCACATCTAAATATTTTACCCATTTGTGACACGGGCAGGAAATTTTCTCGTCCTTTCTTGTAATATTATTGACTCGCGTGCACGATGGTCTCAGTCACTATCCGCCGTAAGCCTACACGGCGTGAGCGATGTAAGCGTCTCTTTCCACCGACAGCCAGGAGGAACATTATGTGTTGCCTGCATGATTGGATCAAAGTATTTGTCCAGAACCTGGCCGGATAGAAGGAAGAGAATTCCCTAAGAACATGTTTATGGGGAATAATCATCCATACAAATTTCTAGGAAACTAGTTGGAACTCAAACCTTAAAACCAGTGCACCTCAAAAGACTATATACCCATGTTTTTTTAAAGTGACCCGGCCAATGAACTTCGGCTCCAAAGGGTTAATGGAACACTTAAAAGAATTTTCAATGCGGCCTCCTCATCACCGCTTCCCCTGTCAACAGATAACACCGAAATGACAAGCTATTATATCAGGCAACTTCTCTCTAAGGGGAGGGACAAGGGTATCTCTGTTGAAGAAAGAGACGCAAGTTAAGCAAACATCTAAAGGCATTGTATAGAGGCTTTCCAACAGACAACAGTGGTCTAATGACACCTCAGTGTTAACCCGACTCTAACAGGACATCAGTCACGATTCCCCACTAGGGTTACCGAATTAACCATACCAAGGATTTTAACCACTGCAGAAGCCATTAGCAAGCGTATTTGCAAGCTTCAACGGTATACACAAAAGCGCCATTCAAAGACACCGGCACTCATTTGACCACAAAATCATATCCGCAGAAGCTGTCTTAGCTCTTTCAAACCCTTGGATCCCTCATTTTCCGCCGGGTAGATCCCGGTTCATTCTGCTGGTTTATTCTACCTTTTCATGTATATGTGAGAGCGGGGTGCCTTTTCGCACACTGAATGCATAAGTTATCGTCCCCTGGTTTACTGAGCTTTCAGAACACTGGTTTCTGATAGGCAAGTTTTACAAACTACATCACACTGAACAATGGCAACACCAAAATCATCTGTAATCCCCAACACCTTTTCAATCCTCTTCCATCAAACAGCATAATTGTACCTTTTTACAAAAGAACAAACAATCCAGTGAGACCATGGATAGAATCACCTGGGTGTTGTAACACGAGTTGAGGAGACGCAAGCGGCGTCCAACCACAAGTTGGTACTGGGAATGATACCGTTTTGTTGCAACATTGAAAGAAACGTAATCTAGGTTGCGTAGCAAATGTCAAACCACTCTCAACTTGACTTTCTGAGTCCTTTCTGAAAATCGGCGTAGGGTGAATGTTTCTCCTAATTGATTACTGAAAGATTCAGTATGCAACTTCTGAACTGACATTATTGTCTTCCTAACACTAAATGTCCCAGTGTTTTGCCATACTTTTAATTTTTCTATGGGAACACCCACTTGTAGATGAAAGTCTTCCATCCTTTGCCTCTTTCAAGACGTGCTACTTGCATGCTTACTTGTTTTTCTTATCACTGGGTCGGGAGATAGCTAGCGATGACACTAAATAACTTTAATCAGGTCGAGCAGTCCCGCCGGTATTCGACAGAGCTTCCGGTACAAAGTCAAACACATCATCTTACTTGGCTGTAATTGTTTCGTTTGTGATAGGTTTAGGATTTCGAAATGTTTGTTTCGTTAATTTCACATAAGAACGTCTGCTTTCATTCATCATTAAATAACCAACCAGGTACAAATAAATTCAACCACAAAGCAACTCAGTTTCCGATCTGACCAATTAAATTATGCGAAGGCCAACTAGTGTCCAAGCAATCACGCTAGAGTTATTACGTACTGTTTAGAAGTAACATGAACACAAACAGGAGAGCAAAATTTACCCACCTAAACTTGCACTGACAGCGTGTCCACGAATGGAGATGAAACGCTTGCAATCCAACTGCCAAGTTGAAAGAAAAGACCAACAACCAAGCGTATGTTCGTATTTTAGACATCGGCGCGGTTGGGTGATCACAGTCTAACGTAAATTTATCCTTGAGAGGGATTCGGAAGTTCATATTTTGATCCAGCGATTTTTGGTCATATTTGTTCTGCAGATATTTTTGTGGTTGAAGGGTGCTAGCTAAACGATGCCCTGCGAGAGGTTTTGTGCACTTTGAATACACAGGTATGGAATTTTTTCACCGACATACTAGAATTCCTTTGATCACAATAAAACTGCTTGTGAATTGATTGCTTTTGGAGAAGTGTCTTTTGACCAAACTAGGCCGTGAAATCTTGGAAACTACTGATGGTGTTGCCAGCAGGACGATAACTTTTCACCCAGCCCAAACAAATCAAAACTCCTTTCATTTTTGGGGTGACCGTAATCACTTTCATAGATTACTTTAGTGTTGGCGAAATACTCTACTAAATCTCTTGCCTATAAAACTCCTCAGTTAAATGGGCTGCACAAAAGTCACCTTATTGTTCCTGCTGCAGCAAAAGATCGGGATTAATTCTTTTTTGCCTCTGCTGTGTTAAAACGCTCTAAAATAGTATCTATCCTAGGTAGTCGCGAGTTCAAAAACTAAGTAAGCCAAGCGGTCGAAACGATATACAGTTCGCTTGTTAATAGTATGGTGGGACGGACGAAATTTCACCCTCTGTTCTCATTTAGAGCATAAATATGTAAGTTATTCAAGACGTTATCTGTGGAAACGATTTTCGTCGCGTAAAACCGGTTAAATATTTCTCTCAAGCGACAATAATTCTCGTCTTTGCTCTTAAAAGATATCACACGTAGTAAAAACGAGTTGCAAACGTCAAGCTGGTTACCGAATTCAAATAAATGTATACATTTATTCGATAACAGCTGCATGAGCCTAATGCGCAGCCATGCCAACTGGTGGCTTGTTAAGAGCCGCCATACATTTCCCAGAAAGGCTTAAACACATGGTTATGCCTTATCGCAACCGCCTCGCACCATACTCGGTTTCGTGCAAGCCCTACATAGCTGTCCGAAAAAGCTCACGCGTCGAGTGGTTCAGCTACTCTGGATGCTAGGCGTTCATTCGGGAAACCAGTGAGCAATCAGATTAGTCGTCTTAATAAACCAAACTTTCACCAACCATCTTACAGACCTTTTTCGACAAAGCACTCCAGAGGAGCACCAGAACAAATCCACAAGTAAGCCAATAAGCGGCGCACTAAAATGTCTGTGAACAACTGACTTCGTGACGGTGGTCTTTTGACGTATTCCGGACGAATAATTCTGCTGAACCTGACTGTTGCTGCCGCACCAGCAGTCTGTGAACAAACCACACCCATCAGCTGTGAAGTCGTTTTCTTCTAAAGTGCTCCAATTACGCCATGGTTCAAATGCACCTCGGCACCAAATATGATGCTATGTTTTTTGCAAATGCACCTCGGCACCAAATATGATGCTGTTTTTTTGGGGTTTGGTGTTTAGTAAAATTTCATCAGTTGTTTGTTATCAGACCAGTCTTAGCCCTCCTAAAGCCAACATTATTTTTTCACCTGCTCATCAGTTCCGAGTCACGAAAGTGAGCACGGCCATCCTTACACAAGTTAGTTTAAGCCTCCTGATTTTTGTACCAAAAATCAGTTGAACTCCCCATGAGGACCACTAGATGACTTGCCAAACCTCACGGTTGGCGCCCTTTTTCCGGATGGACAATGTAGATTACCTCCAGCTTGCGCCAGTAATCTTAGTTCACTGAACAGACACCTGTTTCCTCTCATGCCTACCACTTTCCTCATTTGTCCTTTAGTCACTATTGCTTATTGCGTCCACGGGGCCGTGCTTTCACAGGAAACGTCCACCAGTCTTGTTGTACCTGACAACTATCCATCTTCATTTGCCTGGAACACTAGTTTGCATGAGATGATGGATAGTGCTGAGGATTATTCTGTTTCTCCGAGGCTAAAGTTGTCTGCTCTTGGACAACGAAATAAGTCATTTTAATGAAACAGACCATGTGTAGTATATGACAGACACGAACGGACGTCTGTACCAAAAGTCTTGTTGCACCGAAATGAGCCGAAAAACAGTAGAGGGATGGGAAGCTCGACATTGAAAGCGTACACGGAAACGATACCGGATTGTAAGGACTTCAACAGTTTACCAACGTCATATATTGGCAAATCGGGAAATGACATGAGACCTGACAAATGTGCTCCTCCTATAAACACCTGACGTACCTGCGGCAAGACAAAATGATATTACTGCGGTGTATACAATGAATAGTTTTCTTATAGCACAAACCTCCAAAGTCATCAACAGTAACCATAGTTTGGCACCCTCTGTTTCTCACGTATCACGGCCGTGTATTTCTTTCTTTGTATGGCCCTGTAATTGGTCTTGGTTGCGAACAGCATGTTTTGAAACAGACTATGATTTAAGGGTTTTCTGGTCTGTGAGCTTCAACTGAATGTCTTCAGGGAAAACTGCGCCGCTAACGATGTAGCACCTGTTCATTCAGGAGAGAAAACGTAGTCATGTTGTGACACACCGCATATCTTGGTTATGACTGAAGAGCTTTTTGCATCCATAAAGCAGGTCGGAGCGGATGAACGCGAAGCGTTAGTTAAAAGCAGCCTAATTAGATGACAGTGGCCTAATTGGGAGTCCTAAAAAAAGTTTTAAAAAAGGAAATATGACACTCCAACCTAGACGAAATATCAGTTGCTATAGGGAAATGCTCACCAGCATCACTCTGTTATCAAACGGGTTGGTTAGTACCGACTGCTTGGGCTTCTGCGCTAAACAGTTTGATATCTTCTAGAAGTGGAATATCTAAAACAACACTGTTTTAGTGCAGTAGCCCTGATACGGAGGTTAATTTGCTTCGCAGGCTTGTTTTGGCAAGAGGCATATACAATCAGGTGGTAAACTCAACAGAGCTTAAGTCATGGACACTGGGCCGCACGAAATTAACCGAGATAAATCGTTAGTTCGTACCAACAAGATAATACCCCTGGATAAAAGCTAATTTTTCCTATATACAGGGGAAAATGACTATGGGAAAGGATTTTGTTTTTGTTCCTACTTTCAAAACAACCGCAAAACGACTCGTTTGGAAGCACACAGATGACAAGTGTTCATCACCATCTCACTGAATTCCAAGTTTTCAAAAATATCACCAAAATAAGTCTTTCAAAATGTCTTAAGCCCAACTATCGCCTAGCTTTGGAAACCCATCGCATCCATGTATTCATAAAACTCTACGTGGCCCAGAGGAACACAAGTTGTAAGTATTGAGCCCATGCATAAACTAGTTTGTTCAAGTCTACAAGTAGATATAAGAAAATTTGCTAAAAGTAGCCAGAAAATTAAATAATTTCTCAGTTGTCTAAAACAAAGATACTTTGTGAACTACTTAGAGAACGAACGCACCTCTTATTGACCAGGCAAAATTAAAAATGTCACCCGAGGTACGAACAGATAATCGTTTGACCATTGGTTCGAGTAGATCGCCCATCAATTATATGACTATTGTTCTTATCAAGTGTGAGGTTTGATGAAGTCTGTTTTTTTGCCGCGTTCTGTACAACGTGTCGATAAGAAGAATGCCGAAAACAGATGGATGGTTGTTTTACGTGAGAGAAAAAACATCGCTAGAAACGTTTCGAAATTCAGTAAGATAAGTTTTGTCCCCTGTGTGTTGAAAATTGTTTGCGTCGTGTTAATGATTTACGTTAACATCTGTTTGTGAAAGCATTTTAACTAGCGTCCGGTCCCTCGTCATCCCGACCCATACAGAACTTATTCTCATGTGCTTGTTAGAGACTAATTTCACCCTAACACTCCAAGATCCTATTCGAGGACCTACAGCTCAGGTGAACAGAACTATATCAGCACGGTTACGTAGACATCTGTGGTGACAGAGAGGACACAATGACTGTCAAACGCAAGTCTGTGTTGCGTACAGGAAGTGGCTTGGGAAACGTTGTGTGTATTGTTCCACTATGTGCGTGCAGTGTGTTGGTGCCGTGAGGTCTCTTGACTGTCCGTGAACCTGCTGAGTCCTGTTCTGTGGGTGCACGTGAGTATGTCAGCCGCATCGATTTGCAGATGTATTTACTGTACTTTATGTGAAAACACTATGGGAAGTCACATACGGCCACTACAACTTGGCACTTTCCACAAGAACAACAGTGTAGTAACGATCAGTGAAGATATATCTGTTGCCCATAATCGCACTCTCAACCCTCACCCTTACACTGTTGTCAAATATGTAAATCCCGAACACCATGAAAAGTATTATTTTCTGCTTACTGAATTTAGGTTGAAAAGTATCTTGCCCCACATTTTGGGGCTTGCCTGGAAGGATTCAGCCATTTTAGTAGACTGAAGACAACACTGGAAAGTAGAGAGAAACCTTAGCAGATATTATACCATGCTGTGATATGCATACGCATGTAAACATTTGTACATGTATATGTATATAGTATGATAATTGCTCATTTCTCCTGTTCAGACCACAATATGGGAAAAGGCTGACAGTCCGTTGTTCGCTTCCAGTACAAGCTTTTCTACAAACCAACGATTACGCCTGATTACTGACAGCGAATCGAATCAAGTCAGGGCATTTGACGAGCATCTTCCACCAAGCTTCCGGAGGTTGGCTCAGGATAATAGCACCAAAAGGCCACTTGACACGCCACCTCATCCGGTTTGGCAGGCAGCTACGAGTGTTTCTGAAAGGCATATCAAGCGACAAAAATGGGATTTGGTAATTGATTTTCTCAAGCCTTCTGATGCGGATATTTACACGTGTCGTTTGGTCGGTCGAACGCGGCAATTCATTCGTTACCGGTTACATGTTACGCGTGAGTACATTTCAATGGACGTTTCAAAGTTAGGTTGTGAAATTTTCAGCTTCACATTACATTGCGCGTCTTACATTGGTCTCCTCTATTTCCACGTTCAGTCTTCAAAATGAGGATACAAATCTACATTTCTAAGTGGGAAATGCTTTCAAAACTCGCAGGGTGGGATTACACAAAAAACGAGGTCATTTGTAAACCATTAGCTACTTGCCGGAAGATAACAGCAATGAATTCGTGGAGGGGACCTAGTATGACCCATAGAATTGTTCTGTTTATAAGGAGGCTACGTCAAAATCCCCCGAAACATTTGCATTACAAGTAGCTGCACCATGTTTCGGATAAGTGGACATTTTCTCCGATTGATAACAACTAGTAGGAAGACGTTTCGGTCGAATGGTTCGCTGATGACAGTACTATCGATCCGCCTTTAAAAAATACCTTACAGACGCAGCCGATAGGTACGGGTGTCAGGCTGGTTCGAACGTACATAGCAAAGAACTGACGTCGGTAATCGCAATGACCTAAGGTAACTTGTAATCGGGGGCGTAACCTAAATAAACAAGCACAAACTAAAGACAGAGCCCACCTCCATTCGAACATGATATGACTCGAACTAGCTCTATCTTTCTTTGAAGGTTACCAAGTTCTTCACACGATTAATTAACTGCATGATGGCCTTCACAACAGAACCGAATCTACAACGGCTGGTGCAGCTGCCTAGAGGATGGTATGAGAGTCATATAATGAAAGATTTAGAGCTACCCGGGCGCGCTAAATCACTCCATAGCCAACAGTAACTGGAGTCCGCTTCGGATGTTCGAAGATTCTAGTGAAAAGGGCTCCTGAGTTTATTCTTTGGTTACATGATGAAGATAGCGGAAGTGTATTCTAATCGCCTAATAGAATAGATGATTCTGCTGGGGAAAAAAAGCTGGAAAGTGTCCTCAAAACAAGGACCGACATCATTATTGCACGATGAGCATCTTCCGTAATAAATAACAAGCCTGGTCGCCGTACCTCTTCTTTGCTTCTTTACTAAACACAACAAGAGATACTCAATGAGCAGACATCTGACGCTTTAGTACAGCCGTAAAGCCTCTACTTCTACCGGGTAACTACTTGTAAACAGCCCCATGAAGACGGATCTTAGACTGAATTTGCTTTATTGATAATGTCATGAACTCATCCCAAGTGTAATAAGTTGTCCTTGTGTCCATTTCCATAGGTGCATTACAAAGTGCATTGCAAGAAAATGCTAAACATCTACTGTTGATCATGTTACGAAAATCAACAAAACTTTACAACCGAGTTTGAGTTAAATCACCATACGAGGCAGAAGGTTGTCTTGGGCGAAGATCAGAGTAGTTAGAGAGAGATCACTGGGTACATTCTCCCCAATTTCATCCACTGCCATCCAGTAACTGTAAATTAACCTCATGCAATGTTTACCTGTTACGGAACGCTCGTCTATCTTAAAACATCTTCTTAGCATAAGTAGGTTTTGGAATTTACCATCCTATGAGTAAAGTCAGTCTGTGTCAAAAAGCGCTGCACAGGAGTTCCATTCTTGTTGGGATTCATCAGAAGCGTGCATCTCACGAATATCAAAGGAGAATCGAGCCACCAACCCCCCATACCAATAGTTGCAGATCAAACTGTTCGGTCACGAGCGACCGATCAGCACTTGGACAGCATAGAACAACACTCTTTTGTCAGTCGCGGAGTTCACCTCACTTGGTCACGTGTTGGCTTACTCCTCGAGTGACACTTTCACTAATGGAAGGGTCATTCTTCCTGTGAATTGTTCTTCGTTCCAAGCTACTCATAGTTTGTCGATAGTATGTGGAGATTTCGGAAGTTTCAATCGGCAACTTGTCTCATTCAAAAGAGACTTAGAGATTCTGTGGTATTGCTCTCTACCTACAGGTACCCGTAAGTAGCTTGAGAGTGCAGCACCATCCGCCAATAGGGTACAGAAGACGTAAATTTATGAGAAAACTTCGGACGAGAATGAGTGGAACCAAAATTGCTCCCAGTTTCATCATGAAAAGCTCTACTAATGTCAGTTAAGATGTGATGAGCAACTCGGTAAGATACACGACACGTTATTTCGCAGTAGACGTCATGACAGAGGAGCACAGAGGAGTTCAGATTCAGTAAATATACCGTTGTTAAATCGACCGGGGGTAAAATAGCAGAAAACGTCTTGGTATCACGGAAGACTTGGTGATTGGAAGCACCGTCCTGACCAACCAACAATTTTGTCCAGTACAGTATATCAGTAGACGTGTACGCCAGGCGCGATAGAAACACTCTCTGCCAATACAATGCCTACACTGGATAGGAAATACAAGAAAGAGAATACGTACAAGCGCACGTGCTTCAAAAGTTGCATGACAGTCTTCGTTGACGAGGCCTCACTGACATAGACCTTCTTGAGACGGTTGCCCTAGCTTTGATCATCCCGGTAGGTCGCTTTCTTGGGCACATCTGCCTTTTCGCAAGCCCACTCCTACTTACTCTCTAGTTAGTAGAGCAGGAAGACTGCCAACTTGCAACACTGATGTGGTAACCTAATTTTAGAATGTTTGGATTAAGCCCATAAAGTTCTGCTAGTATTAGGCCAAATGCATCGAGTTGGATGACTGCAAATTTTGTCTCTTCTGATCACTTTGTGACCTTGAAGACGAATAATATCCTCCGATAGATTGACTGCGAACTATCGATTAATCAATATTAAATTCGTTTACCTAATGCTACTTCCTTGTGAGTAGAGGAAAACCGGTCAGTCTGTATGAGACAGAATTCGTCCTCTGAGCAATTCTGAATGTCGCAAATTTTAAATTGCACGCAGCGAATGCACAGTCCCATAGTCTTACAAAGTTATGCTTGGTATTGTGTGACACTCCTACGCTCCGGTCACGAACAAAGTTTCATTTTTGCATACCCAAAGTGGACGTTCGGCAAACTTACGACAGGAAGCCCGACAGAGTCATTTCGTCAGTACAGTTCTCTTGAGCTCAATTCACACCATTGTTCGGTGGATCAAGAAATACCGTTTTCACGCTCGGTAGAGCACATGCATATATATTTCGCTTTGTGTATAATCTCTCAGGTGTCCTTCAATTCTCTAATCACCAGTGGAAAAGTCCTGCTAAGGTGACACGTATACTAACCTACGTTGAAGTAATTCATCTAAATGATTGTTGGGCGCGCATCCAGTCCCCTAAAGGAAGATTACGGGCAGTCTGGCAAAAGCCCTCACTGGATTAGTGAATTAAGCTGACCAATATGACGTTTTGTAACATCGCTGTGGAAACCTATAACCCGCACGGCAAAGCTGAAGAGTCTATGCGTTTTTTTTAATAATGTGTGTACGCTAGCACACACTAAAGGAGCCCATAGCGCTTCACAACCTGTTGTCAACCCGTAAAGGTCCGAAATGCGCGTACGACACTTTACAGACTTTGTTCACATTTTGGCGACATAAAGTGATTTGACAGAGTTTTCTCATCGATTCATCAGGTCTGTCCATCCTGCTAACTCTGTTCTTAATATGATCTCTGCCCAGAAATTTAGTTGAGTGGCGACTTAGTATATACAAGCAGTCACGCGCGACGAACGGTTGCAATATGGCGCTACTCAGCCGTAATATGCGTCAGTCGGCGATGTCTTTTTACAAACGCTGTCAACACTGTAACACTGGAGACAAAATTTGCATAATTAATTCCGATAGCCCATGAGATTTAAAACGTTTAGAACCCTCCAAGTAGCTTAAATGAGGAAAGCAAAGCTGTCGCCTCCAGATACTAAGACCAATATGAATGAGTGCAATTAGCTGATCAAAGTAGCTTATCTCTTTCTGGGAGTATTTCCACTCCAATATGCCACGACTCAAATACATTGACCAGCATATCAAAAGCGTCTAGTAAAAGACCACGGTGACCTTTCTGTTCTTCGAAGAAACTCCACCTCGAATTCCTTCGTCTTCATTGTCCGCAGGCTTCTTGGGATACCTGGAAGATGAAACTGTGTGCACTCATTGCGTAGAATTTTGGTGCACAAACACGCCTTAAAAATTCTATCAATCATCCGACGGTACCTTAATAATCGACAGAGATGCTCATTTCTATAAGGAGCACACCGGTAAATAATCCGTGAACACAGACCTAACGTTTGTATGACCACATTTTATCTCAACCGCAAACAGCACAGAGTATTGCATAATCATTGGAAATCGGTGGTCTGAGGCTCACACATGGTTCGGCGAGCTGGTGCGCGCTACTCATTGCCTCCGAGTAGTCAGGATCTTTTCAAGTGAAAAAATCAAGCTTCGCTCATCCACCCACGCAAATGACTCCAGCTGTTTCGACCGACACTGGAAAGCACGTAAGATGTCATGGACTAATTATTCTGGCAAATGATGAAAAACGCTGGAAGCCAGACAATCGTCTTTGTTGAGGTTCAAGCTCTGAATACTATCTAGCAAGCAGATTTATTCGGTTGCCACAGATTTTTGACGGTTTTTCATCATCTCCAACGGAGGGGATTTAACAAAGCTCAACAGACTTGCGTCATATGACGATATATTGTTTTTCATATCTTGTAAGCAAGCACTGACCCCCTCCACGCACGCGTTCAGTCAGTATTAACAGCCTCTGTGTTTGATTGTATACTGACAAAGACCTTTTGATTGTTTTCTTACAGAACCAAAGCCACTCATCATATACAGTCCGAAGAAACTGGGTGAGTTTCTAAAATTAGAAACAATCACGAGCTGCTTTTACATGCATATCTTCAATTAGAATCGCATTCATGGGAATCATGTAAGTAAATAGCCAAACAAAATTTTCTTGATTGTATAACGTACTGTTTCGCTTTTAACTGTTTGTTTTGCTTTAGCTAACAGTGTTGATTTGACATGAGATACGTCTGCGTGTGCGGATTGCCCATTTTTGCAGATCGAGGAAATCTAACCTCAGTGATTGTTGCTCAGGAATTCAAAACAAACGCATTGTTTTATCAAGTTTACAACTTTAAATATCGTGCTTCCATGACACATAACCAGTGCCCGGTGCTTTGTTTATTTTGGTTGGGCCACGAAATAAGTCATCCGATATTGAACTATAGGATAATCTTCTCAAAAGTGATCCTCCTAGCAAAAAGGCAACCCCACATAGTTTGAGTGTATTGATGAAGCATTACGCAAGGCACATCTTTGTGGTTGGACTATTTTACTCACCGGACACATAGGTAGCACTGAATAAAACCAATGAAACTGGATAGACTGAAAATAGCTTGTCAATAACAGGGCTAACCAGGTAAGAAACCCCAGCTGCAGAGTGTTTATGCTAACCACTGGAAGGGTAACTTGAATCAAAATTAGGGCGAGCGCCAGAATGAGGAGACAAACTTTTGAATTTCGACAGTGGCCTAGGAAGAGACGTGGTTTCAAAAGAAACAGGACCAAGTGCACCCTGAGTTGCTAAGCGGCTACAGAGCAAGCTTCATTTCACCCGGTGGCCATATTATTCAAGTGTATCTCAAAAAGGGTAGAGTTAAACTTTTCAATAAAGCAGCAAGGAAATTTCCTTGAACTGACTTGTCTGTGAAGCGGGATAGAGAGTAAATTCAATCCGAGAGGTTAAACAAGACGAGTATTAAGCTTGAAAGAAGCAATGTTGTTACGGAAATAGTAAAAACAGAATTGTCGTGATTTCATAGAGACTAGTTCAATATGAAGAAAGACGAAGAGGTTTCTAGAGTTGGCTACTCACACTGCTTGGATAGTTGATGGTGTAGTATATGTCTTGTCAGTGGTTGCTCACAATCACTGAGAATAACCTGTCGTTAAATTCTATTACACCACAAGTTTGTTTGATTCCGTCTCCAAAGAGAAAGTTAGCTCGATATTACAAGCGGTAAAACCGACGGGAAAGTTGTCGACATACTTAAATTAGATGGAAGATCCTTGAATAGGCGACCACGTGGCACTGGTTGCTGTAGGCACCTAGATGACATCAGGTTTAGCGGGAATTCAAGTAGCCTTCTGGCCACACAGATTCACACATGTCCAATTATTGAATTGATTTCGAGCAGGTAATGAGCTGGGAATTCTTCCACGTATACCTCTTCAACTGACCCGTGTAGATAAGGATCTCACGCCAAACCAACCAAACAAGAGAAAACTGTCAATTGTAATTGTCATATGAAAACCAAGTGAAGCAGTGCGCCTTGAATCTTCGACAGATGCGGTAGGAGTGTGATCCACCAAAGTCAAATGACCTACAGAAAACTGACAATATGTTCCGTCGGAACCCGAAGCCGACATTATTTAGTGACACATGTGAATGCATTCTGTGTGCCTAGATTGGCCTAATGAAAGGGATTGGACGAACCGTATTTTACACACGGGTCGGTGGGTCGCAAAATTTTTTGATAGCTTAGTTCGGGTGGTACGATTCGCATTGTCAGCATTATCGCAGTGTCTCGTGTTCACAAGGTGTACAGATAATGAGCCATTGAGTGTCTGTGCAACACATTTTTTCAGCCAATAGGAGGCACATTCAGTAGCAGGCTTCTACATTTTCTCCCCTTGATCTGCAAGATTGACAAGTAAATCGGTACACTTAAATGGAGATGGCTAGGCATGGAAGTTAGTCTTCTAGAATTTCCCTAAATCTTTGCTGGCATGTGAAGTTTGGACGTATCCCACCGTTTAGAAGTCCTTTTGAGTTCTCGTCCCGGTAGATCAGAATCTGCATCACTTTTTAGGGGCGTTTGCAGGAAGAGTAAGTCTCCCATGGCACTCCGTATACCCATAACATGTTTTCGCATTCCAGAGGAGGTGAACGAGATCCAAAACATCGGAAGATTTTCTCAGGGAATGCTAGTGTTCGCATTCTATCCCTTTCAACAGCTTAAACGAAAATACCCAATAGGGTGTCGACTAAAACAGTCCCAACGAATCGAACTCAGACTAACTTAGCAACGCGAATGTTTTTCCAAAGCAAAGATTCGTCAACTCTAGGTAGCTGTGTGGTTCAGTCGTCATTTACCCAAAAGTTGCTTTATCTCGTGCACCCACATATCCACATGATTATGAGCGCACCCTCTAGGTCATAGTGGCACATGAGCACTCATATGTGCGACCGAAACCACCAATTACCACCAGGTCTCCCTCTACCACCATCTGTCTGATGGAGTTTGTGGATGTCAGGTTTGTTTGCCTGAGAAAGACAAAAACTGGCATCAAACCCGACGTTAAAAGCATAAGTCGATAAGTTCAAATATCGAGAAATAATGGAGAGGTTGATTTACCCCCTCATTTGTTCTCCCTGTACTACCAAGACTAAACCTTCGTATTTCAGAGTCAGTAAATGGAATAAAGTTATCTTGTTGTTAAATTTTCTTTGTACGCCTCACTTCCGACATTAAAATATGGTTCAGTTTCAGCTAGTTTGTTCTTTAGCCTTCAACTGATTCGAGGTATTTCAAGATCTCGATCAAAAACAGTTGACTTCAAGGACATATATATATATTGAGCGCCAAGATAACTATTTTTGTGCAGCTTTAACTTGGTAAAACAAAAATTCGTCAAAATAATGACTTGCATTTTTGTGTTGTATTTTCAGCTATAAAAACCTGATAAACTGGTTGCGCGATGACATACAAAATGGACCAGATTTCGTAAAGGGCACCAGCAGTTTTGCCGCTGAGCTTGTTAGTGGTCCTCAACAATTGTTCGGAATTCCTCATTCAACTTCCAAACTACGGACATTCTAATTCTCTTCCAGAGGTATCACCAAGAACCATCTAGCCATTGTGCAAACGTTCATCAAGCGTTAAACAAACCAGACCGAAAATTTAAAAAAAATGCTCGAACGTCGTGAATTTATAGAATGATTAAGATTCCAGGAAAAGTGACTGCCAGGTACTAAATTTTGCACCGGAATCCTGCTATTTTGTGAACCGGGAATCTTACCTTATAAAACACTTCGGCTGTCTCTAAAATATACACCAGAAGCGAAGACTTCAAGTAATCGCAAAGCAGGCGAATGCATTATCTAACCGATTAGCAAACCTGGTAGGAAATCTTACCATAATAACAAGACAACGAGACGTAGACAGATACTAAGATCACTAACGGTGGTCCAGAGAACAACGTTTCATATAATATTAACAAATCAGTGAAGAACGGGTCCGAAACAGAGAAAGAAACACAAAGGGTAAAATACACTGACAAGTGGAATTCAAACTTTTACTCAACCAGTAGACAGTCCATAGTTCATGAAAGGAAATGATACAGTTGCCGGCGTGACAACTCTGTACCATCTACACGAACGAGTAAGGAATAGTCCTCTGGGGATAGATCGTGAAGATACGTATGGATGAATCGGTTATCAACATCATCACACTAAGCGGACTGTCCGCAAAAACATCAGTGGTAAGGCCCCGGGGGAGTAGCTTGCGACCAATGCTGCACGCAAGAGTGCCCAAGCCACCGGAGGTATGAAGAAACCTGGGACTGTTGCACTGGGTTAAATTCGCCGTTACCAGGAGTCCACGGAGCTGCTCATCCGTGAACTACCCCCTCAACTCCCGGTGAGGGAGACTTCAAGACCGACCTCTAATTCCAAAATTTCACACTAAATGGCGTTTTTCCTTTCTCACAGTTTTTAAATATCATTTTTTTACTCTCTATGACACAACGGCAAAGAGAGTTTTGTTGTCTTCCATGGTAGTGAACGGACGCTGCCTGCACCCATCGGTGGAATGCGAAAAATGTTTACAACTGAAACCTCAGATACCACCATTTATCTAAAACTACGTCTTGTTTTATGCCCACGATAATCCAAAAGGATAAATTTGTATGAGTAACTGAAGCTGTAACTGAATTCCAACACCAAACAGATCATAAAAACATGAAGAATTCAAAAAATGGTGATTGAACACAACTAAGAAGACCACTAATGCAGTACTGCGTTCCAGGTCCAACTTTAAATGATTTAGTCCTGCAAAAAATGAAGTGAATTTTAGAATACGGCTTAATAAACAGTCTTACTTTTCAGGTGCTTCTAACGCATGTGGTATACTCATTCCCAGTTTTTAAAATTTGACAATATAGCTATACGTTGGAGAAAGAATGCACTAATTATCGGATAGTCTTCCTCTGCACTACATCGTTTTTGTCCCCAAACTGCATCATCCTGTCAGGAAACCCGCGATAGTAATCACTGCTCACGTCAGTCTGCCATCAGAAATCCCCGTAATAAACACTACGTCATGATTTGAAAGTCAAAATGAAAAAGGACAGGACTTGATTACTCTATCCTAGAGATTGGCTGTTTCCTGTTTGTGTCCACTAAAACACAACTGTCATGTCTGATCGACGCATTGCGTGTCATTGTCCACCAGCTGGATGGAAAATCTAACAACGCTTTCTGAATAGAGTCCACTCTCTCTCTCTCTCTCTCTGCTCACTGATACACAAGTTTTCTAGCGATTTCAGTCACACCTGGACTCACAACGATGCATCGTGTCATACAAGTCTTGTCGTTTGGAAAATAGGAAATGTAGGCTGTAAAGCTGATACCCACAACGCGCTGTACAGTCAACCAGAGATGCTTCTTGGAAGCTGCCTTATCGGGTCGTTGGTGGAACAAACGATGACGTCAAAAGGCTTCTTTCTGTATAGTTTTACAAACGGTGTTGCTAGTGTCTCGCTAAACAAAGTTTTCTTATTAAGGGTTATTTCGCAGCCTTATAGAATCAATATGATTTGACTTAATCAACTGGGTAAAATGGTTTATCAAGTAGACGAAATGTAGCTTCCGCAGTAGAAGAACATTAATTCGGACACTGTATGAATATGTAAAACTAGTCCGTAGTAATTCGTAATGGACTACTCATAAGGTTGCTGAAAACTCTTCGACAGCCCACGACCGGTTTCGCCCTTCTTGGGGCTCATCAGGTAGGCGCAGTCCCCGAGTTTCCGTCAACCTTATGTTCTACTTGAACCCAAATTGCACTGTTCAGGTTGCCCAAGCCTAGACAGGGGAAGTCGATAGGCAGAGGTCGGGTTCGAACCACGGACCTTCCGGTCAGTAAATTCGCGCTCTAACCACTTGGGCCGTCTCACCCCCAAACAGATGACTGCCACCAAGTTCCATGGTTTGGAATTAATGCGGTTCTGTCCACTTCATACGCCCCTCACAATATCGCTTGCCATTATGCTCTTCGACCTTGTCCGTTTGATATTGTCCAACCTTTTCGGAGGACTTTTGTTGACCATATTTCAATTTAAAACCCTATCGGACATTCGAGTGGAGGCTCGCGGGACAGAATGCCAAAAATTACAAACATATTCACAGGGTGACAAGTAAGATGGACCATGCGCTTGTCGAAGGGGGAAAATGGCGGACAAAAAAGGTCGATGACCTACTAACAGCCAGGTTACTCTAACGGTAGGGTGTTTGGGGCGTTGAAGTGATACACACCAAGGTTACCGAAGTGGTATTTAAAGATTGCGGCCAAATTTTTACTTGAATAACTCTACTGAGGAAGCAGACACCACCTATTGCCGCAATCAGTCCCACCGACTGTCAACGCGTATAGCAAGTGAGAAACGCCTATTTGTGTTTCAGTTTCGAAGTTTGATTACGATTGTCTGTGCTTCTGGACAGTTTAAGCAGACGTCGGCGTGCCTAGTTATCTTGGGTGGAGGTCTGATATGCGGAAACCGAGGCCGGAGAAGCCTCTGTAGTACCTTGGTAGCACTTCTTTACTGTTGTTACTGATTCAGGACGAACATTTCACAATCACTTTGGAGACGACATCCTATAGCTTTTCCAACGTCCTTTGATTTTTTACCGCCAAGACTTCCATGTCCGTGCTTTATACTCGACTTTTGGTCTCACAGTGACTCAAGCAGTTATGAATGCCATCGAATTGTCAAAATAATGTGTGTTACAGCTACTGCAAATGGACAATGCTTTATGTCCTTGCCGAATGATCTCCTTGCAAATCTAAAGGGTCTTGGCTAATGAGGATCTAGAGGGAAACCTCTGCAAATAGCATGGAAGAAGGTTGGGAGATTTCTTGCACCCTTAATTGTGGAAACCAAAAATATAGCAAAGGTGACAACAAATTCCCGAAGAACCACTGGTGACTTCTGAAAGGATCGAGAAGAATGTTCTGCTCTCATGTGCAAGCGATTTCAAAGGCTAACAGCTTAGCCGTCGATGTTAGGCTCTGCCCATTCCGTCATTTTACATTCTTTGGAGAAATACTGGGTGTTGAATTCCATGAAAGACCTTCAAGAAGTGCAAGGAAAAATTTCTATTCAAGGCCCATTTTACAGATTTCTTTCATTAGCCATAGATTAGCAGCAGATTTCTCAGGACAGGCCGTGCTCGGGGAATATCTGGTGAGTACATGAGAGAGAAACAGATTCAAAAGGTCATACTGTATTCCAGAAGAACAGAACGGTAATAAGCTGGATTAGACCTCCCTCCTCCCTGGTTAATCCGAGATATAACTCCTCGTTTCAATTTTTCAGAATCTCCCTGAGTCATACAAAACGTTGAAATCGCAAAGCAGGAGACTACAATGAGTAATTGTGAAACTCTGACAATCTATCAAGGAACGTGGCAGCTACTGCACGTTATCTGAATTTAAAGGAATGTTTAACTGTCAAAAGATACTGATTACTGTCCCGATAGCTGTCCAGATATACTTGTTTTTTACAGCATCGGTAGACTGTTTATCAGTGTTATTCTGCGTCGTAGGTGCTAATAAATCCGGCAATCTGTGTTTTACTCGGAGCCCAGGATTTTTATAATCCAGCACTATAATTGTCTGTCCATTAGGTTTGTTCTTCCTTGCGAGGTTAGTACTCTTACCGACCGGATCTGATTGCTCCCTGCTGATACTCCGTTCAGGCTTGGAATCGCAAACGCCGCGATCGTGCTACGGTTGGTAAGCGGAGATGATCTATCCATTTCATCTTAGTTATCGGTAAAGTAGCGGTATTTTCTCAGTATTTTCATGTAGTGGACATCGTTTTTACGCCAACTTAATTGGTTGAACCTGAAAACTCTCCCAACAGTTGCAGCCAGTCAAAACACCTGCCGATTTGCATGACCAGAACAACAGATAGTATCCGATGATGACGAAAGTAAAGCATAAGAATCCGGAAAAAAACAAATTCACGTCATCTTTAACTCCGAAGAGGGTGAAAAATTAGTTGCTTTTATCATGAGCTTTTCACCTGCAAGGAGTAAGTCAGTAACTATGATGGATCAGTGAATGGCTTGTTGAAACACACGAGGAATTCATCCTTATTAGATGAGCGAGTACTGAATAAAACCAATCAATTAATGACATGTTTCTGTGTGTAGAAAGACCAGTTGCTTTTTCAGGTGTGTGTTAGTCGCAATACCAATAGACGTTGAGAGTCCCCAAATAAAACCCACTGATGCTGTTCCATAGTCGCTGGATGACCAGAGTTATTGAGAAAAAAGCATGTCTGCAAAATGAGTCATCCACTAAAAAGGGAGTCATACGATATACTATATGTTAACTTTTTTCAATCGTAACTTGGAGCTCCGCCTCCTCTTGGTGATCCGTCAAGGCGAATCATAGTCAATTTATAAACGCATGATTTTTGGCCAGCGATCTCTGAATGTAACCAGGTGTTGGCAAAAGCAAAAAGGCCTCCAGCGATAAACGAGCGACAAGGCCCCAGTTATATTTATTTGCTGAATGAGACTTTAACCGACTGCGTAGCAAATTCTTTGGTATTTTGAAACTAGATGTGCTGGGTACTTGGTACTTTGTGCTGTTGGTCCACCATCCATTAAATGTTGAAAAAGTCGTGTTTGAACAGTATTCTAGCTAATGCTGTTGGCTACCAGATTTTTTACTTAGAATTCATTCTGTGATCAACAAGTCTGGGCTCGTGAGGGCATGAAACGTCAGAAGCAGCGATAATTCTTGGCTTTTGAAGAACTGATTTTCTAAGTGTCATGTCAGAGACTGCATTGGCCATCCACACGACGAAAGAGTTTGCCTCCATTACTTTGGGATAGTGTCTCGGAAGCCGAGAAGGTAAGAGACGCATCAAGGCATTAGTAAGGGTGTTTTTGTTAAAAAAAAAGCTCGTATGAATTTCCACTTGCTATGGTTACGCCTGTCTCTTCCAAGTATAGTGAGCTGTCGGACGTCATACAAGATAACGGTCATACATTTGTTTCGTCTATTTCGGACCATATGTTGCTCTGGTCACCGCCAATCCGGTTCGATACGACTGATGAATCGTAGGCTCGAATTAGACCTACAGACAGGAAAACCATGTCCAAAACGTGTGCAGATCTTTGTCTCACGCGTGCGAATCTCATTGACCCATGTTTGGGCTAAAGTTTCTGAGACAAACTAGCCAACACGTCTATTTTTGCCACACATCCTGCTGCACATCTTTTGTCTGGTATGTTCAAAAAAGAGCGGCCTCTAACTCCAGAAAATTCGAACA